>OZ022264.1:108751084-108773584 GCA_963978885.1 Nemotelus pantherinus | reverse complement strand
ACTCAACTGCCTTGCGTATAGCATGTAATTCAGACTGAAAGACGGTAGCATGGTCCGAAAGTCTACACCACAGGTTAAGGCTCAAATCCGTAGAAAATACGCCCGAGCCAACTCCTGTGTCCGTCTTTGACCCGTCCGTGTAAATCCAGGCGCCCCTATCGGTGGTAGCTTCCTGTTTCTTCCAGTCTGTTCTTGTGGGTATCTTGACCTGGAAATTCCTGCCAAGATGTATTATTTTGCTCATGTGGTCCGTGTCTTCTGCAACGAGTCCAAATCTTTTGCGGCATTCTATAAGAATACCGCCGTGACCCCACTGATCTGAATCGTTCCACATGCCAGAACTTTTAGCGCGTATCGCCGCTAAGCTTGCGCTTCTAAAGATGAATCGATCTAGGGGCATGAGTCCCAAAATCATTTCCAACCCAGCCGTTGGGGCGGTTCTTAAAGCGCCCGTAATACATATGCAAACTAATCTTTGCAGTGTTGTTAGCTCCTTGATATTAGTTTTATTCTCCGCTGCTTTCCACCACACGACCGCTCCATACACCAAAATCGGCCTGACTACACATGTGAATATGTAATAGGCCGCCCTAGGTTTAAGACCCCAGGTATTGGAGTAAGCGGACCGGCGAGCGAAAAAAGCTGCGCGGGCCTTACCAATTCTATGCTTCACGTTAGCCCCCCAGTTCAGTTTCCTGTCTAGTATAAGGCCCAAATATTTAGCACTATCAGCAAGCTCCAACGTTATTCCGTTGAGGTTAGGCGTGGCAATAGTCGGTACCCTGTGTTTCTTTGTGAAGAGCATAAGTTCGGTTTTTGTCGGGTTTGCCCTAAGACCGACTTTTCTGGCCCAGATTTGAATATGGTCCAGCGCCGATTGCATAAGGTCCGACAAAGTTTGTGGGAACGCACCCCTCACAAGTACCACAATGTCATCGGCATACGCCACTACCTCAAAGCCACTGGCCCTTAACTTCTCCAGTTTTTCGTTGACTGTCAGGATCCAGAAAAGGGGAGATATAATCCCTCCTTGTGGTGTTCCGGTACCGACTGTTCTTTCCGCTTTGGCCTCCAAAAAGGTAGCCTCAATCCACCAGCTCTTGAGCAAGTCAGATGCCCAGGTCGCCAGGGTTTTATCCACCCCATATTGAGCCAAGGCATCAATGATACTCGTGACAATGTCTAAGAAGGCTACCAACGTGAATTCCTTCTGCTGTAAGGATTTTTCTATTGTACCGACAACTTTGTGTAATGCCGTATCTACTGATCTGCCCGCTAGATACGCGTGTTGATCAACACAGAGTCTCGCGACATCAATCGAGCTTTTGATATGCAGATCAACAAGCCTCTCTAGTGTTTTGAGCAGAAACGATGTTAAGCTGATTGGTCTAAAGTCCTTCACGTAATGATGATTCACCCTACCCGGTATCGGAATGAAGACCACTCTAGCTTTTGTCCATTGCTCGGGTACTACCCCGAGGCAGAGGCATGCGGAAAAATACGCTGCAGAATGGGAATCTGCTTTTTGAAGTATGATAGGTGATATCTCATCAATCCTTGTAGGTTTGTAAGGTCGGAATGTGCCAATAGCCCATTCAATCTTGACCTCGTCCACTACTTCCTTGATCAGCCGCTCAGACGCCCGGTGAGTTCCACGAAGTACGTCACTACGCAGTGTCACGCAGGCTGATTCTGGAAAGTGAGTTTCCAGTAGCAAGTCCAGGCACTCTTTCGGGTCCTCCACCCAATCCCCGTTTTCCCTTCGCAAGAGCGTAGGTACGCCGGGGATTACGCTTAGAACCTTCCTGATTATGGCAGCCTCTGTACCTCCTTCAATGTTCTCACAGAATTCCCTCCATGAGTCGCGCTTGGCTTGTCTAATCTTCTTTTTGAAAAGCGACAGCTCTTGCTTGTAACGATCCCAGTCAGCCACGTTTCCGGAACGGCTTGCGGTGTTAAACGCCCTTCGTGTGCGACCTCTAGCCTCTGTGAGTTCGCCATTCCACCACAAGGTAGCGTTCTTCCTAACGGGCTTTTCCGGACACACGTCTTTGAAATCTGACACTAAGATTTCCGTTAATCGGTTCACCTGCTCGTTAAGCCGTCCTGGACTCGTCAGTTCCAGATCGTCTAGTGCTCTGAGGTGTCTATTTGTTTTCCTTGAGTAAACTTCCCATTGTGCTGTTCTCGGGTTCCGTACTTTTTTAGGTGAAATAACAGAACAACCGATATTCCAGCATAGCCACTGGTGGTCCGAGAGCGATGGCAGGTTATAAACCTGCCAGCTGTGGACACTTTTCATTATGCTTGGAGTTGCCAGGGTAATATCAATTACCTCAGCCCTGTTCTTAGTTATAAACGTAGGTTTGTTACCCATGTTGAGGATGTTGAGGTTGGTTGACGTTAGAAATTCTAGCAAACTCCTAACTCTCTCGTTTATGTTGGTGCTTCCCCATATTTCGTGGTGAGCATTTGCGTCACAGCCGATGACAGCATCCGTTGTCATAGCCGCTACTGCCAATCTTCTCAGTCCGGGCGTGATGGGATCCATGTCTTATGGTAAATAGACCGCCAACAACAGGCACCGCTTCGTGCCGCTACCAGCGATCCCCCACTCCACACACACTGTGGTTGTATCCCCATCACAAAGCTGCGGAATCAAGACTGCTTTCACCTCTTTTTTGGCGACAATACAAGTCCTTGTCTTGTCCCTTCCTTTTAGCTGGAACACACTGAGGCTGGTGCCGAATCCACAAGCCACATTCTTGTACAGAAGCGGCTCCTGTATCAGTGCGATGTCAGCGTGCCCCCGACTGAGATGCCGAAGCAGATTGACCGTCGCCCCTCTACTGTGGTGCAGATTTGCTTGGACCACTCGCACTTCGGCTACCCTCAGTCACCTTCTCCGCTCCAACTTTCAAGGTGATTCTCTTCAGACCGAAGTAAATCAACCCGTTGTTGGCCCGTACTTGATCCGCGGACTCCCGATCGATACCCAGCACAAGCACTAACTTATCTGCACCAGTTAAGTCAGGCTCCGCAGATTGGTTAGTTAGTTTAACAGCCTGGAATAATCTCCAGCCTGAAACTTTCAGATCGGGGTTCTGTCTTTTTAACAGAGACAGAGCCTCCGAAGCGTTCGAGTGGGGCACCGCCACCTTCGCTGTAATTAGCTTGGGCACGGATGTCTCCTCCACTACGTCCAAACCTGGATGGTCTGCAGAAATCTTCAGGACGGTAGACCGAAGCCATTCCGTCGAGAAGACGTCACTACAGGTCACCGCAATGTGGCCGCGAACAATGTTACAGCCCTCAAAGCGAGGTGACCCTTCTTCCGTTGACATGGCAAACTTGAGGAGTTCCTCGGTGATCCGTTTAAGAATCACGTTGGCCACGTCATCCTCAAGTCTCCATTCCAGGGGTTCCTGCTTGTCAACGACGGCCAGCTTAAGGTGACTAGCAGCTACGTCCCTAAAGGAACGAACTGCCATCTCCTGTCGTGGCCTCTTCGTCGACTTACCTCTCGGCGAGGTTAGCTCCTCTGAGCGTTGACGTTTACTCGCAGCCGCTGCAGCAGGTTTAACTTGGGCATCCTCGGGTTTCCCTTTGGATTCCAGCGTCGCCGTGCTCCTGGCCGCTCGTTTTGCCTCTCTCTTTCTGAAGCGTTGGGCATTCCGCTTCCTCCCTTTGGTGGGGTCAGCTGCCGCCACCTTCACAGTGGACTGCAGATCCTCGGAGGCACCACCTCCAGTCCTGGTTACAGCTCTGCCGGGTGGCTTAGCCGCCGCTTCCTTTCCGGTGACCTGCAAGCCTTTCAGCTTGCCACCTCCGTTCTTGGTCACAGCTCTGCTAGAAGCCGACTCAACCGCCGCTTCCGTTGGACTGGCCAGTGATTCTCCAGACCCGCCGCCAGACTGCTGAGTCGCTGCTCTGCTGAGGGGTACCGCTACGTCCATCGGACTCACAGTAGATCCCCGAGCGGGTTCTCCATCTAGCCTCAGGGCCCGCAATCTTTCGATCGTCTGACCCTGAGCCGTTTCGCTTCTCGACGTTGGTGATCGTGTCACCTTCGAACTCCTTTTGAAGGGGTCCTTGTCTGGTGACTTCCCTCCAGTAGTACTGGTGGGAAGTTTGGTTTCGTTTGAGTCTTTATTTTGATCCATGTGTATATTTAAGATGATTTCAGGTTTGGGTTTCGCGTTCTCGGACCACAGCCGAGGCAATTGCCAGCATTTTGCCTCCCGCTACACCCCGCCTCCATAGGAACAACGTATTGCTCCGACCGTCCTTCCCCCTCTTTGGATCGCGAGGCAGACTCCCCCACGACCGTCCGAGGGTTCCGTAGGCTTTCACAGTACGCTGAACCTGCGAACCTTGCTGCCGAGGCAACCAAGGTGTCTCCCCTAATCTAACAGTTCGCTACTCTGTAGACCGCGGTTCGCCTGGTTCCAGAACCGGGCAAAGTGAAGTGTTGGATCCAGAACCCCGCAGGTGAACCTTCACCTCAGTCACCAGCCCAGACCTGTCCCCAGGCCTCCGTGTCACCCTTGCGGAGAGAAACAAGGGCGCCCCTCTGCCGGTTACGGGCAAGGCCTCCGTTTACAAAGCCCATACAGCTGGCTGCTGTACGGGCGTGCGGCAGAACCAAAATATATATATATATATATATATATATATATATATATATATATATATATATATATATATATATATATATATATATATTTATATATATATATATATATATATATATATATATATATATATATATATATTTGTATATACATAAATATATATAAATATAAATATATATGTATATATATATATATATATATATATATATATATATATATATATATATATATATATATATATATATATATATATATATATATATATATACTACTGTGGGCAAAAAATAGTAAGACTTTTTAATTTAAATATCGCGCGGAAATCCATTCGTCGAAATTTTTTTTTTCTACGTTGGTATGACTGTCAGTGACATCTGTGCCAAATATCACATCAAAGTAATCATAAGTGTTTAGTATACGCTTGTCTTTCTGAAGTACAAAAAGTGCATTCGGCGATTTTTACAATGAGTGAAATTATTCAACAAAGAAGTTCCATTAAATTTTGTGTGCGGAATGAAATTTCTGGTGCCGAAACGTTCAGAATGTTGCAAAAGGCCTTCGGTGATAATTGTATGTCGCGAGCAAGTGCTTTTGATTGGTACAAATTATTCAAAGAGGGTCGAGAACGCGTTGACGACGAACCACGTCCAGGACGACCATCAACATCAACTGATGATTAACACGTCCATAAAATCAAGAAATTGGTGCTCAAGAATCGACAATTAACTATCAGAGACCTTACTGATATCGTTGGAATATCGGAAGGATCAGTGAAAACCATTTTAAAAGATCATTTGGGCCTAAGAACAGTAAAAGCACGATTGGTTCCAAAATCACTCAATTTTCTTGAAAAATAGCGTCGCGTTGACGTCTGTCAAACAATGCTTTCCGACTACCAGGATGTCATAAAACGTATTATGACTGGCGATGAGTTTTGAATCTACGCTTACATCCCGGAAACAGACGATCAATCAGCCGAATATCGTGCCAAAGATGAGCCGAAGCCGAAAAAACCACGTCAAAGTAAGTCAAAAATCAAAGTCTTATTGACAGTTTTCTTCGATCATCGAGGTGTGATGCACTCCGAATTCCTTTCGACTGGCCAAACTGTCAACAAGGAATACTATTTGAGTGTTATGCGTCGTTTGCGCGAAGCAATTCGTAAAAAGAGGCCGGAATTATGGGCCAACAGCTCTTGGTTTTTGCACCACGATAATGCACCGTCGCATACCGCATTGATTCTTCGTGAGTTTCTCGCCAAAAATTCAACCAATATCGTTCCACAAATAATCTTTTTGCCTGATTTAGCTCTGTGTGACTTCTGGCTGTTCAGCAAACTGCAGCGACCGCTCCGGGGAAACCGTTTTGAGTCAATTGAAGACATTAAACGTGAATCGCTACGCGCATTGAAGGCTATTCCGGAAATTGAATTTAACAACTGTTACGAGGATTGGAAAAAACGTTGGCATAAGTGTATTGCGGCCGGGGGGGATTATTTTGAGGGGGACGAAATAGATTTGGCAGAACAAATAAAGAATTTTAAAATTATGAACAAAGTCTTACTATTTTTTGCCCACAGTAGTATATATATAGATCAGCAAAGTGATTAAGGGAGATAATCTTTGGAGTGGCCTATCTGATTGAAAGGAAACTTTCGGAGAATATAGATGTGTTAAACAGGTAGGTCCATGATTTGTTCAAATTAAGATTTCTTAAACATTTTGACGGCGGTTGGCATTTTAGTGAATTTTCAGGTATCCTTGAATTTCTATGCAGAGTACATTTTTGAGCCTTGTGTTGATGGTAAGTACCTAACAGTAGGGAACGGTATTTTTTCAAATTTCGATATGTCATAACTTCTGACCGAAACAGTGGATCATAGTGAAACTTGTGGAGCGTAATATCGTTAGTTAAAATTTTACACAAATGGACTTTCAAAACTCTGCGGGTAGCCCTGTAGCTACGGCAGGCTGCTAGAAAAAATGCAAATCATTATCCTTCTATATAAAAATTTTGATCTTTGAAAAAAAGTTCAAATTATTGCTGAATTTTGACCTTTGTTCACCATGTTAAAGTAAAATTTTCAAATTTCCGCATTGAACAAGAACGGCAACCCATCATCAATTTACATCATCTATTTTCAGCAATCAAAACTTTCCTTCACTAGAACTGACGACCGGATAATGTGAGTTCAATTTGAAATTAGCAGGACAGGTTGGTATTAGTTAGAACCAAGTCTGATAGAAGTGATGATACATATAAATATATACATATATATATATATATATATATATATATATATATATATATATATATATATATATATATATATATATATATATATATATATATATATATACATATATATATATATATATATATATATATATATATATATATATATATATATATATATATATATATATATATATATATATATATATACATCTATATATATATATATATATATATATATATATATATATATATATATATATATATATATATATATATATATATATATTTATGTATATATATATAAATATATATATATATATATATATATATATATATATATATATATATATATATATATATATATATATATATACATATATATACATATATATATACGAGTATGCAACATGGTTAAGGGAGATAGTCTCTGGAGTGCACGATACGATTAAGCAAAAAATTTTCGGAGGACTTAGATGTGTATAATAGGCATGTTCATGATTTGCTAAAATTAAGATATCTTAATTCTTTTTGTGGCGGCGAGCATTTTAGTGAATTTTCAGCTACTCCTATATTTCCAAGCAGTGTACATTTTTCTTGAAAAAAAGATAATGAACGAAAACTTATTATGTTTTTAGTTTGCCTATGGTAAAGAATTGTAAATTTTGAGCATATTGTAGGCACTGAGTGCCTAAAAGTAGGCAAGGATTTTTTTCAAATTTTGATTTGCCATTATTTCTAAGAAAAACATTGGATCATCGTGAAATTTTTAGAGCGTGTTGATTTAGACCAGAATTTAACACACATAGACTTTCAAGACTGTAGGAGTATCTCTGTAGCTACAGCAGACTTCTGAAAAAAATTCCTTCAAATCATCGACCTTCCTGAAAAATTTTTGATTTTTGAAAATCAATTCAAATTGTTGATAAACTTTGACTCTTGCCCACCAAGTCATAATAAACTTGCTAGAATTCCGCGGTAAACAAGAACGGACATCCGTGATCAAATTACCTCTATTTTCAGCGCTCAAAACTTTTGTTCACGAGAACTGACGACCGGATCATTCGATCAATATGAATTTTTCAGAACATGTTGGTTTGAACTAGGACCAGATCCGATAGAAGCGATATTGAAATACGGGCAACACTGTAGCAGCGGTGCTATTTGGAAAAATCGCTGAGAAAAACACTGGTCTTTGGCCTATAGCTTCCGATTTAGCCACCAGATTTTAACGAAATACACGCAGTAGGTGAACGTTACTCAAAGAATTTTGGTTGAAAACTTAGTATAGGGTCGCCAGCTATGGCAATTTTTGTCTTCTAAATATTGTAAATTTGCTCCAGAAAATAAAGGCTTTTTCCCTATAACTTCCGATGCAGTGACGAAATCAAAACGAAATTCATGGGATAAGTGGATCTTATTGCATTTCTAATCCTGTGCGAATTTTGTTGCAAAATTAAGAAAGGGTTGCAAGCTATGATAAATTTCGTAGTTTATTGGCATTTCTTTATCGAGCTATGTTGTCATAAAATTTCCAAATGGGAATGATCCTGCAATGACAATCAGCAGCAAATATTTATGTTTCGAAAATTTAGAAAGTTTGGACGGTGGAATCCCTAAAATATATTCACTCCTATTACTTACAGCGCAGCCATTCAATCGAAACGAAATTGATAGGGTGGGTTTAATACAACGTGAAGCAGCTATGGTGCTAGCACGAGACAATTTCGTTAATATTGCACCAACAGATGCTTCCAGTTTGTATTCATTAGCAAAGCATTTACAATAAAATAAGCAACCGATATTTAAATTTTCCGAGTTTTGGAAAGTTTTCGGATGGCAGCCCCAGACATAGTTTAATCGCTGAAACTTTCGATGATATCCTTGGATGAAAGCGAAATTCAAAGGATAGGTTGATTAAGCATGAGCATGTAATGGTAGATTTATTGCTGCTGTGTTGGTAAAAAGTTGCCAGCATTGAACATTTTCATCATTTGAGTTATAGGAAATGCTGTCAGAAAATGATATTTGTTTCTTTGAGTAAGAAATGGTTGATATGATACTACAAAGAAGTGTATAAAGTCTTCACTAATTTTGAAAGCCCTCAAAGATAACTTCTTCGAAAATTAGTTTCCTAGCGGCTCTGATGTCCTAGCCTTTGTTTATTCAAATAAATTGACAACTCAAAATTATTTTGGTTTAAACATCAAACAAAAACATTTTTCTTTAAGCATTTCTTGTTTTTCGTAATATTGTTTTGTGTTAATTGGTGTGGTGAGATGTGAAATATGAGAATGATAAGTGTATGTGTTTGTGTATCCACAAATCGAAACGAAACTCACAGGTTGGATTTAACCAATGCCTCCTAGAAGTACGGGCCGAAATTCAGGATAATGACCTCAGACTAAACTATCAAAGTGTCGCGAAAAACACGTGTAGTCTTTAGGGAGGTCCGCGGGAAATCGTAAATTGTACAGGTTGTATTGAAGTGAGTGAAGTGAAATCAAAGTGAGATCCGCGAAACAGTGCTAGTAAACAGCTAAAATACATATTAATGCGATGCGTGCGGTATAATTGGAAAAATTTGCTACGAAATGTCTATGGGTTGGTGTTAGGTTATGTAATGTTTTGTGTCGATTCTTTGTAGATCAAATTGATTGACACAAAATGCCAGTTATGACTAAATATTTTTATTATAACGCGTCCACGCACAAAAAAACAACGTTTTATTTATATTATAGCTAAAAAACCGCACGCAAAATCTCCGTGTATATTGGCACTGCCAGATTGAAATGTCAAAATGCACGGCTAAATTGACGTCATAGCTAAAGCGATTACGTAGCCTGAGACATTGATTTAACCAATGCCTTTTAGAAGTACGGGCCGTCGTGCTACGTAATCGATTTAGCTACGACGTCAGTTATTTTGGGAGTTTTGACATTTCCACGAGGCAGTGCTGATATACACGGAGATTTCACTTGCGGTTTTTTAGCTAAAATATGTGGAAAACGTTAGTTTTTTTGTGCATGGATGCGTTGAAGTAATAATATTTAGTAATTACTTGCATTTTGTGTCAATCAATTGTATTGACAGTGAATCGACATATAACATCACATAACCTAACAACAACCGATAACATTTCGTAGCAAATTTTTCGACTTTTACCGCACGCACCGCATTAATTTGTGTTTTAGCTGCTCACTTGTACTGTTCCGCAAATCTCACTTGATTTTTATGTCACTCACTTTAACACAGCCTGTACAATTAACATTTTCCCGCGGACGTCCCATAAGACTACGTGTGTTTTTCGCGACATTGTTCCCGCAAACTCTGACGTCGTAATTCTGCATTACGGCCCGTACTTCTAGGAGGCATTGATTTAACTCAACGTGAAGTAGATTTGGAAATATTTTGGCTATGGTTCTAACACATGATTTGGTTCTAACACATGGTTCTAACACACATACAGATGCTTCCATTTTATATTCATAAACAAAGCATTTGAAATAAAATTAACAACCGATATTTAAATTTTCCTAGTTTTGGAAATTTTTCGGATGACAGCCCTAGACATAGTTTAATTTTGAAAATTTTAATGATATCCTTGGATGAAAACGAAATTCAATGAATAGGTTGATTAAACACGAGCATATTATGGTTGATCTATCTTAGCTGCAAGGGACAAATGTTGCCATCACTGAGCTTTTTCATCATTTGTGTTACAGGAAATGCTGTCAGAAAATGATATTTGTTTCCTTTAATTATAAATGGCTGATATTATACTACAAAGAAGTGTATTACGTCTTAACGCATTTTTACGTCACTCAAAGATAATTTCTTTGAAAATTTGTTTTCTAGTGGTTCTGATGCGCTAGATTTTTTCCTTTCTGGTGCTCACTCTGTCGAATATGATGTTTTCTGATGGGGTGACCAGTCGTGCTTTGATTCTGATCTTATCGGGAGGGTCTTAATTTAGAGTGCCTAGGAAGCTCCTGAATTTCCACGTCCGTGATACTTTCAGAATCTTCATTACCTGCTTTCTTCATTTTAAAGACAATAAGTTCCTCATCATCAATACTCTCTATCTCAAATTGAACGTCTTTTACTTCATCAGGACTTATATTAGCAAGTAATGTGTATTGAATTATTCTATCATCACCAGTTATCACCCTATAATCTTTGTCATTTGAAGTTTACATTAACTTCGATCCTGGTTTCAGACTTTTTGCTATTCTACTTGCTGATATACGACGCTTAGCTGCAGCCAATAATGCACTCTTTGGAGGAGTGATTTCACCAGCTGAGTCAAACAATATTTCTACTCGTACAGGAGTAGTTTGAGTAGGTTTCTCATCTCTTAAAACATGCTAAGTTTGCGTCGTGTTGTCTTGGAAGCTATTCTGTTGCTTGGGTACATGCTTGCTCGATGAAGGCAATTGAGTTTCTCCTTTTAGAAATCCTTAACTTCTGCGCCGCGTGTTTAAAAACTTTTCAATAATGATACCGTTTGTTCATAAAGGCTATTGATTTGTGATCATGGTACCCTTCTGCCTATAAATCAGCAAAGACACCGTATATCGTCTCTAAAGCTTATCAAAGCAGAAAATAATTGATACGGAAAACTCGATTATTTTGCGGAATAAGCGTCCGAAAGCAAAATCAAATTGAATTGAATCAATTCAATTTAATTTGATGTGTCCTATTGACGTAAATGCGTCCAATGAAGCACAAATACTTTCAGATGTTTATAGAAAAGTTAAGGTTACGTCAAAACCTTAATTCGAAACAGGTGACTTTATACGGATAAGTAAACACAAGAGGTGTATCGGAAAATCTTTACGGATTTTTTTACGTCTTTACGGAAAAACACATAAAATTTAAGAAAATGCAAAAAAGTATTTATTCAAAGTATTGGCCATTCGAATTTACACACTTTGTTCATACTAACTACACTAACTACTAATGTTCGAAGTACTAATGTACTTATGTTCGAAGAACAATAGTATTAAACTCGTTTCGCCGAAAATTCATATTTCCTTATATATAAATATATATATATATATATATATATATATATATATATATATATATATATATATATTTATATATATATATATCTATATATATATATATATATATATATATATATATATATATATATATATATATATATATATATATATATATATATATATATATATATATATATATATATATATATATATATATATATATATATATATATATATATATATATATATATATATATAACTTATGTAGACTCGCGTCACTTTGCGAAAAAAATAAAAAATCACCAGAATTACTTTTAACAATTAACTTTATTTCTTCGTCCGGCGATGGTATAATTACAACTCAACTTAATTTTACCTTGTTTGCCTCTTTTATCAATTTGCAAAAACTTAACCTAAGCAAAATTTGGAATTGACAATTTTATATATTTAATTTCATGAGCTAAGCAATCACCGAGTTCAATTGGACGCGTAAGTTAATAGGTCATATTCCACCTGACAACAAATATGCTTATTACGCGAGAAATTATTATTCGCGACCGGAAATTTGTCCATACAAATATGCTGATATACAATCCCACGGATCGATCGAAGAATTTGTTGTTTCCAGGTAAAAAATCGTACGCAAGCATTAATTGAAATTGCAGGTAAAGAGAGATGGAGTAATGTGATAACTCTTCCCGCCTTAAAATCTGTGTCCCACAGATTAAAATGGTAGTTTGATGTGTTCCGGGTAAGTATGAAAAATATTAGGTTGTGCGATTGGAAACTCATTTTTACGGTAGTAAAACAAATATAGAACGAAGCAAGCCAAACATATTATTAAAATAATAATTATTATGTCGGAAGAGACGGAAACAATATTATTTTGGAAAATATTGTCTAATTTCTGTAGATTCTTCAAGTGAAGTTTGTGTAAGTATTCGAGATTAGGTTTAAGACTTTTTTCAGTTAAATTTTTACTTAATACAGGAGGTAAAAAATAGAACTTCTTCGTTTCCAAACTAGTAAACACTGCATCATTAATCTGAATTGTATCATTTTGGATGTTAATTAGAAAAGTACCATTTAAAATCTTGGTTTTGTTCCTATGGAGAAGTCTACCATTAAAGTTTGTTACATAAACTGAGCTATTGTCGATCACTTCAATTAAAGGTTTGCCGTAAAATACATAGTCACATTTTGCATTGTTTTCCTCTAAAATTTGCGTAAGGCAATCTTCTGAATTGAGTTTCTGAAGCTTTTGCTGTTGGCAAAGTGTTACGTCTCCGATCCTGGGGCAACCTTCTTTTAGAATACCGTACTTTAATTTCCGGGCCAAGAACAACTCAGAATAACTAATATGGACCATTTTATTGTGGTTTATAGTGGGACGGATAAGAACATGATTATATTCGGTTGTCTCCGTTGTTGGAAGGCAAACGACATAGAGGAGGATTGAATCTTTTATTAAGACCTTCGGTTCCGCGAATTCGATGGCTTCTATTTCATTTTTGTATGGAAGAGTTTCGGTTTGGGATATAATTGAATTAATCTCTGAGCTATCAAGCAATTTAGAATTAACAATACCTTGTTTAGCCAGTTGACAGGCCAAAACTATCTCGTCGACTTCATCTTTGAGGATAATCATTTTATTGAAGAGCATTTGTTCGAATTTATCGTTATTGTGAATATTAATATCTGCAACTATTCTGTTATAACTATCTAAAATTTCAGAAGATACTTTCGTTATACGTTGATTAAATTTATATTGTTCGTTGTTATTCTGAATGATACTGTTCTGACTTTTCACGATGGCATCCCAGTCGGTTGCATCTGGGTTTCCAGCAACCCATTTCCAGGCTGAGCCTATCCAGTTAATTGCTCGTTTGGGTCTATTTGGCTTTCCGCTTTGTAGTTGTCCGAGTAATCCCGAGATTAAGGACAATTGGTGGTGAAGTTGCGGGAATAAAATGCTTGATCTGTTTACTCGATCACGGACTATTAATCCTAGGTTGCTTAGTACTTGCTCATATTGGTGTAAATCGATAGCGTGGATGATTTTAAAGTTGCCGTTTACAATCTTGCCTATTCCTTGCTTGGTTGTCATGACGGGGCCGTGATATTGGTATATGTCCACTGAAGCATGTGCGCTCCATAGGATCATCCTGAAATAGAGGAGATGTTCTTGAGGTGGGATTTGTGAACTTTTTTACCGGTATTAGTAGTGACTGTAACTCTGTTATTTTTGGCGATGATTTCCTTCTTATATAGAGGTTTATGCTTGGCCTTAATTTGCTTGTTAACTTTAAAAACTACATCACCGGGCTTGTAATCTTTGGGAGCCGACCGTTTGGTATTATGTTTTTTCAGTACTTTTTCTTGATTTCGCAAAATTTCGTATTTAAGGTTTTGATTAAGCTTTGTTTTAAAGTCATGTAGGTTTTGGTAATTAACTCTTTCGGACCGGTTAAAAAATATATCTACTGGTTTCCTCTTTGTTACGGAATGAAAAGTATTATTGTACCTGTCGACGGCTATATTCACCACTTCATTGGGAGAAAGATTAGGATATTCTTTCGACAAGCATCTCACGATTTCCAGTATTGTTGAGTGAAGTCTCTCAATTGTTCCATTAACCTCACTTTTTTGCGGCGGTGTTAAATATACTTCGATACCCAGTTCTTGGAGGAGATTGTGAATTATGGGGCTTATAAAACCCCCTTCGTTGTCTGATACTAAGGTTTGAGGAATAGAAAAATAATGTAAAACTTTGAGGATTTTTTGTCTCAGGTGCAAAGCAGATTTGTTTTTTATGCGAAAAAATTTAGCAAATTTGCTAAATTTATCGATGCAGGTTATATATTTTTCACCCATTATATCCCAAATATCCACGTGCAATATTTGCGTTGGAAACTCGGGACACGGTGTTTCCTGTAACTCAGGTTTCTGTGGGTGTCGATCATATTTATTAAGGTTACATGTTTCGCAGTTAGCAGTATATTTTTTTACCAGACTATTCATTTTAGGAAAATAGTACCTCTCCAAAATTTGTTCCTTATTTTTCCGATGGTTTCTATGTGCTCTGTGATGTTCTTTTTTTATTATTTTGAGTTTATTTTCCTCGTTGGCTATATCATCGACGACACGCTGCGTAATTCGAATTCGAAATTTTGAAAGGTGTTCCTTATAGACTTCTTGGAGCATCTGTAGAAACTTCTCAGGTATTTTGACTCCATTGGTGACATTCGGGTTTAGATTTTCTTTCAATACCTTCAATAGACTATGCTTGTTTATTTCTCGCAAACGTAAATAATGCCGATGGTACCCTGGGTGTGGTTGTTCGTATGCGGTTATTTCCTTGCCTTCGGAAAGGATTATCTGGTTTTTAAAAACATTCAGCGGAGCTTCGCAATGCGGAATAAGGTCGGTGCTGTCCTCGTCTGCGCTGTGTACTGTCCCGGAGCTGGAAGTGAGCGCATTTAGTTCGAGTGGCAATCTGGAAAGGGCATCTGCGACAACGTTCGTCTTGCCTGGTTTGTACGTTAATTCATAGTTGTATTCCTCCAACTTGGCTTTCATTCGTTTAAGTTTTGCATTGTGGTTGGCATTACTGAGCGCGAAGGTTAATGGTTGATGATCGGTCAAAATTTTAATTTTTTTGGCTCCATAAAGGTAGGTTCGTAGCTTATCGAGTGCCCAAGTGATGGCTAACAGCTCCTTCTCATTCGTAGCGTACCCTTCTTCAGTGACATTTAACGATCTTGAGATGTAAATAATTGGTTTATCTTTCCCGATTTCACCTTGCGAAAGTACTGCTCCAATCGCATAATTGGAGGCATCTGTCGCTAATATGAAGGGTTTCTCAAAGTCAGGAAAGGTTAAAATTTCGGATGATGTGAGCAACTGCTTCAGGTCATTAAAAGCTTCAAGTTCTGATTCGCCCAATTCGATACTTTTACGCTTTGAATGATTGGCACTGATTTGCGCATTATCACCGCGAGTTAAATTAGTTAGCGGCTTTGCAATTTTTGCAAAGTCCTTAATAAATTTCCTATAATATGATGCCATACCTAGGAATGTCTTCAGATCTTTTAGATTGGTTGGAGGTTTCATTTTATTTATTGCAGATACTTTCTCTGGGTCAGGTAAAATACCATTTTCTGAAATAATATATCCCAAAAATTTTACTTGGGACTTAAAAAATTCAGACTTTTCAGCGTTAACTTTAAGATTTGAATTTCGCAGCTGAGTAAGAACCGTTTGAATATTCTTTAAATGGTCTTCCTCATTCTCACCTAGAATGATTATATCATCGATATAAACATAACAGATTTTTCCAATGAATGGTTTTAATACGTCATCTATCATTCTTTGGAAGATGGCTGGGGCATTCTTGAGACCAAATGGTAGCCTCGTAAATTCGTATTTACCATTTGCCGTTGAAAACGCCGTTTTTGGTATATCTTTTTCCCTCATTTTAATTTGGTGAAAACCAGAAGTCAAATCAAGAGTCGTGAAGAATTTAGATTTGCCAAAACTGGCCAAGGTGTTGGTTATGTCGGGAATTGGGTAAGTATCAGAAATAGTTACGGCATTGAGTCTTTTAAAATCGATGACAAGCCGGTATTGTTTTTCACCTGATGAACTAGGTTTTTTAGGTACAATCCAGATTGGGGAGTTGTATGGACTCTTGGATGGACGGATAATTCCATCCTCAAGCATTTTGGCTATCTGCCTTTACACCTCTTCCCTCAAGTTTACTGGATATGGATACGATTTTACGTAAACAGGCTCTGCAGTTGAAGTTCTTATCTCGGCTCTAACAGCAGTTTCTACGATTTCGTTATCAGTTACTGGACCAAAAATATTATCATAGTTAGTAAGAATATTTCGCAATTTACGCTTGGTTTCATCGTTTAAGTGATCGTCTTTGATAATCAAACTATAAACTTGCCTAGATTGTTTCGCTTTTAACGGAATTTTGATATTTGGGTAAATTTCAAGGATGTTGTTCTTCCTATCGATGACTGCATCCAATTGTTTTAGGGTATCATCACCAATTATTCCGTCAAACGAAGTTAAACCCGGTAAGATATAAAAGTCTAAAACCGTGTCATTGCCTACAGATTTGAAAAATTTACCTCTAACCTTTTGAGTGATTTTAATTTTTCCTGCAGCTGATTGGATGGTGAAAGGAGATTCTACAGGTTCAGCATTGAAGCCGATCTTGGGGGATACGAAGTTCTTGTTCGCGCCGGTGTCAATCAAAAACTTCAGAATCTCACCGTCACGATTGCGATACTCTAAGTATGGTACGCTACTGAGGCGTCCATCATAAAATTTAGATGATTGTTGGTTTCCGAACTATCACTACTTGCATCAAAGTGATCAACATAAGCCTCGTCGGACTGCACTTGAGATTCTAAATCTTGATAATGTTCAAAAGAGTCAACATATGATGTATCTGGTTCATCTTGTATCTCCAAATTATACAGTCTTTGTAACTTCTTAGGGTAGACTGCAGATTCATTGGAACGTTTTACTGGCTGGACGTAAGAAGGTCTATTTTGGTAATCTACCTGTTTAGTTTGGATTGATTTATCAACTTCCATTGGAATTGGAGGCTTAGGTTGTACCGGTGTAGGAGGAGGAGAATTTTGCGTGGCAGGTTGGATATTCCTCTGAATGTTGTATGCTTGGTTTCTCAGAGGTAGGCTCAATGGGTGATAGGTAGGAGAGATTTTGGATCTAGTTGGATCAATTCTGGTGTTGAAAATTGGTTGATGGGAGCTGTGATTGTGTTACCATAACTTCTTTGGTGAATTTGGAAATTCCTAAAGTTAAGATTTTGAAAATCCAAGCACGAGGCATATGCTTCCGGCAGTGTTTGGGGTTTCTGCACAATAAGCATACGAGATAAATCTCCATTTAAACCACGGATGAAAACGTCAAGGGCACGATTTCTATAATTTTCAGTGAGTGCGGTTGTGGTTTCACGAGAATGGTCTTCAGTTTTAAGTTTATTAATTATTAGCGAGAGTTGGTGGTTAACCGCTGCATAAAACTCGTCAATACTTTTATTTCTCTGAGCCATCGAGTGCAGTTGATGCTCCAGAGTTCTAATATCACGCTTATCAGCGTAATGCAATGATAAACATTGCTTGATTTCCGACCAATCGCTGTCGAAAATATTGTAAGACACAAGAGCCGCATCTGCTGGACCTCTTATTTTTTGCCTTACATGGCGAAGAATTGCTCTAAAGATAGGCTTGTGGCGTACTATTTCATAGTCGCTCAAAATTGTTTCGACGCTGTGAACCCATGACACATACTGGACAGGGTTGCCTTCAAAAGGCTGCAAGTCTAACACAATCAGGTAATTTTTTTATCTCAACGAGGTCCTGCTCTGTTCTAGGAACCGTTGAATCGACTTGCACGGGCGGTCTAGAAGCTTGGGATTTTAAATTAGATTCCAGATAAGTTAACCTAGATTCGAATTTTTTACAGATTTCAATCTGTGCGTTGACCGCGCCAGTTAATTGTCTAACACTTTCTTGAAGGGCTTCCATATCAAACGTAAAATAATGAACGAAACACGAGAGAAACGAAACGCTTTATAACCGACAGAAAACAAGTTATGCAAAAACACGAAAAAAAAATTGTATGCCTTATTGAACTCGGTTTACAACTATTTCACTCTTTTACTTTTTCACTGTTACACTTCTTAGTCTAATATGTATTTTAAATGCTTCAATTCTTAAATATATTAGATAAAAAATTCTTTTTCAAACAAATTTTAATATATATTCAAATATTTTTTCCTTTCATATGTAGTTTATTCAAAGAAAGTTTAATATATTTAATGGAGTGTAATTTTCTTTTTCAAACAAATTTTAATATATATTCAAATATTTTTTCCTCTCATATGTATTTTATTCAAAGAAAGTTTAATATATTTAATGGAGTGTAATTTTCGAGCTACCAGTTTATTAAAAAATTTCCAAAAAAGAGAAATAAGAGGCAAACTTACAGGAATAATATTTTCATTTCACTGCTGCTGGATTGGGCGAAGATGTCCTTTTTGGCAAAACCCGTTGATTGGAAATTGGCTTGGGTATGCCTACTGCGGTACGCTTCAACTCACAAATCACTGCAACTTGGTTGGAATCCTGCGTTGTTGAAGTTCTCAAAACGATTAGCTTGCCGACTCAATGTTGGAACAATGTAGATGTGCACCAAAAGTATGATGAGGAAGATGAATACGTCAGTATTTGCAGATTTCGACCTCAAAATAATACACCAGTACTGCACGTAGATTGCTGCACTTCGCTGGCAAACACTGGTAATTGGAAAAAATAGATTTTCCACTGGCACTAAACTTTTAATTCGCGTTATCTGTGTTCTCACGGGAACAGAATAATCTTCGCGAACTTCTGTGTTCTCACGGGAACAGAAATTAATACTCGGGAATACTTTCTGTGTTCTCACGGGAACAGAAAATTTTGCTCGGGCGCCACTTATGTAGACTCGCGTCGCTTTGCGAAAAAAATAAAAAATCACCAGAATTACTTTTAACAATTAACTTTATTTCTTCGTCCGGCGATGGTATAATTACAACTCAACTTAATTTTACCTTGTTTGCCTCTTTTATCAATTTGCAAAAACTTAACCTAAGCAAAATTTGGAATTGACAATTTTATATATTTAATTTCATGAGCTAAGCAATCACCGAGTTCAATTGGACGCGTAAGTTAATAGGTCATATTCCACCTGACAACAAATATGCTTATTACGCGAGAAATTATTATTCGCGACCGGAAATTTGTCCATACAAATATGCTGATATACAATCCCACGGATCGATCGAAGAATTTGTTGTTTCCAGGTAAAAAATCGTACGCAAGCATTAATTGAAATTGCAGGTAAAGAGAGATGGAGTAATGTGATAACTTATATATAAATATATATATATATATATATATATATATATATATATATATATATATATATATCTATATATATATATATATATATATATATATATATATATATATATATATATATATATATATATATACCTATATATATGTATATATATATATATATATATATATATATATATATATATATATATATATATATATATATATATATATATATCTATATATATATATATATATATATATATATATATATATATATATATATATATATATATATAGATATATATATATATATATATATATATATATATATATATATATATATATATATATATATATATATATATATATATATATATTTATATATATCAGCAAAATGATTAAGGGAGATCCAATTGAGCTGAAATTTTCGGAGAACGTAGATGTATATAGTAGGTAGGTCCTCAAATTCAGATATCCTAAACCTTTTGGCGGCGGCGAACGTTTTAGTGAATTTTGAGGAACTCTTATATTACCAAGCAGTGTAAATTTTTGTTAAAGAAAAGTATTGAGAATTAAAACTAATTATGTTCTTTACTTGTCAATGATACAAATTTGGAAATTTTGAGCCGTGTGTGGGTACATGGTGCCTAAAAGTAGGCAAGGAATTTTTTTCAAATTTTGATTTGTCATTACTTGTAAGAAAACCAATGAATCATCGTGAAAATTACAGAGCGTATTGATGTTGATCAAAATTTGGCACAAATAGATTTTCAGCATAAAGCGGGTAACCCTGTAGCTGTGGTAGGTGGCTGAAAAAAATCCTTCAAATCATTGACCTTCCTGAAAAATTTTTGATTTTTGACAAAAATTTCAAATCTTTGATAAATTTTATCCTTAGTCCTTCATGTCAAGATAAAATTTTCAAAATTCCGATTTGCATACGAACGGCAACCCATCACCAAATTACCTCTATTTTCAGTACTCGAAAGTTCTGTTCACGAGAACTGACGACCGAATAATCTGATCATAATGAAATACCAGGGCATGTTGGTATTAACTAGGACTAGATTTGATTTTGAAATGCAGGCAATCCTGTGGTAGTGGTACCATCTTGAAAAATAACTGAGAAAAAAATATTTTTTTGGCCTATAACTTCCGATAGCTATCAGATTTTAACGAAATTTACACAGTACTTGGATGTTACTTTATGTAACATTTGGTGAAAATTTGGTTGAAAAATCAGTATAGGGCTGGCAGCTGTGGTGATTTTTGTCTCATAAATCTTGCAAATTTAACCAGCAAAATAAATTTTTTTTCCTTATAACTTCCGGTCCAGTGTAGAAATCAAAACGAAGTTCATGCAGTAAATGGAATTTAATATAGACCAAATATCGTAGCAATTTCGTACAAAAATCATGAAAGGGCTGCCAGCTATGACCATTTTTGTAATTTTGTGAAATTTCTTTACTGAGCGATTATGTCATTAGATTTGCGATTGAGAATGATCCTGCAATGAAAATTAAAAACAAATATTAACGTTTTAAAAATTTGAAAAGTTTTGAGGGTGGTAGCCCTAAAATTCTTTTCATCCGTATTCCTTCAAGCGCAGTGATTCAATCGAAGCGAAATTTACTGGTTGGGTTTAACTTAACGTGAAGCAGATTTGGTATATTTTTTGTTTTGCTGCTGACACAGGCTAACCAGCATTAGCCATTTTCGTAAATATTGCACCAACAGATGCTTCAAATTACGTACTCATATGCAAAGCATTTGCGATAAAACTAAGGAACCAATTTTTAAATTTTCCGAGTTTTGAGCATTTTTCGGATGGCAGCCTCAAACAACGTTTAACTGCTGAAACTTCCGATGAAATCCTCCGATGAGAACGAAATTCAAAGGATAAGTTGATTTAAGTATGAGCTTGTTAAGGTAAACTTATTGTTGCTTTATTGGAAAAGTATTACCAGCACTGAACATTTTCATCATTTGTGTTATAGTTTTTTTTTTGCTTGGGATAAGGAATGGTAATACAAAAAAGTGTATTACGTCTTCCCACATTTTTTTGTCACTCAAAGATAATTTCTTCGAAAATTAGTTTTCTAGCGGTTCTGATGCGCTAGACTTTTTTTACTTCTTCCAAATTCGCAGAGCGCTGCTCAGCCAGTGCGCGCCCCATTGGTACGAAAAGGTGATAGTTGGTCGGCGGATCTGGAGAGTACGGCGGGTGTGATAATACGTCCCATCCAAGCCATTTCAAAGCATCTTTCACAACTTTTGCTGTGCCTTCCGACCCATTCGGGGCATTTTTCGATCAATGCATGAAGCAAATTAATTATTTGATCTTTGTAGTGATTAGTTTTAACTGTTTGGTTTGAGAAGTTCATAGTACACCAATTTTCGATCAATGCATGAATCAAATTAATTATTTGATCTTTGTAGCGGTTAGTTTTGACTGTTTGTTTGAGAAGTTCATAGTACACCAAACCAATCTGGTCCCACCAAATACAGATCATTGTCTTTTTCCAAAGCGATTCGGCCTTGGAATTGATGGGCCAGCTTGGCTTCCTTACTTCAAACCGCAGGGAGGTTCTTGATGTTACTTTGATTAGTGAGTGGCACTCGCATCTTCTCCGTGACTGGAGGGTTCTACAAGAGTGCTCATTCTCTGATCACTTGTACATATCGTAAAGCGTGGCT
>OZ022264.1:108691084-108746084 GCA_963978885.1 Nemotelus pantherinus | reverse complement strand
GTGGTAGCTTCCTTTTTCTTCCAGTCTGTTCTTGTGGGTATCTTGACCTGGAAATTCCTGCCAAGATGTATTATTTTGCTCATGTGGTCCGTGTCTTCTGCAACGAGTCCAAATCTTTTGCGGCATTCTATAAGAATACCGCCGTGACCCCACTGATCTGAATCGTTCCACATGCCAGAACTTTTAGCGCGTATCGCCGCTAAGCTTGCGCTTCTAAAGATGAATCGATCTAGGGGCATGAGTCCCAAAATCATTTCCAACCCAGCCGTTGGGGCGGTTCTTAAAGCGCCCGTAATACATATGCAAACTAATCTTTGCAGTGTTGTTAGCTCCTTGATATTAGTTTTATTCTCCGCTGCTTTCCACCACACGACCGCTCCATACACCAAAATCGGCCTGACTACACATGTGAATATGTAATAGGCCGCCCTAGGTTTAAGACCCCAGGTATTGGAGTAAGCGGACCAGCAAGCGAAAAAAGCTGCGCGGGCCTTACCAATTCTATGCTTCACGTTAGCCCCCCAGTTCAGTTTCCTGTCTAGTATAAGGCCCAAATATTTAACACTATCAGCAAGCTCCAATGTTATTCCGTTGAGGTTAGGCGTGGCAATAGCTGGTACCCTGTGTTTCTTTGTGAAGAGCATAAGTTCGGTTTTTGTCGGGTTTGCCCTAAGACCGACTTTTCTGGCCCAGATTTGAATATGGTCCAGCGCCGATTGCATAAGGTCCGACAAAGTTTGTGGGAACGCACCCCTCACAAGTACCACAATGTCATCGGCATACGCCACTACCTCAACGCCACTGGCCCATAACTTCTCCAGTATTTCGTTGACTGTCAGGATCCAGAAAAGGGGAGATATAATCCCTCCTTGTGGTGTTCCGGTACCGACTGTTCTTTCCGCTTTGGCCTCCAAAAAGGTAGCCTCAACCCACCAGCTCTTGAGCAAGTCAGATGCCCAGGTCGCCAGGGTTTTATCCACCCCATATCGAGCCAAGGCATCAATGATACTCGTGACAGTGACATTATTGGAGGCCCCTTCAATGTCTAAGAAGGCTACCAACGTGAATTCCTTCTGCCGTAAGGATTTTTCTATTGTACCGACAACTTTGTGTAATGCCGTATCTACTGATCTGCCCGCTAGATACGCGTGTTGATCAACACAGAGTCTCGCGACATCAATCGAGCTTTTGATATGCAGATCAACAAGCCTCTCTAGTGTTTTGAGCAGAAACGATGTTAAGCTGATTGGTCTAAAGTCCTTCACGTAATGATGATTCACCCTACCCGGTATCGGAATGAAGACCACTCTAGCTTTTGTCCATTGCTCGGGTACTACCCCGAGGCGGAGGCATGCGGTAAAAATACGCTGCAGAATGGGAATGATGGCCTTATCTGCTTTTTGAAGTATGATAGGTGATATCTCATCAATCCTTGTAGGTTTGTAAGGTCGGAATGTGCCAATAGCCCATTCAATCTTGACCTCGTCCACTACTTCCTTGATCAGCCGCTCAGACGCCCGGTGAGTTCCACGAAGAACGTCACTACGCGGTGTCACGCAGGCTGATTCTGGAAAGTGAGTTTCCAGTAGCAAGTCCAGGCACTCTTTCGGGTCCTCCACCCAATCCCCGTTTTCCCTTCGCAAGAGCGTAGGTACGCCGGGGATTACGCTTAGAACCTTCCTGATTATGGCAGCCTCTGTACCTCCTTCAATGTTCTCACAGAATTCCCTCCATGAGTCGCGCTTGGCTTGTCTAATCTTCTTTTTGAAAAGCGACAGCTCTTGCTTGTAACGATCCCAGTCAGCCACGTTTCCGGAGCGCCTTGCGGTGTTAAATGCCCTTCGTGTGCAACCTCTAGCCTCTGTGAGTTCGCCATTCCACCACAAGGTAGCGTTCTTCCTAACGAGCTTTTCCGGACACACGTCTTTGAAATCTGACACTAAGATTTCCGTTAATCGGTTCACCTGCTCCTTAAGCCGTCCTGGACTCGTCAGTTCCAGATCGTCTAGTGCTCTGAGGTGTCTATTTGTTTTCCTTGAGTAAACTTCCCATTGTGCTGTTCTCGGGTTCCGTACTTTTTTAGGTGAAATAACAGAACAACCGATATTCCAGCATAGCCACTGGTGATCCGAGAGCGATGGCAGGTTATAAACCTGCCAGCTGTGGACACTTTTCATTATGCTTGGAGTTGCCAGGGTAATATCAATTACCTCAGCCCTGTTCTTAGTTATAAACGTAGGTTTGTTACCCATGTTGAGGATGTTGAGGTTGGTTGACGTTAGAAATTCTAGCAAACTCCTACCTCTCTCGTTTATGTTGGTGCTTCCCCATATTTCGTGGTGAGCATTTGCGTCACAGCCGATGACAGCATCCGTTGTCATAGCCGCTACTGCCAATCTTCTCAGTCCGGGCGTGATGGGATCCATGTCGTATGGTAAATAGACCGCCGACAACAGGCACCGCTTCGTGCCGCTACCAGCGATCCCCCACTCCACACACACTGTGGTTGTATCCCCATCACAAAGCTGCGGAATCAAGATTGCTTTTACCTCTTTTTTGGCGACAATACAAGTCCTTGTCTTGTCCCTTCCTTTTAGCTGGAACACACTGAGGCTGGTGCCGAATCCACAAGCCACATTCTTGTACAGAAGCGGCTCCTGTATCAGTGCGATGTCAGCGTGCCCCCGACTGAGATGCCGAAGCAGATTGACCGTCGCCCCTCTACTGTGGTGCAGATTTGCTTGGACCACTCGCACTTCGGCTACCCTCAGTCACCTTCTCCGCTCCAACTTTCAAGGTGATTCTCTTCAGACCGAAGTAAATCAACCCGTTGTTGGCCCGTACTTGATCCGCGGACTCCCGATCGATACCCAGCACAAGCACTAACTTAGCTGCACCAGTTAAGTCAGGCTCCGCAGATTGGTTAGTTAATTTAACAGCCTGGAATAATCTCCAGCCTGAAACTTTCAGATCGGGGTTCTGTCTTTTTAACAGAGACAGAGCCTCCGAAGCGTTCGAGTGGGGCACCGCCACCTTCGCTGTAATAAGCTTGGGCACGGATGTCTCCTCCACTATGTCCAAACCTGGATGGTCTGCAGAAATCTTCAGGACGGTAGACCGAAGCCATTCCGTCGAGAAGACGTTTTTTTTTTGTAATTTTGTGAAATTTCTTTACTGAGTGATTATGTCATTAGATTTGCGATTGAGAATGATCCTGCAATGAAAATTAAAAACAAATATTAACGTTTTAAAAATTTGAAAAGTTTTGAGGGTGGTAGCCCTAAAATTCTTTTCATCCGTATTCCTTCAAGCGCAGTGATTCAATCGAAGCGAAATTTACTGGTTGGGTTTAACTTAACGTGAAGCAGATTTGGTATATTTTTTGTTTTGCTGCTGACAAAGGCTAACCAGCATTAGCCATTTTCGTAAATATTGCACCAACAGATGCTTCAAATTACGTACTCATATGCAAAGCATTTGCGATAAAACTAAGGAACCAATTTTTAAATTTTCCGAGTTTTGAGCATTTTTCGGATGGCAGCCTCAAACAACGTTTAACTGCTGAAACTTTCGATGAAATCCTCCGATGAGAACGAAATTCAAAGGATAAGTTGATTTAAGTATGAGCTTGTTAAGGTAAACTTATTGCTGCTTTATTGGAAAAGTATTACCAGCACTGAACATTTTCATCATTTGTGTTATAGTTTTTTTTTTGCTTGGGATAAGGAATGGTAATACAAAAAAGTGTATTACGTCTTCCCACATTTTTTTGTCACTCAAAGACAATTTCTTCCAAAATTAGTTTTCTAGCGGTTCTGATGCGCTAGACTTTTTTTACTTCTTCCAAATTCGCAGAGCGCTGCTCAGCCAGTGCGCGCCCCATTGGTACGAAAAGGTGATAGTTGGTCGGCGGATCTGGAGAGTACGGCGGGTGTGATAATACGTCCCATCCAAGCCATTTCAAAGCATCTTTCACAACTTTTGCTGTGCCTTCCGACCCATTCGGGGCATTTTTCGATCAATGCATGAAGCAAATTAATTATTTGATCTTTGTAGTGATTAGTTTTAACTGTTTGGTTTGAGAAGTTCATAGTACACCAATTTTCGATCAATGCATGAATCAAATTAATTATTTGATCTTTGTAGCGGTTAGTTTTGACTGTTTGTTTGAGAAGTTCATAGTACACCAAACCAATCTGGTCCCACCAAATACAGATCATTGTCTTTTTCCGAAGCGATTCGGCCTTGGAATTGATGGGCCAGCTTGGCTTCCTTACTTCAAACCGCAGGGAGGTTCTTGATGTTACTTTGATTAGTGAGTGGCACTCGCATCTTCTCCGTGACTGGAGGGTTCTACAAGAGTGCTCATTCTCTGATTACTTGTACATATCGTAAAGCGTGGCTGCCCACAGTTTTGCTGTGCAGACAGCCTTTATCAACAAAAAGAGGACAGACTGGAAACTATTTGATTCACTCACTGGAAACTGCCCCTAGGAGCATTGACTGCTACCATGAATTGGATCATGCGGTTGCCACCTCTTACTAATTCTCTCTATTTCGCGTCTAGGGAAGCATGTAAGCCACCCTTGGCCAGAGGCAATCCTAAGCCTTCCTGGTGGAGTATGGAAATCAGCATCCTGCGGAGAGAATGTAGGAAGGAGTTTAAAAGCTCGAAAAGATCTTATGACCAGTCGGTGTATAAAATGAAGCTGAAGATTTTTAAGTGTACTATACGCAAGGCTAAGAGGTCCTCATGGAGATCTTTTGTGGAAATATAGAGAGATTCAATGAGGCTAATTGCCTCCGCAAGGTATTAAGCACGACACCGCAGGCTATAGAGGGCATCATGATCCCTGAGAGCATTTGGATTAGCTCGAGCGCAGAAACTGTAAATGTTCCCATATACGCACATTTCCCGGGCAATTATTGCTCTATAGGGACAGTGCACCAAGTGGAACTAAATTGCGGTAGAGCCCCGCCGTTCAGAATATCAAACTCTCAGCTGAGGTGGGCTATAAACTCCTTTGAGCCGTTTAAATCCCCGGGCCCTGATGGTGTGCTTGCGGCTGATGTTCAACAGTCCATGGGAGTATCGCTACCATTGCCCAGAGAGATTTATGACGCTTGCTTACGCTATTCGTTTATTCCCACAAGCTGACGGAAAACTAGAGTTGTGTTTTTTATTCCGAAAGTAGGAAAAGTTTCTCATGTAATGCCAAAGGACTATCGTCTAATAAGCCTTAACTCTGTCCTGCTTAAGATTTTGGAAAGGATCATTGATTACCATATTAAAAGATCAATCGCGTATACCAAAGGTTAATCTGTTGAAACTGCTCTTCACGTCCTTATTGAGCAAGTTGAGAAATCTCTTGTTCTTAAGGAATATACGCTTGCCGCCTTCTTGGACATCGAAGGAGCCTTCAACAACGTAAATTCAGAAGCAATTGTTGAGGCTCACACGGTACTGCATATAGACGAGCGGCTGATTACCGTGCGGGCACACCTCAGGGTGGAGTCCTCTCTCCCCTGCTGTGGAACATTGCCGAGAATACTCTCCAAATGAGGCTGGACCGCGCCGGCTGCAAAGTGATTGCTTATACAGACAACACAGCTGCAGCAGTGTCGGGAAAGTATTTACCTACGCTATTGGAGAGGCTAAATTACTCTCTTGGCATACTTTCACGTTGGAGTCGTGAGCGCACCTTGAATGTGAGTCCTAATAAAACGAAACTAGTGCCATTTCCAGGGAAGTACAAAGTTATTTCTTTTAAGTTACCCAAATTGAATGGGTTCTCCATTAATTTGAGCCACAGGGGCAGGTTCTTAAGACTGATCCTTGACTCGAAGCTACTATGGACCTAAAATGTAATAAAAAAAGCTCGGAAGGCTTTCTATGCACTTTACTGCTGTACTGTTGCTTGGCTTTACACTGCTGAGGTTGAGCCAATTCTACTGTTTGGGGTAGCGTTCTGGTGGCAGAGTGCTATTGAGACTACCTGCAAACGGCAGATTGAAAAATTGCGGAGAATTGCTGCACTACTTGTAATTATTGCGCTTCGCTCCACCCCTACTAAGGCACTCTTCGTGTTACTTCATTGACTACCAACCAACCAACTTATCTAACAGCAAGCTCACCTTGCTACTGTGAGGCTAACTTTAATCTCGCCATGGAGTAGTACAGAATTTGGCCATGCGAGAATTTTGGTCGAGGGAGTTCCCGCTCCAGCGGGTGTTGACTACATAGCTCCGCAGTGCCTACTAGATTTGGAGTTTGCAACTGTCATTCTTGGTAGGTGTCGTCCTTGAAAATGGGTTTATCAATGTGTACACTGACGGCTCAAAGCTAAACAATAGAGTCGGAAGTGGTGTATACTCAGATGAGCTGAATTTCAAGCTGTCCTTTCGTCTACCAAACCATTGTAGTGTCTTTCAGGTGGAGATTGCGGCTATTTTACACACAATCAACTAGTTTCTGTGTAATCAAATATTCGGGGGCATTTTCACAGATAGCATTGCGGCTATTAAATCCCTTGTTTGTCCTTGTACAGTTTCCTTGGTTATTGCTGAATGCCGTGCATCTCTTAGGGAGATGTCGAGGCATTCGATGGTTCAATTGATTTGGGTACCTGAACAACGGGGTTTTCAGGGCAACTGTGAAGCCGATGAGCTATCAAGGCTTGGAACCTTGCTACCGGAGTTCTCCTGCTCCCTCTCAATAGGTATACCGATGTCATCGTTCAAAGTGGCCATTAGGCAAAAATATCTCGAGGATGCCAAGCGGTCCCGGGCAGATGAATCATCCTGTGCAATAGAAAGGCAGTCTTGAGTATTTATGGATGCTCATCGCCCCAGGCAGCTTTTAGGCTTAACTCGAAGCGCTCTACGCTGCACAGTGGGAGTTCTTACGGTCCATTGCCTCATAGGACGGCATGCACAACGATTGGGAGTGCAGTTTAACGATTTCTGTCGGAGTTGTCACTCTGAAGATGAGAAGGAGTCCGTCCTCCACCTATTGTGTCAGTGCCCGGCGTAAGCAAGGAAAAGGTTGGGGGCAATTGGCGCTCCATTTCTCTCAAACCTGACCAAGTTGCCCGTGGTCAATTTAAAAGGAATAACGCGATATATATATATATATATATATATATATATATATAGATATATATATATATATATATTATATATATATATTATATATATTATATATATATTATATATATATATATATATATATATATATATATATATATATGTATATATATATATATATAATATATATATATATATATATATATATATATATATATATATATATATATATATATATATATATATATATAATATATATAACGAAATATATACAAATAAATATATATATATATATATATATATATATATATATATATATATATATATATATATATATATACATATATATATATATATATATATATATATATATATATATATATATATATATATATATATGTATATATATATATATATATATATATATATATATATATATATATATTTATATATATATATATGTATATATATATATATATATATATATATATATATATATATATATATATATATATATATATATATATATATATATATATAGGTTAGGTTAGTAAAGAGGGCTGCCGGGAAACGCGGCTTGCATTAGGCCACAAATTTGGGCCCATTTGCCACCCTCCGCTGGCTATTTAGAGCTGCCAAGTGACCGCTACGCCAAACTGGATCAGCTGACTCAGCGTGACGGTACCAGCCACCTCTGCTAACCCTTGAAAGTGATGCACCAAAAATTTTGAGGCGTTTATTATTTAGGGCCGGACAATCGCAGAGAGTATGCTCGATGGTGTCCTCTTCCATCTCGCACCACTTGCATAAACTGCTGGATGTCAGTCCCATTTTCTTCGCATGAGATGCGGTAAGGCAGTGCCCTGTGAGCAAGCCGACCGTGGTTCTCAAGCAGTTCCTGCTGAGCTTGAGCAGTTTCCTGCTTTTGCTTGGATCAGGTGATGGCCATAATGTCCTGGCCACCCTGCAGTCCAGCCTGTTTTCCCATTCGGACTTTAGTTTGGCCCATATGGCGGCATCAAGTTTGTTTGTGGCGTCCGCGATTGACCGAGGTACAATGATGCAGGGGCAGTTGCTAGCTCCTGAACCTTTCCTCGCCAGTTCATCAACTTTTTCGTTGCCTATGACCCCACTATCCCCTGGCACCCACATAATCCGGATAGGAATATGCCTTGCCTTTTCATTAAGAGCCACTCTGCAAGCGTTAACAGTTTTTGAAGAACATCTGTAAGACGCAAGAGCGAGAATGGCTGCCCTACTGTCGACGCAAATGGTCATTGGTCTGGTTGATATTCCACTAATGGACTCAACTGCCATGCGTATAGCATGTAATTCAGACTGAAAGATGGTAGCATGGTCCGATAGTCTACACCACAGGTTAAGGCTCAAATCCGTAGAAAATACGCCCGAGCCAACTCCTGTGTCCGTCTTTGACCCGTCCGTGTAAATCCAGGCGCCCCTATCGGTGGTAGCTTCCTTTTTCTTCCAGTCTGTTCTTGTGGGTATCTTGACCTGGAAATTCCTGCCAAGATGTATTATTTTGCTCATGTGGTCCGTGTCTTCTGCAACGAGTCCAAATCTTTTGCGGCATTCTATAAGAATACCGCCGTGACCCCACTGATCTGAATCGTTCCACATGCCAGAACTTTTAGCGCGTATCGCCGCTAAGCTTGCGCTTCTAAAGATGAATCGATCTAGGGGCATGAGTCCCAAAATCATTTCCAACCCAGCCGTTGGGGCGGTTCTTAAAGCGCCCGTAATACATATGCAAACTAATCTTTGCAGTGTTGTTAGCTCCTTGATATTAGTTTTATTCTCCGCTGCTATCCACCACACGACCGCTCCATACACCAAAATCGGCCTGACTACACATGTGAATATGTAATAGGCCGCCCTAGGTTTAAGACCCCAGGTATTGGAGTAAGCGGACCGGCGAGCGAAAAAAGCTGCGCGGGCCTTACCAATTCTATGCTTCACGTTAGCCCCCCAGTTCAGTTTCCTGTCTAGTATAAGGCCCAAATATTTAACACTATCAGCAAGTTCCAATGTTATTCCGTTGAGGTTAGGCGTGGCAATAGCCGGTACCCTGTGTTTCTTTGTGAAGAGCATAAGTTCGGTTTTTGTCGGGTTTGCCCTAAGACCGACTTTTCTGGCCCAGATTTGAATATGGTCCAGCGCCGATTGCATAAGGTCCGACAAAGTTTGTGGGAACGCACCCCTCACAAGTACCACAATGTCATCGGCATACGCCACTACCTCAAAGCCACTGGCCCATAACTTCTCCAGTATTTCGTTGACTGTCAGGATCCAGAAAAGGGGAGATATAATCCCTCCTTGTGGTGTTCCGGTACCGACTGTTCTTTCCGCTTTGGCCTCCAAAAAGGTAGCCTCAACCCACCAGCTCTTGAGCAAGTCAGATGCCCAGGTCGCCAGGGTTTTATCCACCCCATATCGAGCCAAGGCATCAATGATACTCGTGACAGTGACATTATTGGAGGCCCCTTCAATGTCTAAGAAGGCTACCAACGTGAATTCCTTCTGCCGTAAGGATTTTTCTATTGTACCGACAACTTTGTGTAATGCCGTATCTACTGATCTGCCCGCTAGATACGCGTGTTGATCAACACAGAGTCTCGCGACATCAATCGAGCTTTTGATATGCAGATCAACAAGCCTCTCTAGTGTTTTGAGCAGAAACGATGTTAAGCTGATTGGTCTAAAGTCCTTCACGTAATGATGATTCACCCTACCCGGTATCGGAATGAAGACCACTCTAGCTTTTGTCCATTGCTCGGGTACTACCCCGAGGCGGAGGCATGCGGTAAAAATACGCTGCAGAATGGGAATGATGGCCTTATCTGTTTTTTGAAGCATGTGTAGCGAATTTAATTTGAAGTGGAGTGAGAAGTGGGCCTTAGCACAACTTAGAACCAGACCGAAGTCCAGAACCAAGAGTGCTAAGGTCAAACAGTGGAATTGCTCATGCCATTCAAGAGGCAAAACAAAAAAAAAAAAGAATTGCCCCGAGAGCAGGGTGCCCTAGAAATGGCCGTGAAGGCCCCACGTCCGCATTAGCGGAGCACCCTTTAACCAACCCCGACGGATGCTGGGGTGCCGCTTTGCTAGCTCGCTGCGGCTGGGGTGGGTTCTTGACAAATGGGGATGGTTGGCTCTCAAGAAAACGGGATGCTACGTATATTCATCCGTCATGAATTGTAGCCGCAAACTGATATGTTAACATATCCAGGGACCAAAAGGGGGCATCGTTCCGTACAGGAAACCACCCAGGCTCTGCAACATGGGCTGACTAAGCAGACCCAGTGCTCGTGACAAAACACGGAGCCAAAACTTGAAAAATCTACAAAAGGAAAAATAGGAAAAAACGCTACCTCTCCTTTACAAGGAACCCGGGTGAGGCAGACAGCCCCGGGCCCCCCGATGGTAGTGGAGCCCTGACCCCGATGGTCTGGGGTCCTCCACCCTCTGATATTGGCCATAATATCAAAATTCAAAAAAAAAATCTAATCAACAACAGAATCTACTAACATTGGCCAATATCCCTCCCTTTATATAAAGCTGAAAATCACGAAGATTCACGAAAAACTAATTACATTATTAGGCCAGCCAGGCCAGGCGCGGACCCTGAAAAAGAAGAAGAACTTCTAGGGCTTTCGCCCAATAAGAAGGCCACAGTTTAAAGTTAACAAAACATTTTTGATTTATTTTTACTCAAAAATAAAGGAAGTCATTCATTAATTTTTCGTTTTGAAAAAAAAACATATACATATCAATGTAAAAGAACCGAAGTATTAAATTTAACTAAACATTATACTACTTCGTTTTATTCTTCCAGCTCAGAAATGAATCCTACCGTACAGTGGATAGAAATTTACAACAAAAACGAAATCTTCCGTCTTGATGACCGATAAACGAAGTGCAAATACACGTATTTTCTTCTCTTCTATATATTTTCCTTTTCGTTCTCTTTTTAAACTCAGCAAATCTAGAGTCGTTACGTTAATGATTCCAGTAAATAAAGTAATCAGCATTTCTAAAGTAATCTAAAATATATGTTTCTCGAATTAATTATATTATTTCTTCTTTTGTTTTTACTTCATTAATATCTTTCTCTTATACTAGAACGTGGAACGTAGGTGATGACGTCATCTCTGCAGTATACTTAAGCTTTTCCGTAAACCACAAACTTCAACAATGACTCCAACATATATTTCACTACTTAAGAAATAATCAACGGTTCTTCATAGATTCAGGCATGAATGAATGAATGTGGTGATTCATTTAAGGACAAAATTTTTAACATTTAATAGTACTATGGCGCATTGCTTTTGTATTAATTAACTATTCACTACTCTATTACTAATTCTCGTAGAGCTTTCAAATACTAATTTAATATCTTTACATATTCGACGGCGTATCAATTTCTTTTATCTTACAGCACTGCTTAAAGTTTTAGGGTTGATAGGATTTCTACAAAATGCATGCTACAAATAATTATTTGATATTCTTTTTCACATAGATTTTCAAATCGAAATCGAAAAATAGTGCAAGCATGAATGTGATTTGTGTTAGACCACTGATACTAATGAAAGTCGGGTGTATACAAATGGAATTGATGAGTGGCAATGGAAAATGTATTATCTGAAGAGTCAGCGGAGTCAGATCAGTCAAATATATTGTTCCTGCACGCGTTGTCCTGCTCCGTTTAATGGTTCGCCAAAATTAACATAAGTAGAAAACTTTGATCTGCCAACGGTTAACGTTCGCGGAATCGTTGAGCCAATTCTTTTTGGATTAGATACATTAATCATCGGTTGAGACTTCCGGAATGTAGCAAGCTTTTAACAGAGATTCAGCTATCTCCAAAAACGAAAGAACCGCCAGTTGCTATTCCGAACCCGGTATGTGGTGCTTGCTGCATTCCAGTAACAGCATGTAAAAGAGCTCGGTTTGGCTATGTCGGTGAAAAGAAGAAATATGGATCGACAGCAGTATTGCATGTGTTGACGGTTCCCAGGCGCAGACCAGATGTGGATTCTTTGACTGGAATTACTTATTTCTATTACCTTAAATAGCAGTCATTTCTGCATTCGCTGAACAAGTCTGGACCTTTCACTAACCACACTGTTAGCGGATGAAACTTCCCTTAATTGTCACGGTTTGCACATGCAAAGAACCAAACACATGCACAATGATTCAGCCGTCGCCAGGGATAATCCTCAAGCAAATTGTCATGCTGTGTAAATTACACAGAAATCACAGTCAATGTATTTGAGCTAGACAAAAGATAAGCCGATTTTCCGCTCGGATCTGTGTTCCCGACATTTTTAGCACTTGCGCGAGGACAGAAACTTCACATCGCGTTGCCACGTGCAGACACCTAGTTCCACATCACTCATTATCATCATCCTAATGAACTCGACCAACGATTGCAATACATTTTACATTGATTGAACACAATAATGCGAGACACAATGGAACTTTCATATAGATTCTGTTGAATACATATGGGCTGGATATCACTTATTACGTGTTTTTCTTTTTCCTTTCTTCTTCTCCCGTTTATCGATAAAATTGAGTTAAAATATTTGCGGAAACCCTCACTATCCGAACACTAGGCATACCAATTATTATTTATATATTATGGTAATCGAGAAAAAAAATCGAATACCCGATTAAAAAGCACTGATTAATTCCCGTTAAGATGTTAGCCGTGCAATTCAATCATGCTGCAGATATGGGATATTCAGTAACTTCAATTAATCCTTAGTGTGTCCTGCCTTCCACTATGAGAATATATTCAGGCCACAAACTGTTGCACTATGTTATCACCACGCTATCGCGTACATCATGGTTAATCCTATTTGAGGTTACCGCAATTGGTTGCTGGCAAGTACTGCAATTCACTGCACTTTGAGACAAAGAGAAACATTTACATTTGGAAAATCACGCTCGCATGCGCCTCAAACGTAACCGCGTCAATCCAACAGCATTTCATCGCGACCAACTCTAGACGGGATTTAGGAGAATTTGCAGATTGTATCCTATTCGAATTTTAATGTGCAGATTATCTCCTATTCGAATTTTCCAACAAGAAACCAAAATCTCCTCGCCACAGCGAACCAAAAATGACTCCCGTTGCGACGCCTTCAATCAGCCTGTCTGGCCTCGGCCACGAAATAAATCCGACTGTCTCGAATGCTGGCTTGATCTACGATACGAAAACAAGATACCGTTACCGGTTCTTGCATTCGTATCGCCTCATGCCCGCCAATGACAAATCGGACTTGCAGTGTCTTGTTTTTTAAATTGAAAAACAAGATACCGCTAGTCCGAATGAGAATAATTCTGGCTAATTTCAAGGGCACGACAGTGCGCGATGAAATTAGCCGTGCAGAGATTTCGGGAAGAAATTTCTGCATGTTACAACACAGGTCTTTCCACAAGGGCAAGTGCGTGGAAAGAGCTGAAGGATGGATGTAATAAGGGAAATATAATGACGTGAACAGGTGATCATGTCGTTTACTATCCAATCCTTTTGAGAAAATCGTGAATAATGTGAACAGAACTAAAAGGGGTAATTTTTAATGAAAGGAATTATCGTCAACAACGTATACTGACGTAATAATGAAAGTATCTTTGGTAGAGGAGATGGTGAACGAGGTGAACATCTCTAGATAATTTTCAATTGAAGCAGGAGTGACACCTGAAATAGGCGCAAATGGACGATCTCCAAATGAAATTTGGAAACAGACCGTGAACTGGTGAACTAGTGGGTATATCACTTAGTGATGTCTTTCGCGTGAAAGACGCCCACTGATCGTCCATTTTGATCGGCCAGCTGGTAATAAGCACCGCCGATCTTTTTAATTACCTTACTAGGTAAGAACTTCCGGTCCAGCTTTGCATTGTAGTGCGCGGCTGCGTCACTTTGCCGGAAGTTGCGCCTGTAGACCACTTCGCCAGGCTGGTATGAAACCGACCTGGAACGAAGATTATAGGCCTTGGCATTGCGAGACTGGGCCTTGGTGGTGAGATCGCGGATGGTCTGGCGTAGAAGAGCCAGGTGGTCAGGAGGTGGCAGAGTGGTCTCGGGGTCATCCAACAGATGAAGTTGCCGCAAAAGATGGTAAGTGCGGCCATGGGTGACCATTGGTTGCCCGAAGACTGCCTGATAGGGCGAAGTTCCTATCGTTGCGTGAGGTGCTGAACGTAGCGCGCACGTTATTTCCGAGAGTTTGCCGTCCCACTCTTTTTGAACTGGATCAATGTAAGAACGGATTGCCGCTAGTATGGAGCGGTTAAGGCGTTCCGAGGCATTGGCTTGAGGGGAATACACGGCGGTGAAAGTATGTCCGACACCGAATTCCTGTAAGAAGGTTTGAAATATAGACGACCGAAATTGTACACCATTATCTGTTACGACACTCTCCGGGACTCCAACAAGGTGAAATACCCTTCTCCTCAGGATGTCAATGACTGCTTTCGCAGTGAATTTACGAAGCGGCTCAACGAAGGGGAATCGCGAAAGATGGTCGAGGACGATGAGAGCTCCAATGTTGCCAGACTTGGACCTAGGGTAGGGGCCGATAATGTCAATGTACAAGCGCTGGAATATGCGCTCGGGAACGGACTGCAGCGTCATTGGTGGACGAATGGTGTGTGAAGGGGCTTTGGTGGTTTTGCATGGAAGGCATGATCCCACATATTCTCGCACTTGAGCGGCCATTCGTGGCCAGAAAAACCATTGCCGTAATCGGCCGAGGGTTTTGGCCACGCCACCATGCGCACTCAAGGGTGGGTCATGAGCTCCCTTCACTAATTCTGCCGTCATTTCTGACGGCACCCACAACTTCCAGGCCAACTGGTCTTGAAGTCCGTTTCCGGTCGCATACTCGGTCCGCTTGTACACGAACCCGTCTACAACTTTTAGGTCCGGCAGTTGGTCTTGTTCTGCCTGGACTTTCGCCGCTAGCTCCAAATAAGAAGCACTTTTGAAATGCGGCGAAGTCAAATCTAGCTCCAATGGAGTCTCCCCGCCCTCTGCCAGCGTCAACGCCTCGGCAGAGAACATGCGTGACAAGGAGTCCGGCACTACGTTTTGGCATCCCTTTCGGTGGACAATTTTGAAGTTGAAACCTTGAAGTTTCAAGGCCCACCGGGCTAATCGGCCATTAAGGTCTGGTTGGTTCATTAGCCATTTTAGGGAAGCATGGTCGGTCACGATCTCAAATTCGTGACCTTCCACGTAGGCGCGGAACTTCTTGATTGCCAACACCGCTGCCAGACATTCTTGCTCAGTGACGGTGTAATTTCGCTGAGCGGGATTCAGCTTGTGGGACATATAGGCGATGGGGGCTTCAGCTCCGTCTTCTGTGCGTTGCACCAGCACGGCACCGACTCCATGTTGACTCGCGTCACATTGGATGGAGAAGGGCTTGTTGAAATCTGGGCTGTGCAGCACTGGGGCTGAAGCAAGGCTGTGTTTCAATTGCTTGAAAGCATTTAGCCTCTCATCGGTCCACACAAACTGACTCCGCTTAGAAAGCATGTCTGTCAGTGGCGTTGACAATGACGCATATTCTCTGACGAAGCGCCGATACCAACCGCAGATTCCTAGAAATCTTCGGAGTTGCTTCGTGGTAGAGGGAAGTGGGAAATCCATGATAGATTTCACCTTGTCAGGATCGGTTTGGATAGTGCCCCCACCAACAATGTGGCCAAGGTACTTGACGTCTCGCAAGAGGAACTTACTCTTTTCCACATTGATGGTGAGGCCAGCTTGTCTCAAATGGAAGGCGACCCGATGAAGCACCTGAAGGTGCGCGTCGAACTCGTCTGTTATCACCAACAGGTCGTCGAGGTACACAAATACCTGGTGCTTGAGTTGGGGCGGAATAACCTTATCCATCAGTCGCGACATCGTTTGGGGTGCATTACACAACCCAAACGGTATCACGACAAAATGGTAAAGGGGTCGACCGGGCACAGTGAAGGCTGTCTTCTCTTTCGACTTCTCCTCTAAAGGTATTTGCCAGAAGGCATCCTTTAAATCAAGGCTAGAGATGAAATTTGCCTTAGGGAGTCTGCTGAGAATTCCATCGATCAGCGGCAAAGGGTAGGCATCCTTCACTGTGACCGAATTAACCTTCCGGGCATCCAGACATAAGCGTACTTTCGAGGGCTTTACCACCAACGTTACCGGCGAAGACCATGCACTCTTCGACTCTTCGATTACGCCCAACGCTAACATCCGGTCAATTTCCTGATATAGGAGCTTTTCGACAGCTGGTGACACAGAGAAATGTCTCTGTTTTATGGGTTTCTGGTCACCAGTGTCGATTTCATGACGGATGAGCGTAGTCTTTCCCAAGCCCTCAACAACAAACGAAGGAAAGCAAGCAATCGCAGACCGAAGTCTGCGATGCTGCTCCTGTGTGAGAGGGTGGGCGCAATCGTCGAGTGCGTCGAGGCTGTTGGTGGTGTCGACCTGTGGTGGTGGCGCAAACAGGTCTGTGGCCAGAGCGAAAAGACGGACGAAGTCCACTCCCAGATAGAGATTCTGACTGAGAGTGGGTATTATCCACAGCGTCAACGTCTTGGTGAGCCCCCGGAACGTGATGTCGGCTGATACTCGGCCTACGGCTTGATGTTGTGTGCCGTCAGCTGTTTTCAACCCGAGAGAAGCTCTTTTCCAGGGAAAAGCGTTCCTCTCGAGGAAGGAGCGGGCTAGATCAGCCGCCATCACGCTCACGTTGGCTCCCGTGTCGATCAAACCCGATGTTAGTTGGCCGAACATCAGAACCTGAGCGTACGGTCGAACGTCACCTGGAGGCACGTTCAACAGAGTCGCACAATCCAATTGATAACGCCAACGACGGAACTGAGCGTAAAAACGCCTCATTCGCAACGTTGAGCGTTTACGTGTTTTAAGAGGTTGTCTAATGGTGTCAATTTCAGAGTTAAAAATTCGGTTTCGGACCGCCGTATATTTCCGCCATCTTAAGTGATATGGCAGAAAAGCCAAAGGTGTAGGAGGCTCTGCCTGTAAGAGTGGGATCGATAAGGTAGTAGAGTCCCCACTCGGCTGTATACTATCATCATTGGTGGTTGGGCCCAGGGAATTTGGAGACAGATCATCAGTCCTGTCTACCTGCTGGAACGGGGTGGAGCTTGCTTACCCTGCGGGAGGCGTGAGATCTTGTTCCGCGCTCCCTGCGATCCGTTTTTTGTTTGGCAGTTTACACAATTCGGCTTATAAGTATCTGCCTTTCCGCAGCCGTAGCAGAATACAGTTCTGGGCTCCAAACAATCGTCGAAACGGTGTCCCACTTGCTTGCAGTTCCAGCAAGTAGGCAGGACCGTGACTGCCTCCACTAAAGGTTCATCGGTTGAATCCTCGTATTGGACCAGCGGGTACTCATCACGTAGTTCTTCTGTAGCGTGTCTCCATTGGGAGGATCGGCGTCGACCTCCAAGCTCCATTTCAAAGTTCTCTGCACGGATGACGGCCTGACGGAGCAGACGAACAGAGGGAAGGTGTATTTGTAGCAGACCACGACGGATTTCTGGCAATAAATTGCGTCTAAGAATGTCAGCTAAATCCGCGTCGGCAATAGGGCGCTGTAGCCGGTCGACAATCTTGTAGACGTCCGCACTAAAATCGTCGAATGTTTCATGGGGTCGCTGTTTCCTTCCTCGTATCTGCTCCATCAGGTCGGCATCCGTGAAGCGATCAGCGAAATGATCGCTCAGGGCCGACTCCAAATCCCTCCAACTGAAGTCACGTCTCGAATTATAGAACCTCCAATACCAATCAGCGGCAGGTCCAATCAAAAGTAGGTGCATATGCTGGCATAGAACATTAAAATTTCCGCCCAAGGTATTTCTAGTGAGAGCCGCTACCCTGTTGATGAAAACCTCAACTGGCACAGTAGATTCACGACCAGAGAATTTTAGGCCCCACCCACCAATAATGCTAGCCACCTTATCGTGGTGAAACTGCACATTGTTACCACGAGGGGTGCGAGGTGAGTAGGATCGCGGCACTGGTACAAATGATTGTGCGCGAGGGTTAAGTCTTGGCGACTCTACATTCCCAGTCCGGGACGGGAGGTTTAATTGAGCCATGCGCTCCAGCATCACACGCATGCCGTTTTGCAAATCATGAATTTGTTGCTGAAGTCCGCTTAAATCCTGGGGCACTATAGAGCGCGCTCCTGCGGCTTCTGACGTCACATCTGATATTGGGGACGCTTTTGATGACGGGCCAGGTGGCTGAACTAAACCTTCCGCCCCCGACTCGGCCTGCAAATCGAAGTCCCTGGTTTCCAAATCATAATTTCTCATGCCTCGGGTTCTTACTCCCGGCCGTTGTGTTTTAGGCCGAGCCCCTCGTGGCATAGATGCTGCAGCAGTGGGGGCCTGTCCGGCTCCTAAGGGGAGACTCAGTGGTCCACGGCACAGCGGGCAATCAGTATGATTTCGAAGCCATTGCTCCAGGCACGTTTCGTGAAATGTATGACCACATTTTGTGGTGTACGTAACCTGGGCAGCAGCGAATGACTGCTGGCATATGGAGCACTGAGCCTCCACTGTGGTGCCAGACAGATCCTCACTACTGTGACGCAATGGCATTGTCAGTTTATGAAAAGATTTCTAAGAAAAGTGAAAATTCCAATTAGGTTGTGCACGTTAACGTGACTAACGAGTTAATACGCTTATAACTAAGTGGAGTTGCTGCAAATTCAAATAGCAACCCAGTGCACAACAGGGTGTGACTAACTCTTTCAAAGAGAAAAATCTTAACAGCTAATAGGGCAAAAAAAATGCAAAAAAATTCAAAAATATATATAAATATATATATATATATATATATATATATATATATATATAAGTAGGTGCACACCAGTGGTGTGACTAACTAATCAATAGTATAAAGATCTTAAAGCCAAATGGCTAGAATTAGAATGGAAAAATGTAAATTCACAAAAAAAATACAAATTTTCAAAAAGTTTTAAGTTTCCCAAGTTAGGATCAAATTTTAATTTTATCAAAATTTTAATTTTCAAGTGATGGCCTTCTTACTAGACGGAACTCGATCCGTTCCTCTCCAATTCAGGTCCGCTGGCTGGCTGGCTTTTGATTTCAAAAAAAAAACGCAAGAAGTTGAAATTTTAAATTATGAAATGTTAGAACGTGGAACAAATGTTTTTAATTGGAAATTGTCAAAGTAAAGTGAATGTGTGATTGTGAAAATATTAACGATTGAAATTTGTAAGTGAAAAAAATTTAACTCGGGTCGGTTCCTGAAGGGTACCGCCCAGTATGGGAGACTGTTTCTCTCACCCGAAATTCCTCGAAAAGAGAGGAGCAAGGACCAAAAACAACTATGTTGCTGCTTGACTCAACTTCAGCAAATGGTTCAAGTCTGGCCAAGCTGCAGGGACGTGCAGGCGGCGCCACGCCAACCCCACGTAATCCACTACAGCCTGAACCAAACCCAAGCCAAAAGCCGAAGCCGGGCCAAGACAGCAAGGATTTACAAAAATTTGGGACAGCTTCCCAACATAAAGTGGGGCAGGGGCCCTTCGGTTGACCGGGACAGGAGCGGCGGTAAACGACCACAACCTGTTATCCGCGGCCAACCTCCAGGTTGCACCCAGAGTCAAAAAACTCATAAAGACAACACAACAGGAAGCTGCCCAAGAGGTAAGCTAAAAGGAAATGATTTTAAAAGGAAAGGATTGGGAAGGATGTTTGCGGCTAGTAAGGAAAGAGCGAACGATGCAGGTCTTAATTCAAGGGGTTTGTTCTCTTGAACGAAGTATATCGAATCGCAAAGGAGGCGATTCTAAGACCTGCTAGTGAGAATGGAATTATTAGGATTTAAAGACGTGAAGTCTTAAAGGGAGTATGAGTCGAAACTCCTAAGTATTTTCTCACTTTGGTGTGGGTTGCCCAAAAACAAGTTTCGGGCCCCACGTTGGGCGCCATTTGTAGCGAATTTAATGATGAGAAGTGGGCCTTAGCACAACTTAGAACCAGACCGAAGTCCAGAACCAAGAGTGCTAAGGTCAAACAGTGGAATTGCTCATGCCATTCAAGAGGCAAAACAAAAAAAAAAGAATTGCCCCGAGAGCAGGGTGCCCTAGAAATGGCCGTGAAGGCCCCACGTCCGCATTAGCGGAGCACCCTTTAACCAACCCCGACGGATGCTGGGGTGCCGCTTTGCTAGCTCGCTGCGGCTGGGGTGGGTTCTTGACAAATGGGGATGGTTGGCTCTCAAGAAAACGGGATGCTACGTATATTCATCCGTCATGAATTGTAGCCGCAAACTGATATGTAAACATATCCAGGGACCAAAAGGGGGCATCGTTCCGTACAGGAAACCACCCAGGCTCTGCAACATGGGCTGACTAAGCAGACCCAGTGCTCGTGACAAAACACGGAGCCAAAACTTGAAAAATCTACAAAAGGAAAAATAGGAAAAAACGCTACCTCTCCTTTACAAGGAACCCGGGTGAGGCAGACAGCCCCGGGCCCCCCGATGGTAGTGGAGCCCTGACCCCGATGGTCTGGGGTCCTCCACCCTCTGATATTGGCCATAATATCAAAATTCAAAAAAAAAATCTAATCAACAACAGAATCTACTAACATTGGCCAATATCCCTCCCTTTATATAAAGCTGAAAATCACGAAGATTCACGAAAAACTAATTACATTATTAGGCCAGCCAGGCCAGGCACGGACCCTGAAAAAGAAGAAGAACTTCTAGGGCTTTCGCCCAATAAGAAGGCCACAGTTTAAAGTTAACAAAACATTTTTGATTTATTTTTACTCAAAAATAAAGGAAGTCATTCATTAATTTTTCGTTTTGAAAAAAAAACATATACATATCAATGTAAAAGAACCGAAGTATTAAATTTAACTAAACATTATACTACTTCGTTTTATTCTTCCAGCTCAGAAATGAATCCTACCGTACAGTGGATAGAAATTTACAACAAAAACGAAATCTTCCGTCTTGATGACCGATAAACGAAGTGCAAATACACGTATTTTCTTCTCTTCTATATATTTTCCTTTTCGTTCTCTTTTTAAACTCAGCAAATCTAGAGTCGTTACGTTAATGATTCCAGTAAATAAAGTAATCAGCATTTCTAAAGTAATCTAAAATATATGTTTCTCGAATTAATTATATTATTTCTTCTTTTGTTTTTACTTCATTAATATCTTTCTCTTATACTAGAACGTGGAACGTAGGTGATGACGTCATCCCTGCAGTATACTTAAGCTTTTCCGTAAACCACAAACTTCAACAATGACTCCAACATATATTTCACTACTTAAGAAATAATCAACGGTTCTTCATAGATTCAGGCATGAATGAATGAATGTGGTGATTCATTTAAGGACAAAGTTTTTAACATTTAATAGTACTATGGCGCATTGCTTTTGTATTAATTAACTATTCACTACTCAATTACTAATTCTCGTAGAGCTTTCAAATACTAATTTAATATCTTTACATATTCGACGGCGTATCAATTTCTTTTATCTTACAGCACTGCTTAAAGTTTTAGGGTTGATAGGATTTCTACAAAATGCATGCTGCAAATAATTATTTGATATTCTTTTTCACATAGATTTTCAAATCGAAATCGAAAAATAGTGCAAGCATGAATGTGATTTGTGTTAGACCACTGATACTAATGAAAGTCGGGTGTATACAAATGGAATTGATGAGTGGCAATGGAAAATGTATTATCTGAAGAGTCAGCGGAGTCAGATCAGTCAAATATATTGTTCCTGCACGCGTTGTCCTGCTCCGTTTAATGGTTCGCCAAAATTAACATAAGTAGAAAACTTTGATCTGCCAACGGTTAACGTTCGCGGAATCGTTGAGCCAATTCTTTTTGGATTAGATACATTAATCATCGGTTGAGACTTCCGGAATGTAGCAAGCTTTTAACAGAGATTCAGCTATCTCCAAAAACGAAAGAACCGCCAGTTGCTATTCCGAACCCGGTATGTGGTGCTTGCTGCATTCCAGTAACAGCATGTAAAAGAGCTCGGTTTGGCTATGTCGGTGAAAAGAAGAAATATGGATCGACAGCAGTATTGCATGTGTTGACGGTTCCCAGGCGCAGACCAGATGTGGATTCTTTGACTGGAATTACTTATTTCTATTACCTTAAATAGCAGTCATTTCTGCATTCGCTGAACAAGTCTGGACCTTTCACTAACCACACTGTTAGCGGATGAAACTTCCCTTAATTGTCACGGTTTGCACATGCAAAGAACCAAACACATGCACAATGATTCAGCCGTCGCCAGGGATAATCCTCAAGCAAATTGTCATGCTGTGTAAATTACACAGAAATCACAGTCAATGTATTTGAGCTAGACAAAAGATAAGCCGATTTTCCGCTCGGATCTGTGTTCCCGACATTTTTAGCACTTGCGCGAGGACAGAAACTTCACATCGCGTTGCCACGTGCAGACACCTAGTTCCACATCACTCATTATCATCATCCTAATGAACTCGACCAACGATTGCAATACATTTTACATTGATTGAACACAATAATGCGAGACACAATGGAACTTTCATATAGATTCTGTTGAATACATATGGGCTGGATATCACTTATTACGTGTTTTTCTTTTTCCTTTCTTCTTCTCCCGTTTATCGATAAAATTGAGTTAAAATATTTGCGGAAACCCTCACTATCCGAACACTAGGCATACCAATTATTATTTATATATTATGGTAATCGAGAAAAAAAATCGAATACCCGATTAAAAAGCACTGATTAATTCCCGTTAAGATGTTAGCCGTGCAATTCAATCATGCTGCAGATATGGGATATTCAGTAACTTCAATTAATCCTTAGTGTGTCCTGCCTTCCACTATGAGAATATATTCAGGCCACAAACTGTTGCACTATGTTATCACCACGCTATCGCGTACATCATGGTTAATCCTATTTGAGGTTACCGCAATTGGTTGCTGGCAAGTACTGCAATTCACTGCACTTTGAGACAAAGAGAAACATTTACATTTGGAAAATCACGCTCGCATGCGCCTCAAACGTAACCGCGTCAATCCAACAGCATTTCATCGCGACCAACTCTAGACGGGATTTAGGAGAATTTGCAGATTGTATCCTATTCGAATTTTAATGTGCAGATTATCTCCTATTCGAATTTTCCAACAAGAAACCAAAATCTCCTCGCCACAGCGAACCAAAAATGACTCCCGTCGCGACGCCTTCAATCAGCCTGTCTGGCCTCGGCCACGAAATAAATCCGACTGTCTCGAATGCTGGCTTGATCTACGACACGAAAACAAGATACCGTTACCGGTTCTTGCATTCGTATCGCCTCATGCCCGCCAATGACAAATCGGACTTGCAGTGTCTTGTTTTTCAAATTGAAAAACAAGATACCGCTAGTCCGAATGAGAATAATTCTGGCTAATTTCAAGGGCACGACAGTGCGCGATGAAATTAGCCGTGCAGAGATTTCGGGAAGAAATTTCTGCATGTTACACATGATAGGTGATATCTCATCAATCCTTGTAGATTTGTAAGGTCGGAATGTGCCAATAGCCCATTCAATCTTGACCTCGTCCACTACTTCCTTGATCAGCCGCTCAGACGCCCGGTGAGTTCCACGAAGTACGTCACTACGCGGTGTCACGCAGGCTGATTCTGGAAAGTGAGTTTCCAGTAGCAAGTCCAGGCACTCTTTCGGGTCCTCCACCCATCTCCGTTTTCCCTTCGCAAGAGCGTAGGTACGCCGGGGATTACGCTTAGAACCTTCCTGATTCTGGCAGCCTCTGTACCTCCTTCAATGTTCTCACAGAATTCCCTCCATGAGTCGCGCTTGGCTTGTCTAATCTTCTTTTTGAAAAGCGACAGCTCTTGCTTGTAACGATCCCAGTTAGCCACGTTTCCGGAACGCCTTGCGGTGTTAAACGCCCTTCGTGTGCGACCTCTAGCCTCTGTGAGTTCGCCATTCCACCACAAGGTAGCGTTCTTCCTAACGGGCTTTTCCGGACACACGTCTTTGAAATCTGACACTAAGATTTCCGTTAATCGGTTCACCTGCTCGTTAAGCCGTCCTGGACTCGTCAGTTCCAGATCGTCTAGTGCTCTGAGGTGTCTATTTGTTTTCCTTGAGTAAACTTCCCATTGTGCTGTTCTCGGGTTCCGTACTTTTTTAGGTGAAATAACAGAACAACCGATATTCCAGCATAGCCACTGGTGATCCGAGAGCGATGGCAGGTTATAAACCTGCCAGCTGTGGACACTTTTCATTATGCTTGGAGTTGCCAGGGTAATATCAATTACCTCAGCCCTGTTCTTAGTTATAAACGTAGGTTTGTTACCCATGTTGAGGATGTTGAGGTTGGTTGACGTTAGAAATTCTAGCAAACTCCTAACTCTCTCGTTTATGTTGGTGCTTCCCCATATTTCGTGGTGAGCATTTGCGTCACAGCCGATGACAGCATCCGTTGTCATAGCCGCTACTGCCAATCTTCTCAGTCCGGGCGTGATGGGATCCATGTCGTATGGTAAATAGACCGCCGACAACAGGCACCGCTTCGTGCCGCTACCAGCGATCCCCCACTCCACACACACTGTGGTTGTATCCCCATCACAAAGCTGCGGAATCAAGATTGCTTTCACCTCTTTTTTGGCGACAATACAAGTCCTTGTCTTGTCCCTTCCTTTTAGCTGGAACACACTGAGGCTGGTGCCGAATCCACAAGCCACATTCTTGTACAGAAGCGGCTCCTGTATCAGTGCGATGTCAGCGTGCCCCCGACTGAGATGCCGAAGCAGATTGACCGTCGCCCCTCTACTGTGGTGCAGATTTGCTTGGACCACTCGCACTTCGGCTACCCTCAGTCACCTTCTCCGCTCCAACTTTCAAGGTGATTCTCTTCAGACCGAAGTAAATCAACCCGTTGTTGGCCCGTACTTGATCCGCGGACTCCCGATCGATACCCAGCACAAGCACTAACTTAGCTGCACCAGTTAAGTCAGGCTCCGCTGATTGGTTAGTTAGTTTAACAGCCTGGAATAATCTCCAGCCTGAAACTTTCAGATCGGGGTTCTGTCTTTTTAACAGAGATAGAGCCTCCGAAGCGTTCAAGTGGGGCACCGCCACCTTCGCTGTAATTAGCTTGGGCACGGATGTCTCCTCCACTACGTCCAAACCTGGATGGTCTGCAGAAATCTTCAGGACGGTAGACCGAAGCCATTCCGTCGAGAAGACGTCACTACAGGTCACTCAAAGCGAGGTGACCCTTCTTCCGTTGACATGGCAAACTTGAGGAGTTCCTCGGTGATCCGTTTAAGAATCACCTTGGCCACGTTATCCTCAAGTCTCCATTCCAGGGGTTCCTGCTTGTCAACGACGGCCAGCTTAAGGTGACTAGCAGCTACGTCCCTAAAGGAACGAACTGCCATCTCCTGTCGTGGCCTCTTCGTCGACTTACCTCTCGGCGAGGTTAGCTCCTCTGAGCGTTGACGTTTACTCGCAGCCGCTGCAGCAGGTTTAACTTGGGCATCCTCGGGTTTCCCTTTGGATTCCAGCGTCGCCGTGCTCCTGGCCGCTCGTTTTGCCTCTCTCTTTCTGAAGCGTTGGGCATTCCGCTTCCTCCCTTTGGTGGGGTCAGCTGCCGCCACCTTCACAGTGGACTGCAGATCCTCGGAGGCACCACCTCCAGTCCTGGTTACAGCTCTGCCGGGTGGCTTAGCCGCCGCTTCCTTTCCGGTGACCTGCAAACCTTTCAGCTTGCCACCTCCGTTCTTGGTCACAGCTCTGCTAGAAGCCGACTCAACCGCCGCTTCCGTTGGACTGGCCAGTGATTCTCCAGACCCGCCGCCAGACTGCTGAGTCGCTGCTCTGCTGAGGGGTACCGCTACGTCCATCGGACTCACAGTAGATCCCCGAGCGGGTTCTCCATCTAGCCTCAGGGCCCGCAATCTTTCGATCGTCTGACCCTGAGCCGTTTCGCTTCTCGACGTTGGTGATCGTGTCACCTTCGAACTCCTTTTGAAGGGGTCCTTGTCTGGTGACTTCCCTCCAGTAGTACTGGTGGGAAGTTTGGTTTCGTTTGAGTCTTTATTTTGATCCATGTGTATATTTAAGATGATTTCAGGTTTGGGTTTCGCGTTCTCGGACCACAGCCGAGGCAATTGCCAGCATTTTGCCTCCCGCTACACCCCGCCCCCATAGGAACAACGTATTGCTCCGACCGTCCTTCCCCCTCTTTGGATCGCGAGGCAGACTCCCCCACGACCGTCCGAGGGTTCCGTAGGCTTTCACAGTACGCTGAACCTGCGAACCTTGCTGCCGAGGCAACCAAGGTGTCTCCTCTAATCTAACAGCTCGCTACTCTGTAGACCGCGGTTCGCCTGGTTCCAGAACCGGGTAAAGTGAAGTGTTGGATCCAGAACCCCGCAGGTGAACCTTCACCTCAGTCACCAGCCCAGACCTGTCCCCAGGCCTCCATGTCACCCTTGCGGAGAGAAACAAGGGCGCCCCTCTGCCGGTTACGGGCGAGGCCTCCGTTTACACAGCCCATACAGCTGGCTGCTGTACGGGCGTGCGGCAGAACCAAAATATATATATATATATATATATATATATATATATATATATATATATATATATATATATATATATATATATAAATATATATATATATATATATATATATATATATATATATATATATATATATATATATATATATATATTTGTTTATACATAAATATATATAAATATAAATATATATGTATATATATATATATATATATATATATATATATATATATATATATATATATATATATATATATATCAGCAAAGTGATTAAGGGAGATAATCTTTGGAGTGGCCTATCTGATTGAAAGGAAACTTTCGGAGAATATAGATGTGTTAAACAGGTAGGTCCATGATTTGTTCAAATTAAGATTTCTTTAACCTTTTGACGGCGGTTGGCATTTTAGTGAATTTTCAGGTATCCTTGAATTTCTATGCAGAGTACATTTTTGAGCCTTGTGTTGATGGTAAGTACCTAACAGTAGGCAACGGTATTTTTTCAAATTTCGATATGTCATAACTTCTGACCGAAACAGTGGATCATAGTGAAACTTGTGGAGCGTAATATCGTTAGTTAAAATTTTACACAAATGGACTTTCAAAACTCTGCGGGTAGCCCTGTAGCTACGGCAGGCTGCTAGAAAAAATGCAAATCATTATCCTTCTATATAAAAATTTTGATCTTTGAAAAAAAGTTCAAATTATTGCTGAATTTTGACCTTTGTTCACCATGTCAAAGTAAAATTTTCAAATTTCCGCATTGCACAAGAACGGCAACCCATCATCAATTTACATCTATTTTCATCACATATTTACATCATCTATTTTCAGCAATCAAAACTTTCCTTCACTAGAACTGACGACCGGATAATGTGAGTTCAATTTGAAATTAGCAGGACAGGTTGGTATTAGTTAGAACCAAGTCTGATAGAAGTGATGATACATATAAATATATACATATATATTTATGTATATATATATATATATGTATATATAAATAAATATATATATATATATATATATATATATATATATATATATATATATATATATATATACATATATACACATATATATATATATATATATATATATATATATATATATATATATATATATATATATATATATATATATATATATATATATATATGCAACATGGTTAAGGGAGTTAGTCTCTGGAGTGCACGATACGATTAAGCAAAAAATTTTCGGAGGACTTAGATGTGTATAATAGGCATGTTCATGATTTGCTAAAATTAAGATATCTTAATTCTTTTTGTGGCGGCGAGCATTTTAGTGAATTTTCAGCTACTCCTATATTTCCAAGCAGTGTACATTTTTATTGAAAAAAAGATAATGAACGAAAACTTATTATGTTTTTAGTTTGCTTATGGTAAAGAATTGTAAATTTTGAGCATATTGTAGGCACTGAGTGCCTAAAAGTAGGCAAGGATTTTTTTCCAATTTTGATTTGCCATTATTTCTAAGAAAAACATTGGATCATCGTGAAATTTTTAGAGCGTGTTGATGTAGACTAGAATTTAACACACATAGACTTTCAAGATTGTAGGAGTATCTCTGTAGCTACAGCAGACTTCTGAAAAAAATTCCTTCAAATCATCGACCTTCCTGAAAAATTTTTGATTTTTGAAAATCAATTCAAATTGTTGATAAACTTTGACTCTTGCCCACCAAGTCATAATAAACTTGCTAGAATTCCGCGGTAAACAAGAACGGACACCCGTGATCAAATTACCTCTATTTTCAGCGCTCAAAACTTTTGCTCACGAGAACTGACGACCGGATCATTCGATCAATATGAAATTTTCAGAACATGTTGGTTTGAACTAGGACCAGATCCGATAGAAGCGATATTGAAATACGGGCAACACTGTAGCAGCGGTGCTATTTGGAAAAATCGCTGAGAAAAAAACTGGTCTTTGGCCTATAGCTTCCAATTTAGCCACCAGATTTTAACGAAATACACGCAGTAGGTGAACGTTACTCAAAGAATTTTTGTTGAAAACTTAGTATAGGGTCACCAGCTATGGCAATTTTTGTCTTCTAAATATTGTAAATTTGCTCCAGAAAATAAAGGCTTTTTCCCTATAACTTCCGATGCAGTGACGAAATCAAAACGAAATTCATGGGATAAGTGGATCTTATTGCATTTCTAATCCTGTGCGAATTTTGTTGCAAAATTAAGAAAGGGTTGCAAGCTATGATAAATTTCGTAGTTTATTGGCATTTCTTTATCGAGCTATGTTGTCATAAAATTTCCAAATGGGAATGATCCTGCAATGACAATCAGCAGCAAATATTTATGTTTCGAAAATTTAGAAAGTTTGGACGGTGGAATCCCTAAAATATATTCACTCCTATTACTTACAGCGCAGCCATTCAATCGAAACGAAATTGATAGGGTGGGTTTAATACAACGTGAAGCAGCTATGGTGCTAGCACGAGACAATTTCGTTAATATTGCACCAACAGATGCTTCCAGTTTGTATTCATTAGCAAAGCATTTACAATAAAATAAGCAACCGATATTTAAATTTTCCGAGTTTTGGAAAGTTTTCGGATGGCAGCCCCAGACATAGTTTAATCGCTGAAACTTTCGATGATATCCTTGGATGAAAGCGAAATTCAAAGGATAGGTTGATTAAGCATGAGCATGTAATGGTAGATTTATTGCTGCTGTGTTGGTAAAAAGTTGCCAGCATTGAACATTTTCATCATTTGAGTTATAGGAAATGCTGTCAGAAAATGATATTTGTTTCTTTGAGTAAGAAATGGTTGATATGATACTACAAAGAAGTGTATAAAGTCTTCACTAATTTTGAAAGCCCTCAAAGATAACTTCTTCGAAAATTAGTTTCCTAGCGGTTCTGATGTCCTAGCCTTTTTTTATTCAAATAAATTGACAACTCAAAATTATTTTGGTTTAAACATCAAACAAAAACATTTTTCTTTAAGCATTTCTTGTTTTTCGTAATATTGTTTTGTGTTAATTGGTGTGGTGAGATGTGAAATATGAGAATGATAAGTGTATGTGTTTGTGTATCCACAAATTGAAACGAAACTCACAGGTTGGATTTAACCAATGCCTCCTAGAAGTACGGGCCGAAATTCAGGATAATGACCTCAGACTAAACTATCAAAGTGTAGTCTTTAGGGAGGTCCGCGGGAAATCGTAAATTGTACAGGTTGTATTGAAGTGAGTGAAGTGAAATCAAAGTGAGATCCGCGAAACAGTGCTAGTAAACAGCTAAAATACATATTAATGCGATGCGTGCGGTATAATTGGAAAAATTTGCTACGAAATGTCTATGGGTTGGTGTTAGGTTATGTAATGTTTTGTGTCGATTCTTTGTAGATCAAATTGATTGACACAAAATGCCAGTTATGACTAAATATTTTTATTATAACGCGTCCACGCACAAAAAAACAACATTTTATTTATATTATAGCTAAAAAACCGCACGCAAAATCTCCGTGTATATTGGCACTGCCAGATTGAAATGTCAAAATGCACGGCTAAATTGACGTCATAGCTAAAGCGATTACGTAGCCTGAGACATTGATTTAACCAATGCCTTTTAGAAGTACGGGCCGTCGTGCTACGTAATCGATTTAGCTACGACGTCAGTTATTTTGGGAGTTTTGACATTTCCACGAGGCAGTGCCGATATACACGGAGATTTCACTTGCGGTTTTTTAGCTAAAATATGTGGAAAACGTTAGTTTTTTTGTGCATGGATGCGTTGAAGTAATAATATTTAGTAATTACTTGCATTTTGTGTCAATCAATTGTATTGACAGTGAATCGACATATAACATCACATAACCTTACAACAACCGATAACATTTCGTAGCAAATTTTTCGACTTTTACCGCACGCACCGCATTAATTTGTGTTTTAGCTGCTTACTTGTACTGTTCCGCAAATCTCACTTGATTTTTATGTCACTCACTTTAACACAGCCTGTACAATTAACATTTTCCCGCGGACGTCCCATAAGACTACGTGTGTTTTTCGCGACATTGTTCCCGCAAACTCTGACGTCGTAATTCTGCATAACGGCCCGTACTTCTAGGAGGCATTGATTTAACTCAACGTGAAGTAGATTTGGAAATATTTTGGCTATGGTTCTAACACATGATTTGGTTCTAACACATGGTTCTAACACACATACAGATGCTTCCATTTTATATTCATAAACAAAGCATTTGAAATAAAATTAACAACCGATATTTAAATTTTCCTAGTTTTGGAAATTTTTCGGATGACAGCCCTAGACATAGTTTAATTTTGAAAATTTTAATGATATCCTTGGATGAAAACGAAATTCAATGAATAGGTTGATTAAACACGAGCATATTATGGTTGATCTATCTTAGCTGCAAGGGACAAATGTTGCCATCACTGAGCTTTTTCATCATTTGTGTTACAGGAAATGCTGTCAGAAAATGATATTTGTTTCCTTTAATTATAAATGGCTGATATTATACTACAAAGAAGTGTATTACGTCTTAACGCATTTTTACGTCACTCAAAGATAATTTCTTTGAAAATTTGTTTTCTAGTGGTTCTGATGCGCTAGATTTTTTCCTTTCTGGTGCTCACTCTGTCGAATATGATGTTTTCTGATGGGGTGACCAGTCGTGCTTTGATTCTGATCTTATCGGGAGGGTCTTAATTTAGAGTGCCTAGGAAGCTCCTGAATTTCCACGTCCGTGATACTTTCAGAATCTTCATTACCTGCTTTCTTCATTTTAAAGACAATAAGTTCCTCATCATCAATACTCTCTATCTCAAATTGAACGTCTTTTACTTCATCAGGACTTATATTAGCAAGTAATGTGTATTGAATTATTCTATCATCACCAGTTATCACCCTATAATCTTTGTCATTTGAAGTTTACATTAACTTCGATCCTGGTTTCAGACTTTTTGCTATTCTACTTGCTGATATACGACGCTTAGCTGCAGCCAATAATGCACTCTTTGGAGGAGTGATTTCACCAGCTGAGTCAAACAATATTTCTACTCGTACAGGAGTAGTTTGAGTAGGTTTCTCATCTCTTAAAACATGCTAAGTTTGCGTCGTGTTGTCTTGGAAGCTATTCTGTTGCTTGGGTACATGCTTGCTCGATGAAGGCAATTGAGTTTCTCCTTTTAGAAATCCTTAACTTCTGCGCCGCGTGTTTAAAAACTTTTCAATAATGATACCGTTTGTTCATAAAGGCTATTGATTTGTGATCATGGTACCCTTCTGCCTATAAATCAGCAAAGACACCGTATATCGTCTCTAAAGCTTATCAAAGCAGAAAATAATTGATACGGAAAACTCGATTATTTTGCGGAATAAGCGTCCGAAAGCAAAATCAAATTGAATTGAATCAATTCAATTTAATTTGATGTGTCCTATTGACGTAAATGCGTCCAATGAAGCACAAATACTTTCAGATGTTTATAGAAAAGTTAAGGTTACGTCAAAACCTTAATTCGAAACAGGTGACTTTATACGGATAAGTAAACACAAGAGGTGTATCGGAAAATCTTTACGGATTTTTTTACGTCTTTACGGAAAAACACACAAAATTTAAGAAAAAAAAAAAAAAATATATATATATATATATATATATATATATATATATATATATATGTCAGCAAAATGATTAAGGGAGATAATCTCTGCAGTGGCCGATCCAATTGAGCTGAAATTTTCGGAGAACGTAGATGTATATAGTAGGTAGGTCCTCAAATTCAGATATCCTAAACCTTTTGGCGGCGGCGAACGTTTTAGTGAATTTTGAGGAACTCTTATATTACCAAGCAGTGTAAATTTTTGTTAAAGAAAAGTATTGAGAATTAAAACTAATTATGTTCGTTACTTGTCAATGATACAAATTTGGAAATTTTGAGCCGTGTGTGGGTGCATGGTGCTTAAAAGTAGGCAAGGAATTTTTTTCAAATTTTGATTTGTCATTACTTGTAAGAAAACCAATGAATCATCGTGAAAATTACAGAGCGTATTGATGTTGATCAAAATTTGGCACAAATAGATTTTCAGCATAAAGCGGGTAACCTTGTAGCTGTGGTAGGTGGTTGAAAAAAATCCTTCAAATCATTGACCTTCCTGAAAAATTTTTGATTTTTGACAAAAATTTCAAATCTTTGATAAATTTTATCCTTAGTCCTTCATGTCAAGATAAAATTTTCAAAATTCCGATTTGCATACGAACGGCAACCCATCACCAAATTACCTCTATTTTCAGTACTCGAAAGTTCTGTTCACGAGAACTGACGACCGAATAATCTGATCATAATGAAATTGACAGGGCATGTTGGTATTAACTAGGACTAGATTTGATTTTGAAATGCAGGCAATCCTGTGGTAGTGGTACCATCTTGAAAAATCACTAAGAAAAAAACATTTTTTTGGCCTATAACTTCCGATTCAGCTATCAGATTTTAACGAAATTTACACAGTACTTGGATGTTACTTTATGTAACATTTGGTGAAAATTTGGTTGAAAAATCAGTATAGGGCTGGCAGCTGTGGTGATTTTTGTCTCATAAATCTTGCAAATTTAACCAGCAAAATAAATTTTTTTTCCTTATAACTTCCGGTCCAGTGTAGAAATCAAAACGAAGTTCATGCAGTAAATGGAATTTAATATAGACCAAATATCGTAGCAATTTCGTACAAAAATCATGAAAGGGCTGCCAGCTATGACCATTTTTGTAATTTTGTGAAATTTCTTTACTGAGCGATTATGTCATTAGATTTGCGATTGAGAATGATCCTGCAATGAAAATTAAAAACAAATATTAACGTTTTAAAAATTTGAAAAGTTTTGAGGGTGGTAGCCCTAAAATTCCTTTCATCCGTTTTCCTTCAAGCGCAGTGATTCAATCGAAGCGAAATTTACTGGTTGGGTTTAACTTAACGTGAAGCAGATTTGGTATATTTTTTGTTTTGCTGCTGACAAAGGCTAACCAGCATTAGCCATTTTCGTAAATATTGCACCAACAGATGCTTCAAATTACGTACTCATATGCAAAGCATTTGCGATAAAACTAAGGAACCAATTTTTAAATTTTCCGAGTTTTGAGCATTTTTCGGATGGCAGCCTCAAACAACGTTTAACTGCTGAAACTTTCGATGAAATCCTCCGATGAGAACGAAATTCAAAGGATAAGTTGATTTAAGTATGAGCTTGTTAAGGTAAACTTATTGCTGCTTTATTGGAAAAGTATTACCAGCACTGAACATTTTCATCATTTGTGTTATAGTTTTTTTTTTGCTAGGGATAAGGAATGGTAATACAAAAAAGTGTATTACGTCTTCCCACATTTTTTTGTCACTCAAAGACAATTTCTTCCAAAATTAGTTTTCTAGCGGTTCTGATGCGCTAGACTTTTTTTACTTCTTCCAAATTCGCAGAGCGCTGCTCAGCCAGTGCGCGCCCCATTGGTACGAAAAGGTGATAATTGGTCGGCGGATCTGGAGAGTACGGCGGGTGTGATAATACGTCCCATCCAAGCCATTTCAAAGCATCTTTCACAACTTTTGCTGTGCCTTCCGACCCATTCGGGGCATTTTTCGATCAATGCATGAAGCAAATTAATTATTTGATCTTTGTAGTGATTAGTTTTAACTGTTTGGTTTGAGAAGTTCATAGTACACCAATTTTCGATCAATGCATGAATCAAATTAATTATTTGATCTTTGTAGCGGTTAGTTTTGACTGTTTGTTTGAGAAGTTCATAGTACACCAAACCAATCTGGTCCCACCAAATACAGATCATTGTCTTTTTCCGAAGCGATTCGGCCTTGGAATTGATGGGCCAGCTTGGCTTCCTTACTTCAAACCGCAGGGAGGTTCTTGATGTTACTTTGATTAGTGAGTGGCACTCGCATCTTCTCCGTGACTGGAGGGTTCTACAAGAGTGCTCATTCTCTGATCACTTGTACATATCGTAAAGCGTGGCTGCCCACAGTTTTGCTGTGCAGACAGCCTTTATCAACAAAAAGAGGACAGACTGGAAACTATTTGATTCACTCACTGGAAACTGCCCCTAGGAGCATTGACTGCTACCATGAATTGGATCAGGCGGTTGCCACCTCTTACTAATTCTCTCTATTTCGCGTCTAGGGAAGCATGTAAGCCACCCTTGGCCAGAGGCAATCCTTAGCCTTCCTGGTGGAGTATGGAAATCAGCATCCTGCGGAGAGAATGTAGGAAGGAGTTTAAAAGCTCAAAAAGATCTTATGACCAGTCGGTGTATAAAATGAAGCTGAAGGTTTTTAAGTGTACTATACGCAAGGCTAAGAGGTCCTCATGGAGATCTTTTGTGGAAATATAGAGAGATTCAATGAGGCTTATTGCCTCCGCAAGGTATTAAGCACGACACCGAAGGCTATAGAGTGCATCATGATCCCTGAGAGCATTTGGATTAGCTCGAGCGCAGAAACTCTAAATGTTCCCATATACGCACATTTCCCGGGTAATTATTGCTCTATAGGGACAGTGCACCAAGTGGAACTAAATTGCGGTAGAGCCCCACCGTTCAGAATATCAAACTCTCAGCTGAGGTGGGCTATAAACTCCTTTGAGCCGTTTAAATCCCCGGGCCCTGATGGTGTGCTTGCGGCTGATGTTCAACAATCCATGGGAGTATCGCTACCATTGCCCAGAGAGATTTATAACGCTTGCTTACGCTATTCGTTTATTCCCACAAGCTGACGGAAAACTAGAGTTGTGTTTTTTATTCCGAAAGTAGGAAAAGTTTCTCATGTAATGCCAAAGGACTATCGTCTAATAAGCCTTAACTCTGTCCTGCTTAAGATTTTGGAAAGGATCATTGATTACCATATTAAAAGATCAATCGCGTATACCAAAGGTTAATCTGTTGAAACTGCTCTTCACGTCCTTATTGAGCAAGTTGAGAAATCTCTTGTTCTTAAGGAATATACGCTTGCCGCCTTCTTGGACATCGAAGGAGCATTCAACAACGTAAATTCTAAAGCAATTATTGAGGCTCTCATGGTGCTGCATATAGACGAGCGGCTGATTACCGTGCGGGCACACCTCAGGGTGGAGTCCTCTCTCCCCTGCTGTGGAACATTGCCGAGAATACTCTCCAAATGAGGCTGGACCGCGCCGGCTGCAAAGTGATTGCTTATGCAGACAACACAGCTGCAGCAGTGTCGGGAAAGTATTTACCTACGCTATTGGAGAGGCTAAATTACTCTCTTGGCATACTTTCACGTTGGAGTCGTGAGCGCGCCTTGAATGTGAGTCCTAATAAAACGAAACTAGTGCCATTTCCAGGGAAGTACAAAGTTATTTCTTTTAAGTTACCCAAATTGAATGGGTTCTCCATTAATTTGAGCCACAGGGGCAGGTTCTTAAGACTGATCCTTGACTCGAAGCTACTATGGACCTACAATGTAATAAAAAGAGCTCGGAAGGCTTTCAATGCACTTTACTGCTGTAAAAGGGCCATAAGAGCGAATTGGGGACTACAACCTCGTACTGTTGCTTGGCTTTACACTGCTGCGGTTGAGCCAATTCTACTGTTTGGGGTAGCGTTCTGGTGGCAGAGTGCTATTGAGACTACCTGCAAACGGCAGATTGAAAAAGTGCGGAGAATTGCTGCACTACTTGTAATTATTGCGCTTCGCTCCACCCCTACTAAGGCACTCTTCGTGTTACTTCATTGACTATCAACCAACCAACTTATCTAACAGCAAGCTCATCTTGCTACTGTGAGGCTAAATTTAATCTCGCCATGGAGTAGTACAGAATTTGGCCATGCGAGAATTTTGGTCGAGGGAGTTCCCGCTCCAGCGGGTGTTGACTACATAGCTCCGCAGTGCCTACTAGATTTGGAGTTTGCAACTGTCATTCTTGGTAGGTGTCATCCTCGAAAATGGGTTTATCAATGTGTACACTGACGGCTCAAAGCTAAACAATAGAGTCGGAAGTGGTGTATACTCAGATGAGCTGAATTTCAAGCTGTCCTTCCGTCTACCAAACCATTGTAGTGTCTTTCAGGTGGAGATTGCGGCTATTTTACACACAATCAACTAGTTTCTGTGTAATCAAATATTCGGGGGCATTTTCACAGATAGCATTGCGGCTATTAAATCCCTTGTTTGTCCTTGTACAGTTTTTTTGGTTATTGCTGAATGCCGTGCATCTCTTAGGGAGATGTCGAGGCATTCGATGGTTCAATTGATTTGGGTACCTGAACAACGGGGTTTTCAGGGCAACTGTGAAGCCGATGAGCTATCAAGGCTTGGAACCTTGCTACCGGAGTTCTCCTGCTCCCTCTCAATAGGTATACCGATGTCATCGTTCAAAGTGGCCATTAGGCAAAAATATCTCGAGGATGCCAAGCGGTCCCGGGCAGATGAATCATCCTGTGCAATAGAAAGGCAGTCTTGAGTATTTATGGATGCTCATCGCCCCAGGCAGCTTTTAGGCTTAACTCGAAGCGCTCTACGCTGCACAGTGGGAGTTCTTACGGTCCATTGCCTCATAGGACGGCATGCACAACGATTGGGAGTGCAGTTTAACGATTTCTGTCGGAGTTGTCGCTCTGAAGGTGAGAAGGAGTCCGTCCTCGACCTATTGTGTCAGTGCCCGGCGTAAGCAAGGAAAAGGTTGGGGGCAATTGGCGCCCCATTTCTCTCAAACCTGACCAAGTTGCCCGTGGTCAATTTAAAAGGAATAACGCGATTTGTCAAGGGAAGCAGATGGTTTCCCAAGAGAGAGTCTCAAATTGGTATGGCATCACAACGGGCCTCTCATGTGCCTATATGCGTGAGGTGACAGATCTCTTTAGACCAGCAACCACTTTAAACTAACCTTACCTAACCTACGGCTAGTGACATTTATTAGAGAAACCGGTAAAAACTTTCCGGTAAACCTGGTATGCATATCTTTGAAAAAAGCAGGAAACCAAACTGGTCTACTGAAAATTTTTTAATAGTAGAAGTAAGAAAAAACCAACGCTAATATACTCACTGAAAGACTATCAGAGATTTCTGATACAGAGATGGTTTTACGCACTTGAATTAACTACAGTAAAACACCCTAACGTATAGCTTGATGAAAAAATCATAAGAAGAAAGAGAAATGGTTTTTTTGTTAAATGGCCTGTCGTTCTTTCTCATCAAAGTTCCCAGATAAATATAAAAGACATGCTCTAAAAGTTTATAACATTCATTCAAGACGTTATGTTTAAAGCGAGAACATGATCGCGTTAAGACGTTTGCCAATCTAAAAATGGATGAAAGAAAGATACACAAGCTTGCTCGTAGTGGATTCTGTAACGAATTTTGTAAATGAGAGTGGTCTCAACACAACTCAGAGCCTGACTAAAGTTCAGAGCCAAGAGTGCTAAGGTCAGAAGTGGAAGGCTGTTTCCATTCAAGAAGCAAATTAAAAAAAAAACAGAATTGCCCCTAGAGCAGGATACCCTGGAAATGGCTGTGAAAGCTCCTCGTCTGCATTAGCGGACTACCTTTTAACCATCTCCGATGGACGCTGGGGCGCCGCTTAGAGCCAGTTTGCTCTTCGGAAAACGGGGTGCTATCAAAAATTCATCCATATATAAATATACCCAAAGGAATAGGGGGCAAACTCATCTGAACTCATCAAACTGGTGTATAAATATACTCAAGGGAATAGGTAGCTTGCTTCCGTTAAGGAGACTACCCATAGCTGTGCTTCATGGGCTGGCAAGCTAGACCCAGACCTCGTGACAACACACGGAGCCAAAAAGAGAATTCTAAGGGGGAAAAAGAGAAGAAATACTGCCACTCTTCCGCAGGAACCCAGGGGAGGCATAAAACTCAGGGCCTGTGATGGTGGGTGAGCCTTGACTCCAATTGTCTGGGGTCCTTTGACAATGTCTACAATTGTCTGGGGTCCACTGACATTGGCCTTTGACTGGAATTCCAAGTCAAACCAACTAATTAAACATTGGCCAGCCAGGCCATACGCGAACCCTGAAAAAAAGAAAAATTCACGGGCTTTTGCCCAATAAGAAAGCCGCAGCCACAAATTTAACAATTCATTTTTATTCGCAACTTAATAATGGGAAACAGTGCAATGCATTTCTTTGGTGGGTTCCACTATCTTCAAATTAACATCAGGTATGTATATTGCTCCAAGTATTTTTACTAATGTTCCAAGAAGAACATTAGTATTAAAATCACTTTGGCCAAAAATTCATATTTCTATATATGTATATATATCTTTCATCAAAAAATTTCAGTGAAAAAATCTCAGGAACGCGCCACCCGATTGAGCTGAAATTTTCAGGACACATTGGTGTATATGCAGAATAGTGCCAGGTCTCACAAAAAGTTAATAATCTTTAACCCTTTGGTGCCGGCGGCGGCCATTTTAGTGATTTTTTTAATATACCTATTATTCCGTACACAAATAATTTTTGCAAAAATAAAGTTAACGACATAAATTCCAAACAAGTTTTACATGTAAATCGGATAATATTTTGGAATTTTTAACCCCATGTGTGCGCTGGGTGCCTAAAAAGAGAACGGAAAAATTTGAAAATTTTTAAATTGCGATAACTTTTGACAGAGCTATTCCATGATTACGAAAATTTCAGGACATGTTTGTTTTATTTAGTTGTAGATTAGTGTGCGTTTTAATGAGCGTGATGGCAATCCTGTAGCTAGGGCAGGCACTGAAAGTGAAAACCTCCAAATCATCGTCTCTCTTGAAAAAATATCGTTTCTTAAAAAAAAGCCACTCATATGTAAATTTTGTGCTTTGTTTACATAAACAAAAAAAAAAATTTGATATGGTATAACGGGCACGCCTGGTAGCCCTAGCCCAAGTTACCTATATTTTTAGCATCAAAAACTTCTGTTCACGGAAACTCACGATATGATGAACGGAATTTATTGAAATTTGCAGAATGTATTGCTCTTAAATAGGACCAGGTCTGATAGAAGCGATTTTGAAATGCGGGTGATTCTGTGCCAGTGGTGCCATCTTGAAAAATCACTAAAAAAGATAACTGCTTTTAGCCCTATAAATTCTGATTGAATCGTTCGATTTTGACGAAATTCACACGGTAGCTGCATTTTATTTTAAACCAAGTTTGGTAGAAATTTAGTCGAAAAATTCGGTTGGAGCTGCCAGCTATGATAATTTTGGTGCCTTAAATTTGAAAAAAATAAAAATTTGGAAGTGAAAAATTCAAACCATCGAATATCCTAAAAAATGTCCGTTTCAACAATAAAACCAATGTGTATACAAATCTTATGCTTAATCTACACAGTCAAAGTAAAACTTTGGAATTTTCATGTCGGACAAGAACGGTAACCCTTTCTCAGTTAACCTATATTTTTAGCTTCAAAAACTTCTGTTCACGGGAACTCACGAATCAATAATCAGATAGAATTGAAATTTACAGAATGCATTGGACTTAAGTAGGACCAGGTCTGATAGAAGCGATTTTGAATTGTAGGCAACTCTGTTCCAGTGGTGCCATCTTGAAAAATTACAAAGAAAAAAATATGCTTTTTGCCCTATGAAATGTGAATAAGTTACCAGATTTTAATAAAATTGAGACAGTAGCTGAACCTTACTCTAAACTCTGTTTGATAGAAATTTGGTTGAAAAATTCGATTGATGCTGCCAGCTATGGTAATTTTTGTGTCTTTGGTTTTGAAAATTCGCTCTGGAAAATAAAACTTTTTGCCCTATAGCTTCCAGTGCAGTCATGAAATCAATACGAATTTCATTCAATTGATGAAACCTATTATAAACATTATTCAGGCCCAATTTTGTTGAAAAGCCACGATATTGTTGCCAGCTATTGTTGGTTTTGTGTTTGTTTGCAATATCTTTATTAAGCGGTTTTATCGTAGAATTTTCAATTGGTTATGATATTGTAGTGACAATAAACAACAAATATTAAGCTTTCGATTATTTGAAAAAACTCGCTGCAGGTAACCCTAAATTTCTTTATACTCCTATAACTTCAAATGTTATATAACAACGTGAAGCAGATGTGATATATTCTTGGCTTTGATACTGGCGAAAGGTTGCCAGCCCGAGTCGGTTGTGCTACTTTTGTATCAATAAATGCTTACAGTTAGTATTCATACCGGAAACATTTACAATGAAAATAAATATCCGATGTTTCAATTCCCAAAGTTCTGCAAATTTTTCGCATCGCAGCCCCAAACTCCAACTTCAGTTACAGCGCTTCAGGCACTAAGCATTTTCTTCATTGATATTATATGAGATGCTGCTTTCAAAATTTTGTGATATAAGCAACTGATAACGAATATAATTAACAAGTGCTATGCTCTCTTAAACGTTGAAATTCATGCCAGTGGTAATATCTGAAACCTTCTACCATATGAATTATAATGCATTCTTGAGACAAAAGTAAAACGTGGCATTTCAAACAATTTGGCCGTAATAAGCAGCGCATGTGGTGGAATATGCACTCAAAACCTGCACGATTCTTCTACTGTTCTTCGAACATTAGTGTTTCTAGCGGTTCAGGTGCGCTAGAGTTTTTATTATTTAATACAGTTTTCTGTAGGGTGAAGCTGCTTTAAAAGTATATAAGTATCTGAGGAAAGTATTTGTCGCACAGACCAAAATTAATCACTAATCAACGATGGCGACGAGTGACTTTTGGTCAAAAACTATCCCTGCGCGCGAAATTATTTATGAAAATGTTAACTAGATTCAGGTCGAAGATTCTTTATGAAAACGGTATAGAAGTTAGGTGTTGCGTTCAGTTTCACCCTCGCCTTGATTTTTCATCCATGCAGTTGGTTTAAATTATTAATTGAGGTCGTCTCTTTTCCCTCTTTTCATAACATATTTTCTTTCTTTCTTTTTTTTTAATTAATAAGTAGCTAATTATCGTTCTCAATTCGTTTGTAAACTTTCGTTTCAAACAAACGAACAAAAAAACTAATCGATTATAAAACAATGTTAGAGCCTAGACAGACGACACAAGTTAATTATCATTTCGAGCCCAATGATCATTATCCATTACGTGTGTCATGGTTAATCATCATTTATAACATCATCAATGAGGTTCTACGAATTATCATTTGGAAGCTAATGCTCATTTGCTCTTATCGATTGTCGCACCATCTACGGGGAAGATTATGAAATTTACTGGGGAAATTCGGGAAATTGCATTTGAAACAATGTAGTTTCTAACTGTCAAAAACATAAACATATTATTTCGAATATATTACAATATGGTATGCAAATGTTTCATTTTTTGCACATTTCTGCGTATTCTCTTCTTCAATTCATGAACATTTTATATTTTCTTCCTTATCGTGATTAAACTTTTTTTGTGTAAAATTTCCATAATTTTACACAAAGGCTCATTCGCAGTAAAACTTGTACTAATTTCTGATTTTTTGATGTGTTTCGATAAACAATAACTGTCAAAATAATACCATTTAAATTCAAACAACCTACAGCTGTTAAACAACCTCATTCAAGTAGCCGTGTGTCACTCTCCAAACAAATTATCATTAGCGTTCAATGATCATTGTGTTAATGATAATTAACTTGTGTCGTCTGTCTTTAGTCTTACTATCGTTAATTATTAAATAATCAATAATCAGGAAACACAACATTGGCGGCTTTACTTACCAAATCCATCTCGTCAATTCGAATTTTCCGCTACATTGTTTAGCTTTCGGCCGTCATGCTACGTAATCGTCGTTGCTTTGAGGTCCCTTTTTGCGGGTTTTTTGACATTTCCATCAGGCAGTGCCAATATACACAGAGATTTCACGCGCGGATTTTTAGCTAAAATATATATAAAACATTTTTTTTCCTAATGTTCGAGGAACATTAGTATTAAAATCAACTCGGCTAAAAATTCATGTTTCCATTAGTGATGGGCGTTTCTGTTGTTTTCAGAAAACGAAAACGAACTGTTTCTTTCCAAAAATAACTGTTTTTTGAAACTTTTTGAAAACTTTTTTCACTCGACCAGCAGCAGATTGATACTGGGTGTTACCATTAGTGATGAATGTTTCTGTTGTTTTCAAAAAACGAAAACTATTTGAAAAAAACAGTTGGAAAAAACAGTTTGAAAAAAAACCGTTTTTTTCAAACTGTTTTTTTAAAAATAGTTTCCGTTTTCTGAAAACAACAGAAACACCCATCACTTATGGTAACATCCAGTATCAATCTGCTGCTGGTCGAGTGAAAAAAGTTTTCAAAAAGTTTCAAAAAACAGTTATTTTTGGAAAAAAACAGTTCGTTTTCGTTTTCTGAAAACAACAGAAACGCCCATCACTAATTTCCATATATAAATATATATATATATATATATATATATATATATATATATATATATATATATATATATATATATATATATATATATATAAATATATATATATATATATATATATATATATATATATATATATATATACATATATATATATATATATATATATATATATATATATATATATATATATATATATAATATAAATATATATATATATATAAATATATATATATATATATATATATATATATATATATATATATATATATATAAATAGATATATATATATATATATATATATATATATATATATATATATATATATATATATATATTTACATATATCTCTTCATCATCATCAACAAATTTCAGTGAGATAATCTCGGGAACGCGCCATCCGATTGAGCTGAAACTTTCAGGATATATGCAGAATAGGTCCAAATCTCACAACATGTCAATTATTTTTAACCTTTTGGCGGCGGCGGCTATTTTAGTGATATTTTTAATATACATTTATCCGTACACAAATAATTTTTGCAAAAATAAAGTTGACGAAATAAATTTCAAACGTGTTTTAAATGCGAATCGTATAATGTTTTGGGATTTTTTAACCCCATGTGTGCGCTAGGTGCCTAAATTTGGCACTTGGCAATGTTGAGAGGGAGCTTATTTTCATTGCACCAATGATCAAACAAACCAAGTTTAGATTGGAGAAAGAGTGCATTGTATTTTAATCATGTAATAGGCTTTGTGATCGTCTGCATAAAATAGGTGAGGTATATTAGTAGTAAAACACCAATTTTTCCTGAATTGTGCACTACGTCCTACAGAGACATTCATAAAGTGTGCCAGTTTCTGGAGGTCAAAAAGCTGAAAGTGTACCAGAAAATCAAGAATTTTTCTAGGAAGGGCTGGCTGTGGATAGCTTGTGTGCTACTGTGAGGGTGGGCGCATATACGCTTGCGGCTTGAAGCGGGTTTACGGAAGCGCTGATTTATTGGGAGTTGGTTTGCATCAGTGCTGAAGAGTACTGGTTGGCTGAGAGCTGGTTCTGATATGCGATGAGGAGATCGAAGTGAAGAGTCCGAATATTGTACTTGGATAGGGAGGGTTATATCTACGTACTACAGGCTTGTGGGTTTGTTAACGTTCATAAGACCTGTTCCAAGGATATACTAATTGGTACGTACTACAGTCACGTGGATTTGTTTACGGTCGTACTGAATTTGATTGTTTTGATTTTTATCGGGAGGACTGAATCAAGGTATGAAGATCAACATATTCATATCTGGTTGACGGATGAGAATGAGATCCAAAATGGAATAGGCACTTACACAAAAGTAGTATACAAGCTCGATCAATGCATTTGATCATTCACTGACTAGATATATTGAATGATGCAGAGAGTGAAGAGAATGAATGAACAAATAATTAAAATTGCAAGCCATGACTTGGGATATGCTTGTTGCATATGCATGTGCGATTAATAAAAATGTTTGGTTTTGTTAGCCTGTAACCCATCCATCAATATCCTATGCCGAATATTGATGAATGGGCCTATGTGGAATTTTTTTCAAGTTAAGATGATGCTATGCGAACACAAAGTGGTTTTTATTTAGCTAGATAGATGATTCAGCAAAAAATTTTGCACGTTGTTTACGTTCGCGATATATGTTCCTAAAGATAGAAAGCACGTGCTGGTCTTCATTCAAATGCACAAAGTCTATTTTGCACGATCGTGAATTTTGTAAGGTGGTGTGATTTGCATTTGGTTGATACAATACTCAACTTGGGATATACTTGTAGCATGCGCAGTGAATGAAAAATGTTTTGTCTTGTTAACCTGTTGAGAATGTGTCATAGCTGACCTATGTTGGGTATTGATCAATGAGATTACGTGGAACTTTTCAAGTGAAGATTATGTTATGCGAACACATAGTGATTATAATATAGCTAGATATATGACTCAGCAAAAAATGTTACAGCTGGTTACAGAGCAGTAGGTCAATGTCCAGGAGGTATGTTTTGTTATTTGCTTTGTTGTGTTTAGATAATGTGAGGGGCTGGGATTTCTACATAAATAATACAAGTTTTTGTAGGAGTAATAATAATTTTTAGCGGCTTTTATTTTCACATATTTGTATTGAAATAAAATTGTTTGTTGATATATTACATGGACGAATAATTATGTGTTGAAATAGCTTCACATATTACTCCACCTAGAATAAACCCAAGGTCAACACATTTTAATAGGCTGTAGAGGCAGTGCTCTATTTTGGAACATTTTTTGATGTAATAGGGGTATCGTTAGGTCCACAGACGTCTTGACCGTTGGCGTAGAAAGATTCCGGTGACAATAACAAGTGCTCATTCTCGACATCGGTAGGTGCATTGAATGCTTCCATTATGACCGAGCAGAAGTAACACCTGAAAAATTACTGTATTTAAACTTCTGACCCAAAAGTTTCATCGCGCACTGTTCTGGTCCTTGAAATTCGTAATTCAAGGGCAATCTCGCGTCATAAAAGTCGTTCACTTTCAGCAGGATAGGTAGGAATAGGTGCATAATATATAAATATATATATATATATATATATATATATATATATATATATATATATATATATATATATATATATATATCTTCATCATCATCAAAAAAAATTTAGTGAGATAATCTCGGGAACGCGCCATCCGATTGAGCTGAAACTTTCAGGATATATGCAGAATAGGTCCAAATCTCACAACATGTCAATTATTTTTAACCTTTTGGGGCCGGCGGCTATTTAAGTGATATTTTTAATATACATTATTCCGTACACAAATAATTATTGCAAAAATAAAGTTGACGAAATAAATTTCGAACGTGCTTTAAATGCGAATCGTATAATGTTTTGGAACTTTTTAACCCCATGTGTGCGCTTGGTGTCTAAAATGAGAGCGGGATAATTTGAAAATTTTTAAATTGCGATAGTTTTTGACAGAGCTATTCAATCATTACGAAATTTCGAGAACATATTGGTATTATTTTTTTGTAAGTTTGTGTTTCTTTTAATGAGCTTGTTGGCAACCCTGTAGCTAAGGCAGGCACTGAAAGTAAAAACCTCTAAATCATCGACTCTCCTGAAAAAATGCCGCTTCTTCAAAAAAAGCCATTCATATGTAAATCTTATGCTTTGTTCACATAGCCAAAGTAAAAAATTTGATATGTTATATCGGGCACGCCTGGTAACCCTTGCCCAATTTACCTATATTTTTAACATCAAAAACCTCTGTTCACGGAAACGCATGATCCGATAAGCAATATTAATTGGATTTTACAGAATGTATTGGTCTTAAATAGGATCAGGTCTGATAGAAGCGATTTTGAAATGCAGGCGATTCTGTGCAAATGGTGCCATCTTGAAAAATCACTTAAAAAGATAACTGCTTTTAGTTCTATAAATTCTGATTCTATCGTTCGATTTTGACGAAATCCACTCAGAAGCTGAATCTTACTGGTAGAAATTTGGTCGAAAAATTCGGTTTGAGCTGCCAGCTTTGATAATTTTTGTGCCTTAAATTTTGAAAATTCGTTGAGAAAAATAAAGCTCTTTGCCATATAGCTTCCAGTACAGTCATGGTATCAATTATTGTAGTTAATCTACATTACAATAGAGTGCTTTCCCGAGCAAATAAACAAGTTGGTTTCATTAAGCGATGGGCCAAAAGGTTTAAGAATCTTTGAGTTACTAAATTCTTATATATTTCACTCGTGCGTCCTCTTCTCGAATATGCGTGCACTATCTGGAACCCGGCTTTCGAAATTCACAGCCAAAGATTTGGGTCTGTTCAGAAGCAGTTTTTACTGTTCGCTCTTTTCAACCCTTATGATTTCAGTAATCTACCACCATACGAATATCGGCTTAACTGTATTAACTTGTTACCCCTTGCATCGAGAAGATTAATGTTATCTGCCTGCTTCAGCTTCGATGTCATTAGAGACGTGGTTAATGTCGTCTACTAAAAAGAAAAGTTTGTGCTCAATCAGCCCTTGAGAGTCACTAGATCCCGACGATTGCTTATTGAATACCAACACAACAAAACATATACAGCAAACGAGCCAATAAATATGTGCTGCAGGCTCTTTCTTCATAGTCTCTTCCTTTCCCCCGCCATACTAATATATATATGTATTGTAAATTTAAATCCACTTAGCTATTTGTCATTTGTTATTCATTTAGTAATTTGTCATTTAGCTTTTACTTTATTTGTTATCTATTTGTAACTTTTTTATTTTTGCGTTATTTATTAATCTTGTTTTCATATATAGTTTTGTTGTTTACTTTGTTTCGTATATTATTTTATTTTATTTTGTTTTGACATTTTATCCATGTACTATATTATTTATTCTTCTGTACATGTACACCTTGCTTGGTAAATAAATAAATAAAAAAATATATGAAAACTAAATAAATAAATAAAATATTCAGTAGAAAAATAAGTACCGGTATTCAGTAGAAATCTAGTTAATATTCAGTAGAAATTCTGTGCCTTAAATTTTGAAAATTCGTTTAGGAAAATAACGCTCTTTGCCTTATAGCTTCCAGTACAGTCATGGTATCATAACAAAATTCACATGGCAAATTTTAATTATTGTAGGCAATATTCAATTAAAATCTTACTTGAAAAACGATGAAAGGGTTCTCAGCTATGATTGTTTTTGTATTTTTTTGACAAAGCTTTAGTAAGCGATTTTATCATAAAATGTTCAAATCATAGTGGTCTTCTAGTGAAAATACACACCAAATACTAAGATCTAGAAAGTTTGAAATTCTTGCGAATGATAACCCTAAATTTTTTTGTATCCCTATAACTTCCAATGCAGTGATCAGATCAATACAAAATTCGCAGAGCAGGTTGACTTCAACGTGAGGCAGATGTGACTTATTTTAGCTTTGGTGCTAGCAAAGGACTGCTAGCATAAGGTGTTTTTGTTATATTTGTACCAATAAATGCTTGCATTAAGTATTCACATCGCGAATATACAATATATAACAATATATAGGACAAAACATACAATATATAATATATAGACAGTAACAACAATGAGATAATAACAACAATATATAAGACAATATATAACAAAACACTCAAAATCTGCACAAATCCTCTACTGTTCTTCGAACATTAGTATTTCTAGCAGTTCTGATGCGCTAGGGTTTTTGGTGTTTGGATGCGTTTAAAATTTAGTCATAACTTGCATTTTGTGTCAATCAATTGTATCGACAGTGAATCGACACATAACATCACATAGCATTACAGCAACTGATAAACATTTCGTTGCGAATTTTCCCAATATACCGCCCGCACCGCATTAATTTGTGTTTTAGCTGCTCACTTGTACTGTTCCGCAAATCTCACTTTATTTTCATTTCACTCACTTTAACAAAACCTGTGCAATTAACATTTTCTCGCGGACGTCCCATAAGACTACGTGTGTTTTTCGTGACATTTTTCCCGCAAACTGTGGCGTCATCATTCTGCATGACGGCCCGTACTTTTAGAAGGCTACCATACTCAAACTTTTCTTCAATGGGTTGACTTTTTCTCACAACCAACAGACACCGCGACAATGGCACCATAATACTTCCTCTATTTTGAAATTTCTTCGACTGAAATTTCCCTTAACAATCACTTATCAAAGTGATATTTAGTAGTGGCACCAAAAGCAGCGTTATTTAAATGACAATGAGCTTAATCATTACTTCCAGCACATGATAAACTTAAATATTGACACTGGTCACGCGTTTTGTATCTATCGATATTCACAATTGTTTTTATACTTTTCCTCGCCTTAATCGCCACCACCGAATTAGGAATTGCCCTTGAATTAGGAATTTCAAGGACCAGAACAGTGCGCGATGAAACTTTTGGGTCAGAAGTTAAAATACAGTAATTTTTCAGGTGTTACTTCTGCTCGGTCATAATGGAAGCATTCAATGCACCTACCGATGTCGAGAATGAGCACTTGTTATTGTCACCGGAATCTTTCTATGCCAACGGTCAAGACGTCTGTGGACCTAACGATACCCCTATTACATCAAAAAATGTTCCAAAATAGAGCACTGCCTCTACAGCCTATTAATATGTGTTGACCTTGGGTTTATTCTAGGTGGAGTAATATGTGAAGCTATTTCAACACATAATTATTCGTCCATGTAATATATCAACAAACAATTTTATTTCAATACAAATATGTGAAAATAAAAACCGCTAAAGATTATTATTACTCCTACAAAAACTTGTATTATTTATGTAGAAATCCCAGCCCCTCACATTATCTAAACACCACAAAGCAAATAACAAAACATACCTCCTGGACATTGACCTACTGCTCTGTAACCAGCTGTAACATTTTTTGCTGAGTCATATATCTAGCTATATTATAATCACTATGTGTTCGGACACATAGACTGGACATTGACCTACTGCTCTGTAACCAGCTGTAACATTTTTTGTTGAGTCATATATCTAGCTATATTATAATCACTATGTGTTCGCATAACATAATCTTCACTTGAAAAGTTCCACGTAATCTCATTGATCAATACCCAACATAGGTCAGCTATGACACATTCTCAACAGGTTAACAAGACAAAACATTTTTCATTCACTGCGCATGCTACAAGTATATCCCAAGTTGAGTATTGTATCAACCAAATGCAAATCACACCACCTTACAAAATTCACGATCGTGCAAAATAGACTTTGTGCATTTGAATGAAGACCAGCACGTGCTTTCTATCTTTAGGAACATATATCGCGAACGTAAACAACGTGCAAAATTTTTTGCTGAATCATCTATCTAGCTAAATAAAAACCACTTTGTGTTCGCATAGCATCATCTTAACTTGAAAAAAATTCCACATAGGCCCATTCATCAATATTCGGCATAGGATATTGATGGATGGGTTACAGGCTAACAAAACCAAACATTTTTATTAATCGCACATGCATATGCAACAAGCATATCCCAAGTCATGGCTTGCAATTTTAATTATTTGTTCATTCATTCTCTTCACTCTCTGCATCATTCAATATATCTAGTCAGTGAATGATCAAATGCATTGATCGAGCTTGTATACTACTTTTGTGTAAGTGCCTATTCCATTTTGGATCTCATTCTCATCCGTCAACCAGATATGAATATGTTGATCTTCATACCTTGATTCAGTCCTCCCGATAAAAATCAAAACAATCAAATTCAGTACGACCGTAAACAAATCCACGTGACTGTAGTACGCACCAGTTAGTATTTCCTTGGAACAGGTCTTATGAACGTTAACAAACCCACAAGCCTGTAGTACGTAGATATAACCCTCCCTATCCAAGTACAATATTCGGACTCTTCACTTCGATCTCCGCATCGCATATTAGAACCAACTCTCAGCCAACCAGTACTCTTCAGCACTGATGCAAACCAACTCCCAATAAATCAGCGCTTCCGTAAACCCGCTTCAAGCCGCAAGCTTTTATATACACAAGCTATCCACAGCCAGCCCTTCCTAGAAAAATTCCCGATTTTCTGGTACACTTTCAGCTTTTTGACCTCCAGAAACTGGCACACTTTATGAATGTCTCTATAGGACGTACTGCACAATTCAGGAAAAATTGGTGTTTTACTACTAATATACCTCACCTATTTTATGCAGACGATCACAAAGCCTACCACATCATTAAAATACAATGTACTCTTTCTCCAATCTAAACTTGTTTTGTTTGATCATTGGTGCAATGAAAATAAGCTCAATCTCAACATTGCCAAGTGCCAAATTATGTTATTCCCAAATATGCACGGTTTCAAATTGTTGGCTCGGGCTGATAAAGTTGTTGATTTTGGTGTTATCTTGGATGAGGAATTCCGCTCCATCTTGAATTTTTATAAAATGCATTCCCGTGCAAACAAACAGCTTCGCGCATTTTCAGACGTCCCAAGAAATTTTGTAGCCTGCATGTCACAAAATCTTTATTCATTTCACTTGTACGCCCTTTTTTCGAGTATGCTTCCATTTGCTGGAATCTGGCTTTTGAAACCCACAGAAACAGTTTGTTGTCCATACAAAAGTAATTCTTTCTTTTCGCTTGGAGAGAACTACACAGCCCTAACGATTTTAAGCCTCTCGTTCCTTATAAATTTCGACTGGGTTATTTAATATTATTGACGCTTGCATCCAGAAGAATCTCATCTCTTTACTAAGGGACTGTACGGACGTGCTTCTGTGGCTGTGTTCAACTTGCAGTTTTTACTAATGTTCGAAGAACATTAGTATTAAAATCGATTCGGCCAAAAATGCATATTTATATAGATAGATGTTTATTTAATAATTTATATATATTTATATATATATATATATATATATATATATATATATATATATATATATATATACATATATATATATATATATATATATATATATCAAGATATAGTTAGATATATATATATATATATATATATATATATATATATCACGATATATATATATATATATCTATTTATATATATATACATATGAATATATCATCAAAAAATTTCAGTGAGATAATCTCAGGAACGCGCCATCCAATTGAGCTGAAACTTTCAATATACATTCAAGTATATGCAAAATAGGTCTAGGTCTCACTAATGGTCATTTATTGTAAACTCTTTGGTGTCAGCGGCCATTTTAGTGATATTTTTAATATACCTCTTATTCCGTACACAAATAATTTTTGCAAAAATAAAGTTGACGAAATAAATTTCGAACGTGTTTTAAATGCGAATCGGATTATGTTTTGGAATTTTTTAACCCCATGTGTGCGCTAGGTGCCTAAGAAGAGAACGGGATAATTTGAAATTTTTTTAATTGCGATAGCTTTTGACAGAGTTATTCAATCATTACGAAATTTCCAGAAAATATTGGTATTATTTAATTGTAAATTTGTGTAACTTTTAATGAGAGTGTTGGCAACCCTGTAGCTAATAAAGGCATTGAAAGTGAAAACCTCCAAATCATCGTCTCTCTTGGAAAAATGTCGCTTCTTAAAAAAAAGCCACTAATATGTAAATCTTATGCTTTGTTCACATAGCCAAAGGAAAAAATTTGATATGGTACAACGGGCACGTCCGGTAGCCCTTGCCCAATTAACCTATATTTTTAGCATCAAAAACTTCTGTTCACGGGAACTCAAGATTCGATGAGCAGAATTTATTTAAATTCACAGAATGTATTGTTATTAAATAGGACCAGGTCTAATAGAAGTGATTTTGAAATCAAGGCGATTCTGTGCCAGTGGTGCCATTTTGAAAAATCACTAAAAAAGATAACTGCCCTATAAAATCTGATTCAATCGTTCGATTTTGACAAAATTCACACAGTAGCTGAACCTTACTTTAAACCCTGTTTGGTAGAAGTTTGGTTGAAAAATTCGGTTGAAACTGCCAGCTATGATAATTTTGGTGTCTTTCATTTGAAAAAATAAAAATTTGGAAGTGAAAAGCTCAAACCATCGAATATCCTAAAAATGTCCGTTTCTTATAATAAAACCAATCTGTATACAAATCTTATGTTTTATCTACACGTTCAAAGTAAAACTTTGGAAATTTCATGTCGGACAAGAACGGTAATGCTTTCCCAGTTAACCTATATTTTTAGCATCAAAAACTTCTGTTCGCGAGAACTCACGAACCAATAATCAGATACAACTGAAATTTACAGAATTTATTGGACTTGAGTAGGACCAGGTCGGATAGAAGCGATTTTAAATTGTGAAGAACTCTGTGCCAGTGGTGCCATCTGGAAAAATAACAAAGAAAAAAAACTGCTTTTTGCCCTATGAAATGTGAATAAGCTACCAGATTTTCTTGAAATGGACACAGTAGTTGAACCTTACTCTAAACTCTGTTTGATAGAAATTTGGTTGAAAAATTCGATTGGTGCTGCCAGCTTTGGTAGTTTTTGAGTCTTTGGTTTTGAAAATTCGCTCAGGAAAATAAAACTTTTTGCCCTATAACTTCCACTGCAGTCATGAAATCAAAACGAATTTCACACAATTAATGAAACCTATTAGAAACATGATTCAGGCCAAATTTGGTTGAAAAGCCATGATAGGGTTGTCAGCTATTGTTGGTTTTATGTTTAATTGCAATATCTTTAATAAGCGGTTTTATCGTAAAATTTTCAAATGGTGATGATATTGTAGTGACAATAGACAGCAAATATTAAATTTTCGATTATTTGAAAAAAACTCTCTGCAGGTAACCCTAAATTTCTTTATACTCCTATAACTTCGAATGTTATATAACAACGTATTAAAAGGTTTCAACGTATAAAAAGGTTGCCAGCACCAGTCGGTTGTGCTTCTTTTGTATCAGTAAATTCGGTTCTAAAATATATACATCAATGAAGAAAATGCTTCTTTTGTATCAGAAAATACCGGAAACATTTACAATGAAAATAAATAACCAATGTTTCAATTCCCAAAGCCCTGCAAATTTTTCGGATCGCAGTCCCAAACACCAACTTCAGTTACACTGCTGCAGGCACAGAGCATTTTCTTCATTGATGTAATATGAGATGCTGCTCTTAAAATTTTGCGAAATAAGCAACTGATAAAGAATAAAATTAACCCGTGTTTTGCTCTCATAAACGTTGAAATTCATGCCAGTGGCAATATATGTAACCTTCCACCATATGAGTTATAATACATTCTTGAGACCAAAGTAAAACGTGGCGTTTGAAACAGTTTGGCCGTAGTAAGCAGCTCATGTGGTGAAATATGCACTCAAAACCTGAACGATTCTTCTACTGTTCTTCGAACATTAGTGTTTCTAGCGGTTCAGATGCGCTAGAGTTTTTAACTTTAAATCGATTTGGCCAAAAATTCAAATTTCGATATATATATATATATATATATATATATATATATATATATATATATATACATATATATATATATATATATATATATATATATATATATATATATATATATATATATATATATATATATATATATATATATATATATATATATATATATATATATATATATATATATATATATATATATATATATATATATATATATATATACATAGATAGATAGATATATATATATATATATATATATATATATATATATATATATATATATATATATATATATACAGGGTTCGTTCGATAAGTATCGGGACTGGTTGGGTGTGGCCTCAACGGAGTGATGGGGGGGGGTTCAACCGGTCGGTTTGGCAGAGGAGTCCCTCCACCACTCAGGCACACTTTAGTTTAGTCACCGGCGGGCATGCGTTGAGACAGAAGGTGGATTTTTGTGACGCATAATTTTTAGTGATGTCGTCGCGCCAGCATGGAGCGCACTGTCGAGCAACGCTACGCTGTGAAGTTTTGCTTCAAACTCGGGAAATCCGCGTCGGAGACCCTTCAACTCATTAAGCAGGCTTATGGGGATGATGCCTTAAGCCGTACAAGAGTTTTTGAGTGGCACAAAATGTTTAAGGAAGGCCGGGAACTCGTCGAAGACGAGCACCGCGTCGGACGTCCGACGACCGCTCGAACCGATGCTCAGGTGGCCGAAGTGAAAAAAGTTTTGGACTCTGACAGGCGTTTAACCATCGCCCTTATCAGTGAGGAGACCAGCCTTTCAGTCGGAACCGTCCACACCATTGTGACAGAGGATCTTGCGATGAGGAAAGTGTGATAAAGAATAAAATTAACCCGTGTTTTGCTCTCATAAACGTTGAAATTCATGCCAGTGGCAATATATGTAACCTTCCACCATATGAGTTATAATGCATTCTTGAGACCAAAGTAAAACGTGGCGTTTGAAACAGTTTGGCCGTAATAAGCAGCTCATGTGGTGGAATATGCACTCAAA
>OZ022264.1:108447731-108690884 GCA_963978885.1 Nemotelus pantherinus | reverse complement strand
GCAGCTCATGTGGTGGAATATGCACTCAAAACCTGAACGATTCTTCTACTGTTCTTCGAACATTAGTGTTTCTAGCGGTTCGGATGCGCTAGAGTTTTTAACTTTAAATCGATTTGGCCAAAAATTCATATTTCGATATATATATATATATATATATATATATATATATATATATATATATATATATATATATATATATATATATATATATATATATTTATATATGTGTATATATATATATATATGTATATATATATATATATATATATATATATATATATATATATATATTTATATAAATGTATTTATATATATATATATATATATATATATATATATATATATATATATATATATATATATATATTTATATATATATATATATATATATATATATATATATATCTATATATATATATATATATATATATATATATATATATATATATATATATATATATATATATATATTTATATATATATATATATATATATATATATATATATATATATATTTATATATATATATATATATATATATATATATATAGTAGTCCTTTGACTTACGTCTCCCTTGTTATACGTTTTTTCGACCTACGTCGTTCATTATTTTGAGACCAAACCCTTGAAATTACGTCGTTCGTCCCTTGACTTACGTCGCCGTTTCCATAGAACAGATTTTTGTTCATTTGAAAACTGATCCTCTGGTAAAAGGAAGTTCCCGAAATTTGTGAGCGCGATTTTCAAAGGAAAGTTTTCGTGTTTGGCGTTCGTACATTATACATACAACTAAGTGACAACATTTTTCTGGGAAACAGTATCCCAAGAAAATGCGAGAAACACTGACTGTTGGCAAGAAACTAGAAATTTTAAAACGTTTCGATGAAGGTGAAAAGTCGACAGTCATAAGAAGTTTTATGGGACTTCCCCCAACAACTGTTTGGACCATTATCAGCAGTAGAAAAAAAAGTGAATCAGCTAAAGCAGGAGTACAAGTGGTTCAATAATTACCAAAAAAGGGCCCTTGTATTGGAAAAAATATTGATTATTTGCATCAAAGACCTGAATCATCAAAATATGCCGGTGCGCACGTTAACATATTCAATATCCCTTACTGTGAGTATAGTGATCGTCTATCCTTATTCCAAATTCCTTCACTAGATTCCCGACGAGTGTTTCTTGACGAGTGCTTGCTTTTCAAGCTACTCCATTGCCCTATGCTCTCCGATCTTGGTCGTATGCTGTGTATGCGGAAAGTCAATCGATCGGATAGATTTCAATTAATGTTCTCTCTTCCCTTCGCGCGATCTGATGTTTGTCTTAACTCGCCGCTAGTGCGTATCCCCAGGAAGCACAACGGTCTTCAGCTTGGTCCTTTTCCGCTAACGTTCGCACAATTTAAATCACAAATTAAAGACTTAATTCTTAAAGTTCCTTATAATGTTTGATTTTCTTTTAAATTTTTTTACCTTTTCGCACTTTTTTTCATATTAACTTGCATATTGGCATTAATTTTTTGTAATTTCAAATGTGTGTCTATTTAATATTTTCAATTATTTGTTAATTTTTCTTTTTTCTTTTTTAATATCTTTTTGGCTTTGTCTAATATTTCTATTTTTATAATTAGGCAGCAGCCTGTAAAAATGGATTTGAATAAATAAATAAATAAATAAACTAATAAAGCAAAGGCAAAAAGCTTATTCGAACAAGTAAACTTGAATCGAGGAGATACTTTCGTTGCCAGCAATGGATGGTTTGAAAACTTCAAGAAAAGAAATAAAATTCACAATGTAAAAGTAACAGGTGAAGCTTCTAGTGCAAACTGGGACGCAGCAAAGATCTTTCCAAACACTTTGCATGATATTATTGAAAATGGAGGATATTGCACACAGCAGGTGTTTCGTTTAGTCAAGACAAGCGTGTATTGGAAACGCATGCCCTCAAGAACATTTCTTTCGATTGAAGAAAAAAGAGCTCCTGGCTTTAAGGCAGAAAAATCCCGGATTACTTTGTTTCTTGGAGAGAATGCATCAGGTGATTTGAAACTGAAACTTCTTGCTGTTTATCAATCAGAAAATCCAAGGGCTTCCAAAAATATATGCAAGCAAAATCTACCGGTTATTTGGAGATGCAACAAAGAGGCCTGGGTTACTTCTAATATATTTCGTGATTGGTTTGATCAATATTTCTGTCCGACAATAAAGAAATATTTGGAAGCCAATAATCTTTCTCATAAAGCGTTACTAATCTTAGACAACGCTCCAAGTTATGCCATAAATCTCAGCAATGATGCCATTTAGGTGGTGTTTTTGCCTCCTAATACGACCGCTATTCTTCAACCAATGGATCAAGGTGTTATATCATTCTTAAAGACCTATTGTTCACGGCGTACATTTCACCAATTAATCGAAGCCACTAAGTCAGAGGGACAACAGTAAAATCACAATTAAAAATTTTTAGAGCAAGTATGATATTGCAAAAGCAATTGGCAATATAAATGAATCATGTTTCAGTTTAATCCGAAAATATGAACAAGGTGTGGAGAAAAATATGGCCTGATTGTGTAACAAGTACAAATAATTGAAAGGGATATTCTTGAATAAGCCAGACAAATAGGATTTACAACAGCTGATCAAACCGACATTCGTGAACTATTGAGCTGCGAAAATGAGTCAATAGGTAATGAGGAGCTTGAGCAAATTCTGGCAAGTGAGAATGAAACACAAGCAATATCAAAAGACCAAAGTGTAAACAAGGAAAAAACATTTAAATTAAATGATTTGGCTGAAGCATTCGAACATTTAGATAAAGCGTTAAAAATCTTCAAAGAACATGATCCCGACGAATTAAGAAGTGTAGAAATTTCAAACGAAGTCTACACTTCTGTCAACGATTACAAGCAGTTGCTCGAAGAAAAAAGAAAACAAACTTTGTCCCAAACGCGAATTTCGACCTCCTTCGCCAGTAAACTAGTCAGTCCAGTAGAAATAGAGGCTATTCAATCTAAAGATGATAACAATTATTGTGTAGCTGTTTAGTGGTTTATGTCAAATATGTGCATATTTAAAGAAAGCCGTCTATTTTCTTTTTCGTAAGTTTTATAAATACGTATTCTGGTTGCTACTTGTTGCCTTCATTACTATTTGTAATTTGACGTGTAGCCGTGTACAGACACTTGATGAAGGGAGCAAGTAGCAGCCGACATACCCAATTGCATAACCAAAATCCACGACTTTCTTTAAAAAAATGAATTTTATACCAACTTAAAACATAAATACATTCATATTCAAAAAATGAAAGTTTATACATTTATCGCCTGAGGTTGCTTCTACCCTCGAGTTACGTCGTTTTCAACTTACGTCGCAAATTCTCGGAACCTAACTCCGACGTAAGTCGAGGGACTACTGTATATATATATATATATATATATATATATATATATATATATATATATATATATATATATATTTATATATGTATATATATGTATATATATATATACAAATATATATATATATATATATATATATATATATATATATATATATATATATATATTTATATATATATATATATATATATATATATATATATATATATATATATATATATATATATATATATATATATATATATATATATATATGTATATATATATATATATATATTAAACACTCACGGCTGTACGATCCACTCCACATTCTGATTCACACGGAATCGCTGACAACATAAAATTTTCTTCTAAATTGAATTTGATATTTTCCATAAAGTAGAATTTCGTCACGTTGTGTTTATTGAGCAATAGCATAACAATCTTTGGAGCTAAGGTTGTTCCGTTTGCTCTGCAAAAATTATAAAGCAAAGGTGAATTGCTATTTTATATTCATTTTCGAATCAGCCTGTGTTAAACACGCAATACTAACTCGAATGAAAGTATTTTCGGGTTGTTTAATTAGATTCTTAGGATTAGATAATGTTTTTTTATTTGAGTTCGAAGTTGTAACTTTGTTAACTGGCGACCGTGACAGTTGTTCATCGCTAAACAAAAGAACAGTTATGGTAAACGTGAAGTTCGCGAACTTATTGAGCGGTATCCGTGCTAGTGAAGTGGTGCGATACGTACCTTAGTAGATTTGTGACTTGAGAATTTCCACGTCGTAAAACAAAAAAGGATTCTTACGATCGGTCCAGTGCGTGGTTAAATTAGTGATGTGTCTTAAAACCTCCTTAGATTACCGAATGCTGTTTATGGAGTTCATTCTGATGTAAGTACCTACCATTCAACTAAATACTAGAATATCTCCTACAACGTTGCTTATTGAACGCAAACAGAAAATTTGAACTTGATTACGTAGATACAAATTTCACCTTATATAATAACGTTTGCTAAATAAACGCAAAAAAAAGTGAGATAAAACGAAAATTGCAAAGCATAGGTCGGTCGAAACTTATAAGTAACGTGCGCTTATTGATTGCATACAAAAACATCGTTGTGAAAATTTGCAAGTTAATAAAACTAGTTGAATTAAAATCTGATATACTATTAAAATACTTCTATCAATGGAACAAATAAAAGAAATATTGACAGCTGTAACAGGAACGCTTAACGCGCAAATTGAACTTAGTAAGAAGTTAGAACTAAGATTCTAACGACTGGAGCAATCTACTTTGGTCTCTGCGACACAACAGACCCAACCACTTCAAGATGATCAGCTACAAGCTCCACAAAAGGCGGAAGATTTGAGAAAAATAAGCCAAAGAGCTTCAAGATTTCGATGGAAACCCTGCTCAATACATTTACTGGTTCCACAATATGGGAAATATATTGAAAAATTTTGAGGTAGTCCGTGATAGACCCATTTATCGGGCCTTCCTTCAACATATTCGTCAGAGAGTGAGAGGGTCCGCTGATACTGTGTTGATTTCATATAATATATTCGACGACAGTTGGAACTCCTTGAAGCGATGCCTATCTCTCCACTATGCCGATAAAAGAGACATTCGGACTCTAGAGCATCAGCTTAATATGATGATTCAAGGAAGCTGGAGCCTTGACGAATTCTGTGCCAACATAAATCACCAATTTTCTCTGATTGTCAATAAAATAAAATCTGAGATGTACTCTCCTGAAACAATGGGTGTCTTGATCGAAACATATCGCAATAGAGCTCTGGATGTTTTCGTTGGAGGAGTGAATGGTGATTTATCTAAACTGTTAAATATACAGAAACCAGCTACGCTCCCTGAAGCGTATACAACTTGTTTGGGGATACAAAATTGAAATTTCCGCAATTTTTCGATCCGAAAACCAAACTCCAACAATAGCGTAACAGCTCCCATAAATCAGTTCTTTACTGGCAACGGAATGAAGCCTACCACATTCAACATAATCTCCCTTCACCTTCACCTAGGCCTCAGGCTCAGAAACCTGTTGAACCAATGGATGTATAGAATATTCCACGGAAGCAGCAAAGGATAAATACTTTGGAAACAGCCGTTGATCCCCAGCCCGAACATTATGCGGAAATTCTTGAAGATGAGTTAGGCGACGAACAAACACACCTTGAAAACTATGCTGAGAGCCCCGAGTTAAATTTTACAATACTGGCCTCTCTAGCATTCCATACCTTGAGTGTTAGCCGCAAAACGGGAGACCTTTTAAATTTCTAGTCAATACTAGGGCCAATAGAAATTTCATTAAACCTGAATTCGTCAAGCACCTGAAGCCGACACAAAAAAAAATTTACTATCCAATCAGCTGGTGGCGATATTGAGATCAGTCATAAAGTTTCATCAACATTTTTTTCGAATGTAAGAAACGACACAAAGCTGGACTTCTTCCTTTTACCTAGATTCAGATCCTTTGAACGAATCATAGGTGATGACATCTTGAAGGAACTTGAGGCCGTGATCGATTGGAAGGATAATAAGCTCATTATAAAACTTATATTGTCATTCTTTTGAAAGAAAAGCATTCGGTACAAGTCAATAATATCGAAATAAGCGATAGTCACCTTAATCCAAAAATTAAACAAAATTTGAAAGAAGTTATATCAAGACACTGGAAAATTTTTGGATCCATTAGCGATCGGGAGATAGTCAACACCAACGTGAAGGCAGCAATCAAAACAACCACTGATGAGGCGGTTCACAAAATATCCTATTCCTATCCAGCTAATTTGAGAGGAGAAGTGGAAACAATGATCAATGAAATATTGAAAGATCGTATAATAAGACCCTCAAAAAGCCCTTATAATTCTTCCCTTTGGATTGTAAAGAAGAAATGAGACGTTTCAGGAATTCAAAAGTATAGACTAGTAGTCGATGAGAAAAAATTAAATGCCATTACAGTCCCGGACACATATCCTATACCAGACATTTCCAGTACACTTACGAGCTTAGGCAACCCAAAATTCTTTACTACCATTAATATCATATCGGGTTTTCATCAAATAAAGATGAAAGAGAGCCAAATCCCTTAGACCACATTCTCTACGCTGAATGGCAAGGACGAGTACACCCAACTTCCATTCGGTCTAAAAAATGCTCCTGCAATATTCAAGCGAGCAATTGATGACGTTCTCCGAGAAAACATTCGCAAAATATGCTACGTGTATATTGGCGACATCATAATATTTGGTAGGACGGAATCAGAGCACTTGGAGAACTTAGGAAAAGTATTTGCAACTCTAAAAGAAGCCAATTTACGGGTTAATCTTAATAAAACGGAATTTATGAAAACCAAGATCGATTGTTTAAGCTTTGACATTACCAACGAAGGAGTAAAGCCCGATGATTGAAATGTTTCAGCCATCAAAGATATTAAACCACCGGAAACTCTAAAAGAACTTAAAAGCTTCATGGGCCTTGCTTCGTATTACCGTCATTTTATCAAGGATTTTGCTAAGGTCGCAAAGCCTTTGACGAATCTAACCAAGGAATTTAACGGCCACGTTAATTCCAATAAGTCGAAGAAAATCAAAATTGATCTTGGGGAAAAATAACTACAAGCATTTAAAGACCTCAAAGAGCTCCTGACATCATCAGAGGTACTTATTTTCCCAAACTTTACCAGACTATTTATACTCACCACCGATGCATCGGATGTAGCAATTGGCACTGTACTTTCCCAAGGTGAGATTGGCAAAGATAGACCGATCACGTTCATATCAAGGTCACTTGATAAAACCGAGGGAAACTATGCCGCTATTGAGAATGAGTTGTTAGCCATAATTTGGGAGCAAAGAAAATAAAAATCGTTACCGACCATCAACCATTGACCTTCAACCTCAGTAATAGGAACCACAATACCAAATTAAAAAGGTGGAAAGCTCGTATCGGAGAATACAACTATTAGCTCGTGTATAAGCCTGGGAAAACAAACTATGTTGCTGACGGTCTTTCAAGACTCAAGTTGAGCGCAAATGTCCTTACAACGTCCCAAACTATGCACAGTTCCGAGGAAGATAGCATTCACCTTATTCTTAATTGTGAGGGCCCTGTTAACGCTTTCGAAAATCAATTAATAATAAGTGAAGGAAAAAATGTTTATGCCAACGAAGAACCTCACACGGGCTACAAAAGACATTATATGAAGCTACCAGCCATTAACAGAGCGGCACTTATTGAAACCTTAAAAGAACGGCTAAATCTCAACATCATTAATGGAATAAAATGCCTGAAAAATATCTTCAGCTTCTACAAGAAATGTTTACAGAAAATTTTAGCAAATTCAAAACTCGATTAACGCAAAGAAAAGCACAAGATATTTCGAATCCCGAGAAACAGATGAATATCATCGAAAGTGATCATCAACGCGCACACCAAAATTGAGAAGAAAACAAAAAGCAAATCTTGGAAAAATATTATTTTCCCCGAATGGGAATGGCAATAAGGAAATACATCAAGACTTGTGACATTTGCAATTCAAACAAGTATGACCGTCACCCACATAAACCAGAATTACAAGCGACACCAGTTCCAACATATCCATCAGAAATTCTCCATATGGATATTTTCGAGTATCAGAAGCAAACAATTTTATCATGTATTGATTAGTTCTCCAAGTTCACGAAATTTTTTCGGATCAAAGATAAATCAGTTTTGCATCTCCGTGGAAAAATAATGAAAGTATTACATTTCTTCACCGCTCCTAAGATCCTGGTCATTGACAATGAGAAGGGTCTAGTGAGTCCTATTATACAAAATTATATAAAGAATTTAGGAATGCAGCTTTATTTAACTCAGAGTAAAAAAAGTGAATTGAAAGGAACCGTCAAGAAGGTCCATTCCACAATGAGAGAAATAATCAGATGTGTGGGAAAAGAACATCTTGATCAATCTCTAATGGAACTTATCAACGTCTCTGTAGATCGGTATAACAATTCGGTACATTTTGTCACAAAAGTGAATTCAAGCGATATATTTACGGCCGTAAACAAAGAATAAAGTATCAAAATTTGCCGAGCTTTCGAAACAAAATTATCACAGATCTGGCAGCCCAAATTAGTAAAAATCAAAAACGAAAACTCAAGACTTCAAATCAGAACAGAGAAAAACCCAAAGTATACGCTCCTGGCTATGAAATATTTACGAAAGTTAAACAAATTCAAAGCAAAAATAATGCGATTTTTAAAAAAGAAAACGTTTCGAAAAAAAGAAAAGTTACCGTGACCACAGAAAGTGGAAGACGTGTTTATAAATCTCACATAAAAAATACTATGAAATAACGAAAAATTTTTTTTTAATTAATGTGGGCATACACCGCTTTCGCTGCAAATATCTTCGAATACACAGGACCAATAGGTCAATCAAACAGGGTAACGGAAGAATAATAAACGGCAATGTCAACTTAGTGCACGTCATTAACCTGGACAGCTACGAGGAAGTACTGAAAAGAACACTACCAACGATTGAGCGAATTAATAAATCCAGCCTGATCAAACCTCAACTTGAACACCAAATAATGCAAATACAGCGCACGATTTCTAAACTAATAGGAAAAAAAACTCTAGCACACCTGAACCGCTAGAAAACTAATTTTCGAAGCAATTGTCTTTGAGTGTCAAAAAAGTGTGGAAAGACGTAATACACTGTTTTGTAGAATCATATCAACCATTCCTTATCCAAACCAACAAAACTCAACTATAACACAAATGATGTAAATGTTCAGTGCTGGCAACACTTTCCGAACAAAGCAGTAATAAGTTTACCATAACAAGCTCATACTCAAATCAACTTATCCTTTGAATTTCGTTCTCATCGCAGGATTTCATCGAAAGTTTCAGCGGTTAAACGTTGTTTGAGGCTGCCATCCGAAAAATGTTCAAAACTCGGAAAATTTGAAAATTGATTCCTTATTTTTATTACAAATGCTTTGCATATGAAAACGTAATTTGAAGCATTTGTTGGTGCAATATTTACGGAAATGGCTAATGCTCGTTAGCCTGTGTCAGCAGCAAAGCAAAATACATACCAAATCTGCTTTACGTTAAGTTAAAGCCAACCAGTAAATTTCGTTTCGATTGAATCACTGCGCTGGAAGTTATACGGGTGAAAAGAATTTTAGGGTTACCACCCTCAAAACTTTTCAAATTTTCAAAGCGTTAATATTTGTGGTTAATTTTCATTGCAGGATCATTTCCATTTGCAAATCTAATGACATAATCGCTCAGTAAAGAAATTTCACAAAATTACAAAAATGGTCATAGCTGGCAGCCCTTTCATGATTTTGATACGAAATTTCTACGACATTTGGCTCACATTAAGGTCCATTTTACTGCGTGATCTTCGTTTTGATTTCTGCACTAGACCAGAAGTTATAGGGAAAAAAGCTTTATTTTGCTGAGCAAAGTTGCATGATTTAGGAGACAAAAATCACCATAGCTGGCAACTCTATTCTAATTTTTCAACCAAATTTTTATCAAATGTTACCTAAAGTAAGATCCAAGTACTGTATGAATCTTGTCTAAATCTGATGGCTGAATCGGAAGTTATAGGCCTAAAACCAGTTTTTTTTCTCAGCTATTTTTCAAGATGGCACCACTGCCACAGAGTTGCCCGCATTTCAAAATCACTTCTATCAGATCCTAGCCAATACCAACATTATTTGTAAATTTCATAATGATCGGATAATCCGGTCGTCAGTTCTCGTGAACAGAACTTTTGAGTGCTGAAAATAGAGGTAATTTGGTGATGGGTTGCCGTTCTTGTGCAGAACGGAATTTTGAAAATTTTATCTTGAGATGAAGGACAAAATATAAGATTTATCAAAAATTTGAAATTTGGGTCAAAAATCAAAAATTTTTCAGGAAGGTCAATGAGTTGAAGGATTTTTTTTCAGCAGCCTGCCACAGCTACAAAATTACCCGCTTTATGCTGAAAGTCTCTACGTGCTTAATTTTAGTCAACATAAATACGCTCTGTAATTTTCATGATGATCCATTGTTTTTCTTACAAGTAATGACAAATCGAAATTTGAAAAAAAATCCTTGCCTACTTTTAGGCACTCTGCACTCACACACGGCTCAAAATTTCCAGTTCTTTATCATAAGCAAGCTAAGAACATAATTAGTTTTCATTCCCAATACTTTTCTTTAACAAAAATTTACACTGCTTGGAAATATAGGAGTTCCTCAAAATTCACTAAAACGCTCGCCGCCGCCAAAAAGTTTAAAATATCTGAATTTGAGAAAGTCGTGGACCTATTTACTATATACACCTTCGTTCTCCGAAAACTTCAGCTCAATCGAATCGGCCACTCCAGAGATTATCTCCCTTAATCATTTTGAGATATATATATATATATATATATATATATATATATATATATATATATATATATATATATATATATATATATATATATATGTAGGGATACTTCAGGCGAAAAGATAAATGGAAATACTTTACATTGATACACTGCCTATGCACTTGGGAAGTGTCAAGAAAAAGGATTGTAATCGAGTAGCTTGATTTTGGTTTGAAAAACAAAATTGTAAAAATAATTTTTTCAGTCTTGAGCTGAACTTGGTTGAATAAGGTTGATTGATAGAACAAAATAATTTTTAAAAGATTTAATTGAATTAAATAAAACTTAACTTCGTTTCAAAAGTATCATTGAAGTAAAATATTCTCTGAATACTAATTCATTAACGTTACTGCTAAATTGGTGACCCCGTGAGTTAGCTAGCAACCTTCTGAGACGATCGGTCTCACGTTTTCTACTCCGCCTGCTCACATAGCAGGTTCCGAGCAACGGAACGTAGGAGAGGAGGAAATACCCAGAAGACTCGTTAAAAGAAATCACTTCGCTCGAGCGATGACTGACTGGCAGCAGTAGCAGTAACGACGTCAAGTTAAAAACTCTAGCGCACCTGAACCGCTAGAAACACTAATGTTCGAAGAACAGTAGAAGAATCGTGCAAGTTTTGAGTGCATATTCCACCACATGAGCTGCTTATTACGGCCAAACTGTTTCAAACGCCACGTTTTACTTTGGTCTCAAGAATGCATTATAACTCATATGGTGGAAGGCTTCAGATATTACCACTGGCATGAATTTCAACGTTTATGAGAGCAAAACACGTGTTAATTATATTCGTTATCAGTTGCTTATTTCACATAATTTTGAAAGCAGCATCTCATATAACATCAATGAAGAAAACTGAGCATTTTCTTGAGCAGCACTGTAACTGAAGTTGGTGTTTGGGGCTGCGATCCGAAAAATTTGCAGATCTTTGGGAATTGAAACATCGGTTATTTATTTTCATTGTAAATGTTTCCGGTATGAATACTAATTGTAAGCATTTATTGATACAAAAGTAGCACAACCGACTCGTGCTGGCAACCTTCTGCCAGTATCAAAGCCAAGAATATATCACATCTGCTTCACGTTGTTATATTACATTCGAAGTTATAGGAGTATAAAGAAATTTAGGGCTACCTGTAGCGAGTTTTTTTCAAATAATCGAAAACTTAATATTTGCTGTTTACTGTCACTACAATATCATTACCATTTGAAAATTCTACGATAAAACCGCTTAATAAAGATATTGCAAACAAACACAAAACCAACAATAGCTGGCAACCCTATCATGGATTTTCAACCAAATTTGGCCTGAATAATGTTTATGATAGGTTTCATTAATTGTATGAAATTCGTATTGATTTCATGACTGCACTGGAAGTTATAGGGTAAAAAGTTTTATTTTCCTGAGCGGATTTTCAAATCCAGAGACACAAAAATTACCATAGCTGGCAGCACCAATCAAATTTTTCAACCAAACTTCCACCAAACAGAGATTAGAGTAAGGTTCAGCCACTGTGTTAATTTCATGAAAATCTGGTAACTTATTCACATTTCATAGGGCAAAAAGCAGTTTTTTTTCTTTGTAATATTTCAAGATGGCACCACTGGCACAGAGTTGCCCACAACTTAAAATTGCTTCTATCAGATCTGGTCCTACTTAAGTCCAATGCATTCTGTAAATTTCAGCTGTATGTGATTATTGGTTCGTGAGTTCCCGTGAACAGAAGTTTTTGATGCTAAAAATATAGGTTAACTGGGAGAGGGTTACCGTTCTTGTCCGACATGAAATTTCCAAAGTTTTACTTTGAACAAGTAGATAAAACATAAGATTTGTATACAGATTGGTTTTATTGTAAGAAACGGACAGTTTTTAGGATATTCGATGGTTTGAATGTTTTCACTTCCAAATTTTTTTTTTTTTCAAATTTAAGACACCAAAATTATCATAGCTGGCAGCTCCAACCGATATTTTCAACCAAATTTCTACTAAACGTGGTTTGAGGTAAGGTGTAGCTACTGTGTGAATTTTGTTAAAATCTAACGATTCCATCAGAATTTTTAGGGCTAAAAGCAGTTATCTTTTTTAGTGATTTTTCAAGATGGCACCACTGGCAGAGAATCGCCTGCATTTCAAAATCACTTCTATCAGACCTGGTCCTACTTAAGACTAATACATTCTGCAAATTTCAATTAATTCTGCTCATCGGATCGAGAGTTTCCGTGAACAGAAGTTTTTGATGCTAAAAACATAGGTAAATTGGGCAAAGGATACCAGGCGTGCCCGTTATACCATATCAAATTTTATTTTTTGTCTATGTAAACAAAGCACAAGATTTACATATGAAAGGCTTTTTTTTGAAGAGACGGCATTTTTTCAAGAGAGAAGATGATGTGGAGGTTTTCACTTTCAGTGCCTGCCTTAGCTACAGGGTTGTTAGCACGCTCATTGAAAGCTACACAAATCTACAACTAAATAATACAAATATGTTCTGAAAATTTCGTAATGATTGAGTGGCTCTGTCAAAAGTTATCGCAATTTAAAAATTTTCAAATTTTCCCGTCCTCTTTTTAGGCACCCAGCGCACACATAGGGTTAAAAAAATTCCAAAGCATTATCCGATTCATATGTAAAACACGTTCGAAATTTATTTCGTTAACTTTATTTTTGCGAAAATTATTTGTGCACGAAATAATAGGTATATTAAAAATATCACTTGGCCGCCGGCGCCAAAAGGTTAACAATAACTGACATTTAAAGAGACCTGGACCTATTCTGCATATACACCAATGTATGCTGAAAGTTTCAGCTCAATCGGATGGCGCGTTCCCGAGATTATCTCACTGAAATTTTTTGATGATATATATATATATATATATATATATATATATATATATATATATATTTATAGATATATATATATATATATATATATATATATATATATATATATATAGATATATATATATATATATATATATATATATATATATATATATATATATATATATATATATATATATATATATATATATATATATATATATATATATATATATATATATATATATATATATATATATATATATATATATATATGTAAATATGAATTTTTTTTTGGCCGAATCGATTTTAATACTAATGTTCTTCGAACATTAGTAAAAACACTACAAATTGCATATGGCGACATAATACTGGCTTTAGGGCCGACCATCTGCGACCAAGTTCTAGTTGTTTCTCGCGCAAAAAGTGCCTGATCGGATTCGAATTCGAGCCTTTAATCGATTGAAACGCAATTGGCTGGGGCTTATAAAAGCTGAATTTTGAATTGGCTGGAATATTGAAGAATTAAAGGAATTCGAATAGCAAGATAGGAAACAAGAGTCACGAGCCGCGAATGTTGGACTAACAAGAAATAACGAGAAACTAAAGGAATTCGAATATTTCAACATTAGAAAAAATAAGGCAAGTCAATAATTAACGTAAACAACATAATAGTCGAAATAAGTTGAAATATTTAATATTGTATTATGTGTAATTACCAATTACATAATTCGTGAACAGTTGTAAACTTCTCAAGTGCTAGGAAAAAGAGTTGGTGAAATTATTATCATCAACATTGTTATAATTTTCGGCACATAACGGTCCAATTCACGAATTATCAATTCACTTGAAGTTAACCTCCATTAGCCATTTAACATGTCGATTAACGAGGAGTTAGAACCATCGACTCTAACGGCAAATCATTTGTCCCAAGTGTCTTCTTTTAATAATCAAATTAACGCGGCTGCCATCAAGCCTCCTCCATTTTGGGCTGAAGATCCGGACCTTTGGTTCGACCAGCTCGAAGGGCAATTCAATTTAGCCGGCATTAGAGTCTCGTCAGCGAGATATTTTTATACACTAGCGGCTTTAGGTACAAATGAGCTTCGCGTGGTGAGGGACTTAATAAAAACGCCTCACTCAACACATCCTTATGAGAAGCTTAAAGAAGCCCTCATAAATAGACTTTCGGCAAGTGCCTCTAGCAAATTGAGTCACTTGTTAAAAGGTATGACGCTAGGAGACAAAAAACCCTCTCAATTGCTTCGATATATGAAGCAATTGGGTGGTGATAATGTAGGTGAACAACTCTTGCGAACAATGTGGTTGCAGCAGCTTCCTGAGCAAACTCAAGCGATTTTGGCTTGCACTCCGGGAAATTCAGTCGAGCAATTGGCAGAATCGGCAGACAAAATTGCTGAAATAGTAGTGCAACCAACTGTTTTTGAGGCATCAATTTCGTCATCTCGGTTAGAGAAAATTGAAGCCCAAATAACTGCTTTATCAAGTATTATCCAGAGGCAGGAACAGCAACCCCAAAGTTCGGGACGCTGGAGATCGAGATCGCGTTCAAAATCTCAAAATCGGTCACCAACACGTTCAACTGTTAAGCATCCAGACTGGTGTTGGTATCATGAAAACTTTTATGATAAGGCAAAACGTTGTGTACAGCCGTGCAAGTATTACATAAAGAAAAATGTTAATTTCTCGGAACAAAAAAACTAAAGTCTCGTTTACCGTCGACGGTAGGTAAACGTTGCCTATCTCCAAGCCGTCGACTTGAAATTTGCGATTCAGGGTCCAAACTACGTTTCCTAATTGACACAGAGGCGGATATCTCAATTCTGCCGGTACCTTCGAATAAAAAACTTTTTCCATGCAGTCTTACACTTTCAGCGGCTAATCATTCTACCATCAAGACTTATGGACGAAAGACAATAAAGTTGAGTCTGGGACTTCGTCGAGAATTTTTATGGAGCTTTGTACTAGCCGATGTAACTAGACCTATTTTGGGCGCTGATTTTCTGTGCCACTATGGTCTAGTTGTCGATCTTGCAAATGGTATTCTGCTTGACCCATTAACTTCACTTTCATCAAAAGGTCATTATGCCAAGTTGACGCTTTCGAATCTTACGATTCATAAAATCGCTTCTTTTCATCCAAAGGTGTTGGAATTGCTTAGGAAATATCGATCAATAGCAATTGAAACAGGTTTCTCTACACCTGTAAAGCATTCAGTAACACACCATATTCCAACAGTTGGTCCTCCTCTTGTATCAAAAGCTCGTCGATTGGCTCCAGATAAACTTGCAGCAGCTAAAAAAGAGTTCGATTTTTTGTTGCAACAAGGAATTTGTCGTCCTTCAAACAGTGCTTGGTCTTCACCTCTTCACATGGTAAAAAAAGCAAATGGGGAATGGCGTCCATGTGGCGATTATAGACGTCTAAATGCCATAACCATTCCGGATAGATATCCAATTCCTATAATCCAGGACTTTTGCCATCAATTACATGGTAAGAAGATATTTTCAACTCTGGATTTAACTAAGGCTTATCATCAAATCCCGGTTGAACCAAATGATGTTCCTAAGACCGCGATTTGTACACCGTTTGGACTTTTCGAATTTACTCGAATGACATTCGGTTTATGCAACGCAGCACCATCATTTCAACGATTTATTCATCAAGTTTTACATGGTCTAAATTTTTTTTTATTTCTCTAGACGATATTTTGGTTGCATCAAATAATGAAAAGGAACATTTAATTCATTTAGAACAAATCTTTCAACGCCTGGCCGACCACGGACTGATTATCAATTCAGATAAGTGCGCATTTGCCAAGGACAATGTAAAGTTTTTAGGACACAATGTTTCGACACAAGGTATTAAGCCTTCACTGGACAGAGTAGGCGCAATATCGCAATCCAAAATTCCAAGTACAGTAAAAGAGCTTAGAAGATTCTTAGGAATGGTGAACTTTTACCGTCGTTTCCTTCCGCATGCAGCTGAGAGCCAACGCATTCTTAATGTTTTTTTGTGCGGTTCGAAGAAGGATGGTAACAAGAGAGTGGATTAGACTCATCAAGCACGCACTGCTTTCGAAGAGGTTAAACGTGGGTTGATAGAGGCCACTTTACTTGCATTTCCAAACTCGGACGCTGAGCTGGCATTATTTGTTGACGCCTCTGATCATTCCATAGGAGCGGCTCTGCAGCAGAAAACAAACTGCTCCTGGCAGCCTCTGGGGTTTTATTCAGCCAAATTAAGTGATACACAATGCAAATATAGCGCTTACGACCGTGAGCTTTTAGCCGCGTACCAGGGTATCCGTTACTTCCGACCATATCTGGAAGGTCAGAAATTCACTCTCTACACTGACCATAAACCACTGATGTTCGCTTTTAAACAGAACCCTGAAAAGGCCACACCTCGACAACTCAGACATTTGAGCTACATTTCCGACTTCACAACGGATTTACGTCATGCTTCTGGAAGTAATAATACAGTTGCGGACACTTTATCACGTCTAGAAGAGATAACTCTTCCCTCTTCACTAGATTTTTCAGACATAGCTGCAGCACAACTTTCAGATTCAGAGTTTCAGGATTTACGAATGAATTCAAAGTTCTTGTTTAAAAAGATATCTCTTGCTAGATTTGATACGGAACTGTTTTGTGAAGTATCTGGCTCGAATATCAGACCTTATATTCCAACACAATTTCGGAAACAGGTTTTCAATAAAACTCATGATATTTCACACCCTGGTATTCGAGCTTCACGCAAACTCATATTTAAAAAATTTTTCTGGCCCTCTATGAATAAAGACATTGCCACTTGGGCGAGAGAATGTATTGCTTGTCAAAAGTGCAAAATAACTAGGCACGTATCTAGAGAATCAAGCACTTTTCCAAAAGTTTCGGAAAGATTCAAGGTGATTCATCTTGACATAGTCGGCCCGCTTACCTCATCTCAAGGATTTACTTATTGCCTCACACTCATTGATCGTTTCTCTCGATGGCAAGAAGCTATTCCTTTAGTGGATATTTCGGCAAAAATCTGTGCAAATGCTCTGTTGATTGGCTGGATTGCACGTTTTGGAGTCCCACAAACTATTATTACTGATCAAGGTAGACAATTTGAATCAGCACTTTTTACAGAATTAGGACAACTTTTGGGATTCAGATGCAATTGCACGACCGCATATCATCCTCAGTCTAACGGTTTCCTTGAAAGATGGCATCGAAGCTTAAAAGCTTCAATCATGACACATAATAATGAATCATGGACTAAATCACTACCCATTGTACTCCTTGGACTTCGCGCATTGGTCAGAGGGGAGTTCCAGGCATCTCCTGCTCAACTACTTTATGGAGAAAACCTTCGACTTCCTAGTGATTTTCTGCAAGAAAATCCTAGAAAGTTAGATCAATCTGATTTCGCCTCAGAACTTACTAAAACCATGTCTAATATCCGTCCCATCGATGCCTCACATCATCCTTCATCTAAAAAAAACTTTCATTTTTGAACATCTCGAATCCTGTACTCATGCTTTTGTAAGAATTGATTCAGTTCGTCCACCACTGCGTCCACCTTATGATGGACCTTTTAAAATTCTAAAAAGAAGTCAACACTTTTACGCGCTAGATATTAAGGGAAAACCGGTTAATATTTCAATAAACAGGTTAAAACCTTGTTATTCGTCTTCGTTGGATGAATCACATTCCGGGACTGCAACTCTGTCAGACAAAAAAGTAAGAACACCTCCACAACCAACAAAGACAACCCCTAAACCACGTGAAGTTCGACGAGTTACGTTTTTACCTTACGTATCACAAGCTGGTCGATCGACAACGATACCAATTCAGTATTAGTTTTTTCTTTGATATATCATTCACTTTGTTCACTGGTGGGGGAGTATTGTAGGGATACTTCAGGCGAAAAGATAAATAGAAATACTTTACATTGATACACTGCCTATGCACTTGGGAAGTGTCAAGAAAAAGGATTGTAATCGAGTAGCTTGATTTTGGTTTGAAAAACAAAATTGTAAAAATAATTTTTTCAGTCTTGAGCTGAACTTGGTTGAATAAGGTTGATTGATAGAACAATGTAATTTGTAAAAGATTTAATTGAATTAAATAAAACTTAACTTCGTTTCAAAAGTATCATTGAAGTAAAATATTCTCTGAATACTAATTCATTAACGTTACTGCTAAATATATATATATATATATATATATATATATATATATATATATATATATATATATAATGAATGAAATAATATATATATATATATATATGTATATATATATATATATATATATATATATATATATATATATATATATATATATATATATATATATATATATATATATATATATATATATATATATATAATGAATGAATTTTCGGCGAAACGAGTTTAATACTATTGTTCTTCGAACATTAGTAAAAATTGAGAAATAAACGTTCCATTAATTGGGTCGGATCCGCGTGGAAATGGGTGGCTGGATCACCAGATGCAACAGATTGGGACACAATCATCAAAAGCCAAAATAATTTAATCACAAACAATAATCAGCAATACAAAATCAATAATCAACTAATGGAAAGCACGAATTTCATCCTACAAGAGTACAACAAAATTTCAAGATACCTAAACCAGAGCAGCGACGACTATAATCAAATACTTTTTAATCGTTTGAGCATATTAAATAATGAAATCTACGAACTCACCCTGGCAGAGCATCTGGCTAAACAGGGCATCATCAACACTAACCTTTTGGACAAAGCAGAAACAAAACAACTTGTAACGCAACTGGAAACTCTTCCGTACCAGAACGAAATAGAAGCCGTCGAATACGCCGAGCCATCTATAGTAATAAAGGGATCCATGGTGTTGTAAGCAATTTCATTGCCGAAAACCAGCAATAAAGAGTACAACCATATCACTGTTAGATCAATAACCAGACATCAGAAGCGGATACACTAGCAATTCTCAGAATTTTTGATAAGCCAAATAGAAGAGTTCGCGATCAAGGAAAACTGCAATAATATACAAAATATCACTTTATGTAAAGAAAGCCAGCTGCAGAAGCTGCCCGAAGGAGATTGTATCAGCAGCATAATTAGGTGGGTAGGCACAAGGTGCGAATATGAATTTCATCGGGACAAAGTGATCGAAATGATCAATGAAAATATCATATTCCTGGACTACTTTTATGGAACTCTAAGTGAAAGAAATTTTACGCGAACGTCGAATGGTAGGTTTCTAACACAAATAAACAACGAGACAATTCAGATTGACAATACCTACCACGTCAGAACCTTCCAGACTTTACCACCCGTACTCCAGACGAGACCATCCGAAAGGGGAGCAAAACTTGATGTGACCTATCTTCACAGCCTCCATTTGGACAACAGGAAGCAGCTGCAAAACATACTTACCAATCAAACAAACTCTGTCTTGAAGCATACTTCTATTAGTACCGTATTTCTTGCAATAAGCATTATTCTTGTTCTTTACAAGCTCAAAAAAAGACGTGAGAAAATTGACATCATTACTCCCGCAATCCAGCCCATACCATCCGATCTTAGTGCACAAGATCTTCAACCAATCAACTTCCAACCCAAGAAACTGTAAGGTCCGACGGGACGCGGACACTTAAGGAGGGAGGAGCTAACACGACACTCACGGTTGTGCGATCTACTTCAAATTCTAATTCACTCGGAATCGCTGACAACATCATATTTTCTTCTAAATTGAATTTGATATTTTCCATAAAGTAGAATTTGGTCACGTTGTGTTTATTAAGCAATTGCATAACAATCTTTGAAGTTAAAGTTTTTCCGTTTGCTCTGCAAATATTGTAAAGCAGAGGTAAATTGATATGGATGTATTCAGTTTCGAATCAGCCTTTGTTAAACACGCAATAATAAATCAAATGAAAGTATTTTCGGGTTTTTTAATTTGAATCTAAGGATTAGATTATATTTTTTTTTGAGAACGAAGTTGTAGCTTTGTTAACTTTGTTAACTAGACGCCAACAAACCAGTAGAACAAGACGGGGGCAGGTCTACATCCTCCAAATTAACAAGGAGGCTGACAACCTGCTCTATCCGCGCTCTGGAAAAATGGCTTGGGGCGTAGGCAGTGTCTACCTGCGCTTGAAGATACGCCACCTGAAGGATGGTAAAATCAATACCCTGGAGGTCGGCGAGATCGAAAGAGACCTTGGCACTGTTGACCTGCAGGGTACAACGGCCGATTCCAAATTCGACGAGGTGCAGGCTAAGGATGATGCCGAGGCCAAGACTCAGACAACTGCAAATCAACTTGCACCGCAGTAAGTTGGCCTCGGCCGAGTTGCTGCTAACGCTCGAAGAAGTTAAGTTTGACGTGGCGCTGGTCCAGGAACCGTGAATCTCTGCAAAGAGCCGGGTTGCGGGACTAGGGTCACAGCTTTTCAATCTTTTGTTCCCCTCCACAGTAGCAAGAACAAGAACGGCTATTATGGTGAAGAAGAATATCCATGCTTTTCTTCTATATAATATCATCACGGACGACATGACAGTGGTGGCATGCGAGGGGGACGAAGAGGGGCATGTACTCCTTGTATCCGCCTTCATGGCTCATGGCAGAGCTGTTCCACTGGAGGAGGTCGTAAAACTCACCGCAGAGGCACTGAAAAGAAACGAACGGCTGCTCGTGGGAGCGGATGCGAACTCGCACCACACAGTATGGGGCAGCAAGGATATTAACGACAGAGGTGAGTCTCTACTCAGTTTTATAATCAATTAGAATCTAGTCGTAGCCAACTGAGGTAATATTCAAACCTATAGGAGTCCTCGCAGTGAAAACGTGCTAGATTTAACTCTGCACAATGACTCAAACGAGCAGTTGATAGAGAACTGGAGGGTTCTTGAAGGCCCATCATTCTCTGACCACTGCTACATCAGTTACTTCTTAAAATTCAATGTAGCTCGCAAGTACCGATCGTTTTGCTTTAACTGGGCAATATTCGAACGGGAAGTGACTAATGACTTACGCCCTCCTCCAAGGATTGGCAGTGTGGCCGGCTTGGAGGCTGCGGTTAACACACTCACGAGTAAACTCGTGGAAGCTTTCGCACGGGCATGTCCCCAGGTCCGTCCAAGGCGCAAACCCAAGCCACCCTAGTGGAACATGGACATGGGTTGTCGCAGAGGACAAGTTCGTGAGCTGTTCAATTTTGCCAAAGCAGCTGACTACAGTGAATGTTGGACGAACACAAGGACGTCCTTAAGCTCTATGAATCAGAAATTAGGAAAGCCAAATGGAGCTCCTGGAAAGAACTGTGCGGTTGAAACGGTGAGACTTAGGAATCTGCTGGCTAAACGCCCTGTCACGCCTAGCCTGGTTTGTAAGCCAGACGGAAAGTGGACAAGCAGTGGCTCGGAAATGCTGAGGGTCCTCGTAGGTACTCACTTCCCGGGCTGTCTGGATGAACCCACCCCCTTCACTTGGCAGCAGACGTCTGATTTGCATGACCTCGAAGGCATTGGCGAGGTTGTCACAAAGCCGAGGCTTGCCTGGACAATTGACACCTTTAAGCCCTTCAAGTCCCCGGGTTCGGATGGGGCTCTACCGGCCATGCTCCAAAAGTCAGGTATGCTCACCGTTCCTTGGCTCATACAAATTCACAAAGGTTGCCTAGCACTAAGCATTGTGCCTGCAGTCTGAAGGATCGCTTAGGTTGTATTTATACCCAAGGCAGGTAAAATCAACTATGCTTACCCGAAGGACTAAAGGCTAATTAGCCTGACTTCCTTCCTCCCTTAAGTCTTTGAAAGATGATTGGATCTCTACATCAAGCAAAGACTTGGATCTCAAGCTCTATCGGGTGCCCAAAACGCGTGCATAAAAGGGAAACCCGTTGAAACGGCTCTCCATAGGGTGGTTCTCGAAAAAGAAAAGGCACTCCGCTACAAAGAATACACCTTGAGAGCTTTTCTAGATATTGAAGGTGCCTTCAATAATGTGCACACTAGAGCCATTATGGAGAGCCTCTACGCAACCAACACCCACCCTTCTTTTTGTAGCTGCATAAGCAATATGCTCTAGCAAAGGCTCATAACAGCTGATTGGGTGGGGTCACGGATCACTAGGAAAGTCCATAGGGGCACACCGCAAGGTGGAGTTCTATCCCCTCTCTTATGGAACCTGGATGTAAATACAATTTTGGATAGGCTCGCACGCAAAGGACTCACGGTTGTGGCCTGTGCCGATGACATTGCCACTTAAGTCTCGAGCAGATTTCCGCAAACAGTAGCCCAGCTTATCGAGTATGCTCTGGGGCTGGTTGAAGAATGGACGAGTACCTTGGGCCTCAGCATTAACATTAATAAAACTGATCTTGTCCTTTTCACAAGAAAAAACAAAATTCCTGAATTACCTAAAATCAGGTTGAGCGGCGCCAGGTTAAGCCTCAAATCACAAACAAAGTACTTGGGTCTTATTCTAAACAGCAAGCTCACCTGGAAGGCAAATTTGGAGGAGAGAGTAAAGCGGGCTAGCAGTGCGATTTACGCCAGCAGGAGAGTGCTGGGTAAAACGTGAGGTCTAAGCCCTGCCTTTACGCACTGGATCTGTATGGCGATAGCCAGGCCTATCTTTGCTCAAGGATGCTTGGTCTGGTGGCCAGCAGTGAATCGGACTACCTTTGCTAGCATGGCGAACAGAGCTCAGCGGCTGCTGGCTCTCTGCACCACAGGTGCCTTAGCCTCGACTTCCTCGTCTGCATCTCCCTCCGTTTGACCTCTTCGTCAGGGGCGCTGCCGTAAAAGCGACTGTCAGGCTTAGGGAATTGGGACACAAGGAGCCACGATCCTTTGGCCACAGCAGAATTGAGCGGGGGTACGCAGGTAGCGCCGACTACTTGGTCCCCACTCTGTGCTTCGAGCGGGGATATCAGGTGATTGTGGGGGATAGGCAGGAGTGGAATCGGCAAATGGGCTTAGCAACTCTTAGCATCTACACTGACGACGCTTAAACGTCTGCCGGTGTGGGTGCTGCAACATTTTCCGCAGAAGCAACTATGGAAGCAGCTTTCAGGCTTCCAAATCACTGTAGTATTTTTCAAGCGGAGGGTTTTGCGATACGTAAAGCCACAGACCTAGCATACGCCAGAGATACAACAAGTGAGGAAATCAACATCTTTACACACAGACAAGCGGCGGTTAAAGCTCTGATGTCTTACACATACAAATGGAAGTGTGAACTTGGCTGCATTCAGGCCCTGAATAGACTGGGCAACAACAGAAGAGTCAGAATTTTCTGGGTTTCTGGTCACAAGGGCATTGAAGGAAACGAGGGGAGCAGTCGCGTTAGCCAAGCACGGGGCTAGCCTTCCCCTGTCAGGATCGGTTGATATTGCTACTCCAATCAAAACAATCAAATACTCAATTGACTCCAATATGATGCAAGTTGTGACGTGCAGATGGCGTGCAACTCAGACCTGCAAGCTAACCAAAATCATGTGTGGTCATAAAATATCGTAGCTATTACGTACCAACTCGAATTGACGCGAACTGACTGCAAACGGCTGGTTGGCATCATAACCGGCCACTGTCATGTAGCAGCTCATGCCATGAAAATGGGACTCCTAACCAGCGACACCTGTAGAAAGTGTCAAAAGCCGGGAGTCTCGGAAACAATCTAACACCTTCTGTGCCACTGCATGGCACTGCGAAGAACCAGGCAGCGCAGCTTTGGTGAGCCCTGGCTGGTGGATCTCTCACACGTAGCAGAGCAGCGGCTGAAGGACATACTTCCGTCCGCAAAAAAGTCCGGGGCCTTCGATGGCCGTTTGGACTGAACTTTCCTTCTCTGGGTCCATTTATCTGGTATCACTACGGGCCAATGGGTGTTTGTGTGGCCCTGTACCAGCCAGTTGTACATAACCTAACTTATATATATATATATATATATATATATATATATATATATATATATATATATATATATATATATATATATATATATATATATATATATATTATATGTATAAAAATAGATATCATCAAAAAAATTCGGTGACTATTTCTCGGGAACGCACCATCCGATTGAGCTGAAACTTTCAGAATACATTGGTACATATGCAGAATAGGTCCAAGTTTATTTAAATTTCAATTATCTTTAACCCTTTGGCACCGGCGGCCATTTTAGTGATATTTTTAATATACCTTTTATTCCATACGCAAATAATTTTTGTAAAAATTAAGGTAGCATAATGAATTTCGACCGTGATTTGAATGTGAATCAGATAGTGTTTTGGCGTTTTTCAACATCATGTGTGCACCAGGTGCCTAAAAAGAGAACGGGAAAATTTAAAAAATGTTTAATTGCGATAACTTTTGACAGAGTTATTCAATCATTATCAAACTTTTAGAACACATCAGGCATATTTTTTTGCTCCGATACAGAACGGAATACAACTATGCCGCAAAAAATAACGATCTAGTATGAAACAACAGTGCATTCGCTAAGACTGACATAGGTTGCTTTATTCGCTGTGGTACCACAAAACAGCTGAAAATAAAGGGTGAAAATAACGAGTATACACTACCACAATCGATAGAAAATAAAAAAAGAACTAACAGAAAATTACCTCTTTTAACTTTCTACACGTTATGAGGGCTTTTTATAATTCCCTTACTGCCAAAACATTCAACATAACCATGAAAAACCCATAGCCACCTCACAGCAAAAAAGACAACTTCTAATGAGCTTTTTTTCTAACAGCACATTCTATAGTTCAGCACTTGAACTACAAATAAGGAATAGAATTTCTGTATAACTGAATTCACTGATATAGATGTGTTGTTGTTTGCAATGCATTTACTCTATACTCCGCTGGATAGAGGAGCAAAAAAAACACGTCAATTGATATTATTTAGTAATAAATGTGTGTAACTTTTGGTGAGCATGTTGGCAAGCCTGTAGCTAGGGCAAGCACTGAAAGTGAAAACCTTCAAATCATCGACTCTCCGGGAAAAATATCGTTTTTTGAAATAAAAGCCACTCATATGTAAATCTTATGCTTTTTCTACATAGCCAAAGTAAATAATTTGAAATTTTAAAACGGGCACGCCAATTAACCCTTTCCCAATTAACCTATATTTTTAGCATCAAAAACTTCTGTTCACGGAAACTCACTATCCGATCATTAGAATTAATTGAAATTTACAGAATGTGTTATTCTAAAGTAGAACCAGGTCTGATAAAAGTGATTTTGAAATGCGGGCAATTTGGTGCCAGTGGTGCCATTTTGAAAAATCACTAAGAAAAATAACTGCTCTTGGCCCTCTAAATTCTGATGCAGTCATTCTATTTTGACGACATTCACACAGTAGCTGATCATTACTTCAAGCCATGTTAAGTAGAAATTTGGTTGAAAATTTCGGTTGGAGGTGCCAGCTTTGGTAACTTTGGTGTCATAAATTTGAAAAATTCCTGAGGAAAATAAAGGTCTTTGCCCTATGGGTTCCAGTACAGTCATTGAATCATAACGAAAATCAAACGGCAATTAAAACTTATTGTAGGCAAGATACAGTAGAAATTTGATTTCAAAATAATGATAGATTTGCCAGCTATGGTCGTTTTTGTATCTTTTGGCATATTTTTAGTAAGCGATTTCATCATAGAATTTTCAAATCGTAGTGATCTTATAGTGAAAATAAACACCAAATATTAAGATCTAGAAAATTTGAAAACTTACCCTAATCCTTACCCTAACCCTGAATTTCTTTGCATCCCTTTAACTTCCAATGCAGTCATTGGGTCAATACGAAATTCGCAGAGCAGGTTGACTTTAACGTACGGCAGATGCGACATAATTTTTGCTACGGTGTTAGCAAAGGGCAGCCAGCACTAAGCCTTTTTTGTTATTTTCGTTCCAACAAATGCTTGCATTAATATTTTCATCGCAAACATTTGCAATGAAAATAAGTAAACAATGTTAAAATTTTCTCAGATCTGCATATTTTTCGGATGACAACTTCAAACACCTTTCTATCGCTGTATATTTCGATGAAGTCACCGAAATTAAAATAAGCTTAGATTTTATTATTACTTAGGGTGTCTTAGTTTTAAGTGGAAAAAGTAAGTAGTGGTAGAATACACACTCAAAACTCTATCACACTCAAATCCTCTACTGTTCTTCGAACATTAGTGTTTCTAGCGGTTCTGATGCGTTAGGGTTTTTACTAATGTTCGAAGAAGAACATTAGTATTAAAATCACTTTGGCCAAAAATTCATTTTTCTATATATATATATATATATATATATATATATATATATATATATATATATATATATATATATATATATATATATATATATATATATATATATATATATATATATATATATATATATATATCATCAAAAAATTTCAGTGAAAAAATCTCAGGAACGCGAGATCCGATTGAACTGAAATTTTTAGAACACATTGGTGTATATGCAGAATAGTGCCAGGTCTCAGAAAATCTTTAACCCTTTGGCGCCGGCGGCCATTTTAGTGATATTTTTAATATACCTATTATTCCGTACACAGTTAAGTTTTGCAAAAATAAAGTTAACAAAATAAATTTCGAACGTGTTTAACATGTGAATCGGATAATGTTTTGGAATTTTTTAACCCCATGTGTGCGCTGGGTGCCTAAAAAATAAGAACGGGAAAAATTGAAAATTTTGAAATTGCGATAACTTTTGACAGAGCTATTCAATCAGTACGAAATTTTTAATCAATATTGGAATGATTTAGTTGCAAATTCGTGTAGCTTTTGATGAGCGTGCTGGAGACTCTGAAGCCAGGGCAAGCACCGAAATTGAAAACCTCCAAATTATCGTCTCTCTTGAAAAAATGCCATTTCTTCAAAAACAAAGCTCCTCCTATGTAAATATCGTGCTTTTTTTACATAGACCAAAAAAAAAAATTTGATATGGTATAACGGGCACGCCTGGTAACCCTAGCCCAATTAACCTATGTTTTTAGCATCAAAAATTTCTGTTCACGGAAACTCACGATCCGATGAGCAGAATTAATTGAAATTTGCAGACTGTATTGGTCTTACATAGGACCAGGTCTGATAGAAGTAATTTTGAAATGCGGGAGATTCTGTGCCATTGGTGCCATCTTGAAAATCACTAAAAAAGATAACTGCTTTTAGCCCTATAAATTGAATTGAATCGTTCGATTTTAACGAAATTCACGCAGTAGCTGAACCTTATTTCAAACCACGTTTGGTAGAAATTTTGTTGAAAAATTCAGTTGGAGCTGCCAGCTATGATAATTTTGGTGTCTTAAATTTGAAAAAATAAAAATTTGGAAGTGAAAACATTAAAATCATCGAATATCCTAAAAATGTCCGTTTCTTACAATAAAAACAATCTGTATACAAATCTTATGCTTTATCTACACGTTCAAAGTAAAACTTTGGAAATTTCATGTCGGACAAGAACGGTAACACTTTCCCAGTTAACCTATATTTTTAGCATCTAAAACTTCTGTTCACGGGAATTCACGAACCAATAATCAGATACCATTGAAATTTACAGAATGCATTGGACTTAAGTAGAACCAGGACTGATAGAAGCGATTTTGAATTGTGGGTAACTCTGTGCCAGTGGTGGCATCTTGAAAAATTACAAAGAAAAAAAACTGCTTTTTGCCCTATGAAATGTGAATTAGTAACCAGATTTTTATGAAATTGACACAGTAGCTGCACCCTACTCTAAACTCTGTTTGATAGGAATTTGGTTGAAAAATTCGATTGTTGCTGCCAGCTATGGTAATTTTTGTGTCTTTGGTTTTGAAAATTCTCTCAGGAAAATAAAACATTTTTCCCTATTACTTCCAGTGCAGTCATGAAATCAATACGAATTTCACACAATTATTGGAACCTATTATAAGCATTATTCAGGCCAAATTTGGTTGAAAAGCCTCGATAGGGTTGCCAGCTATTGTTGGTTTTGTGTTTGTTTGCAATATCTTTATTATGTGGTTTTATCGTAGTGCTGCAGGCACTGAGCATTTTCTTCATTGATGTTATATGAGATGCTGCTTTCAAAATTATGTGAAATAAGCAACTGATAACGAATATAATTAACAAGTGTTTTTCTTTCATAAACTTTGAAACCCATGGCAGTGGTAATATCTGAAACCTTCTACCATATGAGTTGCAATGCAATGCATTATTGAGACCAAAGTAAAACGTGGCATTTGAAACAGTTTGGCCGTAATAAGCAGCTCATGTGGTGGAATATGCACTCAAAACCTGAACGATTTTTCGACTGTTCTTCGAAAATTAGTGTTTCTAGCGGTTCAGGTGCGCTAGAGTTATTTTTCTTCGTTTCATTACTTTTTTTCGAAATAAATTAGTATTAAACTCGCTTCGTGAAAATTCGTCATATATATATATATATATATATATATATATATATATATATATATATATATATATATATATATATATATATATATATATATGTATCTACATATATATATATATATATATATATATATATATATATATATATACATATATATATATATATATATATATATATATATATATATATATATATATATATATATATATATATATATATATATATATATATATATATATATATATTTATATATATATATATTATTGTGATAAAAGTTCTTAATTTCTAGTTAACAGTATTTAGAAAATTTCTTTATTCCCATGCACCTAGGGTTTAGGCAGTGGGAAATACGAAATTGTCTTTGTTAAAAAAAAATTGTTATCCGGACTAAGCGGATTATACCCATCTCGTTCAAAAAAGTTTGAATCTGCAAAAAACAAAAAGTGGTAAGTGGTTTTTAATGATGATATTTTATTGCCTATTTAACGAGATTAACAAAAAACTCCGTACTTACCATCATTGCACATCATTGCATCACGGTGGCAAGGCGCATTATCGTCTTGAAATACGACTTCTTCTACCTGCGCGTACAGCTCTTCTACTGAGGGTAGCATATTTTCCTGCAATATCACTTTGTAGTCAACATCTTTCACGGTTCCTCTAATTCAGGCTAGTGCACCTTATCCGTGGTATGAAAAACATCCCCACACCATCCGGCTGGTTGGTTGCCTCACTGTGTGCCTGATGCATGATTCGTTGTAGCGTTCTCCAGATCTCCGACGAAAGTAGCTCATACCATCAGAGCCGCAAATGCTGAATTTCGATTCGTCAGAGAAAATAACAGTCTTTCAATCGTTAAGGGTCCACGACGTATGTTCTTTGGCCCATCTCAACCTTTTTTGGTGCATGTTTTTGGTCAGGAGTGGCTTTTTTGCAGGATGACATGCTTTTAAATTGGCCTCCAGCAGTCGGCGTCGAACAGTTCGCGCGGAAATTTAACTTTCACCAGCTTCCACAAAGTCCCTTCGTATCTCACTCAAAGTAGCCATCCGATTGCGTAAACTCATTCGCACAATGAGACGATCATCCCCCTTGTGGTCTTTCTGCTTCTTTGAGGCTGTTTTCTGGCCTCCAGGGATCCAAATTCTGCATAATTTTTCAAAAAATCTGCTACAGTTGATTTCCCAACCCCAACAGCAATCGCGATTTAACGTTTGGTTGCGTTCTCACCTCTCAAACGCAAAAGTTCGGTCTTCATGACAACGTCGAGCACTTTCATATTTTGCACTTTTTGCACACTCAAACAATTTAACTCGCAAAATAGATCTTGACACGATAACAGCGTATAAAGAAATGATGGAAAATTTTAGCCAGCAACCCGATTTATAGGATAGAGGTCTTTTACCTGCTAATTTTACTACCCTGACTGCAAAACAACCCTTAGAAAATCCAAACAATCTTTGTCCGGGTATTAATGACCACCACTTTATATATCAGCCAAATGATTAAAGGAGATAATCCCTGGAGTGGCGAATCCGATTGAGTCGAAATTTTTGGAGAACATAGATGTATGTAGCAAGTAGGTCCATACCTTGCTAGCATTCAAATATCTAAAACTTTTTGGCGGCGGCGGGCATTTTCGTGAATTTTCAGGTACTCCTATATTTCCAAGCAGTGTAAATTTTGTTTAAAAAAAGTACTAGGAATGAAAAGTTATTATGTTTTCAATTTGTTTATGATAAAGAATTGGAAATTTTGAGCCTCGTGTAGACGCTGAGTGCCTAAAAGTAAGCAAGAATTTTTTTTCGATTATCGATTTTTCATAACTTCTAAGAAAAACAATGGATCATAGTGAAAGACTAGAATTTAACACACGTAGGCTTTCAAGATTGTGTTGACAACTTTGTAGCTACAGCAGGCTCCTGAAAAAAATGCTTCATATCATCGACCTTCCTGAAAATTTTTTGATTTTTGAAAATGAATTCTATTTATTGATAAATTTCGACTTTTTCTCACCAAGACAAGTCAAATATTTCATAATTCCGCGGTAAACAAAAACGACAACCCGTGATTAAATTACCTCCTTTTTTAGCCCTCAAAACTTCTGTTCTCGAGAACTGACAATCGGATTATGCGATCAATGTGAAATTTACAGAGCATGTAGGTATTAGTTAGAACCAGGTCTGAAAAAAAGTGATTTTGAAATGCGGGCAACACTGTGGCAGTGGTGCCATTTGGAATAATCGCTGAGAAAAAAATTGGTTTTTGGTCTATAGCTTCGGATTTAGCGAGCAGATTTTTAAAAAATTCACGCAGTAGATGGACCTTACTATAGGATAGATTTCGTAGAAATTTGGTTGGAAAACTAGTATAGGGTCGCCAGATATGACAATTTTTGTCTTCTAAACATTGTAAATTTGCTCAGGAAAATTAAGGTTTTTTCCCTATAACTTCCGATCTAGTAACGAAATCAAAACCAAATTCAAGTGGAGAGTGAATTTTGCTGCATTTATTATTCTGTAGAAATTTCGTTGAAAAACTGTGAAAGAATTGCCAGTTATGATGAATTTCGTAATTTATTGACATTTATTTATCGAGCGATGTTGTCATAAAATTTCCAAATGTGAATGATCCTGCAATCACAATTAACAACAAATATTTACGTTTCATAAATTTAAATAGTTTGGACGGTGGTTACCCTAAAATTATATTCACTCCTATAACTTACAGCGCCGCCATTCAATCGAAACGAAATTCATAGGGTGGGTTTAGCACAATGTGAAGCAGCTATGGTGCTAGCACATGATTGCCAGCACCAGACAATTTCGTAAATATTGCATCAACAGATGCTTCCATTTTGTATTCATAAGCAAAGCATTTACAATAAAATAAGCAACCGGCATTTATATTTTCCGAGTTTTAGAAATTTTTCGGATGGCAGCCCCAGACATAGTTTAATCGCTGAAACTTTCGATGATTTCCTTGAATGAAAACGTTATTCAAAGAATATGTTGATTAAGCACGAGCATGTTATGGTAGATTTATTGCTGCTGTGTTGGACAAATGTTGCCAGCACTGAACATTTTCATCATTTGTGTTATAGAAAATGCTATCAGAAAATGATATTTGCTCCTTTGAGTAAGAAATGGTTGAAATGATACTACAAAGAAGTGTATAACGTCTTCACATATTTTTAAATCCCTCAAAGATAATTTCTTCGAAAACTAATCTTCTTGCAGTTCTGATTCGCATGACTTTTTTTTTATTTTTGAAATTTATATAAATCTCGGAAATGCCTAAAAATGGTGTGTAGTGTCAATCCTGTAAAGATATGTTCGTGGATCCTAAACATGACATTACTTGTGCGTCCTGCAAAAACTATTTTCACTCTCATTGTTTCGGCTTAAAACCCCCGAAGATGTGCGTAAACTGGGTCGGCGACGTGAGAAATGATGTTATGCTCAGTGTGAGTCTCAAAATTGAAAAAGTGTTGAAAAATCCGATCCGGGCATTGAAGTTACTCTACGGAAAATGTTTGCTAGTTTCGAAACCGAAATTTTTTCGAAGAACTCCAATAGCGAACTCGGTGAAGTGAAAAAAGCCATTGAATTCATGTCATCTAAATTTGATGATTATGTGGCTAAAATGAAGTCAAGTCACAAAGCTTAACAAGAAAAATGTTACTAGAAATTCGGAAATCAATAAACTAAAAATTGAAAATAACAGACTCACAGCCGAATTGCGAATTTAAACGGCATCAAGCAAACAAGTTACAAAAACCTGCATGAAATTGTTTATTTAACATCTGTGGCGATCGGTATCGACCCAGCGATCTCTAATCGCAACATACAGGAAGTTTTGAGACCGAAAAAATCACGATCAACTAAAATTATCATCAAATTTGCAAATAAATCTTTTAGAGATTCTTTCGTTGGTAGGTTTACATCAGCTGTGAAAAAGCAAATTGACAGTGCAGGATAATTCACAGGTAATTCACAAAAGTTTAGATAACAGCAAGCAAAAACAAGTTTGTGGAGCTTTAAATTACAAATACATATGCAATATAATAAACACACATAACATTTTTAAATTAACTTCACTGGCCGAGCTATTGAAAAGCAAAATTGACATTATAATCCCATAACTTATCAGTTTTGGTAGCAACGTTACATTAGCAACCTCTTAGCGATCTGACGATCAAATCCACACGACGATCGAATCCACATGGCGCCGAATTTTAGCCCGCATTTTTGATAAAATATATATGTATATATATATATATATATATATATATATATATATATATATATATATATATATATATATATATATATATATATATATATATATATATATATATATATATACATATATATATATATATATATATATATATATATATATATATATGTATATATATATGTATATATATATATATATATATATATGTATATATATATGTATATATATATATATATATATATATATATATATATATATATATATATATATATATATATATATATATATATATATATATATATATATATATATATATTCCACTTACCTACCAACCAATTGGTTTTTGTCTATGATACCAAGTCTAAATAATTGCTTACTTTTGGGCACTTATCATATTGGATACTTCTGAGCATCGAACCGACAAATTCATTAATTAATCATGAGCTTCAAGTGCAGCCTCGAAAATTGCTTTGCCTTCGACAACACGATGAAATTCGTGATATGCAAAGCTTTCTGCAATAGGAAATTGCACGGTGCCTGCATGGGTGCTCCCAGAAATTGGTTCCACCCGTATCTCGAGAGTCATTTTATCTGTACAGATTGCCAAAATATTGAAAGTCTCTTAAAAATTATGTGCGACAACTTAATTCGCTATATTGGGACACTTAATTCAGAAAAAGGCAATACCATATCCAAGCAACTTGCACAAGCGGGAGCAAATGAAGAATTCCTGTCCGAAATATCAAATCATTTCGATGGTCTGGCGTCTACCTTTTCTATATCAAACAGTATTAGCCACGGAAAGTCTTTTGACACGCTTGGGAAGAAAATGGATACTCTAATTGATAAAATGGGTTCCGTTGCATCGAACTTGTCCACTTTCAATAACGCTAGTGATACTTGACAAGCAAACAACAAAGGTACGCTTGTAAATTTTGAACAATTTTCACGAACGTTAAAAATGCAAACTGACAGACTCACAGACGCTTTTTCTAAGCAACAACTAAAATTAGCTGATATCAGCAGAAAATTGGAGGATTTAGACCGTCATTGCAAAACCCCAAGAAATGATGCAGACGAAGATTTATTAGCGAACGAGATAACACTCCATTAGGAGCTCCTTAACACAACGTTGGAAATAAATAATAGCGCTATGGCTATGAACACGAGGACGCAGGACAAAGCAACATCACCTATAAGGAATCTAGCTGAGGGTACAACTCCATCTACTCAGCCAAAAATTTCAAACCTCAACGGTGAAGCCCCAAATTACAAGTTCGGCACTTTTTGGTCACAAAACGACTGGCAGAATCGTCTATAAAAAATAAAAAAAACGAACGATATTCTTCACAATATGAGCGTCTTCCAAATTAACGACTTCAGGTAACAAAAGTGCATTCTTTATGAAAGGGATTCCTTAATCTGCTGACGACAAATGGTTGGGAAAGAATCTCGAATCTGATTTTCATATAAACGACTACGAAGTGAAATTTTTATCCCAGCGTATACATATATCCTCAAGACGGTGTAAGGTCTTCATCCCATCAAAATATGCCTGGCTTTTTACTTGCTTGAGTGGAAACAACAGCTCCATCAATTGGAAAGGAGTGACATTCAGCCCCTGGAGAAACATCACCGACAAAACTAGGTATAAGAAAAAATAAAAAATTGTAAGAAAAAATTGTATCCCTAGTCACACCTTTACCCAATTTCCTACCACCCATAAAACTCGCTCATCACGTACTCAGTCCCAATTTTCAATGACAACAGATAATTCTTCCTTATCTGACTGTTCCAATGCTTTTACTCATAATAATAGTAATGCACTGGAGGTATCAGCTAACACGGCATCTTCTCCCTCAAGCAGATATACCAACGTTGTTAATAACCACTCTTCCAAGGTTTCCAGTCAGGCCATCGTAAATTTAGCTCCTTCTACGAGCAATATAAATTGTTTTTCTAATGGTAGTAATATGACATCTGAATCTCTTCGAAGATCAGGCAACTCTTTTACGCATTTTTCCTAAACGATATCAGAAAAGCCTCAAACCTTTTTACCACAATTGTGGTGGTATGAGAGGCAAACTAAGTAAATTATACCTTGATGCCAAATCATGCCATTTTAATTTACTCGCCATCACCGAAACTTGGCTTAATGCCTCTCATAAGAACGAGGAGATTCTTGATAGTAGTTGGACTATTTACAGAAGCGACCATGATTATTGTTCTACGGGTCAGTCCCGAGGAGGTGGTGTCTGACTTGCTGTTACCAAAACATTTTCAAGTTAGCTTGTAGATACCACCCCAAATGTTTTCTTCCAATGTATAATTGTTCGGATCTCCACTAATAACAACTCTATTTACATCGCTGTTATCTACATCCCCACTAGAACTGACGAATCCATCTACAGCAATTTTTGTGACACAATATCTTCACTAGCGACATCACTTAGCGAAAAAGATAAAATAATAGTTTTGGGTCATTTCAATCGTCCGAATCTTTGCTTTGTTCCGGATGAAAATGACTCTTACCTGCTCCCCGTAAACCTTCTAGACACCAACGATTTCAATCTTGCGAGTGCCTTTTATGGTAATGATTTGCAGCAGGTTTCGTAAACTCCTAACCAAAATGGTAATTGGTTAGATCTTGTTTTCACAAATGCTTATGACGAAGTAGTGTATTACCGTTCTACTCGCAAAACCGTTTCCGCTCCCTTCTCTTCCCGTCTTAGTCAAAAGAAGGCAATTTCGGGTGGCTTAGCTCACGCGGAGAAGGGGTGGAGTCAAGATTTGAGGCGCCACTCGCTTTGATTTACCCCGGAATTGCCTATCGACCGTCGTCTACAAGCGAGAAATCGTCGACGATCTACTTTACACCCCCGATCGCGAATCTCAGTACACGCAACCAATTCACAATGATAACGCCAGCATTACAAAATATATTCACAATTATATTGAATCAATCTAAAATCTCAAACAATCAAAAGACTCTATCGCCGGCGCCGCGTTACACTATCATTGATCTTCACAATTTCAGCCAACACTAAATTACTTACATCTAAGGTACTAACCAAATACCTGGAGCTATCTCCGGTCGGATTCGTTTCGCCGAGTTTCCTTAGTTGATATTGCTTCACGAATATGGGGATTCCCCGCGTAGCCACCTCTACTACTGTTTCACACTTGCACTTTCTGCTATTCGTTGTCGCTATCGATAACCTGCGACCCACTCGTCATCAATTTCACTGCACACGCCGGTTCGAATCGTACCAAAAGTCGCCAGATTCCTTCTGGCCGTATTTATCGTTCTTTTCAATAAAAATCGTCTCGCATCTAATTCCCGAGTGTAACTCTTCACCAACTAGCTTCGCCGAACCTCCCCCAACGTTTTCTCGTACTCGTTCACAATATGTAAGAAAGATAGAATATGGTATTATTTTTCTGCACTGCTGCTGATGAAGACTTCTCGTCACCGTGTTCGCTGGCCAAATAGGCCGATCCATCACCTGCCCAACTCCCACTGGGCCTCGCTTAGCTATTGTAGTTACCGCTTCTCCGGTATCTGAAACTCCGTTGCCGCCAACGTACTGTTGAAATATGCAGGTGGGTGCATTGGCCCATTCCACTTGCTGCACGCGCGACCGAAAAGTGAATTTTCCTACAGTGATGGTGATTGGAACGCACCCTTTTGCATTAGCCGCCTGGTGGCGGTTCGATTGCCTCCTGACGCTTGTCATGATCGACTTATCACGTTCGATGCGTGTTGGTATTAATTATTTGTTATGAACAGTGTTATTTCTTTTTCTCGACAACCAAACTTCGCAGTGGATTCACCGGAGTATATGGCATATGATGGGCATCCTCGAAGTGACATATTGTTCTGGACAGGCTGAGGGCTAACGAGTGCACGCTGGAATCGGGCAAATGGACTTGCATCAGCTACCCCGCCAGTTACGCTTCGTGTGTTTGCTGGCTTTCATCCGTGCAGATAAGTATCTCGCTGTTTTCTGAATTAATATCATACCAGTCTTCTACAGGCGATATCAAAGCATGCACACCGGTTTGATCCATTTCCAAATAAGTTTTAGAAAGCACAAGTAATGGACTTGGTGGACTTGATAAGTTATAATTACCAAACGATGTCATTACTTTAGAAATGTGATGTAAGAATCCTATCAATCGATTTTCGCGGATACCTTCGACGCTCAACGTTCCTTCATAATCCGATTTGATATTAAATGACCAGTCGTTTTGTAAAAATACTAACAACTTCACTTTTTCTCGCGTGGAGACATACAAAGTTTGAATCAATTCAGCGAAGTTTGGTCCATTTGAAGTGCTGCTGTCGTTTTTCTTTGTTGATACCAATGAAAGTCTGACTGAGCTTAGAGTATCCGAGAAATGATCTTTCAGCGTTTTGAAATGCACATCACCAAGCTGATGGCTGCGCTCATTACTATGTCAATAGCTGTTTTATTGCCCATGTCAACCAACTTGCATAGAATTTTCGTAGCCAACAATCTCCTATGTAGTCGGTCTAATGCTCGAAGCATGATTTGTGTGTCTCCACCTCCCGTTTCAGTTTTGACGCGGTCTTGTACTAACGATAGGTATTTTTTTCCATGTTCTTGTTTACAAACTCATTTAAACTGTCTCCACTTTTATCTTGAAAATCGTCGCCTTCCGTTTCCATGTGTCTCGAGAGGAACATGTCATAATATGAGCTTACAACCAAAGTTAGATCGTTCAGTGATATTCGGCTGGGGATGGCTGTCGTCTGCCGCGACGATTATCTTCGCTTGGCTCCTTATCAGCGCTGCAGGTTGCTCGCTTCCGGGTCAGGTACTCGCTGATCGTGTAATATGTATCGACGGTGAAGGCTTGGCTTGGCGGCGGGGAGTGCTCGACTTCATCGATAAAGAGACCAAATTCGTCGCGCAACCGAATACCGTGCCTGACCCTAATTAACAACTATTTGACTACACTAACTAGGCTAGATTGCAATGTCTATATTTTAGTTTTTTTTGGCGGCGTTACAAGTGGTTAGTCCAACTAGTGACCCAGAGCACCTTTCTGGCAACAGTTTAAACCATACAGCACTGTCAGTCGAACTTTCCACTCCAGATTCCAAATGCTTAAAAACTTACAATAACTCAATTGTATTTGACTTCCGAAATGCTGATTATGAAAGTATTAAACATGTTCTTGATACTACTGATTGGTCGACTACTATTTCAGCACAAGATCTCGAGCCAGCCATTTCCTCTTTTTACAATAATATATTTGACGCCGTTGAAATATATGTTCCAAAGATAAAAAAAAAACTCTAGCGCACGTGAACCGCTAGAAAACTAATTTTCGAAGAAATTGTCTTTGAGTGACAAAAAAGTGTGGAAAGACGTAATACACTGTTTTGTAGAATCATATCAACCATTCCTTATCCAAAGCAACAAAACTCAACTATAACACATATGATGAAAATGTTCAGTGCTGGTAACAATAAGTTTACCATAACAAGCTCATACTTAAATAAACTTATCCTTTGAATTTCGTTCTCATCGCAGGATTTCATCGAAAGTTTGACGGTTAAACGTTGTTTGAGGCTGCCATCCAAAAAATGTTCAAAACTCGGAAAATTCAATAAGTGATTCCTTATTTTTATTGCAAATGCTTTGCATATGAAAACGTAATTTGAAACATCTGTTTTTGCAATATTAACGAAAATGGCACATTGCTGGTTAGCCTGTGTCAGCAGCAAAATACATACCAAATCTGCTTCACGTTAAGTTAAACCCAACCAGTAAATTTCGTTTCGATTGAATCACTGCGCTGGAAGGTATACGGGTGAACAGAATTTTAGGGTTACCACCCTCAAATTTTTTCAAATTTTTAAAACGTCAATATTTGTTGTTAATTTTCATTGCAGGATCATTCTCAATTGAAAATCTAATGACATAATCGCTCAGTGAAGAAATTCCACAAAATTACATAAATGGTTATAGCTGGCAGCAATTTCATGATTTTTGTACGAAATTCCTACGACATTTACTTCACGGTAAGGTCCATTTACTGCATGAACTTCGTTTTGATTTCTACACTGGACCAGAAGTTATAGGGAAAAAAGCTTTATTTTGATGAGCAAATTTGCAAAATTTATGAGACAAAAATCACCACAGCTGCCAGCCCTATACTAATTTTTCAACCAGGATAAGAGGCTGATTTTTTTTAATGTTACATAGAGTAACATCCACGTATTTTGTAAATTTTGTTAAAATCTGATGGCTGAATCGGAAGTTATAGGCCAAAAAGATGTTTTTTTTCTCAGTAGTTTTCCAAGATGGTACCACTGCCACAGGATTGCCGGCATTTCAAAATCACTTCTATCAGACCTGGTCCTAGCTAATACCAACATGTCCTGCAAATTTGATTATGATCGGATTATCCGGTCGTCAGTTCTTGTGAACAGAACTTTCGAGTGCTGAAAATAGAGGTTATTTGGTGATGGGTTGCCATTCTTATGCAAATCGGAATTTTGAAAATTTTACCTTGAAATGAATGACAAAGGATAAAATTTATCAAAAATTTGAAATTTTTGTCAAAAATCAAAAATTTTTCAGGAGGTTCAATGATTTGAAGGATTTTTTTCAGCAGCCTGCCACAGCTACAGATTTACCCGCTTTATGCTGAAAATCTATGTGTGCGATATTTTGGTCAACATCAATACGCTTTGTAATTTTCACGATGATCCATTGTTTTTCTTACAAGAAATGACAAATCAAAATTTGAAAAAAATTCCTTGCCTACTTTGAGGCACCCTGCACCCACACACGGCTCAAAATTTCCAATTATTTATCATAGACAAGCTTAGAACATAATTAGTTTTCATTCCCAAGACTTTTCTTTAACAAAAATGTACCCTGCTTGGAAATATAGGAGTTCCTCAAAATTCACTAAAACGCTCGTCGCCGCCAAAAAGTTTAGGATATCTGAATTTGAGAAAGTCATAGACCTACCTATTATATACATCTACGTTCTCCGAAAATTTCAGCTCAATCGGATCGGCCACTGCAGAGATTATCTCCCTTAATCATTTTGCTGATATATATATATATATATATATATATATATATATATATATATATATATATATAGATAGATATATATATATATATATATATATATATATATATATATATATATATATATATATATATATATATATATATATATATATATATATATATATATATATATATATATATAGATATATAGATATATATATATATATATATATATATATATATATATATATATATATATATATATATATATATATATATATATATATATATATATATATATATATATATATATATAATTTGAATTTTCGGCGAAACGAGTTAAATACTATTGTTCTTCGAACATTAGTTAAAAAAGAAAAAATTGTCTGAGCCATGGCTTGATAGGGACCTTAGGCATATGCGAAATCGTAGGAACAAACTTTATAAGCTTTTTAAAGAAAATACCGATGTTATTCCTGCTATTCAGGAAGAATATAATAAAGTTGCTAAGCAATTTTTAGCAAAGTCTCATGAGGCTTATGACACTTTCATTAGAACAACCGGTGAAAATATAGTCCACGACCCGAAAAAATTCTTCGATTTTGTTAATGTGAAACGAAAAACTACTGGCTATCCATCGTCCATGTTTCTTAATAATATAACGTTTTCCTCTCCTAAAGAAATATGTGACCTATTCGCTGATAGTTTCCGAGAAATTATCAATGCATAAGATTCATCAAACTCACACATTTCTTCTGCTGATTCAGCTTCAACAGCTTTTGTGAACCATTTAGAAATTTCCCGTAATGAAATACGTAAAGCTATTTTGGATCTAGACTGCAGGCCTGACCTTCTTCCTCCGATCTTCTTGTGCAAGTGTATAGAGTAGCTTATAGATCCCTTGTATATTTTCTTTAATATATCACTTTCGTCGGGAATTTTCCCATTCTGTTGGAAGCTTTCGTATGTCACACCCATATTCAAAAATGGTGATCGACGCTGCATCCGAAATTAAAGGGGCATTGCCATTTTGTCTTCGATTCCGAAACTTTTCGAAAAGGTGGTATACGATAAACTTTCTCCGCTTGTTGATTTCCGTTTGAACGAGCAACAACATGACTTTAGGAAAGGTCGCTCAACTACCACGAATTTGACAATTCTAATCTCTGACGTTCTATGCGAAATGGAAAAAGGATACCAAATTGACGCAGTCTACACTGACTTCAGTAAGGCGTTTGACAGAGTCGACCATTCTAGCTTGATTCTAAAGCTTCAGAAATTTGGTATTGCCGGGTCTTCACTCAGCTGGCTGACCTCCTACCTTCGCGATCGAACACAATGTGTAAAATTTCAAGGATATTTATCGAAAAACGTTAGTGCTACCTCTGGTGTACCCCAAGGTAGCCATCTTGGCCCACTTCTTTTTAATATATTTATTTCCGACTTATCTGACATCCTTGAAGGCATACCTTATTTACTCTATGCAGACGATCTTAAACTTTATCAGACTATTGAATCGAAATCGGATGCCCCCTTTTTCCAATCCAAGCTTAATTCACTTGATCAGTGGTGCAATATAAACAAGCTCTCTCTAAATATCAACAAATGCCAAGTTATTAGTTTTTCCAGGAAATGCACGGTCACACACAATACATACTTCCTCGGCAATAATATGCTAAACCGAGTTGATAACATTGCTGACCTCGGTGTTATCTTAGATGAAAAACTCCGCTTCACCTAACACTTTGATCAAATACTTTCTCGTGCGAACAAACAGCTATGTTTCATCAAAAGACGTGCCAAAAACTTCCGTAGTCTGTGGGTCACAAGATCATTGTACACTTCACTTGTACGTCCTATTCTCAAATACGCTTGCATTAGCTGGAATCCCGCTTTTGAAACCCACAGCGACAGACTCGAGTCAAAACAAAAACAATTTTTACTTTTCGCCTTGAGAGAACTGTACAACCCTTATGATTTTAATAGCCTACCCCCTTATGATTTTCGACTGGGTCATTTGAACCTATCAACACTAGCCTCCAGAAGAATAATGATATCGGCCTGCTTCACATTCGGCGTCATTAGAGGCGCTTTTAAGGGGTTACACCACAGTAGAAATTTCAGAAAATTGATTTTCTTTTTATTGGCTTAAAAAATCCTTTGAAACCTCTAGAATAAGAAGCAAACAGTTTCATACCTGCTGGAAATCGTTTTCAAAGAAATTTCGAGCACTTTTCGACTCTTCCCGACTGCTCGAAAATGACTACCTGCGATAGATACACCTGCTCATTGGATACAGCATTAAGTCTTATCATAAAATTTCCAACTTCTCTAATACACTAATATAAGTCGTTAGAAACATTTTTAAGCATGTTGAACACAAAGCTCAGTAGTACAGTGTCCTTTGATGTTGAGAGAAGGCGTAAATTTTGCGTGGAAGTTATTCGAATTACGATTTTTTGCAGTGCTAATTTCTCACACGTTATTTGTAGCTTTTACATTTATGTGAGTTACAATGAGTGAAAAGAAAGTGTATGTAAGCTTAAAAGCTCAAAAATATCGTATAAGATGCGGCGACGGACCAATGTGACGAAACGACGACCGCTGAACAGATATAAGGCGGAGGAAGATTCGGCCGAAGTCAGCGCTTCGGCAAAAAAATTGAAAGTGGATTCTGACGTTATCGATGTATAAAGTAAATTTGGTTATTGATTGAAGGTAAAAAAAATTAAATGATCCAAATTTTTTATTTTATCATACTTGAAACACGAGTCAAAACTTTAAACGCGTTTTCCTCGAAACACGTTTTTTTCAAATCGGCACGCAGCATAACTCAAACAATTTTCTATTTTTTCACTCCAAATTAATATCACATCTTTAAAACAACATTCCGCATAGAAATACGTAGCCGATTTTCAATAAGTAAATATCTCGATTTTTTAGCTACAAATAAGTGCCGGTTTTTTTGAAGGAAAATGCACTTTTTTTTTCAAATGCTCGCCAATTTTACAAAAATAAATATTTTCAAAATCCCCTACGTATTTTTCTAGCTATACTAATGTTCTTTAAGAAATTTTTTTTTATTTTGTTCCAGATTAATTTTTGGTGCACTTCTACTGCGTGCCGCGGAGCCCCTCCAAAAAAAACCGTTCCGCAGAAACGGCTGTTGGGCAGCCATTTTGTAATATTTTTTAATTAACAATTTTTTTTTAAAAGCTTTGAAACATGCTTAACCAACATCTTTAAAGAGAATTACTTTTTTACTTTTCCTTCCACTTAAAAAAAAATCACAAAAAAACGTTAAATTTTCGCTCTCTACTGTGGTGTAACCCCTTAATGTAGAATTCCTGAATAGTAAAATTTCGATAAATATCCCTGTGAGGAACACCAGGTTCAAGCGTTTCCTAAAAGAATATTCACATTCGACGACATATGCAGCAAATGAGCTAATAAACAGATGCTGCAGAATATTCAACAAAATAAGTTATTTATATTCCCCTACGATTTCCAAATCATCCTTCAAATCCTCTCTTTTGCATGCCATCCATAACCCTTAACCTTAAGCCATAGCTTATATGTCAATGTTTTTATTTATTAACTGTTATTTATTAATCTATTTGCTACTTTTTTTATTTGTTTGTTACTTATTTACCTTGTTTGTTTTTACTTTTTCCTTTACTATACTTTATTTTTCCATTTTATTTTTAATTTGTTATTTTATATCTGATTTTGTACCTTGTTTGGTGAATTAATAAAATAAATAAAATAAAATAAATTCAACTGGGCGAAATATGGAAAAGTTTTCGTTCGCAAAACAGAAGGTGACAGACCTGTAATCATCAATTGCGCTGATGTTATCAATCATGTTGGTCAGCTTTAGGGTTTCTATTTCTATAGATAGATAGATAGATAGATATACTTTATTTATGGCTGATCTTAGTTTGTACAAATACAAATACAAATGATAATTTCTTAAATTAGAGTTCAGACTATGTCTTTACATCTATATAAGTATTTAATAGTTTATATTGGAGTTAATTTATTTAAAAATGCATACATATTTAAAGAAGTTGTCAACTTACAAGGGAAAATTCACAAAAACCTTGGGAACTTATAAACTACGACTAATTTCCTATAAATACTTAAAACTAGGAATCGACATAGTCAGAAATGAAGAATGCTATTAGTGGGTGATTCAATTTTTGGCAATTCCGCAGAAATTGATGTAGGTTCTGTTTAGCAGAATGTTTTATATATTTGATTTTACTAATACGGTGGAGTTGCTTTGTAGAAAAGAAACGCGATTTGTTTAAAATTATTTTTAAGCACTTGTTTTGTTGCGTTTGTAGCTTTTTCCTGTTTGTTTTGGCACAAGTATACCAGACAGGGGAACCGTAAAGTAATATAGGCTGCATACTGAGGCAATAGATGAGCAGTTTGTTCGCGGTTGACATTGTGGAGCTACGGTTAATGAGGGGATAGATCACGCGTATTGCCTTGAAAATTTTTGAACATGCATCATCCATTTGAGGTTTGAATGTTAATTTCTTGTCTAACCAGATGCCAAAATATTTGATAGAGTACGACCATTTTATTAGATTATCTAGGATATTGATGGAGGGATTTGGAAGAAAACGACGAGCGCGCCTCTTTGTAAAGAATATAGCCTGGGTTTTTTGTTTATTGATTTTAATTTTCCACTTGTTGTTAATCAAGTAATGTCAGGTGGTCATGGAGCCTGTTGATAATAACATCAGGGTTGATCGCAGTTGTGTACACCGCAGTGTCATCAGCATAGGCTGCAATAGCGCAATCTGGAGTCGTTGGGACGTCCGAAGTGTATAAATTATATAGAGTTGGGCTAAGAACGGCACCCTGAGCAACCCCGGTGGGAACAATACATGATGAGGAATACATTTGCCAAACTTTCACCGAAAAATTTCTATTTGTTAAGAAGGATTTAATTATTTTTATTAGGCAAGTAGGAAATAGTTGCTTAGAGAGCTTGAATGTTAGTCCGTTGTGCCATACCGAGTCAAAAGCTTTCTCTATATCTAGCGCAACTAGACCGGTAGACAGTTTGTTTTTGAATCCCGTTTGAATATGCCTACATACTCTATACAGCTGATGGTTTGTTGAGAGATGTGGTTGAAATCCAAACTGATGAGCTGGAATGACTTTGTTGAGTGATATCACCTCCTGGAGTCTACATAGAATTACTTTTTCAAAAATTTTACTAAGAGATGGAAGTAAACTAATCGGCCTATAGTTGCTAGGGTCATGTGGATTCTTTCCAGGCTTAAGAATAGGAATGACAACTGCAAGCATGAATTGAAAATGAAGCATAAGTAATCAATGGCTGCTGTAGGTAGGTTTTTGAGAAGTAAGTTGGGGATTTTATCGAGGCCGGGAGCTTTTTTATTTTTGAGTTTTTTGAGAATGCGCTTAACTTCAGATCGTGGGCATAAAATAGCGGATGCATCTGCGTCTCTGTTAATTAATTCATCATTCAAATTATCTTCTTCAATTTCCAGGGAGGTTTCGCCTAGGGAGTCTCCAGAATGATGGGTTCGAAGGAAGTAGCCCGCTAACACGTCTGCTTTTTCTTGGTCAGTATACGCTGTACTGATAACAGGGTCGTTGAGAGGGGGAATAAAAGCCGGTTTCTTTTTAAGAGCTCGATGTAATTTCCACACGGTCGAAGAACCTTTTTCTTGAGTAGATATTACGTCATTCCACCTACGGTTTCGCACTTCTATAAACTTATTCCTGGTTAGCTGCGTGAAACCATTCACTTGAGTTTTGATGTCGGGGTTACGAGTTCGCTGCCATTGTCTACGGAATTTGTAACGCAACTTAATTAGTCTAATCATTTCACCGTCTAATTCTGGGAAACGTATGGGTCTTGGTGAGACTTTCGGTGTGGATTGATCCCTGGCTGCCAATATGGCCGATGAAAAAGATTGGATGATTGAATCAATTTCCTGGGAAGTTTGTGCAGTTGAATTGGAGCTTTCGAGTCGTGGAGCAAGAGTATGCCTGATTATTCTCCAATTGGTTTTGGAATATTGAAATCTAGTGAATTTTGGATTTCTGATATTAGCCGCAGTCAGCAATTGAAAACTAACAGGCAAGTGGGGCGAAGACAATTCGTTTAGCGTAATAGGTTGTGTAATGGATATGTTTCCGTTGCTCAGAATAATGTCTAAAGTAGAATGTTTTCCGATAGGAGGGTGATATATAGGTTTAGACGGTGGATGGATGAGCACATTATTATTCAATATAATGTCAAAGAGAATGTTACCGGTTTTGTTAGCTTTGTAGCAGTTCCAATGACGATGTCTGGCATTCAAATCACCGCAAATAATGAATTTTCCATTAAGCTTTGATAAGAGTTGGATATCAGATTTGAAATCTTTGAGTTTCTCCGCATTCAACTTGGTGCCTGGAATCGTCTGATATCATCTAGTTTTATTGCTAAATTTTCAATGCATTTAGTTGGAAATGGTTTTAATGGAGAATAACGAATGAGTTTATTTACAATTATCGCGACGCCACCACCAGTAGCATCCATCCTATCGTTTCGAAAAATCTTATAGTTAGCGTTTGTTAATTTGTCCTTTTCCTTCAGCCAGGTTTCAGACACAAAAGTGATATCAATATTATTAGTTTCTAAAAACTGAAAAAATTCTAATGATTTATTTCTTATGCTTTGCGGATTCCACAGAAGACAGTTTAAATCGGTCAATTGTAGACGTATTTGACTGCCAACTCAGAACAGTAAACTGATCAGCTTTACTTTTGCATACAGCAAGTTTTGTCATAATTTCATTAAGAATTACAACGAGTTGAGCGGGCGTAAATAACGAGTCATGCAATCCAGCTGGAGGAATTTGAAACGCAGTCGCGTTATCATTAGGATTAGTTGATAAATCTTTATTGTTACTGTTCATGTCAGTGAACTTACATACATTTTGTGCTTACTTCCGATCCAATTTAATTGAATGGCTTCGAGATTCTCAAAGTTCAACTTCCACATTTCTGCAATCGTGCAGAATTGCAAATTCTTACAGTAAAATTATATATTGCAACATGAAGCAGTAAAACCGCTTACTGCAATTGTAAACAATTAATGTACTTTGATCAAGTATGAACTAATTGGTTCATCATTAAAACTGCTAAATTGTAAATTATAAAACTGTATATATAGATTGTAAGATCAATAAAATTTTGTACTTCACTTTCACCAGTGGTCGTTTCATTCAACATAAACATTTGGTCCTTCGAACAAAAATAATTCGTGTTTTTTTTCAAGTTTTACAGGTTTTCAACTAGTAAGGTGCAAGATGGCGACTCAAGCGGATAAGGTCCAAGCTTTGAACATTGCGGCAACCAAACGCGTCATTACAAACTTCAAAAAAGACAGCGAGAAGAGGCATGGGCTAGCATACTTCGAGACGCGGTTAGAGAAGCTGCAGCAGCAGTGGAAGAGCTGTGAGGAGTTGCATGCCGCAGTCAATCAAACGTTGGAGAAAATCCCGGAGACGCTTAAGGAATACAACGAAGAATATGAGGCATTGGAAACTTTGGTCTTGGAATACGTAACGATGTTTCGCTCCAAAATTTACGATTACCGAGGATCCAAAGATTCAGCCTCTGCAGATGCTCTGAAGCTGGAACGGATTCGTATTCCTGCTTTTAACGGGCAATACTCGTCATGGTTTGGGTTCCGAGATCTGTACAGGACAATGGTGCACGAAAATTCACAACTGAATTTAGTGCAAAAGCTACAGTATCTCCGGAACGCAGTAACAGACGATGCAGAAAAGCTTATCAGCCATCTCAGTATCACCGAAGCCAATTATAGCGTCGCATGGAAGTTGTTATGTGAACGCTATGACAATCATCGAGCCATTGCGCAGGAGGTGTTACAACGATTCTGGGATATACAAAGATGCAGTACCAACGACATCAATGGGTTCAAACGAGTGCTTGATGTGACTCATCAACTGGAGGCGTGTCTACAAGCGATAGAAGGGGAATCCTTTGATGTCGTAACGATCTTCATTCTCAACCAAAAATTAGATGAAGAGACCCGGAGGGATTGGCAGAAAGAGATTAGTGGAATCACAAGTATGCCAACTCTCTCAACGTTCTTGGACTTCATTCAAAAACGCTTGATGATGCTCGAAGCACTATCTGGGAGCTCTAAATCAACAAGCAAAAGAGCGGTTACGTTACATACAGCCCCGGTTGAGGTAAAGCAGTATTGTCCGAAGTGTAAATCAGGGCATCGGCTTTTAAGTTGTGATTCTTTCAAACAACTTGAAACTTCAGCCAGGCGTAATTTCGTGTCGTCAAAACAGCTGTGTTTCAATTGCCTTAGCGACAAACATAAAGTCACTAGCTGCACATCGAAACACAAATGCAAAGTATGTGGAAAACGCCACCATACGTTACTCCACAGCGACGAGGCTAAGAGAGCAACTAATCCTACGGCCGAAGTGAAGGCACAATGTGCACAAGCAAACCATGCTCATAAGCACACAAATGTCTTATTGTCAACGGCAATTATTAGAGTCCAAAGACGCACTGGGGAAGTAGTAACGCTGCGAGCTTTACTCGATACTGGAGCACAACGATCGTTTATCACTGACTCAGCTGTAAAGTATCTTGGTATTCAGACCAAAAAAGTGAACGTATCAATTCTTGGGGTCGGAGGGAACCAGAAACTTGCAGCTCACGGGATGGCATCGATAACCGCTTTAGTGGAAAATAAAGATGGACTCTCCGAAAACATAACATTCAAGCCACTCATATTGGATAAAATTACAACGTCAATACCTTCGATCCAGGTGGCTCATATACTTCCAGATGGGATAGAACAATCGGATCTGGCGGATCCGTCGTTTAATGTTCCATCAGAGATCGACATATTGATTGGTGCGGATGTGTACGGTCGCATTTTATTACCAGATTTTCGACCTGGTAATCCATGTGCACAAAAAACAAAATTTGGTTGGGTTCTTTTTGGGCCGACTGTCGCTCCATCCGGAACGCAAGCAGACAATGTCCTGATCTCTGTCGAAGAGTTTGATGACCACTTGAAACAGTTTTGGGAAATCGAAGATGTAATAGAAAGGAAATCATTAACTGCTGACGAAATACAGGCAGAAAAACATTATATGGAGCATTGTACACGTACGGAATCTGGACGATATAGAGTGAGCCTTCCATTTAAAGCCCGGGAAGAATTGTCGCTCTGCGAAACTAGCAAGATTGCTCACATACAGTTTCGCAGACTGGAGCAGGCACTTATCCGAAATCCTGATTTATACACGCAATACAAACAATTTATGGAAGAATATCTCAGGTTAGGTCACATGCAGTTAGTGCCACCAGAACACGTTCATGCGAAACCAAGCTACTATTTACCGCATCATGCAGTTCTGAAAACCAGCAGTTCCACCACCAAATTACGAGTTGTTTTCAACGCATCTCAAAAAGGTTCAGGGGGAAAAGCTTTGAATGACATACTGCTAACTGGACCGTCCATTCAACAGCACATTTTACACGTGCTTATGCGATGGAGACAGCATCGATATGTAATAGCTGCGGACATTGAGAAAATGTACCGCCAAATTTGGATCAGCGAAGAAGATTTGGATTGTCAGCGTATACTCTGGCGTTTCAGCCCAGAGGAACCTATTCAACATTATCAGTTGAAGACCGTCACCTACGGAACATCGAGCGCACCATTTTTAGCCATCAGAACATTGCAACAATTGGCAAAAGATGAGCAGTCAAGATACCCTGAGGCAACTGCTGTAATACTTAGAGATTTTTACGTCGATGATGTATTGACGGGCGCAGATAATCTGGAAACACTTGTACAATTGCAAACTGATTTACGACGTGTCATGCAATGTGGAGGTTTGCATCTGCGAAAATGGACATCAAATCATGGCGACTTACTGAAGCATATTCCACCAGAGGACAGAGAAACGCAAATGGCGTTTGACATTTACCTCAAAGGAGCTGTGAAAACACTGGGACTGCAATGGCAACCTGAAACAGACCATTTTACCTTCTCAATTAACAGAAACATTTCCAAGGAAATTACAAAACGAAACATTCTGTCCGAGGTGTTTAAACTTTTCGATCCACTAGGGTGGATTCAGCCATGTATAATTATTGGGAAAATCACGGTGCAAAAACTATGGCTTATGAAGTGCGACTGGGATGATACGCTGCGAGAAGACGATGTACAGGATTGGCTTACCGTTCATAAACAGCTACCAGCTTTGAACAAGCTGAAAATTCCACGCTGGATCGGTTGCTCAAAGCAAGATCAAATTGAACTGCATGGGTTCTGTGACGCTTCATCAATGGCCTACGCTGCCGTCATTTACATCAAGGTAAAATCTTCAAGTTCCGTAAAAATCACCCTTGTAACGTCAAAATCAAGAGTGGCACCCATAAAAACACGGTCGATTCCCCGCCTAGAGTTATGCGGAGCCGAACTACTTGTTGAACTAATGGAACAAGTAGTTCACGCCCATGGTTGGAAGCATGTTCCGAAATTTTACTGGACGGACTCATCCATCGTACTTGACTGGATTCAAAGCCCCGCATCCAAGTGGAAAGTCTTTGTTGCCAATCGAGTAGGGAACATTCAACGAAAAAGCAGTCCTCAGCAATGGCATCACGTAGCAACCAAGGATAATCCAGCGGACGCTGCATCTCGTGGTATCTTCCCCAAGGATCTTTTGGATTTCACTCAATGGTGGAATGGCCCCAGTTGGCTTAAAACATTCACTTTAAACTCTTTTTGTGGTGCAAAAAACGATGTAGAAAATAGAACTGTGCATCACGTTGCATTGGCAATCAACAAGTCTGTCGTAGAGCCAGAAATCTTATGTCGCTTCTCATGCATCAAAAAGTTGAAAAGAGTCGTTGCCTTATGTCAACGTTTCAAACACAACACGCAAAACCCATCTTTTAAACGAACGGGAGATCTCACTAACGACGAACTTAAAGACGCAGAAACAATCTGCATTCGATTAGCACAAGCTCACGCATTTTCCGATGAGATACAACATCTTCAGCGGTTAAGCCCTGTACCGGATACCAGTAAGCTACGACTTCTAGCTCCATGGCTTGATACGGACGGTGTTATAAGAGTGGGAGGACGGATTCATCATGCGCTTATCGGAGAAGAACGAAAGCATCCAGCCATCATTCCAAAGGGAACCTTAGCAAAGCTTCTCATTCAAGAAGCCCACCTGAAAACACTTCACGGAGGAATACTTCTAACTTTAAGCACACTGCGATTAAAGTATTGGATCATATCTGGCTACACGATAACACGAGGCATGCTTAAGAGTTGCTTACCATGCTTTAAGATGACGGCCAAACCAAATGAACAACTAATGGGTTTGTTACCACCAGCTCGAGTTCGCTTTGAAAAACCATTTCTGGAGACAGGTCTGGATTACGCAGGGCCGATCAATATACGTTGGAGTACGGGACGAGGTTCAAAGACTACTAAAGCATATGTAGCTATCTTCGTTTGCATGAGTACTAAGGCTTTCCACCTCGAGCTAGCATCGGACCTGTCAACACCAACTTGTCTAGCAGCGATTCGACGGTTCATTGCTAGGCGAGGAAAATGTCGAACAATTTACAGCGACTGTGGCAGCAATTTCCGGGGTGCACAAAGACACCTCAAAGGAGAATTTGAAAAGGTAACGCAACAAGCTGGAAGCAAATTAGCAGAAGAAAACATAGAATGGAAATTCATCCCTCCTGGCAGCCCGCACTTTGGAGGCTTATGGGAGGCCGGTGTCAAGTCTATGAAACGGCACCTTTACAAGACAATTGGCCAGCAAATTTTAACCGTAGAAGAATTCAACACCCTTCTAGCCCAAATAGAAGCGTGTATGAACTCCAGACCACTGACTGACATAAGTTCAGATCCATCGGACATGACTGCTTTGACACCAGGTCACTTTCTTACGGGAAGTAATCTGTTTGAAATTAAAAGCGATCCAAGCGAGTGTGAAGGTACACTACTCAAAAGATGGAAACTGGTACAATACATGAAACATTCATTTTGGCATCGATGGTCACGTGATTACTTGAATCGTCTTCAACAAAGACCAAAATGGCTCACCCCACGGCCAAATATCAAAGAAGGTGATATTGTGTTGGTAAAAACTCCAAACATACCATCCATGCAATGGCCTCTTGCAAAGGTTGTCGCTACTCACCCTGGAGAGGATGGTTTAGTGAGAGTCGTAACCTTGAAGCTGAATGGGAAGTTTACTAAACGAGCAGTGACTAAGATCTGCAGGCTTCCTTTTAGCCACGAAAGTAGCACTACACCTAACGAAATGGCAACTCATTCAGGCTCATCGTCTCAACCAAAAGCTATTACCTCGTCAACCAATGTTCCTACAGGAAGTAAAAGAGATTCATCGGACGAAAGCCAAACCGCACCAAAACGAAAGAAATCAAAATCAAAGTCAGTCTGTCCGGCTCTTGTTTTATTTTCCACTCTGCTAGTAGTAGGAAGTTGCATTTCTCCAAGCTCGTCTACAGTCAGTATCGTCCCATTGAAGGGAGGACTATACATCGAGCATATCGGAGTAGCTAACTTGCTTCGAGGAGCACTAAAATTACATTTCAAGTTGCCTCTAAACGATCTCAAGCTCGATGAGCAAAACGTTAAGAAAGTTAATGAAAGTGTACGGACAATGTGTACATCCGCCAAAATAGTGTATAACCAGATTCATTGTTGGGACCTATACCAACATCTTTCCGAGTTATGTCGAGAATCCTTAGATCGCATCAGAACTATCCGTTTCTTACATTCTCGGAAAACAAGAGGGATACTCGGTCAATTGCTGACTTCATTATTTGGTGTAAACGATGAGGTCATTATGGATATTACTAACCTTTCTGAAAACCAAGAAAAACTAAAGCAGCTGGTGCTAAAACAAGGAAAAATCGTACTCAAAGCTACAAGCACACTAAATTCAACTGTTTCAAGAATTAACAACAAACTTTCACGTTTTTCAGAACAACTACAAGCAGGACTGAACGAAATTAATAAATCCAAAGAATGGTTCACTAAAATTGATCACAATCAGCTCAACATTCGGTTCTTAGCGCTCTATCAACACGCCAAAAACTATATTGATGATATACTCCACAAATACAACAGTGTTCTGCGAACCATCTACACGAAATCCGGAATTTGGGAATGTGCAAAATTAGCGGACCTAGAATCAGCCATTTACGATCTTCAGCCACTTTTAACAGCTCATCTTGAGATATTGCATGCCGTCACATCAAAGGTCACGACCACTTATGAAGGAGATTATCTTGAAATAATTGGTCAACTACCCATAATCGACAATCGGAAATACGATCTTGTTAAAGCATCTGCGATTCCCATCCGAGAACATCAAGATATCTTCACTATTTTCGACATTAAATCTTCTATGCTTGGAATCAACTACGACGAGGAACTATACTTCAATACTAATGAAAATGACGTATTTAACGCACAGAAAATCAACACTAACCATTATTTGTTGGCGACGACTACACTCATAGACCTCAAAATACGACCTAATTGTATGATTCGGGAAATTTACAATGCTTACATAGGAAGCAGGTGTCCAATTAAGACCTTCAAACTAATTAAACCTGTTTGGAAACAATTAACAAGCCCTAGTTCTTGGATTTTTGCTACTCCAAACGCAACACCGGCACAAAGCGTATGTCATGGCACGAGAACCAACATTATGCTAAACGGAACCGGGATTCTGCGAGTTACACCAGAATGCACTATATCCACAGCTGAATACATTCTAACTCCGCAGCTTTATCAAGATGTCGAATTCCCAGTTTATATTACGCCGTTCATCCCTGCACGCAATGTAACCGAAGTCTCAACAATTAAACTTCACTTAAATATTTCGACCATCATCCCAACAACAAACGAATTCGCCGCACTTGTAGATGAACAAAAAGAATTGGTTGCATCTTTAGAAAATTCGTATTGGAAGACAATTCAACATCATGGGACTACCGCTGGTATCACACTTACAACTACTTGTCTATTGCTTGGCATTGCTATAATCGTGTACTATACACGGAACCGATGTTCTAGAACGATCAAGGCGACAAACACACCATCGAGAACCAACTGGTTTGACGAACATCAACTTTAAAACTAGATCGCTTTAAGGGAGGCGGCAATGTTCATGTCAGTGAACTTACATACATTTTGTGCTTACTTCCGATCCAATTTAATTGAATGGCTTCGAGATTCTCAAAGTTCAACTTCCACATTTCTGCAATCGTGCAGAATTGCAGATTCTTACAGTAAAATTATATATTGCAACATGAAGCAGTAAAACCGCTTACTGCAATTGTAAACAATTAATGTACTTTGATCAAGTATGAACTAATTGGTTCATCATTAAAACTGCTAAATTGTAAATTATAAAACTGTATATATAGATTGTAAGATCAATAAAATTTTGTACTTCACTTTCACCAGTGGTCGTTTCATTCAACATAAACAGTTACTAATGTTCGAAGAACAATAGTATTAAACTCGTTTCGCCGAAAATTCATATTTCTTTATATATATATATATATATATATATATATATATATATATATATATATATATATATATATATATATATATATATATATATATATATATATATATATATATATATATATATATATATATATATATATATATATATATATATATATATATATATATATATATATATATATATATATATATATCAGCAAAATGATTAAGGGAGATAATCTCTGGAGTGGCCGATCCGATTGAGCTGAAATTTTCGGAGAACGTAGGTGTGTATAGTTGGTAGGTCCACGACTTTCTCAAATTCAGATATCCTAAATCTTTTGGCGGCGGCGAGCGTTTTAGTGAATTTTGAGGAACTCCTATATTTCCAAGCAGTGTAAATTTTTGTTAAGGAAAAGTATTGAAAATGAAAACTAATTATGTTCTTAGCTTGCTTATGATAAAGAATTGGAAATTTTGAGCCGTGTGTGGGTGCAGGGTGCCTAAAAGCAGGCAAGGATTTTTTTTCAAATTTTGATTTGTCATTACTTGTAAGAAAAACAATGGATCATCATGAAAATTACAGAGCGTATTTATGTTGACTAAGATTTAGCACGTAGAGATTTTCAGCAGAAAGCGGGTTATCCTGTAGCTGTGGCAGGCTGCTGAAAAAAAATCCTTCAAATCATTGACCTTCCTGAAATTGATTTTGATTTTTGACCAAAATTTCAAATCTTTGATAAATTTTATCCTTTGTCCTTCATCTCAAGAGAAAATTTTCAAAATTCCGTTTTGCACAAGAACGGCTACCCATCACCAAATTACCTCTATTTTCAGCACTCAAAAGTTCTGTTCACGAAAACTGACGACCGGATAATCCGAACATTATGAAATTTACAGGATATGTTGGTATTGACTAGGACCAGATCTGGTAGAAGTGATTTTGAAATGCGGGTAACTCTGTGGCAGTGGTGCCATCTTGAAAAATAGCTGAGAAACAAAACTAGTTTTAGGCCTATAACTTCCGATTCAGCCATCAGATTTGGACAAGATTCATACAGTACTTAGATCTTACTTTAGGTAACATTTGATATTGCAAAATTAGAATATAGTTGCCAGCTATGGTGATTTTTGTCTCCTAAATCTTGCGAATTTGCTCAGCAAAATAAAGCCTTTTTCCCTATAACTTCCGGTCCAGTGCAGAAATCAAAACGAAGATCACGCAGTAAATGGACCTAATTGTGAGCCAAATGTCGTAGAAATTTCGTACCAAAATCATGAAAGGGCTGCCAGCTATGACCATTTTTGTAATTTTGTGAAATTTCTTTACTGAGCGATTATGTCATTAGATTGGCAAATGGAAATGATCCTGCAATGAAAATTAACCACAAATATTAACGCTTTGAAAATTTGAAAAGTTTTGAGGGTGGTAACCCTAAAATTCTTTTCACCCGTATAACTTCCAGCGCAGTGATTCAATCGAAACGAAATTTTCTGGTTGGGTTTAACTTAACGTGAAGCAGATTTGGTATGTATTTTGCTTTGCTGCTGACACAAGCTAACGAGCATTAGCCATTTCCGTAAATATTGCACCAACAAATGCTTCAAATTACGTTCTCATATGCAAAGCATTTGCAATAGAAATAAGGAATCAATTTTCAAATTTTCCGAGTTTTGAACATTTTTCGGATGGCAGCCTCAAACAACGTTTAACCGCTGAAACTTTCGATGAAATCCTGCGATGAGAACGAAATTCAAAGGATAAGTTGATTTGAGTATGAGCTTGTTATGGTAAACTTATTACTGCTTTGTTCGGAAAGTGTTGCCAGCACTGAACATTTACATCATTTGTGTTATAGTTGAGTTTTGTTGGTTTGGATAAGGAATGGTTGATATGATTCTACAAAACAGTGTATTACGTCTTTCCACACTTTTTTGTCACTCAAAGACAATTTCTTCGAAAATTAGTTTTCTAGCGGTTCAGGTGCGCTAGAGTTTTCTATTTCCTATGGGTTGTGGTAGTTTATTTTCATTATTTGCTATCTTTATTTTCAGTTTTTTTTTGTGCTACTACAGCGAATACAGCAGCCCATGTCAGTCTTAGCGAATGTACTGCTCTTTTGTAATAGATCGATTTTTTTGCGGCATAGTTCTATCCTGTTCTGTATTGGAGCAAAAAAACCCACTAAACATAAGACAGTTGTCCGATATGGCAGTAAGTAGGCAAATGATTGTTTGAAGACTAATGAAATTTTTTTAATGATTTATGCAACATGCAAGATTGCGTGTGAAAGGGTTGTAGTAAAGACGTTGACTTTATGATGCATGCACGTTTGCACGTAAAATTGAATGGAAACTAAGAACATTTAGGGTAATAATGCAGTTATTGATATTCAATGTGATGTTAGCTAGTACGAATCCAACAAATACTGGTGCAATAAGAGCAAAGCATCACCAGGATTGAATAATGTTTATTTAATGGTTTTCGAACAAAATTATTATAAGAATCAGTTTGTCCGAAGCATCATATATACACTCAAAAAAATATGTTTCCGAGAATCCAAGAAAATATTTACTTGCTTACGACATGCGAAATCTTCCACAAATGAAATATAATTTTCTTTGATGTCAGTAATTTGTATAGATATTATGTAAATTATTTTTATATTCAACGGAATACAATTTTTACTTCAATATTCGACGAGAAAATGGATAGTTCCTATGAATTCTTTCAACATTTCATTGAAAAAAATGAGATGTCGGTAGCTTAAATTGCTTGCCCTCCAGTCCGAAGCAGTGATCTACTCTTCGCGGGTTTGAATTCCGCTGAAATCATGGTTGTATTTGTTCGTCTTGAGTTGTCTTAGGCTAAGTGTCACATTATAGCTTAAATAACACTAGCGCCTCAGAAAATAAGAACAAAACTGTGGTAGTTCAAAAAAGAATAATGGAATAATTGATATCGGCTCATCCCATATATGTCCCCCTACAGCCAAAGCTAAGCTTTTGTTTCAAAATATAATCTCCTAAGCTTTGGCATTGTCAAAAAAAAAAATTACTTGTTGTAAGTTCAACATTTATCTGAGGTGAAACCATACTGCTTTGGCACGTGAACATTTTTACTAATGTTCGAAGAAGAACATTAGTATTAAAATCACTTTGGCCAAAAATTCATATTTCTATATATATATATATATATATATATATATATATATATATATATATATATATATATATATATATATATATATATATATATATATATATATATATATATATATATATATATATATATATATATATATATATATCTATATATATATATATATATATATATATATATATATATATATATATACATATATATATATATATATATATATATATATATATATATATATATATATATATAAATATATATATATGTATATATATATATATATATATATATATATATATATATATATACATATATATATATATATATATATATATATATATATATATATATGTATATATATATATATATATATCATCAAAAAATTTCAGTGAAAAAATCTCAGGAACGCTTCATCCGATTGAACTGAAATTTTCAGGACACATTGGTGTGTATGCGGAATAGTGCCAGGTCTCACAAAAAGTTAATACTCTTTAACCCTTTGGTGCCCGCGGCCATTTTAGTGATATTTTTAATATACCTATTATTCCGTACACAAATAGTTTTTGCAAAAATTAAGTTGACGAATTAAATTTCGAACGTGTTTTACATGCAAATCGGATAATGTTTTGGAATTTTAAACCTCATGTGTGCGCTGGGTGCCTAAAAGGAGAACGGGAAAACTTGCGATAACTTTTGACAGAGCTATTCAATCATTACCAAATTTTCAGGACACATTGCTATTATTTAGTCGTAGATTTGTGTAGCTTTTAATGAGCGTGCTGGCAACCCTGTAGTAAGGACAGACACTGAAAGTGAAAACCTCCGAATCATCGTTTCTCTTGAAAAAATGCCGCTTCTTCAAAAAAAGCCACAAATATGTAAATCTTGAACTTTGTTAAGATAGACAAAAAAAAAATTGATATGGTATAACGGACACGCCTGGTAACCCTTGCCCAATTTACCTATATTTGTAGCAGTAAAAACTTCTGTTCACGGAAACGATCCGATAAGCAGCATGAATTGAAATTTGCAGAATGTATTGGTCTTTAATAGGAACAGGTCTGATAGAAGTGATTTTGAAATGTGGGCGGTTCTGTGCCAGGAGTGCCTTCTTGAAAAATCACTAAAAAGATAACTGCTTTTAGCCCTATAAATTCTGATTGAATCGTTCGATTTTGACAAAATTCATACAGTAGCTGAACCTTACTTCAAGCCATGCTTCATAGAAATTTTGTTGAAAAATACGGTTGGAACTGCCAGCTATGATAATTTTGGTGTCTTCAATTTGAAAAAAATAAAATTTGGAAGTGAAAACATTCAAACCATCGAATATCCTAAAAAATGTCCGTTTTCTGTTCACGGGAACTCACGAACCTACAATCAGATACAATTGAAACTTACAAAATGCATTGGACTTCAATAAGATCAGATCTGATAGAAGCGATTTTGAATTGTGGGCAACTCTGTGCCAGTGGTGCCATCTTGAAAAATTACAAAGAAAAAACACTTCCTTTTGCCCTGTGAAATGTGAATTATATACCAGATTTTCATGAAATTGACACAGTAGCTGAATCTAACTCTAAACTCTGTTTGATAGAAATATGGTTGAAAAATTAAATTGTTGCTGCCAGCTATGGTAATTTTTGTACTTCTGCTTTTGAAAATTCGCTCAGGAAAATAAAACTTTTTACCCTTTAAATTCCAGTGCAGTCATGAAATCAATACGAATTTCATACAATTACTGGAACCTCTTTTAAACACTCCTCAGGCCAAATTTGATTGAAAAGGCACGATAGGGTTGCCAGCTATTGTTGGTTTTGTGTTTGTTTGCAATATCTTTATTAAGCGGTTTTATCGTAGAATTTTCAATTGGTAATGATAGTGTACTGTTAATAAACAGCAAATATTAAGCTTTTGATTATTTGAAAAAACTTGCTGCAGGTAACCTTAAATTTTTTTATACTCCTATTACTTCAAATGAAATATAACTACGTGAAGCAGATGTAATATATTGGCTTTGATACTGGCGAAAGGTTGCCAGCACGAGTCAGTTGTGCTACTTTTTATCAATAAATGCTTACAGTTAGTATTCATACCGGAAACATTTACAATGAAAATAAATAACCGATGTTTCAATTCCCAAAGTTCTGCAAATTTTTCGGATCGCAGCCCCAAACACCAACTTTAGTTACAGTGCTGCAGGCACTGAGCATTTTCTTCATTGATGTTATATGAGATGCAGATTTCAAAATTTTGTGAAATAAGATGCTGATAACGAATATAATTAACCCGTGTTTTGCTCTCATAAACGTTGAAATTCATGAGAGTGGTAATATCTGAAACCTTCTACCATATGAGTTATAATGCATTCTTGAGACCAAAGCAAAACGTGGCATTTGAAACAATTTGGCCGTAATAAGCAGCTCATGTGGTGAAATATGCACTCAAAACCTGCACGATTCTTCTACTGTTCTTCAAACAGTGTTTCTAGCGGTTCAGGTGCGCTAGAGTTTTTTTTAATAAAGAGCTATATGTATGTGCCAAGTTAGGCCTGTCGAGTACACTTTGAGAAGTAGTTATCGAGGGGAAATGGATGTTTGATGCTGTTGGTGTATTGAAAACTGGTGCAGGATGCTGTTTGTTTTGTGAACGGTTATTCTTAATTTTGATATATTCTGCCCTTTTTGGGGAAAAAGTATCATTTCCAAGATGGCTCTCATTACAATTGGCACACTTAATTAAATCCGCCTGCGAAGATTTCAATGGGCAATTGGATTTGTCATGCTCTTCACTGCAAATCACGCACTTTGGGGGCATATGACAGTGAGACGAGCCGTGCCTGTAAGCCTGGCAATTTCGGCACTGAGTTGGCTGATTTTGATTTCTTCGCTGCTAATCCCAGCGAACTATCGTGTTCATAACAGCTTTGATGCTACGTTGAAAATATAGAATGTAGACTGTCTGGTCTTGAAAGCGCCTTCTGTCTGGGTCGATTTGGATTTGCTTGATGTCTAGGCATAGTAGATCATGGTTGGCGGCCAGATAACGTTTGAGAGAATCTGCTGGCATCTCAGGCAAACCAGTTAGAAGGAATTTAGTTGGCCTTCTGTCAGCTCGAGAGTGAGTGAAAAAAATTACTTTCTTCTCGATCAAATGTTTGTGGAGTTTTGAGTAATCATCGGTGGATTCTACAATGAGTTTGATTCCGATCGCCATATGCTTCAGTGCGAACTTCGTAATGGAAATACTGCCAAGCAAGGTCATAACTGATACTCTTTGGAGATCTGACACTACGATCGGCGGAGGTTTAGGCCGTTTTGATGTAGACTCACCTTCTGTCATGCTTTCAGCGGACTTATTTCCACTTTTTGAAGCTGTGATGTTCGCGTTGCATTTTTCCTTGAGGTTTGTGCTGCTAGAAACTTGAGTAGAATTCAAGTTTGCTAGCACGCTATACCGGTTTGAATATTGAGCCATAAGGCTATTTGGATCCAATTTTTTTAATTTTAACCGATCCCGTAGGAGTGATACATCGGGAGATGAATCCCGACTTCTTTTCAGGTTCCCGCTAGCCGTGATATGCAAAATTTATATCCACTACTGGTAGACACAATAGTATAAGAGATAAAGTATAGATGGGATACACTTTGACACTTATTTAAATTCACGGAATTACTTCACCTTCTGTACACTTTGACGGTCACAGAGCCACTGGTTTCTATTTCTATTTTGTAAATTGTTTGCTTTTGTTAGCTTTTGATTAGTAGGGATCTGGGGCTTCTAACTCACTTTGTATGAACATTTTTGCGGTTAGCGACTTCCGGTCGGTCAGCGTGTGACGTCACACATGTTTGCATTTGGTAGCTTGTGGTTTTTGGCGTGTGCTATGTTTGTACGGGAGATTGAGTCTTATCAGTAATGGAACTATGAGTTTTGCATGGGCAGATTTGGGTATTATCATGCTTTGTGGTTTGTGTGCTATGTTTCCATGTACGGCAGATGAGTTCGGGTCTTATCATACTTTCTAGCGTGCACGTTTCCAGTTTACGTTTATGTTGGATGACGTCACGCGTCGACACGTTTGAACATGCGCGTTGCGATGAAATTTGAAGTGATTGTTTAATAAGAATTGGATTCCATGCGAATATTCGATGCCGAAAAATATCGGATGATTTTCGTGTCTTATGAGTTAATTCTTTGTCGTTTTCTAGCGTGTATGTCTCGAGTTTGTTTCCATTGCGGGGTAACGTCAGGTGTCGATACGTTTGAACATGAATTGGTTTCATTCGTTGAGTATGGTAGCCTATGGTTGGCAATAAATGATAGTTTGGAGTGGCTGATAGGGTGCAAGTATTGATTATATATTGATTGAATGATTAAAAATATTGAGTAATGTATATTATTCGTGCTTTATCAGTAAATTTTTTGCGGGTTTCGGGTGGGCCAGGTGTGATAGTTTTTGGATGTTTTTATATAAATGGTAAACAAGATCAAGAGTAATCATTCTTTCAAGTGAGCTCGGTGGAAAAAAACAAAGAAGCTAAAATATTTTGGATCGAAATAATTCAAAATAAAACTGAATATTGTATCTGTGAACATGCAAAGTTATCTTTTTGAATTATTAACATAACCGTAACTGTTGGATTTTTCGAGCTATACATGTTCCAAAATCATAAGTGCTAAGACTACGAAATGGCTAACCTATTCCCAAGCATATGAACTTTGATTTCAATTTCGAACCTTTTCAACACGTTCAAATTGATCTATATGGTGAGTATGATTACATTCTTTCTCTTTTTAAGATAATGGTGTTACTTCTATTCAAGGAGATGACATCGTTCTAATGGGATCAACAATCAAGGGGCTTTAACAACTCTCGAGCACACAATAAATTCCGTTCCGGGTGCACCTTCAACTGTTACGATGAATGGTATCGTAGCAAATCATTCCACAAATTGCGTCTGGAGAGAATAAGTGAGGAAGCGGGAATCAAAGAGAAAATGCGTAGAGGTACCGGCAATTCAGAAGTTCTTTGGCAGAAATTGCCAGAGAAAAAATAGCGAATCATGTTCTGTTTCCTGCTTTGTATTTTGTTGCCTTATATTCATACAGCAAAAGTGTAATAAAAGAGATTTTTTGATTAATTAATTGTTTTAATTTTTTCTTCACGTAAGTTTGTCCAGCTTTTACAGCAGGAAAATGATAATATGTTCGAAAGGGTTTTGTAAAATACCAGCAAGAGTTCAAGATGATGCGTTCCAAGGTGGATTGTTCTCTACCAAAGAAATGAAGTCTGCGTATGAATTTCAGATCCTGAAGCTGCATTCTATCCTTCAAAAAGTAGAACTTATCACGGTGAAAATTCCTGGAACTTGCTTATGTAAATAGCGCAAAATGCTGTAAAGTGGGCACTTGATATTCGCGTTGTTCTTCTTCAGACATATTGCTATCGAATGAATTTAATAAACTCAATGTATTTCCGCGTTTGGAGTTGCAGAAATTGCAAAATTTAGAATCATGTTGATATGAATGCAGCTCATGTGGACGGAAGTATTTAACCGCAAGTAATTTGATTCATGGGAATTTTACTAATTAGCAAAATGGTTGTGGTTTTGATAAGAAAACTATTTCCTAATTTATGTTATCATTTGCAAGTGCTCGTGGGAAATGTAAATATTTAACCTGATAATAAATTCGTACAAATAGGCGTGCAATCTGAGAACAGTATCGTTTTCCTTCAAAGTTAGTCAAAGCGTGAACGTCGAGGGCGACCGAAGAACAATGGAATCAATCAATGAGCTGTTAAAGTGTAAACCGTTATTATACGCAAAAGTAACATATTTAGAAGTTGGCAAGCGGTATAGAATTACAGCTGGAAAGAGGATGTAAACACGATCAGTTTGAATTTAATGTTTTGCATACATACACTGAAAAAAATCCACATAGCGCCCAGAGCCATGTAACATAGCGCATTATTTATGGCCCCATACGCCATGTACATAGTACTCTGAGCCATGCAATATGGCTCCCAGCGCCATAATGTCAGAATCTACATAGCGCGTGGTCCCATGTTACATGGCGCAGCATTTATGGTGCCACACGCTATGTACATAGTACCCTGAGCCATGCAGTATAGCTCCCAGCGCCATAATTACATGGCGCAGAAATTATGGCTCCACACGCCATATTACATAGTGCCATGAGCCATGTAATATGGCTCATGGCACTACAATTATAACTCGCAGCCATGCTGTGTGAGGAGATGTATAAATATCAGCAAGCTTCTTGAGGTCTTTGATGCAGTTGATGATAGGTGAATTCCATCACCTACCATCAACTGCTCTACCTTCAGATGCTCAGAAGGTAGGAGGGTCGTGGCCTTTTGTTGGCCTTCTGGCGCCATGTGGTCTTCTGGCGCCATTTCGTGGCCTTCTGGCGCCATGTACATGGTCGATTTGTGATAAAATATAGCGCCACACGCCATCGTACATAGGAGCAGACTGTATGCTTATAACCCTCCACGCCATGTACTATAGTCCTCCACGCCATGTACTATAGTCCTCCACGCCATGTACTATAGTCCTCCACGCCATGTACTATGGTCCTCCACGCCATGTACTATAGTCCTCCACGCCATACAGTATAGTCCTCCACGCCATACAGTATAGTCCTCCACGCCATGTACTATAGTCCTCCACGCCATGTAATATAGTCCGCCACGCCATGTACATGGCGTGGACGACTATAGTACATGGCGTGTAGGCCTATGTACTTTTCGCCATGTATTATGGCGTGTGGCGCTATATTTTATCACAATCCCTAAATCGACTATGTACATGGCGCCAGAAGTCTATAAATTATGGCGTCTGGCGCCATGTGTTTTCTCAGTGCACTTGAAAGTAATTTTTTGTTTGTTTTCAGGTTTGTAACGGCAATCGTAATCGATTTAGACAACAGCATACGAATACTTCTGCCATCACGTTTCAATAAATGTAGCGATAGAGTTTTGGAGGACTTAAATGGTGGAAAGATAGCGCTAAGTAATACCACCAACGACGACAAAGGACTTCAATTCCATGAAGTGGATGGAACCTTTTTCTAGACTCCCTATTAAAAATATATAATGTTGTAATATTTTCAATAAAACAAATGTTTATTCACAAAACAATTATTTTTATTTAATGAATTGTTACGGACAGCTTTTTGCCGCCACTCACAGCAATATAAAAAAAAACTCTAGCGCACCTGAACCGCTAGAAACACTAATGTTCGAAGAACAGTAGAAGAATCGTGCAGGTTTTGAGTGCATAATCCACCACATGAGCTGCTTATTACGGCCAAACTGTTTCAAACGCCACGTTCTACTTTGGTCTCAAGAATGCATTATAACTCATATGGTGGAAGGTTTCAGATATTACCACTGGCATGAATTTCAACGTTTATGAGAGCAAAACACGGGTTAATTATATTCATTATCAGTTGCTTATTTCACAAAATTTCGAAAGCAGCATCTCATATAACATCAATGAAGAAAATGCTCAGTGCCTGCAGCACTGTAACTGAAGTTGGTGTTTGGGGCTGCGATCCGAAAAATTTGCAGAACTTTAGGAATTGCAACATTGATTATTTATTTTAATTGTAAATGTTTCCGGTATGAATACTAACTGTAAGCATTTATTGATACAAAAGTAGCACAACCGACTCGTGCTGGCAACCTTTCGCCAGTATCAAAGCCAAAAATATATCACATCTGCTTCACGTTGTTATATTACATTCGAAGTTATAGGAGTATAAAGAAATTTAGGATTACCTGCAGCGAGTTTTTTCAAATAATGGAAAGCCAATTATTTGCTGTTTATTGTCACTACAATATCATTACCAATTGAAAATTCTACGATAAAACCGCTTGATAAAGATATTGCAAACAAACACAAAACCAACAATAGCTGGCAACCCCATCGTGGTTTTTCAACCAAATTTGGCCTGAATAATGCTTATAGTAGGTTCCATTAATAGTATGAAATTCGTATTGATTTCATGACTGCACTGGAAGTTATAGGGCAAAAGGTTTTATTTTCCTGAGCGAATTTTCAAATCCAAAGACACAAAAATTACCATAGCTGGCAGCACCAATCGAATTTTTCAACCAAATTTCTATCAAACAGAGTTTAGAGTAAGGTTCAGCTACTGTGTCAATTTCATGAAAATCGGGTTACTTATTCAAATTTCATAGGGCAAAAAGCAGTTTTTTTTCTTTGTAATTTTTCAAGATGACACCACTGGCACAGAGTTGCCCACAATTCAAAATCGCTTCTATCAAACCTGGTCCTACTTAAGTCCAATGCATTCTGTAAATTTCAATGGTATCTGATTATTGATTCGTGAGTTCCCGTGAACAGAAGTTTTTGATACTAAAAATATAGGTTGACTGGGAAAGGGTTACCGTTCTTGTCCGACATGAAATTTCCAAAGTTTTACTTTGAACGTGTAGATAAAGCATAAGATTTGTATACGGATTGGTTTTATTGTAAGAAACGGACATTTTTAGGATATTCGATGATTTGAATGTTTTCACTTCCAAATTTTTATTTTTTCAAATTTAAGACACCAAAATTATCATAGCTGGCAGCTCCAACCGAATTTTTCAACCAAATTTCTACCAAACGTGGTTTAAAGTAAGATCCAGCTACTGTCTGAATTTGGTTAAAATCAAACTATTCAATCAGAATTTATAGGGCTAAAAGCAGTTATCTCTTATAGTGATTTTTCAAGATGGCACCACTGGCACAGAATCACCCGCATTTCAAAATCACTTCTATCAGACCTGGTCCTATATAGGACCAATACATTCTGCAAATTTCAATTAATTCTGCTCATTGGATCATCAGTTTCCGTGAACAGAAGTTTTTGATGCTAAAAATATAGGTAAATTGGGCAAGGGTTACCAGGCGTGCCCGTTCTACCATATCAAATTTTTTTTTTGTTTATGTAAACAAAGCACAAGATTTACATATGAGTGGCTCATCAAAAGCTACAAAAATCAACAACTAAATAATTCCAATATGTCCTAAAAATTTCGTAATGATTGAATAACTCTGTCAAAAGTTATCGCAATTTAAAAATTTTCAAGTTTTCCCGTTCTGTTTTTAGGCACCCAGCGCACACATGGGGTTAAAAAATTCCAAAACATTATCCGATTCACATGTAAAACACGTTCAAAATTTATTTCGTCAACTTTATTTTTGCAAAACTTATTTGTGTACGGAATAATAGGTATATTAAAAATATCACTAAAATGGCCGCCGGCGCCAAAGGGTTAAAGATTATTAACTTTTTGTGAGACCTGGCACTATTCTGCATATACATCAATGTGTCCTGAAAATTTCAGCTCAATCAGATGGCGCGTTCCTGAGATTTTTTCACTGAAATTTTTTGATGATATATATATATATATATAGAAATATGAATTTTTGGCCAAAGTGATTTTAATACTAATGTTTTTCTTCGAACATTAGTAAAAACTCTAGCGCACCTAAACCGCTAGAAACACTAATGTTCGAAGAACAGTAGAAGAATCGTGCAGATTTTGAGTGCATATTCTACCACACTAGCTGCTCATTACAGCCAAACTAATTCAAACACCAGGTTTGACTTTGGTCTTATAACTCATATGGTGGAGAGGTTTCAGATATTACCAGTGGCATGAATTTCAAAGTTTATGAGAGCAACACTTGTTAATTATATTCGCTCTCAGTTGCTTATTTCACAAAAATTTTCAAAGCAGCATCTGATAGAACATCAATGAAGAAAATGCTCAGTGCCTGCAGCACTGTAACTGAAGTTGGTGTTTGGGGCTGCGATCCGAAAAATTTGCAGAACTTTGGGAATTGAAACATTGGTTATTTATTTTCATTGTAAATGTTTCCGGTATGAATACTAACTGTAAGCATTTATTGATACATAAGTAGCACAACCGACTCGTGCTGGCAACCTTTTGCCAGAATCAAAGCCAATAATATATCACATCTGCTTCACGTTGTTATATAACATTTGAAGTTATAGAAGTATAAAGAGTTTTAGGGTTACCTGCAGCAAGTTTTTTCAAATAATCGAAAACTTAATATTTCCTGTTTATTGTCACTACAATATCATTACCATTTGAAAATTCTACGATAAAACCGCTTAGTAAAGATATTGCAATTAAACACAAAACCAACAATAGCTTGGCTTTTCAACCAAATTCGGCCTGAATAATGTCAATAATAGGTTCCATTAATTATATGAAATTCGTATTGATTTCATGACTGCACTGGAAGTTATAGGGCAAAAAGTTTTATTTTCCTGAGCGAATTTTCAAAACCAAAGACACAAAAATTACCATAGCTGGCAGTGCCAATCGAATTTCGCAACCAAATTTATATCAAACAGAGTTTAAAGTAAGGTTCAGCTACTGTGTCGATTTCATGAAAATCGGGTTACTTATTCACATTTCATAGGGCAAAAAGCAGTTTTTTTTCTATGTAATTTTTCAAGATGGCACCACTGGCACAGAGTGTCCCACAATTCAAAATCGCTTCTATCAGACCTGGTTCTACTTAAGTCCAATGCATTCTAACAATTTCAGTTGTATCTAATTATTAGTTCGTGAGTTCACGTGAACAGAAGTTTTTGATGCTAACAATATAGGTTAACTGGGAAAGGGTTACCGTTCTTGTCCGACATGAAATTTCCAATGTTTTACTTTGAAAGTGTAGATAAAGCATAAGGTTTGTATACAGACTGGTTTTATTGTAAGAAACGGACATTTTTGAGGATATTCATTGGTTTGAATGTTTTCACTTCCAAATTTTCATTTTTTCAAATTTAAGACACCAAAATTATCATAGCTGGCAGCTCCAACCGAATTTTTCGACCAAATTTTTATTAAACATGGTTTAAAGTAAGGTCCAGTAATGTAAGGTCTATTGTGTGAATTTTGTCAAAATCGAACGATTCAATCAGAATTTATAGGGCTAAAAGCAGTTATCTTTTTAAGTGATTTTTCAAGATGGCACCACTGGTACAGAATCGCTCACATATCAAAATCACTTCTACCAGACCTGGTCCTATTAAAGACCAATACATTCTGTAAATTTCAATTAATATTGCTTATCGGATCGTGAGTTTCCGTGAACAGAAGTTTTTGATGCTAAAAATATAGGTAAATTGGACAAGGGTTACCAGGCGTGCCCGTTATACCATATCTTTTTTTTTTTTTGGTTATGTAAACAAAGCACAAGATTTACATATGAATGGTTTATTTTTGAAGAAACGGCATTTTTTCAAGAGAGACGATGATTTGGAGATTTTCACTTTCAGTACCTGTCCTTGCTACAGGGTTGCCAGCACACTCATTAAAAGCTACACAAATCTACAACTAAATAATACCAATATGTTCCAAAAATTTCGTAATGATTGAATAGCTCTGTCTAAAAGCTATCGCAATTTAAAAATTTTCCTATTTTCCCGTTCTCTTTTTAGGCACCCAGCGCACACATAAAGTTAAAAAATTCCAAAGCATTATCCGATTCACATGTAAAACACGTTCGAAATTTATTTCGTCAACTTTATTTTTGCAAAAATTATTTGTGTACGAAATAATAGGTATATTGAAAATATCACTAAATTGGCCGCCGGCGGCAAAGGGTTAACAAAAATTGACATTTCGTGAGATGTGGACCTGTTCTGCATATACACTAATGTATCCTGAAAGTTTCAGCTCAATCGGATGGCGCGTTCCCGAGATCATCTCACTGAAATTTTTTGATGATATATATATATATATATATATATATATATATATATATATATATATATATATATATATATATATATATATATATATATATATATATATATATATATATATATATATATATATATATATATATATATATATATATATATATATATATATATATATATATATATATATATATATATATATATATATATGGAAATATGAATTTTTGGCCGAATCGATTTTAATACTAATGTTCTTCGAACATTAGTAACAAGAGGTTGTTGCTCTGAAAACATCACCTAAACACTGAAAAAAACAAGAACAATGAAGCGGTGCAGTTCAAATGCAATCGACACCTGAGTGCATTTGAACTGCATTGCTTGATGTTCGGGTGATGTTTGCTTAATAGAGAGATGCATTGTTACGGGAGATTGCGGCAACGGTATGATCAGCTGGAACAACTGAGCGGACTGGTTGACGGGAGCTGCAAGTAGTAAGGAAGCCACCACACCATGTTATTAGCATAGGGTGTGGTAGAGACAACATGCTTAGGTGACACCAGAGTAGTTCCACCTCCCTAGGTAGCCACCAGAAGAGCTTACGTGTAAGGTATAGGACGAGCTTTTATATTCCGGGGGCGAGGCCGTTGAAAAGGGCTTTAGGTGCCACCACGATCTTGGCTGGAGGCGGTGTTGAAGTGCTGATGAGGAGTTGAGCGATGTGTGTTGGGTGAAGTGCAAGAAGGAGAGAAGCAGATGGAGAGAAGCTTTGTGCGAGAGAATGGGCGTTGGGTGCGAGGAGATGAAGAAGCTATGTTCGAGAGAATGGGCGTTGGGTGCGAGGAGTTGAAGAAGCTTTTTGTGAGCGAATGGGCGTTGGGTGCGAGGAGTTGTGTGAGTGTGTTCCGCACTTTGCATTGCCTTGAGTCGTGTTAGAGGGGCTATTTCCAGCCTTTATTCTCTGTGTAAGCTTGACCTGCGCTCTGTTTACAAACGATCAGACCATGTGTTTGGTTTAACAGCAAACTCGATAGCCCGTGTTCTGTTAGTGTATATAATTTTACTTTTATCGATCCGAATGAACCAGTTCCAGGGATGTAAAATGTACATTTCTTGGTGATTAAGCATATGGCGATAAGCATGCATTACATACGTGTATTGGGCTGCAAATTGAGTTGAATGAAATTGAGTTGAATGAAACATGATGTGCCTGTGGCTAGTGATTTTTATTGGCCGCCGCAGCCGCCATATTCCACAAGCCTGTAAGATAGACAAATAACTAGCCTGAAAATCTTTAAACAAATATTCATATTAAACCATCAGTCTACACGACTTCCAGAAAAATAAATACACATTTTAAAAGATGTACTTTTTATTTTATTTGTTAAATTCATTTATTTTTTATTACAAATTTTATTATTAAAAATTCTCCTCTGGTCTCATCCTTGCCGCTGAAAACGAGGTACTGTCCTTCGGTATTGTTGAGTTCGTCCACCTGACGCTGTGTCTTTATTTTATCGGAAAATCTTGATGGTAGGAACACATGCTCGCCGTTCAGTAGGCGTACAATTAGCCGCAGCCCGAATTTTGTTTTAATGAGGGAAAACGTGTGGATCGGGTAGTCCTTTCCAATCTCGAGCTCTGTGTTCGGCGTATGGACACTATCTCGATCCTCTGCAACGTCGCACAGTACCATAAAAGCACTCTTAAAAAGATGGATACTATTTATTACTTGAAAAAGTTAATAAAAATTTGTTCAATAACGAACTTACCATTTTTCTACTGTTTTCAAACTGATGCAAAATATGCCAATCGGTTCGGTATTTATACTAGTTTCCAACACTTCAGAATAGAAAAAGCAAAACTTCACAGACTTTTTACTCACATCTAAGATACCTGATCTTATCATGTTTTTAAAATGCAATTAATATGGATTCTACATGCAATGTAATCGACATGAGTTTTGCAGGCAGATCAGATACCTCAAAACAAAAAAAAGCAAAGTTTCATAGACTCTTTACGCATCTGTAAGCTGTCTTAGCATGTCACGTTTTTAAAATGTAATTAATAAGACCCCTTAAGGCAACGTAGCACCTCCAAATTTTAAAAAAATCGATTTTTGTTTTTTGATTGAATTTGTTAGAATGAAGGTTTTAAAACATGATTTTAATAATATAAAATTGAAATTCTAAAACAAAAAATTTTTATGAGTATATATAGCGAAGCGCCCCAAGATCATTTTTCTATGATTTTCGTTCACTTCGCTATATCGCTACATCGACTTAAGCCAAAGTGTAGACAAAGATAAGTGAGTCATCCCCTTTAAAAGAAGCAAAAAATAAGCTAGCCTTGGCAAAAAAAACAAAAAAATAGCTGTAAAAGATGTTTCTAAAAAAAGTGTAGAATCTCCAAAAAAAGATCTGAAAAAAGTTCACCTGACACTAAAATTAATGAAAAATTTAGCCACGTATTATGGCCTAACTATACGACGAAATAGTGATTCAGTTGAAAATATGCGCAAGGAAATTTGGGTAGCATATTACCACAAAATTTCAACTGATGAGAACCCTCAACACTGTTATTATCCTGTTGGAGAAACGACTTGGTGTAACTGGCGCAAGGCGGAGGCAGCGGGTGATAATGCATTAAACAATTTCAAGCATCCTCCACCTTTAGATGATGAGGTACAAGAAATGTTAAAGCCTATTTATGGTGACTTATCATCAGAAGATTTATTAAAGCGTTGTTTGGGCAATTTTGCGCAGAATAATAACGAAAGCTATAACTCTTGTGTTTGGAATTTGGCCCCCAAACATACTTTTTGTGGGAAAAACGTACTAAATATGGCTGCAAATATTTCTGTATGTACATTTAATGAAGGATTTATGGCTATCTTGAAAATAATGCAAGTCATGGGAATTACAATTGGCCAATGTGCGCTGGAACATGCAGAGCATAGAGATGCTGCAAGAATTAACCAGGCGGGAAAACACTCAACTGAGGCATCTAAAGAGGCCAGAACTGCTCGAAGGGAGCAAAAATCTTTAGAAGAGGAGGAGTATGAGCAAGAAGAAGGTGTATTGTATGGTTCAAGCATCGCAGATTAATTTTAGGCAAGATTTATTGCAAAAAATATTGAATTTTAACTTTAAACGCGATTTTCTCGAAACAACGTTTTCCAAGTTGGCGTGCATGATTAAAAAAAACAATATTATCCAATCGTTTTGAAATTTTAACACGTTAATCTGCACATGTTAATGCTCAGAATGAACTACGGATGAAAAAATCGGCATTAAGCTTTTTTAGTTATAGCCGATTTTTGGGGGAAAAAACCTCGATTTTCGAAAAAACGCCGCCATTTTGTTATTTTTCAGCCAAATTTTTTTTTTTTTAGTTCATTCCAAGGCCGCTTTGATGTTGGTCAAAACCCGGTTTTTGTTTTTTTTCAGTCTTTCCTGAGAGCAGTTATCATGCACGCCAGGTTTTTTTGATGTATTTTCCAAAAAAATTGTAACAGGCGACACGGGGCCACAAAACATTTTTAACAATTTTGTTTATGTAGTCTAAGACAAATAAAGTATGTGTAAAAAGTTTCATTAAGATATGTCTTTTTAATCAATTCAAAACAAGCCTTTGAAAATAACATTTTTTTTTCAATTGGAAGGTGCTATGTCGCCTTAAAACAAAAATGGCAAAGTTTCATAGACTCTTTGCGCATCTGTAAGCTGACTTAGCATGTCACGTTTTAAAAATGTAATTAATAAAGAATTTGCACACAATGTAACCGATATGAATCTTGCAGGCGGAGCAGACATCTCAAAACAAAATTAACAAAACTTCATAGACTCTTTACGCATCTGTAAGATGTCTTAGCATGTCACGCTTTGAAATTGTAATTGATAAAGAATTTGCATACAATGTAGTTGATATGAATTTTGTATACAAACCAAACACAGCAAAGCCTTTTTCAAAGCCTTCTAGTAGTGTGCTAGAACATATATGTTTGAATATTAATTAAGAACCTGTCATTTTTCACTATCTTGATAGCTATCAATTATAGAGGATTATTGATCACGTTACTTTGAAATTTTTCATTTAAGGATAATTGTATGCACTTGGAATGTGATTGCTTTCTATTTACTGGTTACAGAAGTATAGATTGTATTCTCTTAACTATACTTCGATGGTATGTGTGAAATCAAAACTATATAAAAACCGTATCTTTGACGGTTAATATTCACACTTCGACTTTAAAGTATTAGTTGTGAAGAAGTATTCTTCGGGAATTAGCCATGAGTGAGACAGCAACTTCAGGGTGTGTTTGTAGCAGGCTTGTGGACACCACTTTAGACACAGTGAAAACTAATACGATTTTTATTTGCAGATACTGAAGGCTCTTGGTGCAGTCGCTGTTTTGAAGCGGACGTCCCAGTCCTCAGCATTTTTTTTCTTAGCATTTTTTCTACTAATTGTACTTGCTACTAGTTCACCACACCGTTTAATAAAAATGTCAAGTTGTAGCGTTTTTATTAAATATCTTGAAAGTGCCTTGAATTTAGGCCACAACTTTTTTATGACGGGCTTGACACCTATGTTGTGCGAGTTGAAAGCCAAAAAGTTGATTTTTACAGAGCCTGAGAAATATGCTCTGATTACCTTGTTGGTAAGGTTTTCATCTCTATTCAAAGTCGATTTCTCAAATCATGTACTCAGGCAGACTCTAGAGTATATGAATATAGGCAAGGGGAGCTCATCGGTAACAGCTTGTAATGACACGATACATATGGACGGGGAGTTAGTTTTAAGTCATAGCCATATAAATACGATAGCAGGTCACAATAGTTCTAACCAAATTTTGCAAGAAAGTAATCCTCTAGATTTAACAGTTCAAAAAATTGGTAGTTCAAAAGCCACTTATGAATTATTATCAAAACAGGGTACATTTTTTAAAAAATTCAATGTGGAAGGTATTAAAATTAATTTTCGTTTACAAGATTTCAATACCCGTGCTGAAAATCCTATTGGTCATCTGGAAAAAGTATTTGACGATGTTGTAAAGGATTTAATAACAAATTCGATCAAAGGAAGCAGAATCAGCTTCACAATAGAGCTACCCAACTCTTCCCACATACAACCTATATGGTCAAGTTTAAGGTTTGTAAACGAAATAAGCAGGAAGTATATTCTGGGTCTAATTTCTAAAGTGAATCAATCCAACAGTAATTTTCTAGCAGACGATGTCATGCAGATAAATGCAAACATTGTTAACCTCCCTTTTGCAGGGCGTAGACTTAATCATAAATATTCTGACGAAGCCGTGCTTTTAAGCAGAAAAACAAAAAGTGTTGTGGATGTGGGTTTAGAAAATGATGTCAGCTGTCTGCCTCGAAGTTTATGTTATGCAATGGAAATAGCTTCGTTAAAATTTAACGCACAATCTCATTTAGATGTTATAAGTAGACTGCCCAGATTAACTATTTAATTATGTAAAGATGCTAAAGTAACTATTTGTAAAGATGGTTGCATTTTGTCTGATCTTTACAAGTTTCAGAATCTTCTAAAGGATTATCAAATAATTGTCTTTGATAACATTTGGGATTCCAACTCTATTCTCTTCAAGGCTGACTCCTCACCTTCTTTAGTAAAAAAGATTTATTTGTATTATTCACATAGATTGAAACATGTTTACGTGATTAAATCGTTAACAGGTTTTTTCGACAAACGCTATGCATGTTCTTTTTGTAATAAATTATTCATGAATAAATTTCATAGGTGTAAAAGGAAGTGTCCGTAATGCCATTCGAGTCCGCCGTGTAATTTTGTTGAAAAACTTACTCATTGTGTGTTCAACAATGAATTGACGTTGTCACCTTGACAATGGCAACAGCAGATGGGAGACAGACAGCTGATCGGAAAACTTTAATACTGTGTTTAAAATGTAAAATTGGATATTGGAAATTTAAAAACCAGTAATTGTTCAGAAGCTGGAATGTACCGAAATTTTCACTATCCAGTTATTTTCAAAAGTTAAAGTTAAAATAGAAATTTGAAATGAAAGTCTAGTCCATCATCAGCTTTGAAATCCTTTGAAAACCTTAGAAGTTAATTCAAAAAGAACAATAGTATTATATCCCTTTAACTTCCAATGCAGTGATCAGATCAATACGAAGTTCGCAGAGCAGGTTGACTTCAACGTGAGGCAGATGTGACTTATTTTGGCTTCGATGCTAGCAAAGGACTGCTAGCATAAGGTGTTTTTTACTAATTTTCCAAGAAAAGTAATATTAAACTCGTTTCGCCGAAAATTCATATTTCTTTATATATATATATACATATATATATAAATATATATATATATATATATATATATATATATATATATATATATATATATATATATATATATATATATATATATACCTATATATATATATATATATATATAAATATATATATATATATATATATATATATATATATATATATATATATATATATATATATACATATATATATATATATATATATTTATATATATATACATATATATATATATATATATATATATATATATATATATATATATATATATATAAATGATTAAGGGAGATAATCTCAGGAGTGCCCGATTCGATTGAGCTGAAATTTTCGGAGAACGTAGATGTATATAGTAGGTAGGTCCACGACTTTCTCAAATTCAGATATTCTAAACTTTTTGGCGGCGGCGAGCGTTTTAGTGAATTTTGAGGTACTCCTATATTTCCAAGCAGTGTAAAGTTTTGTTAAAGAAAACTATCGAAAATGAAAACTAATTATGTTCTAAGCTTGTTTTTGATAAAAAATTGGAAATTGTGAGCCGTGTTTGGGTGCAGGGTGCCTAAAAGTTTGCAAGGATTTTTTTCAAATTTTGATTTGTCATTACTTCTAAGAAAAACAATGGATCATCGTGAAATTTGCAGAGCGTATTAGTGTTGACTAAAATTTAGAACATGGGATTTTTAAGATATTGCGGGTAATCCTGTAGCTACGGCAGGCTCCTGAATAAAAAACCTTCAAATCATTGACCTTCCTGAAAATTTTTTTATTTTTGACAAAAAAATCAGATCACTGATAAAATTTAACCTTTGTCCATCATGTCAAATTAAAATTTTCAAAATTCCGATTTGCACAAAACGGCAACCCATCACCAAATTAGCTCTATTTACAGCACTCGAAAGTTCTGTTCACGAGAACTGACGACCGGGTTATTCGATCATAGTGAAATTTACAGGACATGTTGGTATTAGTTAGGACCGAGTCTGATAGAAGTGATTTTGAAACGCGGGCAACCCTGTGCCAGTGGTACCATCTTGAAAAATCACCTAGAAAAAAAACTGGTTTTTGGCCTATAACTTCCGATCCAGCCATCAGATTTTGACAAGATTCATCCAATACTTGGATCTTACTTTAGGTAACATTTGATAAAAATTTGGCTGGAAAATTAGAATAGAGTTGACAGCTATGGTGATTTTTGTCTCCTAAATCTTGCAAATTTGCTCAGGAAAATAAAGCTTTTTTCCCTATAACTTCCGGTCTAGTGTAAAAATCAGAACGAAGTTTACGCAGTAAATGGACTTTAATGTGAACCAAATGTCATAGAAATTTCGTACCAAAATCGTAAAAGGGCTGCCAGCTATGACCATTTTTGTAATTTTGTTTAATTTCTTTACTGAGCGATTTTGTCATTAAATTTCCAAATGGAAATGATCCTGCAATGAAAATTAACAACAAAAATAACCCTTTAAAATTTGATAAGTTTTGAGGGTAGTAACCCTAAAATTCCTTTCACCCGTATAACTTCCAGCGCAGTGATTCAATCGAAACGAAATTTACTGGTTTGGTTTAACTTAACGTGAAGCAGATTTGGTATGTATTATGCTTTGCTGTTGACACAGGCTAACCAGCATTAGCCATTTCCGTAAATATTGCACCAACAGATGCTTCAAATTACGTTCTCATATGCAAAGCATTTGCAATAAAAATAAGGAATTCTTTTTTAAATTTTCCGAGTTTTGAATATTTTTCGGATGGCAGCCTGAAACAACGTTTAACCGCTGAAACCTTTGATGAAATCCTGCGAAGAGAACGAAATTCAAAGGATACGTTGATTTGAGTATGAGCTTGTTATGGTAAACTTATTACTGCTTTGTTCGGAAAGTGTTGCCAGCACTGAACATTTACATCATTTGTGTTATAGTTGAGTTTTGTTGGTTTGGATAAGGAATGGTTGATATGATTCTACAAAACAGTGTATTACGTCTTTCCACACTTTTTTATGGCACTCATGGCACTACAATTATAACAATTATAACGCTCATGGCACTACAATTATAACTCGCAGCCATGCTGTGTGAGGAGATGTATAAATATCAGCAAGCTTCTTGAGGTCTTTGATGCAGTTGATGATAGGTGAATTCCATCACCTACCATCAACTGCTCTACCTTCAGATGCTCAGAAGGTAGGAGGGTCGTGGCCTTTTGTTGGCCTTCTGGCGCCATGTGGTCTTCTGGCGCCATTTCGTGGCCTTCTGGCGCCATGTACATGGTCGATTTGTGATAAAATATAGCGCCACACGCCATCGTACATAGGAGCAGACTGTATGCTTATAACCCTCCACGCCATGTACTATAGTCCTCCACGCCATGTACTATAGTCCTCCACGCCATGTACTATAGTCCTCCACGCCATGTACTATGGTCCTCCACGCCATGTACTATAGTCCTCCACGCCATACAGTATAGTCCTCCACGCCATACAGTATAGTCCTCCACGCCATGTACTATAGTCCTCCACGCCATGTAATATAGTCCGCCACGCCATGTACATGGCGTGGACGACTATAGTACATGGCGTGTAGGCCTATGTACTTTTCGCCATGTATTATGGCGTGTGGCGCTATATTTTATCACAATCCCTAAATCGACTATGTACATGGCACCAGAAGTCTATAAATTATGGCGTCTGGCGCCATGTGTTTTCTCAGTGCACTTGAAAGTAATTTTTTGTTTGTTTTCAGGTTTGTAACGGCAATCGTAATCGATTTAGACAACAGCATACGAATACTTCTGCCATCACGTTTTAATAAATGTAGCGATAGAGTTTTGGAGGACTTAAATGGTGGAAAGATAGCGCTAAGTAATACCACCAACGACGACAAAGGACTTCAATTCCATGAAGTGGATGGAACCTTTTTCTAGACTCCCTATTAAAAATATATAATGTTGTAATATTTAACTAACATAACCGTAACTGTTGGATTTTTCGAGCTATACATGTTCCAAAATCATAAGTGCTAAGACTACGAAATGGCTAACCTATTCCCAAGCATATGAACTTTGATTTCAATTTCGAACCTTTTCAACACGTTCAAATTGATCTATATGGTGAGTATGATTACATTCTTTCTCTTTTTAAGATAATGGTGTTACTTCTATTCAAGGAGATGACATCGTTCTAATGGGATCAACAATCAAGGGGCTTTAACAACTCTCGAGCACACAATAAATTCCGTTCCGGGTGCACCTTCAACTGTTACGATGAATGGTATCGTAGCAAATCATTCCACAAATTGCGTCTGGAGAGAATAAGTGAGGAAGCGGGAATCAAAGAGAAAATGCGTAGAGGTACCGGCAATTCAGAAGTTCTTTGGCAGAAATTGCCAGAGAAAAAATAGCGAATCATGTTCTGTTTCCTGCTTTGTATTTTGTTGCCTTATATTCATACAGCAAAAGTGTAATAAAAGAGATTTTTTGATTAATTAATTGTTTTAATTTTTTCTTCACGTAAGTTTGTCCAGCTTTTACAGCAGGAAAATGATAATATGTTCGAAAGGGTTTTGTAAAATACCAGCAAGAGTTCAAGATGATGCGTTCCAAGGTGGATTGTTCTCTACCAAAGAAATGAAGTCTGCGTATGAATTTCAGATCCTGAAGCTGCATTCTATCCTTCAAAAAGTAGAACTTATCACGGTGAAAATTCCTGGAACTTGCTTATGTAAATAGCGCAAAATGCTGTAAAGTGGGCACTTGATATTCGCGTTGTTCTTCTTCAGACATATTGCTATCGAATGAATTTAATAAACTCAATGTATTTCCGCGTTTGGAGTTGCAGAAATTGCAAAATTTAGAATCATGTTGATATGAATGCAGCTCATGTGGACGGAAGTATTTAACCGCAAGTAATTTGATTCATGGGAATTTTACTAATTAGCAAAATGGTTGTGGTTTTGATAAGAAAACTATTTCCTAATTTATGTTATCATTTGCAAGTGCTCGTGGGAAATGTAAATATTTAACCTGATAATAAATTCGTACAAATAGGCGTGCAATCTGAGAACAGTATCGTTTTCCTTCAAAGTTAGTCAAAGCGTGAACGTCGAGGGCGACCGAAGAACAATGGAATCAATCAATGAGCTGTTAAAGTGTAAACCGTTATTATACGCAAAAGTAACATATTTAGAAGTTGGCAAGCGGTATAGAATTACAGCTGGAAAGAGGATGTAAACACGATCAGTTTGAATTTAATGTTTTGCATACATACACTGAAAAAAATCCACATAGCGCCCAGAGCCATGTAACATAGCGCATTATTTATGGCCCCATACGCCATGTACATAGTACTCTGAGCCATGCAATATGGCTCCCAGCGCCATAATGTCAGAATCTACATAGCGCGTGGTCCCATGTTACATGGCGCAGCATTTATGGTGCCACACGCTATGTACATAGTACCCTGAGCCATGCAGTATAGCTCCCAGCGCCATAATTACATGGCGCAGAAATTATGGCTCCACACGCCATATTACATAGTGCCATGAGCCATGTAATATGGCTCATGGCACTACAATTATAACTCGCAGCCATGCTGTGTGAGGAGATGTATAAATATCAGCAAGCTTCTTGAGGTCTTTGATGCAGTTGATGATAGGTGAATTCCATCACCTACCATCAACTGCTCTACCTTCAGATGCTCAGAAGGTAGGAGGGTCGTGGCCTTTTGTTGGCCTTCTGGCGCCATGTGGTCTTCTGGCGCCATTTCGTGGCCTTCTGGCGCCATGTACATGGTCGATTTGTGATAAAATATAGCGCCACACGCCATCGTACATAGGAGCAGACTGTATGCTTATAACCCTCCACGCCATGTACTATAGTCCTCCACGCCATGTACTATAGTCCTCCACGCCATGTACTATAGTCCTCCACGCCATGTACTATGGTCCTCCACGCCATGTACTATAGTCCTCCACGCCATACAGTATAGTCCTCCACGCCATACAGTATAGTCCTCCACGCCATGTACTATAGTCCTCCACGCCATGTAATATAGTCCGCCACGCCATGTACATGGCGTGGACGACTATAGTACATGGCGTGTAGGCCTATGTACTTTTCGCCATGTATTATGGCGTGTGGCGCTATATTTTATCACAATCCCTAAATCGACTATGTACATGGCGCCAGAAGTCTATAAATTATGGCGTCTGGCGCCATGTGTTTTCTCAGTGCACTTGAAAGTAATTTTTTGTTTGTTTTCAGGTTTGTAACGGCAATCGTAATCGATTTAGACAACAGCATACGAATACTTCTGCCATCACGTTTCAATAAATGTAGCGATAGAGTTTTGGAGGACTTAAATGGTGGAAAGATAGCGCTAAGTAATACCACCAACGACGACAAAGGACTTCAATTCCATGAAGTGGATGGAACCTTTTTCTAGACTCCCTATTAAAAATATATAATGTTGTAATATTTTCAATAAAACAAATGTTTATTCACAAAACAATTATTTTTATTTAATGAATTGTTACGGACAGCTTTTTGCCGCCACTCACAGCAATATAAAAAAAAACTCTAGCGCACCTGAACCGCTAGAAACACTAATGTTCGAAGAACAGTAGAAGAATCGTGCAGGTTTTGAGTGCATAATCCACCACATGAGCTGCTTATTACGGCCAAACTGTTTCAAACGCCACGTTCTACTTTGGTCTCAAGAATGCATTATAACTCATATGGTGGAAGGTTTCAGATATTACCACTGGCATGAATTTCAACGTTTATGAGAGCAAAACACGGGTTAATTATATTCATTATCAGTTGCTTATTTCACAAAATTTCGAAAGCAGCATCTCATATAACATCAATGAAGAAAATGCTCAGTGCCTGCAGCACTGTAACTGAAGTTGGTGTTTGGGGCTGCGATCCGAAAAATTTGCAGAACTTTAGGAATTGCAACATTGATTATTTATTTTAATTGTAAATGTTTCCGGTATGAATACTAACTGTAAGCATTTATTGATACAAAAGTAGCACAACCGACTCGTGCTGGCAACCTTTCGCCAGTATCAAAGCCAAAAATATATCACATCTGCTTCACGTTGTTATATTACATTCGAAGTTATAGGAGTATAAAGAAATTTAGGATTACCTGCAGCGAGTTTTTTCAAATAATGGAAAGCCAATTATTTGCTGTTTATTGTCACTACAATATCATTACCAATTGAAAATTCTACGATAAAACCGCTTGATAAAGATATTGCAAACAAACACAAAACCAACAATAGCTGGCAACCCCATCGTGGTTTTTCAACCAAATTTGGCCTGAATAATGCTTATAGTAGGTTCCATTAATAGTATGAAATTCGTATTGATTTCATGACTGCACTGGAAGTTATAGGGCAAAAGGTTTTATTTTCCTGAGCGAATTTTCAAATCCAAAGACACAAAAATTACCATAGCTGGCAGCACCAATCGAATTTTTCAACCAAATTTCTATCAAACAGAGTTTAGAGTAAGGTTCAGCTACTGTGTCAATTTCATGAAAATCGGGTTACTTATTCAAATTTCATAGGGCAAAAAGCAGTTTTTTTTCTTTGTAATTTTTCAAGATGACACCACTGGCACAGAGTTGCCCACAATTCAAAATCGCTTCTATCAAACCTGGTCCTACTTAAGTCCAATGCATTCTGTAAATTTCAATGGTATCTGATTATTGATTCGTGAGTTCCCGTGAACAGAAGTTTTTGATACTAAAAATATAGGTTGACTGGGAAAGGGTTACCGTTCTTGTCCGACATGAAATTTCCAAAGTTTTACTTTGAACGTGTAGATAAAGCATAAGATTTGTATACGGATTGGTTTTATTGTAAGAAACGGACATTTTTAGGATATTCGATGATTTGAATGTTTTCACTTCCAAATTTTTATTTTTTCAAATTTAAGACACCAAAATTATCATAGCTGGCAGCTCCAACCGAATTTTTCAACCAAATTTCTATCAAACGTGGTTTAAAGTAAGATCCAGCTACTGTCTGAATTTGGTCAAAATCAAACTATTCAATCAGAATTTATAGGGCTAAAAGCAGTTATCTCTTATAGTGATTTTTCAAGATGGCACCACTGGCACAGAATCACCCGCATTTCAAAATCACTTCTATCAGACCTGGTCCTATATAGGACCAATACATTCTGCAAATTTCAATTAATTCTGCTCATTGGATCATCAGTTTCCGTGAACAGAAGTTTTTGATGCTAAAAATATAGGTAAATTGGGCAAGGGTTACCAGGCGTGCCCGTTCTACCATATCAAATTTTTTTTTTGTTTATGTAAACAAAGCACAAGATTTACATATGAGTGGCTCATCAAAAGCTACAAAAATCAACAACTAAATAATTCCAATATGTCCTAAAAATTTCGTAATGATTGAATAACTCTGTCAAAAGTTATCGCAATTTAAAAATTTTCAAGTTTTCCCGTTCTGTTTTTAGGCACCCAGCGCACACATGGGGTTAAAAAATTCCAAAACATTATCCGATTCACATGTAAAACACGTTCAAAATTTATTTCGTCAACTTTATTTTTGCAAAACTTATTTGTGTACGGAATAATAGGTATATTAAAAATATCACTAAAATGGCCGCCGGCGCCAAAGGGTTAAAGATTATTAACTTTTTGTGAGACCTGGCACTATTCTGCATATACATCAATGTGTCCTGAAAATTTCAGCTCAATCAGATGGCGCGTTCCTGAGATTTTTTCACTGAAATTTTTTGATGATATATATATATATATATAGAAATATGAATTTTTGGCCAAAGTGATTTTAATACTAATGTTTTTCTTCGAACATTAGTAAAAACTCTAGCGCACCTAAACCGCTAGAAACACTAATGTTCGAAGAACAGTAGAAGAATCGTGCAGATTTTGAGTGCATATTCTACCACACTAGCTGCTCATTACAGCCAAACTAATTCAAACACCAGGTTTGACTTTGGTCTTATAACTCATATGGTGGAGAGGTTTCAGATATTACCAGTGGCATGAATTTCAAAGTTTATGAGAGCAACACTTGTTAATTATATTCGCTCTCAGTTGCTTATTTCACAAAAATTTTCAAAGCAGCATCTGATAGAACATCAATGAAGAAAATGCTCAGTGCCTGCAGCACTGTAACTGAAGTTGGTGTTTGGGGCTGCGATCCGAAAAATTTGCAGAACTTTGGGAATTGAAACATTGGTTATTTATTTTCATTGTAAATGTTTCCGGTATGAATACTAACTGTAAGCATTTATTGATACATAAGTAGCACAACCGACTCGTGCTGGCAACCTTTTGCCAGAATCAAAGCCAATAATATATCACATCTGCTTCACGTTGTTATATAACATTTGAAGTTATAGAAGTATAAAGAGTTTTAGGGTTACCTGCAGCAAGTTTTTTCAAATAATCGAAAACTTAATATTTCCTGTTTATTGTCACTACAATATCATTACCATTTGAAAATTCTACGATAAAACCGCTTAGTAAAGATATTGCAATTAAACACAAAACCAACAATAGCTTGGCTTTTCAACCAAATTCGGCCTGAATAATGTCAATAATAGGTTCCATTAATTATATGAAATTCGTATTGATTTCATGACTGCACTGGAAGTTATAGGGCAAAAAGTTTTATTTTCCTGAGCGAATTTTCAAAACCAAAGACACAAAAATTACCATAGCTGGCAGTGCCAATCGAATTTCGCAACCAAATTTATATCAAACAAAGTTTAAAGTTAGGTTCAGCTACTGTGTCGATTTCATGAAAATCGGGTTACTTATTCACATTTCATAGGGCAAAAAGCAGTTTTTTTTCTATGTAATTTTTCAAGATGGCACCACTGGCACAGAGTTGCCCACAATTCAAAATCGCTTCTATCAGACCTGGTTCTACTTAAGTCCAATGCATTCTAACAATTTCAGTTGTATCTAATTATTAGTTCGTGAGTTCACGTGAACAGAAGTTTTTGATGCTAACAATATAGGTTAACTGGGAAAGGGTTACCGTTCTTGTCCGACATGAAATTTCCAATGTTTTACTTTGAAAGTGTAGATAAAGCATAAGGTTTGTATACAGACTGGTTTTATTGTAAGAAACGGACATTTTTGAGGATATTCATTGGTTTGAATGTTTTCACTTCCAAATTTTCATTTTTTCAAATTTAAGACACCAAAATTATCATAGCTGGCAGCTCCAACCGAATTTTTCGACCAAATTCTTATTAAACATGGTTTAAAGTAAGGTCCAGTAATGTAAGGTCTATTGTGTGAATTTTGTCAAAATCGAACGATTCAATCAGAATTTATAGGGCTAAAAGCAGTTATCTTTTTAAGTGATTTTTCAAGATGGCACCACTGGTACAGAATCGCTCACATATCAAAATCACTTCTACCAGACCTGGTCCTATTAAAGACCAATACATTCTGTAAATTTCAATTAATATTGCTTATCGGATCGTGAGTTTCCGTGAACAGAAGTTTTTGATGCTAAAAATATAGGTAAATTGGACAAGGGTTACCAGGCGTGCCCGTTATACCATATCTTTTTTTTTTTTTGGTTATGTAAACAAAGCACAAGATTTACATATGAATGGTTTATTTTTGAAGAAACGGCATTTTTTCAAGAGAGACGATGATTTGGAGATTTTCACTTTCAGTACCTGTCCTTGCTACAGGGTTGCCAGCACACTCATTAAAAGCTACACAAATCTACAACTAAATAATACCAATATGTTCCAAAAATTTCGTAATGATTGAATAGCTCTGTCTAAAAGCTATCGCAATTTAAAAATTTTCCTATTTTCCCGTTCTCTTTTTAGGCACCCAGCGCACACATAAAGTTAAAAAATTCCAAAGCATTATCCGATTCACATGTAAAACACGTTCGAAATTTATTTCGTCAACTTTATTTTTGCAAAAATTATTTGTGTACGAAATAATAGGTATATTGAAAATATCACTAAATTGGCCGCCGGCGGCAAAGGGTTAACAAAAATTGACATTTGGTGAGATGTGGACCTGTTCTGCATATACACTAATGTATCCTGAAAGTTTCAGCTCAATCGGATGGCGCGTTCCCGAGATCATCTCACTGAAATTTTTTGATGATATATATATATATATATATATATATATATATATATATATATATATATATATATATATATATATATATATATATATATATATATATATATATATATATATATATATATATATATATATATATATATATATATATATATATATGGAAATATGAATTTTTGGCCGAATCGATTTTAATACTAATGTTCTTCGAACATTAGTAACAAGAGGTTGTTGCTCTGAAAACATCACCTAAACACTGAAAAAAACAAGAACAATGAAGCGGTGCAGTTCAAATGCAATCGACACCTGAGTGCATTTGAACTGCATTGCTTGATGTTCGGGTGATGTTTGCTTAATAGAGAGATGCATTGTTACGGGAGATTGCGGCAACGGTATGATCAGCTGGAACAACTGAGCGGACTGGTTGACGGGAGCTGCAAGTAGTAAGGAAGCCACCACACCATGTTATTAGCATAGGGTGTGGTAGAGACAACATGCTTAGGTGACACCAGAGTAGTTCCACCTCCCTAGGTAGCCACCAGAAGAGCTTACGTGTAAGGTATAGGACGAGCTTTTATATTCCGGGGGCGAGGCCGTTGAAAAGGGCTTTAGGTGCCACCACGATCTTGGCTGGAGGCGGTGTTGAAGTGCTGATGAGGAGTTGAGCGATGTGTGTTGGGTGAAGTGCAAGAAGGAGAGAAGCAGATGGAGAGAAGCTTTGTGCGAGAGAATGGGCGTTGGGTGCGAGGAGATGAAGAAGCTATGTTCGAGAGAATGGGCGTTGGGTGCGAGGAGTTGAAGAAGCTTTTTGTGAGCGAATGGGCGTTGGGTGCGAGGAGTTGTGTGAGTGTGTTCCGCACTTTGCATTGCCTTGAGTCGTGTTAGAGGGGCTATTTCCAGCCTTTATTCTCTGTGTAAGCTTGACCTGCGCTCTGTTTACAAACGATCAGACCATGTGTTTGGTTTAACAGCAAACTCGATAGCCCGTGTTCTGTTAGTGTATATAATTTTACTTTTATCGATCCGAATGAACCAGTTCCAGGGATGTAAAATGTACATTTCTTGGTGATTAAGCATATGGCGATAAGCATGCATTACATACGTGTATTGGGCTGCAAATTGAGTTGAATGAAATTGAGTTGAATGAAACATGATGTGCCTGTGGCTAGTGATTTTTATTGGCCGCCGCAGCCGCCATATTCCACAAGCCTGTAAGATAGACAAATAACTAGCCTGAAAATCTTTAAACAAATATTCATATTAAACCATCAGTCTACACGACTTCCAGAAAAATAAATACACATTTTAAAAGATGTACTTTTTATTTTATTTGTTAAATTCATTTATTTTTTATTACAAATTTTATTATTAAAAATTCTCCTCTGGTCTCATCCTTGCCGCTGAAAACGAGGTACTGTCCTTCGGTATTGTTGAGTTCGTCCACCTGACGCTGTGTCTTTATTTTATCGGAAAATCTTGATGGTAGGAACACATGCTCGCCGTTCAGTAGGCGTACAATTAGCCGCAGCCCGAATTTTGTTTTAATGAGGGAAAACGTGTGGATCGGGTAGTCCTTTCCAATCTCGAGCTCTGTGTTCGGCGTATGGACACTATCTCGATCCTCTGCAACGTCGCACAGTACCATAAAAGCACTCTTAAAAAGATGGATACTATTTATTACTTGAAAAAGTTAATAAAAATTTGTTCAATAACGAACTTACCATTTTTCTACTGTTTTCAAACTGATGCAAAATATGCCAATCGGTTCGGTATTTATACTAGTTTCCAACACTTCAGAATAGAAAAAGCAAAACTTCACAGACTTTTTACTCACATCTAAGATACCTGATCTTATCATGTTTTTAAAATGCAATTAATATGGATTCTACATGCAATGTAATCGACATGAGTTTTGCAGGCAGATCAGATACCTCAAAACAAAAAAAAGCAAAGTTTCATAGACTCTTTACGCATCTGTAAGCTGTCTTAGCATGTCACGTTTTTAAAATGTAATTAATAAGACCCCTTAAGGCAACGTAGCACCTCCAAATTTTAAAAAAATCGATTTTTGTTTTTTGATTGAATTTGTTAGAATGAAGGTTTTAAAACATGATTTTAATAATATAAAATTGAAATTCTAAAACAAAAAATTTTTATGAGTATATATAGCGAAGCGCCCCAAGATCATTTTTCTATGATTTTCGTTCACTTCGCTATATCGCTACATCGACTTAAGCCAAAGTGTAGACAAAGATAAGTGAGTCATCCCCTTTAAAAGAAGCAAAAAATAAGCTAGCCTTGGCAAAAAAAACAAAAAAATAGCTGTAAAAGATGTTTCTAAAAAAAGTGTAGAATCTCCAAAAAAAGATCTGAAAAAAGTTCACCTGACACTAAAATTAATGAAAAATTTAGCCACGTATTATGGCCTAACTATACGACGAAATAGTGATTCAGTTGAAAATATGCGCAAGGAAATTTGGGTAGCATATTACCACAAAATTTCAACTGATGAGAACCCTCAACACTGTTATTATCCTGTTGGAGAAACGACTTGGTGTAACTGGCGCAAGGCGGAGGCAGCGGGTGATAATGCATTAAACAATTTCAAGCATCCTCCACCTTTAGATGATGAGGTACAAGAAATGTTAAAGCCTATTTATGGTGACTTATCATCAGAAGATTTATTAAAGCGTTGTTTGGGCAATTTTGCGCAGAATAATAACGAAAGCTATAACTCTTGTGTTTGGAATTTGGCCCCCAAACATACTTTTTGTGGGAAAAACGTACTAAATATGGCTGCAAATATTTCTGTATGTACATTTAATGAAGGATTTATGGCTATCTTGAAAATAATGCAAGTCATGGGAATTACAATTGGCCAATGTGCGCTGGAACATGCAGAGCATAGAGATGCTGCAAGAATTAACCAGGCGGGAAAACACTCAACTGAGGCATCTAAAGAGGCCAGAACTGCTCGAAGGGAGCAAAAATCTTTAGAAGAGGAGGAGTATGAGCAAGAAGAAGGTGTATTGTATGGTTCAAGCATCGCAGATTAATTTTAGGCAAGATTTATTGCAAAAAATATTGAATTTTAACTTTAAACGCGATTTTCTCGAAACAACGTTTTCCAAGTTGGCGTGCATGATTAAAAAAAACAATATTATCCAATCGTTTTGAAATTTTAACACGTTAATCTGCACATGTTAATGCTCAGAATGAACTACGGATGAAAAAATCGGCATTAAGCTTTTTTAGTTATAGCCGATTTTTGGGGGAAAAAACCTCGATTTTCGAAAAAACGCCGCCATTTTGTTATTTTTCAGCCAAATTTTTTTTTTTTTAGTTCATTCCAAGGCCGCTTTGATGTTGGTCAAAACCCGGTTTTTGTTTTTTTTCAGTCTTTCCTGAGAGCAGTTATCATGCACGCCAGGTTTTTTTGATGTATTTTCCAAAAAAATTGTAACAGGCGACACGGGGCCACAAAACATTTTTAACAATTTTGTTTATGTAGTCTAAGACAAATAAAGTATGTGTAAAAAGTTTCATTAAGAAATGTCTTTTTAATCAATTCAAAACAAGCCTTTGAAAATAACATTTTTTTTTCAATTGGAAGGTGCTATGTCGCCTTAAAACAAAAATGGCAAAGTTTCATAGACTCTTTGCGCATCTGTAAGCTGTCTTAGCATGTCACGTTTTAAAAATGTAATTAATAAAGAATTTGCACACAATGTAACCGATATGAATCTTGCAGGCGGAGCAGACATCTCAAAACAAAATTAACAAAACTTCATAGACTCTTTACGCATCTGTAAGATGTCTTAGCATGTCACGCTTTGAAATTGTAATTGATAAAGAATTTGCATACAATGTAGTTGATATGAATTTTGTATACAAACCAAACACAGCAAAGCCTTTTTCAAAGCCTTCTAGTAGTGTGCTAGAACATATATGTTTGAATATTAATTAAGAACCTGTCATTTTTCACTATCTTGATAGCTATCAATTATAGAGGATTATTGATCACGTTACTTTGAAATTTTTCATTTAAGGATAATTGTATGCACTTGGAATGTGATTGCTTTCTATTTACTGGTTACAGAAGTATAGATTGTATTCTCTTAACTATACTTCGATGGTATGTGTGAAATCAAAACTATATAAAAACCGTATCTTTGACGGTTAATATTCACACTTCGACTTTAAAGTATTAGTTGTGAAGAAGTATTCTTCGGGAATTAGCCATGAGTGAGACAGCAACTTCAGGGTGTGTTTGTAGCAGGCTTGTGGACACCACTTTAGACACAGTGAAAACTAATACGATTTTTATTTGCAGATACTGAAGGCTCTTGGTGCAGTCGCTGTTTTGAAGCGGACGTCCCAGTCCTCAGCATTTTTTTTCTTAGCATTTTTTCTACTAATTGTACTTGCTACTAGTTCACCACACCGTTTAATAAAAATGTCAAGTTGTAGCGTTTTTATTAAATATCTTGAAAGTGCCTTGAATTTAGGCCACAACTTTTTTATGACGGGCTTGACACCTATGTTGTGCGAGTTGAAAGCCAAAAAGTTGATTTTTACAGAGCCTGAGAAATATGCTCTGATTACCTTGTTGGTAAGGTTTTCATCTCTATTCAAAGTCGATTTCTCAAATCATGTACTCAGGCAGACTCTAGAGTATATGAATATAGGCAAGGGGAGCTCATCGGTAACAGCTTGTAATGACACGATACATATGGACGGGGAGTTAGTTTTAAGTCATAGCCATATAAATACGATAGCAGGTCACAATAGTTCTAACCAAATTTTGCAAGAAAGTAATCCTCTAGATTTAACAGTTCAAAAAATTGGTAGTTCAAAAGCCACTTATGAATTATTATCAAAACAGGGTACATTTTTTAAAAAATTCAATGTGGAAGGTATTAAAATTAATTTTCGTTTACAAGATTTCAATACCCGTGCTGAAAATCCTATTGGTCATCTGGAAAAAGTATTTGACGATGTTGTAAAGGATTTAATAACAAATTCGATCAAAGGAAGCAGAATCAGCTTCACAATAGAGCTACCCAACTCTTCCCACATACAACCTATATGGTCAAGTTTAAGGTTTGTAAACGAAATAAGCAGGAAGTATATTCTGGGTCTAATTTCTAAAGTGAATCAATCCAACAGTAATTTTCTAGCAGACGATGTCATGCAGATAAATGCAAACATTGTTAACCTCCCTTTTGCAGGGCGTAGACTTAATCATAAATATTCTGACGAAGCCGTGCTTTTAAGCAGAAAAACAAAAAGTGTTGTGGATGTGGGTTTAGAAAATGATGTCAGCTGTCTGCCTCGAAGTTTATGTTATGCAATGGAAATAGCTTCGTTAAAATTTAACGCACAATCTCATTTAGATGTTATAAGTAGACTGCCCAGATTAACTATTTAATTATGTAAAGATGCTAAAGTAACTATTTGTAAAGATGGTTGCATTTTGTCTGATCTTTACAAGTTTCAGAATCTTCTAAAGGATTATCAAATAATTGTCTTTGATAACATTTGGGATTCCAACTCTATTCTCTTCAAGGCTGACTCCTCACCTTCTTTAGTAAAAAAGATTTATTTGTATTATTCACATAGATTGAAACATGTTTACGTGATTAAATCGTTAACAGGTTTTTTCGACAAACGCTATGCATGTTCTTTTTGTAATAAATTATTCATGAATAAATTTCATAGGTGTAAAAGGAAGTGTCCGTAATGCCATTCGAGTCCGCCGTGTAATTTTGTTGAAAAACTTACTCATTGTGTGTTCAACAATGAATTGACGTTGTCACCTTGACAATGGCAACAGCAGATGGGAGACAGACAGCTGATCGGAAAACTTTAATACTGTGTTTAAAATGTAAAATTGGATATTGGAAATTTAAAAACCAGTAATTGTTCAGAAGCTGGAATGTACCGAAATTTTCACTATCCAGTTATTTTCAAAAGTTAAAGTTAAAATAGAAATTTGAAATGAAAGTCTAGTCCATCATCAGCTTTGAAATCGTGAACACTAAAATTCGTTATTTTTCGACCTTAGAAGTTAATTCAAAAAGAACAATAGTATTATATCCCTTTAACTTCCAATGCAGTGATCAGATCAATACGAAGTTCGCAGAGCAGGTTGACTTCAACGTGAGGCAGATGTGACTTATTTTGGCTTCGATGCTAGCAAAGGACTGCTAGCATAAGGTGTTTTTTACTAATTTTCCAAGAAAAGTAATATTAAACTCGTTTCGCCGAAAATTCATATTTCTTTATATATATATATACATATATATATAAATATATATATATATATATATATATATATATATATATATATATATATATATATATATATACCTATATATATATATATATATATATAAATATATATATATATATATATATATATATATATATATATATATATATATATATATATATATATATATATATACATATATATATATATATATATATATATATATTTATATATATATACATATATATATATATATATATATATATATATATATATATATAAATGATTAAGGGAGATAATCTCAGGAGTGCCCGATTCGATTGAGCTGAAATTTTCGGAGAACGTAGATGTATATAGTAGGTAGGTCCACGACTTTCTCAAATTCAGATATTCTAAACCTTTTGGCGGCGGCGAGCGTTTTAGTGAATTTTGAGGTACTCCTATATTTCCAAGCAGTGTAAAGTTTTGTTAAAGAAAACTATCGAAAATGAAAACTAATTATGTTCTAAGCTTGTTTTTGATAAAAAATTGGAAATTGTGAGCCGTGTTTGGGTGCAGGGTGCCTAAAAGTTTGCAAGGATTTTTTTCAAATTTTGATTTGTCATTACTTCTAAGAAAAACAATGGATCATCGTGAAATTTGCAGAGCGTATTAGTGTTGACTAAAATTTAGAACATGGGATTTTTAAGATATTGCGGGTAATCCTGTAGCTACGGCAGGCTCCTGAATAAAAAACCTTCAAATCATTGACCTTCCTGAAAATTTTTTTATTTTTGACAAAAAAATCAGATCACTGATAAAATTTAACCTTTGTCCATCATGTCAAATTAAAATTTTCAAAATTCCGATTTGCACAAAACGGCAACCCATCACCAAATTAGCTCTATTTACAGCACTCGAAAGTTCTGTTCACGAGAACTGACGACCGGGTTATTCGATCATAGTGAAATTTACAGGACATGTTGGTATTAGTTAGGACCGAGTCTGATAGAAGTGATTTTGAAACGCGGGCAACCCTGTGCCAGTGGTACCATCTTGAAAAATCACCTAGAAAAAAAACTGGTTTTTGGCCTATAACTTCCGATCCAGCCATCAGATTTTGACAAGATTCATCCAATACTTGGATCTTACTTTAGGTAACATTTGATAAAAATTTGGCTGGAAAATTAGAATAGAGTTGACAGCTATGGTGATTTTTGTCTCCTAAATCTTGCAAATTTGCTCAGGAAAATAAAGCTTTTTTCCCTATAACTTCCGGTCTAGTGTAAAAATCAGAACGAAGTTTACGCAGTAAATGGACTTTAATGTGAACCAAATGTCATAGAAATTTCGTACCAAAATCGTAAAAGGGCTGCCAGCTATGACCATTTTTGTAATTTTGTTTAATTTCTTTACTGAGCGATTTTGTCATTAAATTTCCAAATGGAAATGATCCTGCAATGAAAATTAACAACAAAAATAACCCTTTAAAATTTGATAAGTTTTGAGGGTAGTAACCCTAAAATTCCTTTCACCCGTATAACTTCCAGCTCAGTGATTCAATCGAAACGAAATTTACTGGTTTGGTTTAACTTAACGTGAAGCAGAATTGGTATGTATTATGCTTTGCTGTTGACACAGGCTAACCAGCATTAGCCATTTCCGTAAATATTGCACCAACAGATGCTTCAAATTACGTTCTCATATGCAAAGCATTTGCAATAAAAATAAGGAATTCTTTTTTAAATTTTCCGAGTTTTGAATATTTTTCGGATGGCAGCCTGAAACAACGTTTAACCGCTGAAACCTTTGATGAAATCCTGCGAAGAGAACGAAATTCAAAGGATACGTTGATTTGAGTATGAGCTTGTTATGGTAAACTTATTACTGCTTTGTTCGGAAAGTGTTGCCAGCACTGAACATTTACATCATTTGTGTTATAGTTGAGTTTTGTTGGTTTGGATAAGGAATGGTTGATATGATTCTACAAAACAGTGTATTACGTCTTTCCACACTTTTTTGTCACTCAAAGACAAAAAAAAAAAATTAGTCGAAAATTCGACAATTAGTTTTCTAGCGGTTCAGGAAAATTAGTTTTCTAGCGGTTCAGGTGCGCAAGAGTTTTCTATTTCCTATGGGTTGTGGTAGTTTATTTTCATTATTTGCTATCTTTATTTTCAGTTTTTTTTTTGTGCTACCACAGCGAATTCAGCAGCCCATGTCAGTCTTAGCGAATGTACTGCCCTTTTGTAATAGATCGATTTTTTTGCGGCATAGTTCTATCCTGTTCTGTATTGGAGCAAAAAAACCCACTAAACATAAGACAGTTGTCCGATATGGCAGTAAGTAGGCAAATGATTGTTTGAAGACTGAATTATATGTGTTATAGTTGAGTTTTATTGCTTTGGATAAGGAATGGTTGATATGATTTAAAAAACAGTGTATTACGTCTTTCCACACTTTTTTGTCACTCAAAGACAATTTCTTCGAAAATCAGTTTTCTAGCGGTTCAGGTGCGTTAGAGTTTTTTAAACTTTGAAATAGTATTTGGAATAAATTGGTGAAGTGTAAAGAAATAGTATTTGGAATAAATTGGTGAATTGTACTCGTTATAGTTGTTTGTTTAAACGGAACTTAGCATAAATCGAATTTTAAGATACGAAACAAATTATTTTGGACATTTTTTGGTCCTTTGAACCGGATCGTGTCGCGATTCAATTGCGGTGAAAATGTGATTTGTGAAACAATTGCCAAAGATTTTTTCCTTTTGGCACTGAGTAAGTCTTTTTCCTTTTCCTTTTTATATAACTATGCATACAAATTAATAAAAAATTAATTATTTGAAACGCATTACTGTAACACATAGTTGTGCATTACTTGAAATTGGTATTGTATTAATCACATAATTTGAAATTTTGATATAAGGTGGAAAACACATTTGGATTATTCATAAGAACAAGTGAAGTGAATAAATTTGTTACATAATTTAAAACCGATATACTGGAATCTTGAAATATAGTGGCATTTAGATAAAATAATTTAGATTCGGAATTCGAACAATTGTAATATCTAATATACATTCAGCAATCTGTGAGTTATATTAGGCGTGTGAATTTGAAAATTGCGGTAATTTGAAAATTGCGGTAAAATTGTGAAAAGTATCGGCAGCTTTTGATTCGAACTCCGTGTTAACGGGCATTTGTAAGAACGTGCTGAATTCACGGTATTTCCCTTCCGCCATAACGGTTGAATCTCTGCTACGGTTAGTAACCTTTGTTCGTATACAACTGTACATTCTTTGTAATCCTTATGGTGCACATTTACATCACAAGTAAATGGCTGACGTGCAGAATCTTATTGCATGACAAAAGATCGCATGTGATCAACTTGCAAGATGGCAAGTAAATTATCGTAAAGATTTCAAAGCACGGAAAACAACGGGTTATTACCAATCTTTGCTTAGCAAAATACAAACTCTTTACGAGCGCTTCTTGGAAACCCATGAGCAGATTTTGGAACAAGTGAATGAGAAGATTGTGGAATTGCCGTATTTTACTGAAGATTTCGACAAATTTGAAAATCTTCATCTAAATTTCCAATCGGAATTGGAAGAATTATTGCAAGGGGGGCAGGGGGTTGAAGGCAAGCAGACCACGAAGACGCAAGTGCAAACAAAAACTGATGAATTAGAGTTGAAACTTCCTCGGATAAACTTGCCTAAATTTACAGGAAATTATGAAGATTGGGTGCCATTTAAGGATCTTTTTGTGTCAATTATCCATGGTCGGGCTTCGTTATCACAAGTGGAAAAGCTGCATTATTTAAAATGCAGTCTAGGTGGTGAAGCGGAAAATTTACTCCGACATTTTGCCATAACTGGAGCAAATTATGAGTCCGCGTGGAACCTGTTAAATGAGCGATATGACAATCAAAGAGTGTTGTTAAATGCTCAATTTAAGAAACTGTTCAGCATTGGTAATGCATCCGAATCCACTACTGCATTGAAAGGTCTTGTTGATCGTACTGTTGAATGTGTTCAGTCAATTGAAAATTTAAAGTTAGGGGATTTATGGCAATACATAGTGGTGTATCTGGCAACCCAACGGTTACCTCAAGAAACCCGTCAGCTGTGGGAGCAAAATCAAGCATTAAACACCAAATTGCCTTCATTTAATGAGTTGAAAACTTTTTTAAATCAAAGATTTCGTGCTTTAGAAGCTTCCGGGATCGATCGATCTAAACAATTTCGAACTCAATCCCATACTCGCAATGTTCATTCAGTACAAATACATTCGTCACCTTTATGTGTTCATTGTCGAGGTACTCACCGTTTAGTTCATTGTGCACAATTTAAACAATTGCCCCATCCTAACAAATTCGATATCGTTAAACGAATTGGGTTATGTCTGAATTGCCTGGATAGGGGACACTTATTGATAAATTGTCCTAGCAGATTCAAATGTTTGAAGTGTCAAAGGTCACATAATACCCTTCTGCATCGAGATGATCCATCGGCCAAAAGTGCAACCAATCTATTTTCATCAACATCACAAGCGGAACACTTGCATGTACATAGCGGAACACTTGCATGTACATTGAACCGACGAGAAGTTCTGCTAGCCACAGCTGTCGTTACTTTGCATTCTCCAATTGGTCTTGTCACATTAAGAGCGCTGCTGGATCAGGGATCACAGGTTTCTTTAATTACAGAATCTGCCGTGCAACAATTGGGTTTAACCAGAAAGTCAGCCAAGGTAAATGTGTCTGGAATCGGAACCTCTGATCCAACTAAAGTAAAGGGAATAGTACAAATCAGCATGCACATTCGAACAGGAGGCGTATTGGATTTCGACGCATTCATACTAGATAAATTGACCAATTCAATTCCTAACAAAGCAGTGTTGACATCGGATTGGGACCAAATAAAACACTTGCAGCTCGCTGATCCGTTCTTCGACTGTCCTTGTCGCATTGACGTTTTATTAGGAGCCGACGTTGTAAGCAATGTGATGCTTGGGGAAATGATGAAACTAGTCGCGGGACCAATAGCACAGAACACAAAATTAGGCTGGGTGATATCTGGACAAATAGAAAATGCAGTCGTGTCGACGGTTCAAAGTTTCAAAGTAGAAACAAACGCTGATGTGGAAGTCAATGAGCAATTGAAGAAGTTCTGGGAATTAGAGGAAGTGCAACCAAACCAAATTCCAACTAAAAAGGAAGAATTTTGCGAATCATTCTTTGTGGAAACTACATCTCGTGACAAATCGGGTCGTTACTCTGTGAAATTGCCGTTCAAAAACATCGAATGCCGAAATTCCTTGGGATTTTCAAGAGCCACAGCTTTGTCTAGTTTTTCATCGTTAGAAAAGCGTTTTCAAAAGGATGAAAACTAAAAAAAAGAATACACTAATTGCATTCAGGAATATTTGGATCTAGGCCACATGAAGCTAGTCAGCGATATTAATGAGCATATATTCAAAGGAGATCAACGTCAATGTGTTGCGCATTACTTACCACACCATGCAATCCAAAAGGAAAGTAGCACAACAAGATGTCGAGTCGTTTTCGATGCCTCCAAAATAACAACCTCTGGTATATCATTGAACGAAACTTTGTTTGCTGGTCCAGCTATTCAAAACGACCTCATGACCGTGTTGATGAAATGAAGATTGCACCGCTTTGCTTTTGTTGCTGATATAGCAAAAATGTATCGTCAGATAAACATGCACTCGAAAGATGCACAATTTCAAAGAATTTTGTGGAGGTCCAATCCATCTGAAGAAATAAAAGACTACGCATTGACCACGGTAACATTTGGTACAAGTTGTGCAACGTTTTTGGCCATTAGAACTTTGAGAAAACTGGCAGAAGATGAACGTTTTAGATATCCCAATGCATACGACTCGGTGATGAATGAATTCTATGTAGACAATCTGTTATCAGGAGAAGAAGATTTGGAAAAAACAATCAGCAAGCGGAAAGAAATATTTGAACTTTTGCAATCTGGAGGCTTTCATCTTCGCAAATGGACTAGTAATGATATGCAAATTTTAGATGGTGTGCCTGTCGAAGATTTGGAAATGCAAATGTCTTTGGATTTGAATTAAGACCAAGGTTATAAATCGTTAGGAATTATGTGGCATCCACTAACTGACCAACTTAGTTATCGCGTTAAACTAAGTGAAGAAAGCAATGCATATTCAAAGCGACAAGTATTGTCAGATATTGCCAGGCTCTACGATCCTTTAGGCTGGCTATCTCCCATTATGATAACCGCTAAAATTTTGTTGCAGTCACTTTGGTTACATGGTTTGACATGGGACGAGCCTTTAAAAGATAAATTACATAGAACCTGGATCGATTTTAGAACTAAATTACTAACTCTTGGAAATCTAAGAATACCTAGGTGGGGAAACTACACAAAGCAATCGAATTTGGAGTTACGTGGATTTAGCGACGCCTCATCAAAAGCTTACGCAGCAGTAGTATATCTTGACGAAGCTCATGCGCATCTTCTAATATCTAAATCTAAGGTGGCTCCCTTACGAACGGTTTCAATACCACGACTGGAATTATGTGGAGCAGTACTGTTGGCAAAATTAATTTCGAAGGTAAAATTTGCATTGAATTTGATGAGTATCAGTACTTCGTTATGGACTGATTCCGAAATCGTGCTTGCATGGCTTAGAGATCATCCAACTCGATGGACAGTTTTCGTCACCAATCGAACCACGGAAATTTTGAACCACGTTGGGAATACTCCTTGGCGTCATGTTCCATCCAATCAAAATCCCACTGATTTAGCATCCCGCGGAATCCATGCTTCTGAAATCTTCGACAATAATTTGTGGTGGCATGGACTCAGTTGGTTGACTCAGGATTCTAGTAATTGGCCCCACAGTACCTGTTCCTGGAATACTAAACTGGAATGCAAAAATACACTGTAAGTCCATGTTTTTAATGAATGTAACCCAGACCTCGACATTTTGCTAGATAAATTTTCAACTTTGTCTCGTTTGATACGAGTAACAGCTTATTGCTTCCATTTCTTCGCACACATATCGAAACAATCTAATTATAGCGGACATTTAACAACAATTGAATTACAACAATCGTTTAACTTCTGGGTAAGATACACTCAATCAAAGGAATTTGGAAAAGAAATCTCGACGTTACGAAATGGAAAGGTCATTGGAAACAACAGCCTTCTCAGGAATTTGAACCCGTTTGTAGATGGTACTGGAATATTGAGAATTGGAGGACGGTTAAACAACGCAACTTTGCCATACGACGCTAACCATCAAATCATTCTACCTAAAAGAGGAAAATTAGTGGAGTTATTAATACATCAAACGCATCAAAACACTTTACATGGACAAACACAGCTGATGTTGAATATGAGCGATTTTACAGCTATTCCCAATTCGGGATTGGGAATATACCGAAATTCGTGAGCTTTCTCTGCGTGTTATTGTATTTGTGTGTACACGATAATTCTGTGTACGTACACGTAGATTTTCATTATGGCGGCATCTGACTACTGCTGTTCACTTCGTTCGAGCATGTGCATGGACGCAGCTTTCCGATATGGCAGCTTCTGACCAAGGCTGCTTGCTTCGTGTCAGCACGTCCGTGTAGTCAGATTTCCAATATGGCAGATTCTGACTTATCCTATTCACATCGTGCGAGCATGCTCGTGCAGAAGATTTCCCCTAGCGGCTTCTGCTGATTGGTGCTCATTTCGTAAGGGCGTTTCCATACAGGGAAATTCTTTACATGGCGACTTCTGAAAAATGCTGTTCATTTCGCAGGAGCGTGTACAAACGGGCACACTTTTAATATGTCGGCTTCTGACAAGTGCAGTTCACTTCATAGAAGCATATTCATGTAAGGGAATTCCAATGTGGCGGCTTCTGAAATTCACCGTTTACTTCGTTGAAGCGCGTGGAAACAGGGAAATTTGTTTTATTGATGCTTCTGGCGAGTGCTGTTCAGTTAGTTGGTGCGTGTCTGGTGAATAGCGACGTCGCCACTTCATGCATCAACGTTACATGAACCATTTGAGATGATGGTTATGTGGTTTCGGCATTTGGCGGCACCGCGGCCGTGAATCGCATTCATGTTCTAAGCACATTTTAGCACTTTCGAGATATTCGATGATTTGTGTTTTGATTTGTACTGCAAATAAACAAATATTTTCGTTTTTTTTAAGTTAGCTGTATAACCATACAGCACACAATTTTAGCAGGAGATCAAGAACAGAGGTAATTTTTGAATATTGATTTTAGCATACTTCCACAAAAGATTGAAATTTAGCAGAATGATGCAGTAGAGCAGGGGTGGGAAAACGGTCGATCGCAAACAGTTCAACAGTCGATCACAGACATTTTTAATAATTTACTAGGTTAATTTAAAATGTGAACTAAAAATTTAGTAGACGATTTATTCAGTACATTTTGAAATGGGCCTTGGGATAATAGATTCAATCGGACAGTCCACTCAGTTTCAGTTCACAAACAAGCTCGCAGAGCCTTGGTGGCGGAGAAGCCAACGGGAAAATCCGAGATAGCTATGCTCTCGATTTGTGCAGTTTATAGATTTATATCATTTGAGTAAAACTGCTTCACTAAATCTCGTATACGGTTGTTTCATTTCCTTACATCTCTCTGTTCTATACACTTTGCCTACATTTGCATTCGTCTCCCTGCTACCGAGATAGTAAATTGTCACACACAGCGCACCAAAGGTTAATCTCAATTTTAGATAAAATAAAATTTTAAATTAAAATCTTTTCACGCCAATTTAGTTTGTGCAGTTCATTCTTTCGAGCTAAAAAGTGACATTTGGTGTTTGAATTTTAAAAATTGAATTGTGTAAATGTCTTTTCAATAATAAAATCGTTCAAAAATTAAAATTCTTGACATCTTATCCGTCAAAAATGATAAGTGTCCCCGCCTTTCTGCATTTTCAAAATTTTTGCTCGAAAGAATGACCAGATAATGTAGACATGTCAAAATTTAGCTTCACGATTAACTCAGTACTAGCCTAAAAAATGAACTGCACCTACTAAATTGGCGTGAAATGATTGAAGACATATGCCAAAGCTATCTGCATTTTCAAAGCGAATGCATGTTCCAAGCAATTTTTCACGCTTAAAAGTGAGTACAACTTTTGCTTATTTTCAAGCTAAATTTTCGCCGAAATAAATTTCACGCCGAAATTTGGATGAAAATTTAACGTGAAATCGAAAACAGTACTAAGCTTTAGATGGCTTAGCTCAAGAAGATTTTTGCAAAGATTTCTATATATTTTGCCTGAAATTATTGCATTTTTGGACACATTGGGAGAAAAACATGAACAATTGGAAGATCCAGTATGGGTAAAGATATTAGCATTTCTTACGGATTTTATGGGCCGTTACAACTTGCTAAATTTACAATTACAAGGAAAAATCAAACATTGTTGACTTTTTGAGTTCGGTAAATGTTTTCTAAGTAAAATTAAAACCTTTTGCATCATAATTAAATAGGCAACATTTTTAAATATTTTCCATATTTTGAAAAACATATTAAACTTACTGGTGAGTCTAGCTGAAAGCTGAAAGACATTTTTCAGTTCGCGAAAGAGTCCGGGGCCTTCGATGGCCGCTTGGACTGATTTTTTTTCTCCTGCCGCATTTATCTCGTAGCACTATGTACCAATAGGTCCATGTGTGGCTTTGTGCCAACTGGTACAACCTAACCTAACCTACTGGTGCATGTAATATTGAAATGTTTTGTCCTGAACTGGAAAATTTGAAACAAGAACTCGAGAGACGATTTGCAAATCTCGATATCCTTCAACCGATTTTTGAATTTATTTCATTTCCTATTAGAGAATTCGATAACGAGGGTATTTCATCAAATTTAGCATTGTGCTTCAGTGCTTACAAGCCTAAATCTACAATACTTTTTGATGAAATGGAGAGTCACTCATATACATAAAAAATTAATCCAAAATATTTATTAATAAAGTACATTGCACAAAGTAGTAATACAATGTATTTAATATATTAATATCAATAAAGACCTTAATTTAATTTTTATTTGTTTTTAATTTAACCCATTTTTCGAAGTCGATCGCGCATAAATTAAAAAAATTAATGTCGATTATACCAGTATTAGGTTTGCCCACCCCTGCAGTAGAGTATGTAATTTTCGAGTATTACTAACGCAAAAATGACCAAAATTTTGAAAGAAAGTTTATGGAAATCAGGGCAGAGCGAGTGTTTGATTTAATTTCGAATTACATTTATGAGAGAAAATATATTTAGAAGAACCAAGACAGCACATTTTACTAATTTAAAATAAGGAGCATTTCACGTGAAGCGGACAACGAAAAAAAGTCGTGGCTCTGGATTTCGTTCAAATTGTGCATACCGGTTTTTATTGTCAAACGACAACAACAGTCTAATCATTTTCATAAATTTACATAGCCATAAAAGCAAATCGTTTATGTACTCACGCCCAGGGTTTACACTTTACTAAATTTGAAGTAGGTTTACTTCATTTCTATTTTGAAAATAATAGCTACTTCACTACTTCAGTTTCTTCGGATTCTAGTCCATGTTCGCTTCAAATCGAATCAGAGAGAGTTTGTTTTTCTTTTTCAAATTTTTTTTTCCTGCACCGAGCTTCGACAGCAACACTTTTCTAGTCTAATGGTGTTTCAATGCAACGAACAACTTACTGCAAGTCACTAACGCTAGGCTTAACTCAAAAATAATACAGTTTGGGAAAGAAATGGTCAAGACTGCAAATATCATTATGTTTTGTGTATAAAAGTTATATTATGGTTTAAATAACTTTTAATTGGAGTTTTTGACGTTGTTTTACTTAATATTTTTTCCGTTATCGTCAAAATTATGTTTATCTAGTTTATATGAAAAATAAATTGATGCTTTACATTAAGTGACCCCAATCGTTCATCTATTTCATTTATTTCTACTTCAAATCTACTTCAATTTATTTTCAACTTCTACTTCAAATTTTGTCCACTAAGTGCGAGCCTTGCTAACGGCAGCATAAAGTACCCAGCAAGCAATTTAGAAAGCGTTTCCTAAAAACGATAGTTTCTCGATAATCTACAGACATATTCCTTATTCGAAACCGAGCCTGTTCGCAAATATATCAGAAACAATCAATTTCCTTACGATTAGCGACATATAATAATAATGCATGCCATGTTTATGTACCCTATGGCCGATGCAACTCATTAACAGGCAACATTACCAAGATTTTTTCCCTAGTTTGCTGGTCGCGGTATGCCGAACAATTTGTCTGTGCTGAAAGGTGTTCTAATGCTACGATATTTTATGTTCAACTTTAGCAGCCTATATTGCTTCATTCTTCCAGTCTTTCAAATTTACTCTACCATGCGTAAATAATTTTAACTCATTTTCAAATCGCCAAAGCTTATATATTTTAAATCGTTAAAACTATCGCTAATAATTCATAAAAGTGTATAGGTGATATATACTCGCTAAAACTGCATGTTTTCTAGCCCATTAATTAATTGTTACAGGCCGCCTCCATTAGCAATTTCCCAAGGCATAACATTTCAAATTGCTAATGGAGGCGGCCTATGGTATGCAATATTTGATGGCATGCCATATATGGTAGGCAATATGGTATGCCATTTGCTTGTATGCTATCAACAGCAGAATTTCTTCACCCTAAACTTAAAATAAATCCTTAAGAGCATTCTAGTTATGGCACCGTCAGCACCTAACCCTCAAGTACCGACATCCGGTCTAAATCTTTATTCAACGGTAGAATGAAGAAATTCAATACCTTTCAAAATAAATCAATCTTCAAAAAAACTCTAGCGCACCAGAACCGCTAGAAAACTAATTTTCGAAGAAATTGTCTTTGAGTGACAAAAAAGTGTGGAAAGACGTAATACACTGTTTTGTAGAATCATATCAACCATTCCTTATCCAAAGAAAAAAAACTCAACTCTAACACAAATGATGTAAATGTTCAGTGCTGGCAACACTTTCCGAACGAAGCAGTAATAAGTTTACCATAACAAGCTCATACTCAAATCAACTTATCCTTTGAATTTCGTTCTCATCGCAGGATTTCATCGAAAGTTTCAGCGGTTAAACGTTGTTTGAGGCTGCCATCCGAAAAACGTTCAAAACTCGGAAAATTTAAAAATTGATTCCTTATTTTTATTGCAAATGCTTTGCATATGAGAACGTAATTTGAAGCATTTGTTGGTGCAATATTTACGGAAATGGCTAATGCTGGTTAGCCTGTGTCAGCAGCAAAGCAAAATACATACAAAATCTGCTTTACGTTAAGTTAAACCCTACCAGTAAATTTCGTTTCGATTGAATCACTGCGCTGGAAGTTATACGGGTGAAAAGAATTTTAGGGTTACCACCCTCAAAACTTTTCAAATTTTTAAAGCGTTAATATTTGTGGTAAATTATCATTGCAGGATCATTTCCCTTTGCAAATCTAATGACATAATCGCTCTGTAAAGAAATTTCACAAAATTACAAAAATGATCATAGCTGGCAGGCCTTTCATGATTTTGGTACGAAATTTCTACGACATTTGGTTCACATTAAGGTCCATTAACTGCGTGATCTTCGTTTTGATTTCTACCCTGGACCAGAAGTTATAGGGAAAAAAGCTTTATTTTGCTGAGCAAAGTTGCAATATTTAGGAGACAAAAATCACCATAGCTGGCAACTCTATTCTAATTTCTCAACGAAATTTTTATCAAATGTTACCTAAGGTAAGATCCAAGTACTGTATGAATCTTGTCCAAATCTGAATCGGAAGTTATAGGCCTAAAACCAGTTTTTTTTCTTACCTATTTTTCAAGATGGCACCACTGCCACAGGGTTGCCCGCATTTCAAAATAGCTTCTATCAGACCTGGTCCTAGATAATACCAACATATCCTGTAAATTTGACTATGATCGGATTATCCGGTCGTCAGTTCTCGTGAACAGAACTTTTGAGTGCTGAAAATAGAGGTAATTTGGTGATGGGTTGCCGTTCTTGTGCAAAACGGAATTTTGAAAATTTTATCTTGAGATGAAGGACAAAGAATAAAATTTATCAAAGATTTGGTTTTTTGTCAAAAATCAAAAATTTTTCAGGAAGGTCAATGATTTGAAGGATTTTTTTTCAGCACCCTGCCACAGCTACAGGGTTACCCACTTTATGCTGAAAATCCCTACGTGCTAAATTTTAGTCAACATCAATACGCTCTGTAATTTTCATGATGATCCATTGTTTTTCTTACAAGTAATGACAAATCAAAATTTGAAAAAAAATCCTTGCCTACTTTTAGGCACCCTGCACCCACACACGGCTCAAAATTTTAAATTCTTTATCATTGACAAGCTAAGAACATAATTCGTTTTCATTCCCAATACTTTTCTTTAACAAAAATTTACACTGCTTGGAAATATAGGAGTTCTTCAAAATTCACTAAAACGCTCGCCGCCGCCAAAAGGTTTAGAATATCTGAATTTGAGAAAATTGTGGACCTACGTACTATATACACCTACGTTCTCCGAAAATTTCAGCTCAATCGGATCGGCCACTCCAGAGATTATCTCCCTTAATCATTTTGCTGATATATATATATATATATATATATATATATATATATATATATATATATATATATATATATATATATATATATATATATATATATATATAAAGAAATATGAATTTTCTGCGAAACGAGTTTAATACCATAATTCTTCGAACATTAGTAAAAACTTTAGTGCACCTGAACCGCTAGAAATATAATGTTCGAAGAACAGTAGAAGAATCGTGCAGGTTTTGAGTGCATATTCCACCACATGAGCTGCTTATGACGGCCAAACTGTTTCAAACGCCACGTTCTACTTTGGTCTCAAGAATGCATTATAACTCATATGGTGGAAGGTTTCAGATATTACCACTGGCATGAATTTCAACGTTTATGAGAGCAAAACACGGTTTAATTATATTCGTTATCAGTTGCTTATTTCACAAAATTTCGAAAGCAGCATCTCATATAACATCAATGAAGAAAATGCTCAGTGCCTGTAGCACTGTAACTGAAGTTGGTGTTTGGGGCTGCGATCCGAAAAATTTGCAGAACTTTGGGAATTGAAACATCGGTTATTTATTTTCATTGTAAATGTTTCCGGTATAATTTTATTGATACAAAAGTAGCACAACCGACTCGTGCTGGCAACTTTTTGCCAGTATCAAAGCCAAGAATATATCACATCTGTTGTTATATTACATTCGAAGCTATAGGACTATGAAGAAATTTAGGGTTAAATTGGAAATGTTTTTGCGGGATGATTAAAATTGAACAACTTTTTATTAACATTAAAAATTTTAATCTACATTGAAAATTCTATTTTGACAAAGTGGTTTCGAAAGTATGCACTGCTTCTCATCAGACACCAGCACACAGTGCATACTTGACTGGCGTGACCACTTGCAGGTGGAAATCATTATATTTTTATTTATGCTAGTTGTGACAAATTTTTAACATCTCCGACTTATATCCATGGATATAATTTTACTTAGTAAAGGTAATTGAATTTGATCACGGTTCCCTTCTTGTCTATAAATCAGCATAGACAACGTATATCATTTCTACAGCATCGAAGCCGAGCATATTGAAACGGGAAACTTCGATCGTTTTGCGGAATCAGCCTCCGAAAGCAGAATCAAATTGGAAATGTTTTTGCGGGATGATTAAAATTGAACAACTTTTTATTAACATTAAAAATTTTAATCTACATTGAAAATTCTATTTTGACAAAGTGGTTTCGAAAGTATGCACTGCTTCTCATCAGACACCAGCACACAGTGCATACTTGACTGGCGTGACCACTTGCAGGTGGAAATCATTATATTTTTATTTATGCTAGTTGTGACAAATTTTTAACATCTCCGACTTATATCCATGGATATAATTTTACTTAGTAAAGGTAATTGAATTTGATCACGGTTCCCTTCTTGTCTATAAATCAGCATAGACAACGTATATCATTTCTACAGCATCGAAGCCGAGCATATTGAAACGGGAAACTTCGATCGTTTTGCGGAATCAGCCTCCGAAAGCAGAATCAAATTGGAAATGTTTTTGCGGGATGATTAAAATTGAACAACTTTTTATTAACATTAAAAATTTTAATCTACATTGAAAATTCTATTTTGACAAAGTGGTTTCGAAAGTATGCACTGCTTCTCATCAGACACCAGCACACAGTGCATACTTGACTGGCGTGACCACTTGCAGGTGGAAATCATTATATTTTTATTTATGCTAGTTGTGACAAATTTTTAACATCTCCGACTTATATCCATGGATATAATTTTACTTAGTAAAGGTAATTGAATTTGATCACGGTTCCCTTCTTGTCTATAAATCAGCATAGACAACGTATATCATTTCTACAGCATCGAAGCCGAGCATATTGAAACGGGAAACTTCGATCGTTTTGCGGAATCAGCCTCCGAAAGCAGAATCAAATTGGAAATGTTTTTGCGGGATGATTAAAATTGAACAACTTTTTATTAACATTAAAAATTTTAATCTACATTGAAAATTCTATTTTGACAAAGTGGTTTCGAAAGTATGCACTGCTTCTCATCAGACACCAGCACACAGTGCATACTTGACTGGCGTGACCACTTGCAGGTGGAAATCATTATATTTTTATTTATGCTAGTTGTGACAAATTTTTAACATCTCCGACTTATATCCATGGATATAATTTTACTTAGTAAAGGTAATTGAATTTGATCACGGTTCCCTTCTTGTCTATAAATCAGCATAGACAACGTATATCATTTCTACAGCATCGAAGCCGAGCATATTGAAACGGGAAACTTCGACCGTTTTGCGGAATCAGCCTCCGAAAGCAGAATCAAATTGGAAGTTTGATTATTTTTTTTTTAATTTGAAAACAAATTCAATATGCTCGGCTTCGATGCTGTAGAAATGATATACGTTGTCTATGCTGATTTATAGACAAGAAGGGAACCGTGATCAAATTCAATTACCTTTACTAAGTAAAATTATATCCATGGATATAAGTCGGAGATGTTAAAAATTTGTCACAACTAGCATAAATAAAAATATAATGATTTCCACCTGCAAGTGGTCACGCCAGTCAAGTATGCACTGTGTGCTGGTGTCTGATGAGAAGCAGTGCATACTTTCGAAACCACTTTGTCAAAATAGAATTTTCAATGTAGATTAAAATTTTTAATGTTAATAAAAAGTTGTTCAATTTTAATCATCCCGCAAAAACATTTCCAATTTGATTCTGCTTTCGGAGGCTGATTCCGCAAAACGATCGAAGTTTCCCGTTTCAATATGCTCGGCTTCGATGCTGTAGAAATGATATACGTTGTCTATGCTGATTTATAGACAAGAAGGGAACCGTGATCAAATTCAATTACCTTTACTAAGTAAAATTATATCCATGGATATAAGTCGGAGATGTTAAAAATTTGTCACAACTAGCATAAATAAAAATATAATGATTTCCACCTGCAAGTGGTCACGCCAGTCAAGTATGCACTGTGTGCTGGTGTCTGATGAGAAGCAGTGCATACTTTCGAAACCACTTTGTCAAAATAGAATTTTCAATGTAGATTAAAATTTTTAATGTTAATAAAAAGTTGTTCAATTTTAATCATCCCGCAAAAACATTTCCAATTTGATTCTGCTTTCGGAGGCTGATTCCGCAAAACGATCGAAGTTTCCCGTTTCAATATGCTCGGCTTCGATGCTGTAGAAATGATATACGTTGTCTATGCTGATTTATAGACAAGAAGGGAACCGTGATCAAATTCAATTACCTTTACTAAGTAAAATTATATCCATGGATATAAGTCGGAGATGTTAAAAATTTGTCACAACTAGCATAAATAAAAATATAATGATTTCCACCTGCAAGTGGTCACGCCAGTCAAGTATGCACTGTGTGCTGGTGTCTGATGAGAAGCAGTGCATACTTTCGAAACCACTTTGTCAAAATAGAATTTTCAATGTAGATTAAAATTTTTAATGTTAATAAAAAGTTGTTCAATTTTAATCATCCCGCAAAAACATTTCCAATTTGATTCTGCTTTCGGAGGCTGATTCCGCAAAACGATCGAAGTTTCCCGTTTCAATATGCTCGGCTTCGATGCTGTAGAAATGATATACGTTGTCTATGCTGATTTATAGACAAGAAGGGAACCGTGATCAAATTCAATTACCTTTACTAAGTAAAATTATATCCATGGATATAAGTCGGAGATGTTAAAAATTTGTCACAACTAGCATAAATAAAAATATAATGATTTCCACCTGCAAGTGGTCACGCCAGTCAAGTATGCACTGTGTGCTGGTGTCTGATGAGAAGCAGTGCATACTTTCGAAACCACTTTGTCAAAATAGAATTTTCAATGTAGATTAAAATTTTTAATGTTAATAAAAAGTTGTTCAATTTTAATCATCCCGCAAAAACATTTCCAATTTGATTCTGCTTTCGGAGGCTGATTCCGCAAAACGATCGAAGTTTCCCGTTTCAATATGCTCGGCTTCGATGCTGTAGAAATGATATACGTTGTCTATGCTGATTTATAGACAAGAAGGGAACCGTGATCAAATTCAATTACCTTTACTAAGTAAAATTATATCCATGGATATAAGTCGGAGATGTTAAAAATTTGTCACAACTAGCATAAATAAAAATATAATGATTTCCACCTGCAAGTGGTCACGCCAGTCAAGTATGCACTGTGTGCTGGTGTCTGATGAGAAGCAGTGCATACTTTCGAAACCACTTTGTCAAAATAGAATTTTCAATGTAGATTAAAATTTTTAATGTTAATAAAAAGTTGTTCAATTTTAATCATCCCGCAAAAACATTTCCAATTTGATTCTGCTTTCGGAGGCTGATTCCGCAAAACGATCGAAGTTTCCCGTTTCAATATGCTCGGCTTCGATGCTGTAGAAATGATATACGTTGTCTATGCTGATTTATAGACAAGAAGGGAACCGTGATCAAATTCAATTACCTTTACTAAGTAAAATTATATCCATGGATATAAGTCGGAGATGTTAAAAATTTGTCACAACTAGCATAAATAAAAATATAATGATTTCCACCTGCAAGTGGTCACGCCAGTCAAGTATGCACTGTGTGCTGGTGTCTGATGAGAAGCAGTGCATACTTTCGAAACCACTTTGTCAAAATAGAATTTTCAATGTAGATTAAAATTTTTAATGTTAATAAAAAGTTGTTCAATTTTAATCATCCCGCAAAAACATTTCCAATTTGATTCTGCTTTCGGAGGCTGATTCCGCAAAACGATCGAAGTTTCCCGTTTCAATATGCTCGGCTTCGATGCTGTAGAAATGATATACGTTGTCTATGCTGATTTATAGACAAGAAGGGAACCGTGATCGAATTCAATTACCTTTACTAAATTTAGGGTTACCTGCAGCGAGTTTTTTCAAATAATCGAAAGCTTAATATTTGCTGTTTATTGGCACTACAATATCATTACCAATTGAAAATTCTACGATTAAACCGCTTAATAAAGATATTGCAAACAAACACATAACCAACAACAGCTGGCAACCCTATTGTGGCTTTTCAACCAAATTTGGCCTGAATAATGTTTATAATAGGTTCCATAAATTGTATGAAATTCGTATTGATTTCATGACTGCACTGGAAGTTATAGGGCAAAAAGTTTTATTTTCCTGAGATAATTTTCAAAACCAAAGACACAAAAATTACCGTAGCTGGCAGCACCAATCGAATTTTTCAACCAAATTTCTATCAAACAGAGCTTAGAGTAAGGTTCAGCTACTGTGTCAATTTCATGAAAATCTGGTTACTTATTCACATTTCATAGGGCAAAAAGCAGTTTTTTTCTTTGTAATTTTTCAAGATGGCACCACTGGCACAGAGTTGCCTACAATTCAAAATCGCTTCTATCAGACCTGGTCCTACTTAATTCCAATGCATTCTGTAAATTTCAATGGTATCTGATTATTGATTCGTGAGTTCCCATGAACAGAAGTTTTTGATGCTAAAAATATAGGTTGACTGGGAAAGGGTTACCGTTCTTGTCCGACATGAAATTTCCAATGTTTTACTTTGAACGTGTAGATAAAGCATAAGATTTGTATACAGATTGGTTTTATTGTAAGAAACGGACAGTTTTTGGAAATTTGATGGTTTAATGTTTTCACTTCCAAATTTTTATTTTTCAAATTTAAGACACCAAAATTATCATAGCTGGCAACTCCAACCGAATTTTTCGACCAAATTTCTACCAAACTTGGTATTAAATAAGGTTCAGCCACTATGTGAATTTCGTCAAAATCGAACGATTCAATCAGAATTTATAGGGCTAAAAGCAGTTATCTTTTTTAGTGATTTTTCAAGATGGCACCACTGGCACAGAATCACCCGCATTTCAAAATCACTTCTATCAGACCTGGTCCTATATAGGACCAATACATTCTGCAAATTTCAATTAATTCTGCTCATTGGATCGTGAGTTTCCGTGAACAGAAGTTTTTGATGCTAAAAATATAGGTAAATTGGGCAAGGGTTACCAGGCGTGCCCGTTATACCATATAAAATTTTTTTTTTTGTTTATGTAAACAAAGCACAAGATTTACATGTGAGTGGCTTTTTTTAAAAAAGTGGCAGTTTTTCAAGAGAGACGATGATTTGAAGGTTTTCACTTTCGGTGCCTGTCCTAGCTACAGACCTGCCAGCACGCTCATCAAAAGCTACGATAATCTACAATTAAATAATACCAATATGTCCTAAAAATTTCGTAATGATTGAGTGGCTCTGTCAAAAGTTATCGCAATTTAAAAATTTTCAAGTTTTCCCGTTCTGTTTTTAGGCACCCAGCGCACACATGGGGTTAAAAAATTCCAAAACATTATCCGATTCACATGTAAAACACGTTCAAAATTTATTTCGTCAACTTTATTTTTGCAAAATCTATTTGTGTACGAAATAATAGGTATATTAAAAAAATCACTAAAATGGCCGCCGGCGCCAAAGAGTTAAAGATTATCAACTTTTTGTGAGACCTGGCACTATTCTGCATATACAACAATGTGTCCTGAAAATTTCAGCTCAATCGGATGGCGCGTTCCTGAGATTTTTTCACTGAAATTTTTTGATGATATATATATATATATATATATTTATGTATATATATATATATATATATATATATATATATATATATATATATATATATATATATATATATATATATATATATAGAAATATGAATTTTTGGCCAAAGTGATTTTAATACTAATGTTCTTCTTCGAACATTAGTAAAAAACAAATCCATCATATCAATTCAATACTCTTCAATCTTCATATAAACAAATCAACCTTCAGATAAACATATATGTTTATCAAAACAAAAATTCTAAGATCAAAGCGAAATACGCACAGATCAGGCTGCACAAATCGCATCTAGCAATTTCTGCAACCACAGCAGTCCTAACACTATAAAATCAAGAACATCAGATCGAGGGAGATCAGAAAAAGAAGATGTGTGTATCGAGTGTTTTCTCAAATTGAGCAAAATCAAGTGAAGTTAAAGTACAAAATAAGTAAACAAAAACTCTAGCGCACCTGAACCGCTAGAAACACTAATGTTCGAAGAACAGTAGAAGAATCGTGCAGGTTTTGAGTGCATATTCCACCACATGCGCTGCTTATTACGGCCAAACTGTTTCAAATGCCACGTTTTACTTTGGTCTCAAGAATGCATTATAACTCATATGGTGGAAGGTTTCAGATATTACCACTGGCATGAATTTCAACGTTTATGAGAGCAAAACACGGGATAATTATATTCGTTATCAGTTGCTTATTTCACATAATTTTGAAAGCAGCATCTCATATAACATCAATGAAGAAAATGCTCAGTGCCTGCAGCACTGTAACTGAAGTTGGTGTTTGGGGCTGCGATCCGAAAAATTTGCAGAACTTTGCGAATTGTAACATCGGTTATTTATTTTCATTGTAAATGTTTCCGGTATGTATACTAACTGTAAGCATTTATTGATCCAAAAGTAGCGCAACCGACTCGTGCTGGCAGCCTTTCGCCAGTATCAAAGCCAAGAATATATCAAATCTGCTTCACGTTGTTATATAACATTCGAAGTTATAGGGGTATAAAGAAATTTAGGGTTACCTGCAGCAAGTTTTTTCAAATGATCGAAAGCTTAATATTTGCTGTTTATTGTCACTACAATATCATTACCATTTGAAAATTCTACGATAAAACCGCTTAATAAAGATATTGCAATTAAACACAAAACCAACAATAGCTGGCAACCCTATCGTGGCTTTTCAACCAAATTTGGCCTGAATAATGTTTATGACAGGTTTCATTAATTGTATGAAATTCGTATTGATTTCATGACTGCCTTGGAAGTTATAGTGCAAAAAGTTTTATTTTCCTGAGCGAATTTTCAAAACCAAAGACACAAAAATTACCATAGCTGGCAGCACCAATCAAATTTTTCAACGAAATTTCCACCAAACAGAGATTAGAATTAGGTTTAGCTATTGTGTCAATTTCATGAAAATCTGGTAACTTATTCACATTTCATAGGGCAAAAAGCAGTTTTTTTTCTATATAACTTTTCAAGATGGCACCACTGGCACAGACTTGCCCACAATTCAAAATCGCTTCTATCAAATCTGTTCTTACTTAAGTCCAATGCATTCTGTAAATTTTAGCTGTATCTGATTATTGTTTCGTGAGTTTCCGTGAACAGCAGTTTTTGATGCTAAAAATATAGGTTAACAGGGAGAGGGTTACCGTTCTTGTCCGACATGAAATTTCCAAAATTTTATTTTGAACGTGTAGATAAAACATAAGATTTATATACAGATTGGTTTTATTGTAAGAAACGGACATTTTTTTTGAATATTCGATGGTTTGAATGTTTTCACTTCCAAATTTTTTTTTTCAAAATGAAGGCACCAAAATTATCATAGCTGGCAGCTCCATCCGAATTTTTCAACCAAATTTCTACCAAACGTGGCTTGAAGTAAGGTCCAGCAATTGTGAGAGTTTCGTCAAAATCGAACGATTCAATCAGAATTTATAGGGCTAAAAACAGTTATCTTTTTTAGTGATTTTTCAAGATGGCACCACTGGCACAGAATCGCCTGCATTTCAAAATCACTTCTATCAGACCTGGTCCTATTTAAGACCAATACATTCTGTGAATTTCAATTAATTCTGCCCATCGGATCGTGAGTTTCCGTGAACAGAAGTTTTTGATGCTAAAAATATAGGTAAATTGGGCAAGGGTTACCAGGCGTGCCCGTTATACCATATCTTTTTTTTTTTTTTAATATGTAAACAAAGCACAAGATTTACATATGAGTGGCTTTTTTTTGAAGAAACGGCATGTTTTCAAGAGAGACGATGATTTGAAAGTTTTCACTTTCAGTGCCTGCCCTAGCTACAGGGTTGCCAGCACGTTCATTAAAAGCTACGCAAATCTACAACTAACTAATATTAATATGTCCTGAAAATTTCGTAATGATTAAATAGCTCTGTCAAAAGTTATCGAAATTTAAAAATTTTTAAATTTTCCTGTCCTCTTTTTAGGCACCCAGCGCACACATAGGGTTAAAAAATTCCAAATCATTATCTGATTCATATGTAAAACACGTTAGAAATTTATTTCGTTAGCTTTGTTTTTGCGAAAATTATTTGTGCACGAAATAATAGGTATATTAAAAATATCACTTAAATGGCCGCCGGCGCCAAAAGGTTAAGAATAACTGACATTTAAAGAGACCTGGACCTATTCTGCATATGCACCAATGTATCCTGAAAGTTTCAGCTCAATCGGATTGCGCGTTCCCGAGATTATCTCACTGAAATTTTTTGATGATATATATATATATATATATATATATATATATATATATATATATATATATATATATATATATATATATATATATATATATAGAAATATGAATTTTTGGCCGAATCGATTTTAATACTAATGTTCTTCGAACATTAGTAAAAAGTAAGAATGTTACAAGTGATTTGTGTGAAAAAAGACCGTGTACTTATTTGATACGATGACAATTTGATTGTATTATTCAAAACACACTACAAGATCAATGGAAGATCCTTTTTATATTCAAAATTATAAATAAAAAGTGAAAATGTTTAAACAGTATTTGTTTTCAATTCGTCCACGACAGTTAACTCTATTCAACGCTCAGATACAACGCACGTGCTTTCCGCTCAGAGGCATTTTCGGAATGATATTGCATTCCGATGCATGTTGTTTGGTGGATGGCCACCATGAACCAAGAAGACAAGATCACGACATGCGCATGTCAACACCCTTTTTGTGACGTAAACTGCGCCAGCACGCCCACAAACCATTCCGAAATGACCTGTTTTGTAGGTGAATCAGGGTATTATTTTTTGGTTGGCTACATTCGGCTAAAACTTGAAAACATAATCGTCTTTATTTTATAATTAATTAACGGATTATTTATGACTGCAAAATATCGATAGATTTTTCATTCATGTATTACTGTAAGGAAATACAACACTCACATTTTTCAAAGCATCATTAAAATTACCATACATACTACATTTTGAACAAACCCTATTTTTCACAATATTTCTCCCTATTCGCCACTATATGCTACATCATATATTACAACTTGAACGACGCTAAATTAAATCATTCGCAGAACAAGACGAGTTTGAAATTTGCCATACCATCATCTTCGGATGCATGTATTTTTTCTTTTCACCACATTTTTCTTGGTCCACCGCTCTCTGCTACGTGACGTAAACTGCGCCAGGCGGGATATGCGCAGAACATGACGAGTTTTGAACTCGCATTGTCGTGATCTCTAGTAATTGGTTCATGGATGGCCACCAAACTGTTCGACGAAGTGAACAGCGGCCGCTAGAAGCCACGATATTAGAAATTTCCCTTTTGGACACGCCCTATTGAAAACAAATCACAATCTATGTGTTTGTAAACCAGATCGCCGCTCAAATTTCTATGGTTACACGAGATCGGGATTTCAAACCGGTTTTAATCTGATCTTCGTGTAGCCATATAATTTGATCCGGCACACATGCATATGAACGCTTCGTACAAAACCGGTATTCGCAAATCAAGCTCCTGAAGAGCTTCCGTGCACGTACACAGTCTGCGCACACATACATGGAAATCGGGCTAAAGCTCACGAATTACGGTATATTCCCAATCCCGAATTGGGAATCGCTGTAAAAACGCTCTATGATTAGAAGACGGTATTGGATCTTAGACGCTCGTAATACTATTAAGCGGGAAATCCGCAAATGTGTAAAATGTTTCCGGGCAAAGCTGCAAATATTAACCCAATTGATGGGAAGCTTACCAGCACCTAGAGTAAATATGTCCAGTCCATTCACGCATACAGGTGTCGATTACTGCGGTCCAATTGAGTATCGCGACAGACGAGGACGTGGATACAAACTACACAAGGGATACATCGCAATATTCATATGTCTAGCAGTCAAGGCTATTCACATCGAATTCGTCAGTGATTTGACTACAGCAGCGTTTCTCAAAGCACTGCGTCGATTTATGGGACGTCGAGGACTTTGTAACCACATATATAGCAACTGCGGTACTAATTTCATCGGAGCTTGCGCGGAATTGCGACGCATCGTGAAAGGAAACAATCATTATGCTGCAGAAGTACTAGCCAATGAAAATATCATTTGGCATTTCAACCCTCCTGCTTCTCCACACTTCGGTGGACTGTGGGAGGCCAGAGTGAAGTCGATTAAACATCACTTACGTCGAATTGTTGGAGGAGCAGCATTAACTTTTGAGGAAATGTCAACCGTGTTAGTAAGAATTGAAGCTTGCCTCAACTCCCGGCCTTTATACCCTTTATCAGATGACCACACAGACATCGAAGTGCTCACTCCAGCTCATTTTCTAATCGGAAGAGCAATACTTACACCACCTGAACAAGATTGCACAGCCATAAAAGTGAATTATTTGGATAGATGGCAGTATGTTCAACGTTTGACACAAGACTTCTGGAACAGATGGAAAGTTGAATATTTGAATCGCCTGCAATCACGTCCGAAATGGCTTAACAAGGAAATAAACCCGCGTGTCGGTGATATTTGTTTATTAAAGGACGAAAGAGTGGTATCCTATAAATGGCCGTTAGCAAAAATAACTGAACTTCATCCTGGAAAAGATTCATTAGTGCGAGTGGTTTCCGTGTTCTCAAATGGCAAAATTTATAAACAACCTATATCAAAAATCGCGTTACTGCCGATCACAACAAGATTTTGAACTTCATTATTGAATTAATAACGTATCAAATATACTTATGAAATTCGGACTGTAATATCAAGTATTAAGGATAAACTAATGAATTGATGAATCGATTAACCCGTTCGAGATTAATGAATAGACAACACTTGGAATAACAAAAAAAAAAACCAATTGACATCGAATTAATAATAATAATTGAATCAAATGAATTAACCTTAATTTAAAGTATGGATAGTTATTTCAATCTCTGTTCAACGTCTTTATACCAAACCCTGTTCCCTAAATTCCTTCCAATCTTCTAATCAAGGTAGCGAGTCAGGGCGCCACGTTAATATAACCCTTGGTTGCTGAATGTTATGTGTCTGTTCGGAGTAAATGCCACAGGCAACACTAACATCTTTAACGTATGGTTCTCGACTCCGGTAATCCATAATTTTTCTGGACTATAAACCCTTATGCTTAACGGACCAATGTATCAACAAGGATTCTATGATCGGTAATTCAATATCGATGTAAAACATTACTAAGCATATATTTACAGGTGGTTATCCTGATCCTGTCGGACCAGCGGGGGGAGGATGTTCAACAATGAATTGACGTTGTCACCTTGACAACGGCAACAGCAGATGGGAGGCAAACAGCTGATCGGAAAACTTTAATGCTGTGTTTAAAATGTAAAATTGGATATTCGAAATTTAAAAACCAGTAATTGTTCAGAAGCTGGAATGTACCGAAATTTTCACTATCCAGTTATTTTCAAAAGTTAAAGTTAAAATAGAAATTTGAAATGAAAGTCTAGTCCATCATCAGCTTTGAAATCGTGAACACTAAAATTCGTTTTTTTTTCGACCTTAGAAGTTAATTCGAACTTGAAACCCGTATTTTTGAACCGTAGTAGCAAATAAAAGGTTATTAAACTTTGAAATAGTATTTGAAATAAATTGGTGAAGTGTAAAGAAATAGTATTTGGAATAAATTGGTGAAATGTACTCGTTATAGTGTTTTGTTGTGGAAACTTAGCATAAATCGAGTTTTAAGATACGAAGCAAATTATTTTGGACATTGTGAAAGTTGTAATCGTGACTTCAGAGGGGGTGATTGTTTTAATAACCACCTTAAAAATGTAATTAGAGATAAAAATGTGTGTGAAACGTTTAAGATATGTGCAATGTGTACAAAATTTATAACTACCGATAATAAGCGCATGTTTGAACATGTTTGTGATGAATATTATTGCCAGATATGTTCAAATACTGTCCCCCCAGATCATTTATGCTACATAAAACCGTACAAAGGTGGAAGAAAGACAAAGTTTCTACTGATCTTTTTCGACTGTGAGAGCACTCAAAATACACAAAACGAGAATAGTGACTCTATTTTTACATGTTGTAAATTTAATCGTTGCACAGCAGATATGTTATAGCTGTTCTGAAAGCATGGACATAAAAGATAGATGTGATGTGTATGGGGTTAGGGAGCGTATATTCGAGTATAACAAACATCTGCCCGTTTTGAAACGATTTTTAGATTACTGTCTAATGGCACGTCCGTATGTAGATAATATCTACCGCATCGCTCATAATTTACAAGGTAATGATGGTCACTTCGTAATTACTGAGCTAATGAATCGTAAATTAGAAATAGATCCTATAATGAATGGTACTAAAATTATGCAATTGAAATGTGGTCAAATTACCTTTATTGACTCTTTAAACTTTCTAGCCTTCCCTCTCTCCAAGTTTCCTAAAGTTTTTGACCTTAAAGAGTTTGCAAAGGGCTACTACCCCCACTTTTTTAATACCCTCGAGAATATTGATTATGTGCGGAAATATCCACATCCTGAATGTTATGGTTATAACATGATGCGTACCGAAGAGAGGGAAAAGTTTTTAAGCTGGTATAACACTATTTCACAAGGTTTGTTTGATAATAGAAAGGAAATACTATTATACTGTATCAACGATGTAAATATTTTACGATTAGGTTGTATACGATTTATGCAAGAAATCCTTGAAATAACTAGGGTTAATCCTTTAGTAGAATCGATGACAATTGCATCAGCTTGTATGCTTACTTTCAGGAAAAAATTTCTGAAAAGTAATGTCTTGGGTATTATGCCTAAACATGGTTATTATAAAAAGCAAAACCAATCACTTATCGCAACTAAATAGCTTTCTTGGGAAAGTTCAAAAATCAAAGATCTCATTGTCTTTTCTAATAATGTAGGTGAGTTAAAGTTGGAGAAGGGGGGCTTGCAAGTTGATGGTTTCAATCCTGCAACAAACACTGTATATGAATTCTTTGGCTGTTTCTACCACGGTTAAAGAAAATGTGCATATTAAAAAACCTTACAATCAAAATGAAACCTTAAGCCAGAGGTATGAGAGTACACTTCGAAGAATGGAGACAATTAAGAGATTCGGCTAAAAACTTGTATATATATGGAAATGTGAATTTAAACAGCTACTAAAAGAACAACCCGATATAAAACAAGACGTCGATAGATATGTGACGTACTGTTCTATGCCACTTAATCCTCGTGCCGCCATTTTTGGCGGGAGAACCGAGGAATTCAAACTTTACCACAAAGTCAAACCTAATGAGATTATAAGATATTTAGATTTCACTAGTCAATACCCGTATATTAATAAATACGCTCCCTATCCTATTGGAAACCCTGAAATTTTCCGTAACGATAACATCCCTGACATCTCTCAAATACGTTCAATGCATGGATTCATAAAGTGTATGATTATTCCTCCAACAGACTTATTTTTACCAGTGCTACCTGTCAAAAATGAAAAAAACTCTAGCGCACCTGAACCGCTAGAAAACTAATTTTCGAAGAAATTGTCTTTGAGTGACAAAAAAATGTGGGAAGACGTTATACACTTTTTTGTACAACCACTCCTTATCCAAAGCAACAAAACTCAACTATAACACAAATGATGAAAATGTTTAGTGCTGGCAACACTTTCCCAATGAAGCAGCAATAAGTTTACCTTAACAAGCTCATACTTAAATCAACTTATCCTTTGAATTTCGTTCTCATCGGAGGATTTCATCGAAAGTTTCAGCGGTTAAACGTTGTTTGAGGCTGCCATCCAAAAAATGCTCAAAACCCGGAAAATTTAAAAATTGGTTTCTTAATTTAACGCAAATGCTTTGCATATGAATACGTAATTTGAAGCATCTGTTGGTGCAATACTTATGAAAATGGCTAATACTGGTTACCCTGTATCAGCAGCAAAACAAAAAATATACCAAATTTGCTTCACGTTAAGTTAAACCCAACCAGTTAATTTCTTTTCGATTGAATCAGTGCGCTGGAAGGTATACGGGGGAAAAGAATTTTATGGTTACCACCCTCATAACTTCTCAAATTTTTAAAACATTAATATTTGTTGTTAATTTTTATTGCAGGATCATTCTCAATTGCAAATCTAATGACATATTCGCTCAGTAAAGAAATTCCACAAAATTACAAAAATGGTCATAGCTGGCAGCCCTTTCATGATTTTTGTACGAAATTCCAACGACATTTAATTTATATTAAGGTCCATTTACTGCATGAACTTCGTTTGGGTTTCTACACTGGACCGGAAGTTATAGTGAAAAAAGCTTTATTTTGCTGAGCAAATTTCAAAGATTTATGAGACAAAAATCACCACAGCTGCCAGCCCTATACTAATTTTTCAACCGAATTTTCACCAAATGTTACATAAAGTAACATCCAAGTACTGTATGAATTTTGTAATAAGCTGATGGCTGAATCGGAAGTTATAGGCCAAAAACCGTTTTTTTTTCTCAGTGATTTTTCAAGATGGTACAATTGTCACAAGGTTGCTCGCATTTCAAAATCACTTCTATCAGACCTGGTCTTAGCTAATACCAACATGTTCTGTAAATTTCATTATGATCGGATTATCCGGTCCTTAGTTCTCGTGAACAGAACTTTCGAGTGCTGAAAATAGAGGTAATTTAGTGATGGGTTGCCGTTCTTGTGCATATGGAATTTTGAAAATTTTATCTTGACATGAAGAACAAAGAATAAAATATATCAAAAAATTGAAATTGTTGTCAAAAATCAAAAGTTTTTCAGGAAGGTCAATGATTTGAAGGATTTTTTTTCAGCAGCCTGCCACAGCTACTTTATGTTGAAAATCTATATGTGCTAAATTCTTGGTCAACATAAATACGCTCCGCAATTTACACGATGAGCCATTGTTTTTCTCACAAGTAATGACAAACCAAAATTTGAAAAAAAATCATTGCCTACTTTAAGGAACCCTGCACCCACATACGGCTCAAAATTTCCAATTCTTTATCATAAACAAGCTAAGAACATAATTAGTTTTCATTCCCAATACTTTTCTTTAACAAAAATTTACACTGATTGGAAATATAGGAGTACCTCAAAATTCACTTAAACGCTCGCCGCCGCCAAAAAGTTTAGGATATCTGAATTTGAGAAAGTCATGAACCTACCTACTATATACATCTACGTTCTTCGAAAATTTCAGCTCAATCGGATCGGCCACTCCAGAGATTATCTCCCTTAATCATTTTGCTGATATATATATATATATATATATATATATATATATATATATATATATATATATATATATATATATATATATATCATCAAAAAATTTCAGTGAGACAATCTCGGGAACGTGCCATCCGATTGAGCTGAAACTTTCAGGATACATTGGTGTATATGCAGAAAAGGTCCACGTCTCACTAAATGTAAAATATTGTTAACACTTTGGCGCCGGCGGCCATTTTAGTGATATTTTTAATATACCTATTATTCCGTACACAAATAATTTTTGCATAAATAAAGTTAACAAAATAAATTTTAAACGTGTTTTACATGTGAATCGGATAATGTTTTAGAATTTTTTAACCCTATGAGAAAGCGGAAAAATTTGAAAATTTTTAAATTGCGATAACTTTTGACAGCGCTATTCAATCATTATGAAATTTTCAGGACATATTGATATTACTTAGTTGTAGATTTGTGTAGATTTGTGTTTTAATGAGCGTCCTGACAACTCTGTAGCTAGGGCAGGCACTGAAAGTGAAAACCTCCAAATTATCGTCTCTCTTGAAAAAATGCCGTTTCTTCAAAAAAAACCGCTCATATGTAAATTTTGTGCTTTGTTTACATAACCAAAAAAAAAACAAAATAGTGTAACCCTTGCCCCATTTGACCTATATTTTTAGCATCAAAAACTTCTGTTCACGGAAACTCGCGATCCAATGAGCAGAATTATTTGAAATTTACAGAATGTATTGGCCTTAAATAGGACCAGGTCTGATAGAAGTGATTTTGAAACGCGGGCGATTCTGTGCCAGTGATGCCATCTTGAAAAATCACTAAAAAAGATAACTGCTTTTAGCCCTCTGATTGAATCGTTCGATTTTAACAAAATTCACACAGTAGCTGGACCTTACTTTAAGCCAATTTTTGGTTGAAAAATTCGGTTGGAGCTGTCAGCTGTGATAATTTTGGTGTCTTAAATTTGAAAAAATGAAAATTTGGAAGTGAAAAGCTCAAACCATCGAATATCCTAAAAAATGTCCGTTTCTTACAATAAAACCAAACTGTATACAAATCTTATGCTTAATCTAAACTTTCAAAGTAAAACTTTAGAAATTTCATGTCGGACAAGAACGGTAACCCTTTCCCAGTTAACCTATATTTTTAGCATCAAATCTGCTGTTCACGGGAACTCACGAACCAATAATCAGATACAACTGAAATTTACAGAATGCATTGGACTTAAGTAGGACCAGGTCTGATAGAAGCGATTTTGAATTGTGGACAACTCTGTGCCAGTGGTGCCATCCTGAAAAATTACAAAGAAAAAAAACTGCTTTTTGCCCTATTAAATGTGAATAAGTAACCCGATTTTCATAAAATTGACACAATAGCTGAACCTTACTCTAAGCTCTGTTTAATAGAAATTTGGTTGAAAAATTCGATTGGTGCTGCCAGCTATGGTAATTTTTGTGTCTTTGGTTTTGAAAAATCGCTCAGGAAAATAAAACTTTTTGCCCTATAACTTCCAGTGCAGTCATAAAATCAATACGAATTTCATACTATTAATGGAACCTATTATAGACATTATTCAGGCCCAATTTGGTTGAAAAGTCACGATAGGGTTGCCAGCTATTGTTGGTTTTGTGTTTGTTTGCAATATCTTTACTAAGCGGTTTTATCGTAGAATTTTCAAATGGTAATGATATTGTAGTGACAGTAAACAGCAAATATTAAGCTTTCGATTATTTGAAAAGACTCAATGCAGGTAACCCTCAATTTCCTTATACTCCTATAACTTCGAATGTAATATAACAACGTGAAGCAGATGTGATATATTCTTGGCTTTGATACTGGCGAAAGGTTGCCAGCCCGAGTCGGTTGTGCTACTTTTGTATCAATAAATGCTTACAGTTAGTATTCATACCGGGAACATTTACAATGAAAATAAATAACCAATGTTTCAATTCCTAAAGTTCTGAAAATTTTTCGTATCGCAGCCCCAAACACCAACTTCAGTTACAGTGCTGCAGGCACTGAGCATTTTCTTCATTGATGTTATATGAGATGCTGTTTTAAAAATTTTTGTGAAATAAGCAACTGAGAGCGAATATAATTAACAAGTGTTGCTCTCAGAAACTTTGAAATTCATGCCACTGGTAATATCTGAAACCTTTCCACCATATGAGTCATAAGACAAAAGTAAAACCAGGCGTTTGAATTAGTTTGGCTGTAATAAGCAGCTAGTGCGGTAGAATATACACTCAAAATCTGCACGATTCTTCTACTGAAAATTTTTCGGATCGCAGCCCCAAACACCAACTTCAGTTACAGTGCTGCAGGCACTGAACATTTTCTTCATTGATGTAATATGAGATGCTGCTTTGAAAATTTTTGTGAATTAAGCAACTGAGAGCGAATATAATTAACAAGTGTTGCTCTCAGAAACTTTGAAATTCATGCCACTGGTAATATCTGAAACCTTTCCACCATATGAGTCATAAGACAAAAGTAAAACCAGACGTTTGAATTAGTTTGGCTGTAATAAGCAGCTAGTCCGGTAGAATATACACTCAAAATCTGCATGATTCTTTTACTGTTTTTCGAACATTAGTGTTTCTAGCGGTTCAGGTGCGCTAGAGTTTTTCAGCTTCAATAGATCCTTCTCCCTGCATCTATTTCAGTACTGCTCGTAATATTCCTTCACACATTCCGAGGCCAAATTGTTGTGGTGCATGACAATATTAAAAAATTCCATCAAATCGAACAGTTTGAATAGCTCCAGATGTTTGAGTGTTATGTTGCCATCGCCTACAGGAATCTGATACCGTTTTAAAAGACCCAATTGATTTTCCGGATATTCATCACCTGCTGAAGTCTTCAAATCGTTGAGGTAATTGTAGAGCGAAACCGATTGACTGTAGTCAATCGCCAGTGGGAAACGTCCATGGTAGTGGAAGATTGCCTTCGCCTGAAATGTCTGCAGGTCAAATCCGAGTGTGACCCTACGGTTATGGCATCCATCCAAGTAGTACGTGTAGTTGAGTAAGGCGTCTTCATTGCACGGAACTTGTGATTTGGGGATCGTTTTCGTTCTTGACTTCTTCTCATTGCAGTTTGCTATGATGTTCCCAAAGTTGCTAGAAGGTTCGACTTGGGATGACTTTTCATCTTTTTTCTTCTTCTGAACAACGCGGACGGCTCGTTTAGAGGTTTGTGTTTGCTTATTAGCGGACTTTTCGGCAACTGACGACATCCTTTTAAATTGTAAAAGACACAACTATGGTTTCGATGGTTTGATCACGCTGCTTTTATAATTCCGACCTCCTGTCTGCAGGTCTGATATAAGTACTCCCCCCCACTTTGCAAAGAGGTCTTCAAATAAATTTTCCGGAATAGATCCACTATTTCACCATCATTGAAATTATAATCTGTAGAGGAGAACCGGTTCAGAAATGTTTTGAAACTCCTGCCACTGCAACGCAAATAAAGAAAAACACCGCAATACTGTCCGCATGTGGTTGAGAACGCAATCTGTAGCCTCTGCCTATTATTTACGAAAACTTTACCATTGTGTCGGAGAAATCTTTTGAAGTACTTGTTAGTAGGATATTTGCCGAAAGAGTCAAAGTACTCGATAGGCCCTTTTCTAGGAATGTAAAAGGCCACCCAATGCGTGCCACTTTAATGAGCTGGATCTGTGTTTGCAATAATACAAGCAGGTTTCTTTATTTGACGGGGTAAGTGATCGCACGGAAAAACGCCCTTGAAAAATCTTTTAGTCACATGATTTCGCTTTAAAGAACTACCAAGTTCGATCGTGTTCATTCCTGTTCTTTAGAGGTGACTGCTTCAAGGTTAATGATCCTAGTACGAGGTGTAACGTTGCTCTGGAGGAATTCCTTTGTTGGCTCCCCATGTACGAAAATAGTTGAAAACTTTGCGAGGGTTTTTATAAGATCCTCATCCAGACGCTTAAGTTCAAGGTTTCCAGACACGCCAGTATGATCTGTAGTGCTAACTGTTGATGTAGGATATTTGTAAACGATCTCCTTTGTATACACTTTATCTGGTGAAATAAAGCCTGCAAACGAAATTTTTTTAAAGAAGGTAAACTACCCTTCTGAAAAATACTCGGTATTTACTAGACAGTGAGTCATGGTACTGTAGCTATCTCCAGCCAAGGCACAGATAAATAATAAATACAGAAGTGTTGAACCTCTTTATATACTTTTTTATAAATTCGAGTAAACTTTTCGATTTTTATCGATTTCAATATTCGTATCGTACTCTGCATATACTATGCATGTCACACTATTCTTTAAGGCCTCTTTGAATCTACCCTCGATTCGCACAACACCTTGATTCAATAAACTGTCACAAGTTGATTCGTATGAATTATCCGCTGTCAAATGCTAGCAAAAAGCAACCATTGTCGAAGAATTGTTTGGATATCTGATGGCCTTTATCGAAATAATTGATACCAGTGCCCTTGAAAAGGCTCAAGTACCCCCGGGTGCTCTGTGGTTTTTCTTTTGAATAATCGAATTCTATAGGTTGATTTGGTACTTGTACGCCATTAACTGACAAATTAAATCTCGTGATGTTATTGTGTTTGAAGTTATATGGATTTTTAGTACGTTTTCCGGTATAGGCGTCGTTGTCTACCATCCCGAAAATGAGCAAGTTCGGTAATTAGCCAACCACTATATTGTCCAGCGATAGTGTGAATGTATTTGTTGGCAAGGTGTATGCTTTCATTTCGATGCGTTTGTACGGGTATACTGCATTTGAACGTTGCAGTACTGTTTCATGTGCCAGGAGAATATTGGGATTGACGCTTACGTGATTTATGTACATTGTTGCTTCCAGTATTTTGATTCGAAGCGAGAATTTGTCATCTTTCGAGTACAGGTAGAATTCAGGTTTCTCTAATGATAATATGACACGCAAATCCACACCATTAATCAATAGTTTTTCTTGGTTAAATATGTCGCTATGGATCTTTCCCATTAACTCGACGACATTACTTTTCTCTAATAGCGCTGATCTACTAAGATAACCTCTATTCTCAGACTTTGGACCAGCGCCTTCAATCATTTCGATTTCATTCTGGTCAAGATACCATCCAACCGATTCGAGATGAGTTGTTACTGCATCTTTCCCGTAATTCAATAGATTTTCAATGTATGCCCTGTACTGGTAGTTGTTGTCTGTTTGAGCTATATTCTTCCCATTCAACTGAACTGTACATTGCCTTAAAAGCGAATGCACCAAATTATTTGCGACGCCAATTGGATCAGCTTCGACTTCTCTTCCATCAGCACCCTTAATTGTTTCAGTCCCTGTGAATAACTCCTCATGACCATTCTTTATTTTAACCATCTGCACTTTGAGCCGTAGGTATATGCTGGATAAATCACGATACGTACCACCATGGCCGAGAGAGATGAATTCCAGTACAGATGAGTTATCCAATGAAGCTATCGGCTTGTATGCAACTTCTTCGGTTTTTAAAATGTTGCTTTGAATCGGTGATGTGGAGAAAATGTCCAATTCGGATTTCATGCATTCTTTGTAAGAGGACATGTTAATTACTTATCAAATATGTCTAAGACACGCTTCTCGATAACTTTTCGTTTACTTTTCACCCTTTTAATTTTTTTACGTGACACTCTTCGTACACTTTTTTTCAATTTACCAGCTTTACATCGCTTAGGAGAAGCCTTGAATTGAATTGTTGTGAACGGGTTAGCTCTTTTTATAGCCATTCGATTACCAGCATCATCCATCTTATCAAAAAGTTTGTTTATACCTTTCTGAGCTAACTCCTGTGCTGCAGTTTGTCCGTGTTCTCTTAAGAGTTCTTTAAGAGGTTTATTCCCAACCTCCTGTATAACAGCCTTACCGGTCTTGACCGCTTGTCGTTTTATAGCTTTTACACCTGACGCAACCAAAGGTTTTAGATAACGTAATAAACCACTGAAAAAACTTCCTATACCTCTACCACGCTGATAGATAATTGGTGCTCGATAGAGGTCTCCAATATCTGATAAATTTCCACCACTCTGGACCAAATAATAGCGTGTGTAGTGTGAGTTCATGTCGTTAACATCGGTATTGAATATTAACACTATAACCCTTACATCAATGTATGTGAATATTTATACTTTTTCTTACCGACGTTTGAAGTGAAGCATTATATATGTGGGAGTAAAACTTGGTTAAAAGTCTACTGGTTTACCCTGTTGATCTGTGACTTTAATAGAAATGGTTTCGATAAAAGTTTTTTCCACAGCATAGTACTCTATATGTTTGAATGTGAAAATACTGTCGCAATCTTGCAAAGGAATCGTGCGAAGATTTCGCACCAATTAATCAGCTAATATTCTAGGTTTGATAATGTCTGTGTAAACGTGAATTAAATTGGGGCTTTCACAATCGCTAACGGTTTTGGATGTCGTGGCACGACGTGTTCTTTTATCAAATTCATGTACGTTTTTTTCCAACCGACTTAGACTATCAAGAAATATTGACTTATCGAAAGATTCTTTTATCGAGACATCAATCAGTTGACATCAATCGTGTTTATCAACAGGTGTTTTTAAAAATACATCAATGAATAGACCAGCAATATTTACAGTTTTAGATACTTCAATCGGTACTGGTGTTGTACCCGTTGTTCCATCACTCCTTTTGTATGGAATGTTTAGTATTGTATCTGATTCTGTTTTTGCCTATTCATCAGGTAAAATATCAGTACCGGATTCTTTAACCGCAGCACTTATGGATTGACGAATTGATTGACCGATTCGGTAAAATAATTGTTTTCGTACCTGGTACACTGTTCTACCGGAAATTTCAGTTCTCTTTTTTAAATCTTTGTCTGAAAACTCTATTCCACTCAGCAAAAGTGACACAAAATCCGTAATGTTAATCGGTGAAGGTATTGACAGTTCCACATTTATTTCCACACCATAGTCTTTAAGATGAAACGTATGCGAGGTAGGCTTGATCCCCGCTTTTCTTTCCCGCTCTCGTCTTAAGCTATGTGCAGGATATATGTTTTCGTTAATCATTCTTAATAGCTCTACATGATTTCTTTTCGACCTCGGAATCCATACAATTATATAATCAATAAAGTCCTGAAGCGAGTTAAACTTTTTGTTTGATTTTAAATAAACTTTTTCTCACCTTGGTAAACATGTAAGCAGAAACCTTCAATTTTCTTAGAATCACTGATATCGGGAATACTTCCTTCATCTCGATCTTTTTCGATATGTTTGAGTACCAGTTTCTTAATTGATGTCAAATAGAAGTTATAGAAGTCAGGTTTAATAACCAAGAAAAATGACGATAGGAATGTTGAAAAATTGATATCGTTTTTTTCATAGCAAAGTCTGCGTAAAGCAGCATCACTCCATCTTAAGAGAACAAGATTTTTTTTCAAAGACATGATTTTTACAACTATTTCTGTTACTTCAGGCTTGCTGGATTCTGCTGCAGGTGATCGTCGACTTCTTTTCATCATACTAGTTTTTTCTTCGGTACTGCCTGTGGAACGTTTAAAAACACTGCTGGTTGACACAGGTTTTTCTCTTCCCCGCTTTGGTAACATTATCTCTGTTATTCCAACACGCCAACCACTTTCAAGCTTGCAGGACGTTGGCAGTTTATTTTCGAAAGATGATAATGTGTTTTTATGGTAAATGCTCAGGGAGCTATTGCTTAAAAGGCATACGTAGAATTCATCATCTGTTACTGTTACAGGCATTTCAAATTCTTTTCCAAGCTAGGTCTGGTACACTCGAACTACGCACTTTTTTACTAATGCTCGAAGAACAATAGTATTAAATTCATATTTCTTTATATATATATATTTATATATATATATATATATATATATATATATATATATATATATATATATATATATATATATATATATATATATATATATATATATTTATATATATATATGTACATATATATATATATATATATATATATATATATATATATATATATATATATATATATATATATATATATATATATATATATATATATATATCAGCAAAATGATTAAGGGAGATAATCTCTGGTGAAGTGATCCGATTGAGCTGAAATTTTCGGAGAACGTAGATGTATATAGTAGGTAGGTCCACGACTTTCTCAAATTCAGATATCCTAAACCTTTTGGCGGCGGCGAGCGTTTTAGTGAATTTTGAGGAACTCCTATATTTCCAAGCAGTGTTATTTTTTGTCAAAGAAAAGTATTGGGAATGAAAACTTATGTTCTTAGCTTGCTTATGATAAAGAATTGGAAATTTTGCGCCGTGTGTGGGTGCAGGGTGCCTAAAAGTAGGCAAGGATTTTTTTTTCAAATTTTGATTTGTAATTACTTGTAAGAAAAACAATGGATCATCATGAAAATTACAGAGCGTATTTATGTTGACTAAAATATAGCACGTAGAGATTTTCAACATAAAGCGGGTAACCCTGTAGCTGTGGCAGGCTGCTGAAAAAAAATCCTTCAAATCATTGGCCTTCCTGAAAAATTTTTGATTTTTGACCAAAATTTCAAATCTTTGATAAATTTTATCTTTTGTCCTTCATTTCAAGATAAAATTTTCAAAATTCCATTTGCACAAGAACGGCAACCCATCACCAAATTACCTCTTCTTTCAGCACTCAAAAGTTCAAAAATTTTTGTCTCCTAAATCTTGCAACTTTGCTCAGCAAAATAAAGCTTTTTTCCCTATAACTTCCGGTCCAGTGCAGAAATCAAAACGAAGATCACGCAGTAAATGGACCTTAATGTGAGCCAAATGTCGTAGAAATTTCGTACCAAAATCATGAAAGGGCTGCCAGCTATGACCATTTTTGTAATTTTGTGAAATTTCTTTACTGAGCGATTATGTCATTAGATTTGCAAATGGAAATGATCCTGCAATGAAAATTAGCCACAAATATTAACGCTTTGAAAATTTGAAAAGTTTTGAGGGTGGTAACCCTAAAATTATTTTCACCCGTAGAACTTCCAGCGCAGTTATTCAATCGAAACGAAATTTACTGGTTGGGTTTAACTTAACGTAAAGCAGATTTGGTATGTATTTTGCTTTGCTGCTGACACAAGCTAAGGAGCATTAGCCATTTCCGTAAATATTGCACCAACAAATGCTTCAAATTACGTTTTCATATGCAAAGCATTTGCAATAAAAAATAAGGAATCAATTTTTAAATTTTCCGAGTTTTGAAAATTTTTCGGATGGCAGCCTCAAACAACGTTTAACCGCTGAGACTTTCGATGAAATCCTGCGATGAGAACGAAATTCAAAGGATAAGTTGATTTGAGAATGAGCTTGGCATGGTAAACTTATTACTGCTTTGTTCGGAAAGTGTTGCCAGCACTGAACATTTACATAATTTGTGTTATAGTTGAGTTTTGTTGGTTTGGATAAGGAATGGTTGATATGATTCTACAAAACAGTGCATTACGTCTTTCCACACTTTTTTGTCACTCAAAGACAATTTCTCCAAAAATTAGTTTTCTAGCGGTTCAGGTGCGCTAGAGTTTTTTTCTTTTAGTCTCTCACTCTGTCGGACAGGATGTTTCCTGTTGGGTTGATCAGACATGTATTGATTAGGATCGAACCGAGAGGGCCTTAATATAGAGTGACTAGGCAGCCCCTGCATTTTCACATCCGCGATACTTTCAGAATCTTCTTCACCTTCTTTCTCCATTTTAAAGACATTGGACCCCTCATCATCAACGTTGTTTCTTTCACCTAGAACGTCTTCTACTTCATCAGGACTCATATCAACAGGTACTGTGTATTGTGTTATTCCGTCATCACCAGTTATTATCCTATAATCTTTGTCAGTTGAAGTTTTCTTAAATTTCGATGGTGGCTTCAGACTATTGGCTATTCCACTTGCCGATAGACGATGCTTTGGTGCAGCCGATAAAACACTCCTTGGAGGTGTGATTTCACCTAATGATTCAAACAATTTTTCCACTCGTACAGGTGTAGTTTGCGTAGGTTTCTCATCTCTAAAAACATATTTAGTTTGTGTCGTGTTGTCTCGCAAGCTTTTCTGTTGTTTGCATACATGGTCGCTCGATGAAGGCAAGTGAGTTTTTCTTTCTAGAAATCCTTTACTTCTACGACGGGTGTTTAAAAATTTTATTAGTTCGTTTCGATAATGATACCATATGTCTTTATCGCTGAATTTTTCACTTTTCAATATCCTATTCATTGCCTTATCGAACAAGCTCTGGTTATTAGAACTTTCAATAGTGTCTATCAAATTTGCATATACTTCAGGAGACAGAAGAAGCATTTTATTCAGATTACTGTTCTAATGCATATTTCTCGATTAGTGAACCAATCACCCCTGAAAGTACACTTCCACGCAGTATTGGTAAAAATCCGCCTTGTTGAATTAATACTTTACGTTGTCGCGGAACTGACCGTTTAGCATCGACAAGCTTACGCATACACTTTTTATATTTACAGAAACGGTTATATAACTTTCCACGAGGTCTGTGGTTTCCATTTAGCGTATTCAAGGTGATTTCACAAAGCTTCTTAATTACCACTGTGTCGGCATTCTATAGCGTTTCTCAAACCCGGTCGAGCTTGTCTAAGCACGTATAACATATGCTTGTTGCCCTTTAATCGCTTCATTCGTGACACCATTCTCCTGCCTTAAGCTATCCTTTGAGCAATAACACGTTACAAAGTTTTTGTTAAATAAATCAGTACGGAATCGTAGTATATCATTTGTATTCTGAGTCAGGTCTATTAATAAATAGCTGTGTGGCGCCTGAGTGATTTCTTTATATATTCTCACAAGCTCCTTGCTATTTTAAGGGTAAATTTGTTTGGCAAGATGATGAAATTGACTTTTATCACGCGGATTCTTGAAGCATACCAGATATTTACAGTTCAATGATATGTCACGGCAAAATTTTCCCTGATGAAATACATTTTGTGTTACTAACATAACCGAAAAATTCCTATGATGTGTTCCTTTGGTAAAAAGTTCGCAACCTTGTCTTAAAAACGCGTTTAACATCATATCGTCCAAAACTATAAGTGTTGGCTCATTCGCATTAATCACAAACTCCTCGGGAAACGTGCTTAAATATTCGATATTGTTAAAACCTACTTTTGCTGGAATAGTTTGAGTTTCAGCATTACACCAAATAATCTTCACCCACGGCTGTATCATAGTGTCGTTTCTAAGAAGTGCCTCTATAAAACTCGTCTTGCCACATCCAGATGGACCGGCAACCATCATTGTAAATTGATGAATTAATTGCACCATTTTTTCATTAATTTTAACATAAAAACAAGTAAACAGCCTATATTTATACATTTAATCGTTATGAGTAGAAGGCAAATTGTCAACGAGTTACACAGACCTGCTCGTAAAAATTTCAAATGACGTCGGGTCACTATCAGAGGTATTGATGTTTTATGGCAGGCGGATTTGGATGATATGAGTGCATACTCATCAGAGAATAGAGGCTACAAATTTCTCCTCACAATAATTGACGCTTTTTCAAAGTGCGCTTGGGCATTACCAGTCAAACATAAAAGCGCTAATGAAGTGACGAAGGCAATGGAAACAATTCTCGAACAAAGGCGTATTCCCAGAAATCTGCAAACAGATGACGGAAAGGAATTTTTCAATAAAACATTTCACCATCTTATGAAAAAGTATGAAATCAACCACTATTCAACATTTAGTGCTTTGAAAGCATCGATTGCTGAACGCTTCAATCGAACTCTAAAAGGGATAATGTGGAAAGAATTCAGCATGAACGGAAACTACCACTGGATTAGTCTAGTATCGAAACTAGCTGATCAGTATAATAGAACTAAACACCGTATTATTAAAATGCGGCCTATTGACGTGAATGCGACCAATGAAGTTCAAATACTTTCAGGTGTTTATAGAAAAGTTAAGGTTACGTCAAAACCTAAATTCAAAAAAGGGGACTTTGTACGTATAAGTAAACATAAGCACATATTTGAAAGAGGCTACACCCCAAACTGGTCAACTGAAATTTTTTCAATAAAAGATGTAAGAAAAAACACAACCACGAACATACTCACTGGAAGACTATCAGGGAAATTTGATACAAGGAGGGTTCTACGAGCCTGAGTTAACTACAGTCAAACACCCTGATGCATACCTTGTTGAGAAAATTATAAGAAGAAGGAGAAATCGTGTTTTTGTCAAATGGCTTGGTTTTCCTTCTCATCATTATTCCTGGATAAATATAAAAGACGTGCTCTAAAAGTGAACAACATTCATTCGAGATGTTGTGTTTAAAGCGAGAATATGATCGCGTCAAAACGTTTGCCAATCTAAAAATTGATGAAAGAAAAATACTTAAGCTTGCGCGTAGTGGATTTTTTTACACAACCATAAAAGACCAGGTCAGATGTTACTTCTGCTCCATCACCATGGATGCATTCAACGCACCTACTGATGTCGAGAGTGAGCACTTGCGATTGTCACCGGAATGTTTCTACGCCAACGGAAAAGACGTCTGTGGACCTTACGATACACCTATTACAACAAAAAAATGTTCCAGAACAGAGCACTGCCTCAACAATCTATTAAAATGTGTTGGTCGTGGATTTTTTGTTGGTGGATTTATATGTGAAGCTGTTTCAATATACAATTATTTTTCCAAGTAAAATGTCTACAATTATATTTCAATATAAATTTGTATAAATAACAAACCAATAGAGATTATTACCATTTATACAAACAAATGTTTTTATTTACCTAAAATTCTCACCCCCAAGTACCATCTAACTACCACAAAAAAAATACAACACCTGAACATTGACCTACTCCTCTGCAACCAGCGAATAACGTCTCTGTTTTCATCTAAATATAGCCACTCGGAAACATCATAAAATCATTCATTCAGTTATGACATAATCACTGCAGCGCGTAAAATTACCATTCATCCACACAACATAGGTCATATCAAGTTTGAGACCAGAAACGCACATGACGAATGATATGATAAACAAGAATAACAAAAGTAAAATCCCTCGTAAACCCATTCATGCATAGTGACAAAGGTCAGTTATGACACATTTGCAACACGTTTATACACGTAAATCTTAAATTTCACGACCAACCAAATGCATTGATTGGGCTTGACACCAGAATCGCACATTGCGAGCGTTACAGGCATAATCAAGTTCAAGGTACTACCAACCAAATTCAATGATTGAGTTTGAAACCTGAAACGCACATGGCGAATGATATGATATACAAGAATAACAAAAGTAAAATCCCTCGTAAACCTATTCATGCTTACCCGACACAGGTCAGTTATGAGACCAGAAATAAAAACCAGAAATACACGTCTTGTTATTTTTAATTACCCAGATCCATCCATTAACAAGACATTGTACATGAATATAAAAACAATACAAGTATAACCTATTTCAAGACCGTATCAGCCAAATACAATGATTGAGTTTGAGCAGAATACACTTTGTACATCTTAATGATGATCCACACATGCTTATTTTGATCTACCTTCATTAATTCCTTCCGATAAAAATCAAAGCAAACAAACTCAATACGCTCGTATACAAACCCCAGCAATCTCGCATTTTACTACGGTCAGCATGTAATTTACCCACAAGAAACAGTTATTGGTCATTCTCTTTTCACAATATATTCCCGTCATCATCGTGGTAAGCGATCATGTTAAACACATTTCATTCAACTCAATTTGTAACCCAATGTACGTATGTAATGCATGCTAATCGCTATATGCTTAATCACCAAGAAATGTACATTTTGCATCTCTGGAACTGGTTCATTCGGATCGATAAAAGTAAAATTATATACACTAACAGAACACGGGCTATCGAGTTTTGCTGTTAAACCAAACACATGGTCTGATCGTTTGTAAACAGAGCGCAGGTCAAGCTTACACAGAGAATAAAGGCGGGAAATAGCCCCTCTTACACGACTCAAGGCAATGCAAAGCGCAGAACACACTCACACAACTCCTCGCACCCAACGCCCATTCGCTCACAAAAAGCTTCTTCAACTCCTCGCACCCAACGCCCATTCTCTCGCACAAAGCTTCTTCATCTCCTCGCACCCAACGCCCATTCTCTCGCACAAAGCTTCTCTCCATCTGCTTCTCTCCCTCTTGCACATCACCCAACACACATCGCTCAACTCCTCATCAGCACTTCAACACCGCCTCCAGCCAAGATCGTGGTGGCACCTAAAGCCCTTTTCAACGGCCTCGCCCCCGGAATATAAAAGCTCGTCCTATACCTTAACACGTAAGCTCTTCTGGTGGCTACCTAGGGAGGTGGAACTACTCTGGTGTCACCTAAGCATGCTGTCTCTACCACACCCTTTGCTTATAACATGGTGTGGTGGCTTCCTTACTACTGTTGCGTTTTGTGGCGGGAGGTTTTTTTTGGCTTTGAGTTGAGAAGTTGGGTTTTAGCGCTTGATCGTGAAGGTTGTCGGAAAAAAAGAAATCAACTGTTCACGTTGGATTTTGGCGGGCTTAATTCGCGCTAGAAAAGACATTACCGCGAGAAATTGGAGGACACTCTTACTTGGAATCAATTCGGACAGTTTTTATCTCTTTAACACGAGGCTTGCATTTTCACTAATCGTAAAGTGATAAAGTTCTAGTTTTAACTTGTCAAAGACTCGCAAGACCGCCGATTGAAGCGAAAGTGAAAAAAAGCCTGGAAAAAGTGCAAACTAAAAACAGTGAAGTGACCATTTATGAGTGTTTTTGTCAAAGGCCTTTGCACATTGTCTGCATCGAATCAATTTAATTTTGGTGTGGTATGACTAACGCTTGAAGAAATACTAGTGAAAGACCTATAAATTAATAATGTACGATACTGAATATTCGGGATACAACCGTCAATGCTAGCGACTTGACTTCGAAATTAAAGATTGCCCTCTTCTGTGCAAAACTGTAGACTAGCAACATTGGCAAATAATGCAAATTAACAAGTTCTGCATCAAGGAATTCACCGCAATTGCGAATAATTGAATCGACGCTGCTCTCCAAAATCATCTTATTCAAAACAACAACAAGGCCGATCAATGATATTGTATAACATAACAGTATAAATTGGATATTTATTTATATAAAGAAAACAAAAATACAATTGAATTAATAGATGTGTTGCTGTGTATAATTTTATATTTGCCAAAACAGTCGTGTTACAGTTGGATTTCCGATTTAAAGAAAATGACATTAAATTAATTAAACATTTTCAGTGGTTTTCGGGAAACGGTCGACCGTCGTCTGGACACCACTGGTAAGTGATATATTTTTTTATTTGAAAATTTTATTTTATTTTTTTAATTGCATTTATTTGATTCGAATTTTAATAATTATAATTTAATTCAGTTGAATTTTGAACTTTTAGTTGGTAAATTATAAGTAATTATTATTCATATGTTTTGATTTTGATTTTTTTCTTGATTGTTTTTACGGTATAATATATTTATTGTTTTATTTTAATGTAAATCTTGGGTTTTTAGTTTATTCGAATTTTAGCGGCTTTCGCGGTAGAAATGTGTCATTAAATCCAACAGATATAGGTTCAGTGAGAGCATGAGTGGGCTCCCTTCTTTCTTTTCCTTAGTTTTTTTCCTTTTGTCTTGTCTACTAGTATTTGTGCGTGACGCAGCTAAGGCTTGACCTGCCCCTCAATACACCAACCACACCGGTGACTAGCCGGCAACGTAAAGTCACGCGAGAGTAGCAGGTCAGGCCAAAAGTATCTGTTGTGGTGGCGGCTGTTCACAGCTGTTCTGCAACAGAATGGATTTGCTTTTGGGTCATTCCACGGAAAACTGACCAACGGTCTTTTATCGCTATCGTCAGATTTCAATGAAATTTTCACTGTGAATATAAGTAGTTGAGTTATGTGCACCAGTTGGAAAATATGGTATATTTGCGGAAATATAGCCTCTTGAAATTTTTGAGAAACGTCGGTTTGCATTCAAAAAATTGTATAAAACCTTCTATTTTACGTAGAGCCTTCAAATATAGCTTGTTGGAAAGGAGAAAATATAGATAATCTGGTAAAAATAGTGCGAGAAACATTTTGGCGAAAAAGGATAAAAAGGATCATTACAGTGTCCTTTATCCTTGAATATTTCAAAATGCGCACCTTTGATTTTCTTCATTTTTTAATATATTGTAAACAATTATATAAACTACAAGTGTGCGAAATTTCAAAGTAGAGCTCGTAAAAGTACAGTCGTGAGAAATGTTTAAAATTGTGGAATACTGTAACCGCTGAAGAAAATTTGTAGAAAATGTTACCGAAACAAGGTAAAACTTACAAAATATGGTACGAAACAATTTAATGTTTTCAAAATAGATTTAAAAACTGCTTTGCAATGCTGTTTTAAGCCCGCAGAAGGTTCTAATCCAGTTTCTAACGTAGAACGATCTGTATAATTCCATTGCTTATAACTAATGCCACTGACGCAATTTTCATCAAATGATCCAGGGCAATCCTGGCAGCTACCAAAATACCAATCTGTTTGTGGCGGAGAGCATCTCATCAGAGATAAAAAATTCTTATAATTAGCCAAGCTTATATCGCAGCCCTATGTTAGAAAATTTATTTTTGATCCTTTAATCACTAATTTTTATATATGTAACAGTTAAGCTACAAATGTGCAAAATTTCAAAGTGTAGCAACATTTGTAAGAAATTTTTAAAGGAACAAAATACTATAACCGCCAAAGAAAATGGTACTGACACAAGGTGAAACTTACAAAAGGTATATGTATGAAATAACTTGATGAAGGCTCTGTTTTTTTTTTTTTTTTTGCAAAACCAAGGTCTTAGATTCTTCAGTTATGGGTAATTATTGTTTATGATTTTATTTTTAAAAAGGAATAGTATTTCTTTTTTTTTAGCACTAGAATATAATTTGTTTACAATAATTGAGAACATTCATTTGTAACCAATCATAAAATAAAAATGGAGATAAAAGATTCCTTTTCATTTACTAGCGGCGTGAGCAATTAGGATTATTTTGGATTTCTACTACATATTATGCTGTACATATATTTTTAATTACTTCCTTTGTTTGTCGATTTTGTATATTTTTACAACTTAAAATTAGGGTTAAATGCAATGCCTGTAGTTTACTTTGATTCCAAGAAGATGCTTTCAGGTTATAGATCAGAGGCAGCTGAAGTTAAGGAATGTTGTTGGCTCATATAGACAACCAATTTTGTAAAATGTACATTCTAAGAAGAAAGTTAAAAATAAAACAAAAATGTTCTTAAAATAAAGCAGAAACTACCTACAGAAGAAACAACAAACAAATAATGAATTATCAATAGTAAATAATATCAAAGAAGAATATTCAAAAGCTATAGAAAAGGAAAAAAAAACTCTAGCGCACCTGAACCGCTAGAAACACTAATGTTCGAAGAACAGTAGAAGAATCGTGCAGGTTTTGAGTGCATATTCCACCACATGCGCTACTTATTACGGCCGAATCGTTTGAAATGCCACGTTTTACTTTTGCCTCAAGAATGCATTATAACTCATATGGTAGAAGGTTTCAGATATTACCACTGGCATAAATTTCAACGTTTATGAGAGCAAAACACGGGTTAATTATATTCGTTATTAGTTGCTTATTTCACAAAATTTTGAAAGCAGCATCTCATATAACATTAATCAAGAAAATGCTCAGTGCCTGCAGCACTGTAACTGAAGTTGGAGTTTGGGGCTGCGATCCGAAAAATTTGCAGAACTTTGGGAATTGAAACATCGGTTATTTATTTTCATTGTAAATGTTTCCGGTATGAATACTAACTGTAAGCATTTATTGATACAAAAGTAGCACAACCGACTCGTGCTGGCAACCTTTTGCCAGTATCAAAGCCAAGAATATATCACATCTGCTTCACGTTGTTATTGAACATTTGAAGTTATAGGAGTATAAAGAAATTTAGAGTTACTTGCAGCGAGTTTTTTCAAACAATCGAAAGCTTAATATTTGCTGTTTACTGTCACTACAATATCATTACCAATTGAAAATTCTACGATAAAACCGCTTAATAAAGATATTGCAAGCAAACACAAAACCAACAATAGCTGGCAACCCTATCATGACTTTTCAACCAAATTTGGCTTGAATAATGCTTATAATAGGTTCCAGTAATTGTATGAAATTCGTATTGATTTCATGACTGCACTGGAAGTTATAGGGCAAAAAGTTTTATTTTCCTGAGCGAATTTTCACAAAAAGACACAAAAATTACCATAGCTGGCAGCACCAATCGAATTTTTCAATCAAATTTCTTTCAAACAGAGATTAGAGTAAGGTTCAGCTACTGTGTCAATTTCATGAAAATCTGGTAACTTATTCACATTTCATAGGGCAAAAAGCAGTTTTTTTTCTTTGTAATTTTTCAAGATGGCACCACTGGAACAGAGTTTCCTACAATTCCAAATCGCTTCTATCAGACCTGGCCCTACTTAAGTTCAATGCATTCTGTAAATTTCAATTCTATCTGATTATTGATTCGTGAGTTCCCGTGAACAGAAGTTTTTGAAGCTAAAAATATAGGTTAACTCAGAAAGGGTTACCGTTCTTGTCCGACATGAAATTTCCAAAGTTTTACTTTGACTGTGTAGATGAAGCATAAGATTTGTATACAGATTGGTTTTATTGTAGAAACGGACATTTTTTAGGATATTCGATCGTTTGAATGTTTTCACTTCCAAATTTTTATTTTTTCAAATTTAAGACACCAAAATTATCATAGCTGGCAGTTCCAAACGAATTTTTTAACCAAATTTCTACCAAACGTGGTCTAAAGTAAGGTGCAGCTACGGTGTGAATTTCGTTAAAATCGAACGATTCAATTAGAATTTATAGGGCTAAAAGCAGTTATCTTTTTTAGTGATTTTTCAAGATGGCACCACTGGCACAGAATCACCCGCACTTCAAAATCACTTCTATCAGACCTGGTCCTATATAGGACCAATACATTCTGCAAATTTCAATAAATTTTGCTCATTGGATCGTGAGTTTCCGTGAACAGATTTTTTTGATGCTAAAAATATAGGTAACTTGGGCAAGGGTTACCAGGCGTGCCCGTTATACCATATCAAATTTTTTTTTTCGTTTATGTAAACAAAGCACAAAATTTACATATGAGTTGCTTTTTTTTTAAGAAACGACATTTTTTCAAGAGAGACGATGATTCGGAGGTTTTCACTTTCAGTGCCTGTCCTTGCTACAGGGTTACCTGCACGCACATTAAAACGTACATTAATCTACAACTAAATAAAACAAACATGTTTTGAAAATTTCGTAATCGTGGAATAGCTCTGTCAAAAGTTATCGCAATTTAAAAATTTTCAAATTTTCCCGTTCTCTTTTTAGGCACCCAGCGCACACATGGGGTTAAATAATTCCAAAACATTATCTGATTCACATGTAAAACTTGTTTGGAATTTATGTCGTCAACTTTATTTTTGCAAAAATTATTTGTGTACGGAATAATAGGTATATTAAAAAAATCACTAAAATGGCCGCCGGCGCCAAAGGGTTAAAGATTATTAATTTTTTGTGAAACCTGGCACTATTCTGCATATACATCAATGTGTCCTGAAAATTTCAGCTCAATCGGATGGCGCGTTCCTGAGATTTTTTCACTGAAATATATATATATATATATATATATATATATATATATATATATATATATATATATATATATATATATATATATATACATATATATATATATATATATATATACATATATATATATATATATATATATATATATATATATATATATATATATATATATATATATATATATATATATATACATATATATATATATATATATATATATACATATATATATATATATATATATATATATATATATATATATATATATATATATATATATATATATATATATATATAGAAATATGAATTTTTGGCCAAAGTGATTTTAATACTAATGTTCTTCTTCGAACATCAGTTAAAATGTTCATTGGCATTACCCTTTTATAATATAATTTTTCAGAAGGGATACATTTTGTTGTGCACAACATCCACTGTGCAAAGTACATCGTGATGTTTCAGGATATTGTTTTTTCAGTGCTTTCAGATTAGGACAATAAATTATTATAATGGCTATGTTCCCCAACAAGTCAGCAAGCCAGTTTTTCTTCTCTAATCCTTTGACGAATATTATGACATCTTTCATATTCAAAAGCGAATATTCTTTCAGCTTCCAGAACGTCGTAGAGCCACATTCCCAATTCAGACCATGATCATTTTCGTATAACCAATGCGCTTGAAATTGAAGCTCTTTTGAAAGTGTTGCAAAACTGAAGGGAGCTTTGAGTAGAAAGTGTCGATGAGAATGCTCGTACACGTTTACGACATGTTACTCTTTGATGATGAAAGCATTGTTGGGTCCTCTAAATTCTAACATGTCGATGGCAAAAGTTGACGTTGTCAAATTGGTAAATTGATGCCAGTTTGTTTTACGTTAGAGCATAAACATGAAACTGAATAAACATTTGTGTTTGTCATTGTTTTTATACAAGTTCCTCAACTGAGCTAGTGAGAGGAGTGTATTCTAACACGCGATTATGAAGGAGTAAGCAGTAAGCTGTAGTTGAAGCAGGTACATCTGCAGATGTTTTGATATCTAGTCGGATCTCAACTGAGCCGGACTTCATGGAATCATTTTGACGTAAACAATCAATTACTACAACTGGTGTTAATTTCTTGCATTTGATTCGTGAGAGTAGGGGTTATGGTTGAACACCGTAATAAGATTGTTGAAAACTGCTGTTCATATCATAAAGCAGAGCAAATCGATCACGTGTTAATTTGATATTCATATCATCATAGGGATACGATTCAGAGTTCAAATGTAATTTGACATTAGATAAATCACAACGGTCGAATTTGCTAGCATCCTTAGCTTTGGGATTTTTTTGATTTGTTTGCAATGCTAAAATAATATAACGAGGTTATTCGAGCTGACTGGACTACGCTCCACACATGTTCTGTTGTTATTGATAAGACAGGATATTCATATAGTTCGCAACTTCAAAAGCTTACTTGAACTGGTTGCGCTGTTTCAATATATTTCAGCATTGTCAGCTTTTCAGAGCAATCTAGCGTGACGTGCGGCACCTTCCATTGTAATTTAAAAATGTTGACGGTGCTCGAAAAAAATCGTTTTCGTCGCTTCTAGTATGAATAAAGATAAGGTCATGTTTGGCATTGACGATATGTTTCTTTTAGCCCAGTGAAATCCGACATAAAAAAGGTGAAACTTCGGAAAAATTAGGGGAAAGCTGAATTTTGGTGTGAATCTTGGTACTGGCGTGTTGAACAAAATGTCAAAAGTCCCCATCGATCCGAGTGCTGCGTCACTTTTTATACGGGGTCAAAGGTCACCAAACGTGACCTTTCCTAAATATCTCAGTAACGGTCACGTCTTCAGAAAAACAATGTATGACGAATTTGTAGTTTAGCAAATTTTTAAACAAAAAAGATTATATAGCTTTTTCCTGTAACCATAACCGTTTTTGAGATATATTGATCTAAACATTTGTTACTAACAGCACCCTCATTCTCATCGGCATGTTGATATTATCCGATTTTGATTACGACTTGGCATGTTTGTGAGTTTGTTTTTCTAAGTTTAAGAGGCGCATAAAAAAACATGTATACAAACTTATCTACCAGACTCCAGGGTAGGTGGAAAAGTGTACTCCAAAAAGTTAACACCACCCCCAGCCCCCCTTTGCCATAAAACTTGTAGGGACATCTGTTCGCTACTCTCTTCTCCGAAAAAAACTGTATTACGGCATCATTTATGGGATATTCCACGAAAGAGCAGGACAAAACAAACAAATTGCTGGTGAAAATCAGTTTTGTAACATATCATGAGCCTAGGAGCATGAAAAAGCAAGATAATATCATGGCATAATTCTGTATACGCTCATTTGTGACATTATAGGAGCTCAATCCGATGCAGATTATCCCCGAATAATCAGTTTTTTTACCAATCCTGTGATGGCTGCATAACGCCAAAGGGATATGACAAGTCTCGACACCAATTTGCACCTGAAATTGCGTGACCTTGCCCTGATCGTTCATGGGACAAGACGGAATGGAAAAAAAAACTAAAAACTCTAGCGCACCTGAACCGCTAGAAAAACTAATGTTCGAAGAACAGTAGAAGAATCGTGCAGGTTTTGAGTGCATATTCCACCACATGAGCTGCTTATTACGGCCAAACTGTTTCACACGGCACGTTCTACTTTGGTCTCAAGAATGCATTATAACTCATATGGTGGAAGGTTTCAGATATTACCACTGGCATGAATTTCAACGTTTATGAGAGCAAAACACGGGTTAATTATATTCGTTATCAGTTGCTTATTTCACAAAATTTCGAAAGCAGCATCTCATATAACATCAATGAAGAAAATGCTCAGTGCCTGCAGCACTGTAACTGAAGGTGGTGTTTGGGGCTCCGATCCGAAAAATTTGCAGAACTTTGGGAATTGAATCATCGGTTATTTATTTTCATTGTAAATGTTTCCGGTATGAATACTAACTGTAAGCATTTATTGCTACAAAAGTAGCACAACCGACTCGTGCTGGCAACCTTTCGCCAGTATCAAAGCCAAAAATATATCACATCTGCTTCACGTTGTTATATTACATTCGAAGTTATAGGAGTATAAAGAAATTTAGGATTACCTGCAGCGAGTTTTTTGAAATAATGGAAAGCTTAATATTTGCTGTTTATTGTCACTACAATATCATTACCAATTGAAAATTCTACGATAAAACCGCTTAATAAAGATATTGCAAACAAACACAAAACCAACAATAGCTGGCAACCCTATCGTGGCTTTTCAACCAAATTTGGCCTGAATAATGTTTATAGTAGGTTCCATTAATTTTATGAAATTCGTATTGATTTCATGACTGCACTGGAAGTTATAGGGCAAAAAAATTTATTTTCCTGAGCGAATTTTCAAATCCAAAGACATAAAAATTACCATAGGTGGCAGCACCAATCGAATTTTTGAACCAAATTTCTATCAAACAGAGATTAGAGTAAGGTTCAGCTACTGTGTCAATTTCATGAAAATCTAGTAACTTATTCAAATTTCATAGGGCAAAAAGCAGTTTTTTTTCTTTGTAATTTTTCAAGATGGCACCACTGGCACAGAGTTGCCCACAATTCAAAATCGCTTCTATCAGACCTGGTCCTACTTAAGTCCAATGCATTCTGTAAATTTCAAGGGTATCTGATTATTGATTCGTGAGTTCCCGTGAACAGAAGTTTTTGATGCTAAAAATATAGGTTGACTGGGAAAGGGTTACCGTTCTTGTCCGACATGAAATTTCCAAAGTTTTACTTTGAACGTGTAGATAAAGTATAAGATTTTTAAACAGATTGGTTTTATTGTAAGAAACGGACAGTTTTTGGAAATTCGATGGTTGAATGTTTTCACTTCCAAATTTTTATTTTTTCAAATTTAAGACACCAAAATTATCATAGCTGGCAGTTCCAAACGAATTTTTCAACCAAATTTCTCTCAAACGTGGTATTAATAAAGGTTCAGCTACTGTGTGAATTTCGTTAAAATCGAACGATTCAATCAGAATTTATAGGGCTAAAAGCAGTTATCTTTTTTTAGTGATTTTTCAAGATGGCACCACTGGCACAGAACGAGCCACATTTCAAAATCACTTCTATCAGACCTGGTCCTATATAAGACCAATACATTCTGCAAATTTCAATTAATTCTGCTCATTGGATCGTGAGTTTCCGCGAACAGAAGTTTTTGATGCTAAAAATATAGGTAAATTGGGCAAGGGTTACCAGGCGTGCCCGTTATACCATATAAAATTTTTTTTTTTGTTTATGTAAACAAAGCACAAGATTTACATATGAGTTGCTTTTTTTTTTGAAGAAACGGCAGTTTTTCAAGAGAAACGATGATTTGAAGGTTTTCACTTTCAGTGTCTGCCCTAGCTACAGCGTTGCTAGCACGCTCATCAAAAGCAACACAAATCTACAACTAAATAATACCAATATGTTTTAAAAATTTCGTAAGGATTGAATAGCTCTGTCAAAAGTTATCGCAATTTAAAAATTTTCAAGTTTTCGCGTTCTGTTTTTAGGCACCCAGCGCACACATGGGGTTAAAAAATTCCAAAACATTATCCGATTCACATGTAAAACACGTTCAAAATTTATTTCGCTAACTTTATTTTTGCGAAACCTATTTGTGTACGGAATAATAGGTATATTAAAAATATCACTAAAATGGCCGCCGGCGCCAAAGGGTTAAAGATTATTAACTTTTTGTGAGACCTGGCACTATTCTGCATATACACCAATGTGTCCTGAAAATTTCAGCTCAATCGGATGGCGCGTTCCTGAGATTTTTTCACTGAAATTTTTTGATGATATATATATATATATATATATATATATATATATATATATATAGAAATATGAATTTTTGGCCAAAGTGATTTTAATACTAATGTTCTTCTTCGAACATTAGTAAAAACCGAGTATTTCGGGGTGGTTCGTTTGCGGGGGTGGGTAGGGTGTGGATGTAAGGCTGGTCGTGCGATGTCAAGAATAGGCAATTAATAGGATAAAAAGTGATCCTACCTTGTTTAACAGTGGGCAAAGAGTAGGCAACGAGCTCATTTCTGAAGATTTGGGATGGATGCTCAGGGATACCGTTTTATGGCAAAGGGGGAGGGGGAACTTTTCGGGGCACACTTTTCCACCTACTCTAGAGTCTGGTAGATAAGTTTATTTATATGTTTTTTCCGTGCGCCTCTTAAATATAGAAAAACAAACTCACAAACATGCCAAGTCGTAATCAAAATCGGATAGTATTAACATGCCGATGAGAATGAGGGTGCTGTTAGTAACAAATGTTTAGATCAATATATCTCAAAAACGGTTATGGTTACAGGAAAAAACTATATAATCTTTTTTGTTTGAAATTTGCTAAGCTACAAATTCGTCATACATTGTTTTTCTGAAGACGAGACCGTTACTGAGATATTTAGGAAAGGTCACTTTTGGTGGCCTTTGACCCCGTATAAAAAGCGACGCAGCACTCGGATCGATGGGGACTTTTGACATTTTGTTCAACACGCCAGTACCAAGGTCCACACCAAAATTCTGCTTTCCCCTAATTTTTCCGAAGCACCATGTTAGATTTCCCCGGACTATTTTAGTCTTCGGCAAATCCCAAAAGTTTTCTTAGCGGAACGCAAAATTTATAATAACCACTTGACGGGGTGATGAGCTCGTTTGGCGACCAGCCGGCTCTATAAAGCATTTTACTTTCGTTTTCATTAACGGATATATAGTTTTTCAAAGTCGATGCTATTCCAACATTTTTGTTTCAATCAATTTTCATTCCATTGAGTTCATATCTGATCTCGTCAAATAGGAATGCGATGGTATAATTCGTTAGTTGGGCGGTTTTTGAGGTTGCTCTATCCACCTTAGTTAGAGCGCCTTCAATATAGATGAATCTCTGGCTGGGTAAAATGCACAAATCCTGTTGTTGTAGAGGAATTTTTATTTAATCGCTGCAGTTGAATGATGATAAAAATGGAGAATAGCTATGGTATTCAATTTTAGAAATACTATATTCACAGTTGACATTACGCGTGACGTTCAGAAGTTCATTCATTTTTTGTTTACTTTGAATCCTAATTGTTTCAAGAAATGCTTATTTTGTAGCGTCAATCGTGATCTGACTCGTTTGGTTTTCCTGTTGGAACTGATTGCGTTTGCATTACAGAACGGGTATTTATCGTTATATAGCAGCATTCTGGGGCTTCAAATGAAGTCTTATAGTTATTGTTTCTCCCTTGAAATTGATTATGTCACCGTCTTGATCAATCAGTTTTAGAGGCAACGTACTTATTCGTTTAATGTTTACCGTTAAATAGATAATATTACTAGGAACTTCCTTTATTTTATAGCCTGGTCCTATTTCGGGCGAGAATTCGAGAATTGTGTGCGAAGGAATGCTATTAATATAGGATTTTCCAACAATAGTGCAATCAATCCTTATTACGTTCACTTTACTTATGTTTTCAGGTAGATCGAAAATATGCTTTGTATTGGCTTTTAATTCTCGTTTATTGAATCCTAGTAAATGACCAATCGATCTTTCTTTATCAAAGTAAATAGGAGCAGTCGATTTGTTTTCACTTTTGAGGGTATTGTTATTGGCACGTATTGTAAGTTTTATTTTATTATTGATCTTGGATAGTTCTTTATGTAAGTAGTTGGCAATATCATCAATTTCGTACAATCCAACGGGAATTTCCATGTTGTATTTTCCAATGTGTAGTAGATTTTTTTTTCATCCACATTAGGTATAGAATTATATGTTTGCAAATCAACAATTCCGCAAACATAGTCGCCTTTTAATTCGATAGGAGGAAAGTAATCTGTTGTAGGAATGGATGAGTTTCCACTTAGAGTCAGTGTTAGTACCATGGTAGTATACGAAACAATGATTGGATTTTGGTTTATTAATAGTATTTATTCATCTGGAATTTACAAAAGCTTTTACAAAAATTTCAAACATAAATGGCCACAGTTGTATGAATCATAACTTTGATATGTGTTGTAGTTGTATTTTATACTAGATCCTAGATAGTCAATTGATTCTCTCGGTGGAGGGAAGTTTCCAAAGCTATCAAAGTATTCTACATTACGATTTATCTTGCTGTACGCTACCCAATGTGTGCCGGAACTTTGAATATCATTGAGATTGACAAGCCCACATTCATGTTGCATTGGGGATTCCTTCGGTAAATTATTTCGCATGAAAGCTCCTCTCAAGTCGGGCGAAAATCGGGCAAACTTTGTTGAATCATTCTCGTTTAGGGCTCTCGAGGGTAGCGTTTTTAAGATTTTTTTGGAGCTGGTTTTAAATACAACCCCAATCCTCTCCTGTACGGCTTCAAATGTAAACCTCGACCTACTGCTATCTGCTCCATTTTCTGGTTGTGTCGCTTCTTTTCTTCTAATGTGCTTTTCGCATTACTAGCATCATTAACAGCTTAAGCTATTCCGGCAGCACCACCTGATAAAGCGCCTATTGCAGATATTCTCGCGAAAAGAGGATTCAGAAACGGTAGGACTCCTCCAACTTTAGGAATGGGTATAATTCTGGGAGTTTGGATGGACCTCTTCTGCCCCCTGGTTATACTCTTTAATGCTTGTCTTCAGATTGTCGGGCTTCTTTTTCTTGATGATTTTCCGTAGTTTGGTTACAACTGTTCCAAATCTCGTTGTGTTTTTCAGTCCCATTCCTAATTTTGCTTTCACTTTCATCATATTGCTCACGAGTAGTGCGAGGGCGAGTTCTGCTAGTCCTGCGTCTTTTGCTCTCACTCGTTGCCACGCCTTTTCGGCTAATATTCTATCAAGTTTGTGACGATCGCTCGTTTCCTTGAACTTTGAATATTCAATATCGTGCTCTTTACAGGCTTGATCCAATAAATTTATTCCGGAATCACCTCTGGCAAGTTGCTCGCTTAGTTTTGTGCCAGGTTTCCAGTACTGATAGTCAGGTAAGTGCAGTTCAAACGGTAGTTTACTGATGAGAGTATTAATAAGACCTCTTCCGCTTGACGCCGCTTTTCGTGATCTACTGGAATATTTCTTTTTGTGATCAATCATTTTATACTGGTTTATCCGTCTCGTTCAACAACTCCTCGTAAAATTTACCACTTTTAACAAAACCTGGTTATTTTCATGTTTTCTGTTAGTTCAACTCAGGATGCGATTTGTACAACAACAGCAAAAGTTGTCGGTGGGAAATACTGACATTACAAATGAAACCTGTACAGCTAAACATAGCAATTTATTACCTAACAGAATCCGAGGTATAATTGTGGGTCCTTCAAACTGTGGTAAAACCAACGTAATGATTTCTCTGCTGAAACATCCGAATGGTGCTAAGTTCGAAAATATATACATCCACTCAAAATCGTTGCATCAACCCAAATAAAGACACATGGAGCAGACTGTAAGACCTATTTCCGGGCTTGGCTTCCATTCATTTTCAAACAATAGTGTAGTGATTGCACCTGAAGAGGCTCAGTCTAATTCTATGTTCATTTTCGATGACATTGCCACCGAGAAACAAGATAACGTTCAATCATATTTCTGTATGGGACGGCATCATAATATTGATAGTTTTTATCTGTGTCAAACTTATACGAGAATACCGAAGCACCTTATTCGAGAAAACGCAAATTTTCTGATTGGATTCAAACAGAATGATATGAATTTAAGCCACATTTACAATGACCACTGTTACGGAACAGCATTGCCGCCACGACGCACGCACACACCTACAAACATTGCGTATGCAATGCTGCATTCGATGATCAAATGCATTACATGGCCATCCGAAAACAGGCTATGTATATGCGTTTGATTTGCAAATGTTACATTGCATTGCATTGGGTTCACTGGCCTGAGCGCAGCGGATTTGCAACGAAACTTGAATCAGCTGCGTTATCAGGCCAATGAAACTGGTATAGTTGGGTGTTGGCTGCGTGTGCTGTGCATCAGGTGCCTAGCTGATAGCGGCTGGTTGGAACCGGTATGTGGCGGATCGCTAAGAATGCATGAATCAAGGCAACAAGATTACGACAATGGGCTCTGCATCCTATTTCGTCACGTACCAAGGACCGGCAAATTATGGAAAAATAGTCGAGTGTATGAATTGTATAGATTTTTTCTTTTCATTGTATAAATAGCAGACATAAAGCGCTGCCTAAATAATTATTTGTCATAAATGATCATAAAGTGCTGTCTATCATATGGGTATAATTCGAACTAAACATCGTTAAAAGACGAAATTAAAATTCATTTAAATATCGTTAAATTATGCTTTAACTTTAGTCGTTTATCCTTGAATGAGCTCATAATCAAACTTTGCGAAGTTATAATAATTTCTTTGCAAAAATCATGTATTTCAAGAATTTAAATATCGATCTTACGTCACAACAATTAATTAAATAAAATACAATTAATAAGAGCATAAAAGAGGCAACATACACTTTAAACACTTTCAATTTCTCCATTTCAAATCAGCAATTTAAGTGCCCGTCTGCATAGGCTTGTAACATCCAATAAACTCATTAACATTCTCATTAACAGATAGATTTGGACACAACCGAAAACAGTACTCTTCATTCACCTAAAAACCGGCTAATTTTGGATGTTTTGTAGGCGTGCTTGCATCCTATTTCGTCACGAATAGGTGTGGTCTTGCTCATGTCGTAACCTTTAGTACTTGATCCATGCTCCGAATGGACGAAAAATGCTGGCTGCTGGGAAAGTCAGTTTTGAGATTTGACTTGCGGCGGCAGCGGTTGTGGTTGTCGTGAGGGTGTTCGCCAATTTGATGAGAAAGAAATCTGCGTGCGTGCAAAATTCTGCCACAACCATTTGCTAGAAAAAACGATTAGCGTGCTGGAGTTAAGTGAAATTTGAAGGAATGGATTTCACAGTGTTTGAACGCAGTAGCGGATCCTTGAAGTGATAAAGTAATTGAACTGAAGTGTTTGTGAAGGATAATTGAAAGCTTCGTCAGGACTTGTAATGTTGAAGGCTGAACACTGGATGTAAATGGTGTACCTGCCGAATTCAATCGCGATGAGACCCAGTTTCTTATTGAAAAACGTTTTGTTCGATTAGTTTCTGTTTGCTGCGTGCGATCCCTACAGATGAGCAGCGAAAAGATTATGAAGCATTAAGAAGAAAGCGACTTACTGTCCAAACGACTATTCAGCAGGAGTCACCCAGTACTTACTGGAATAGAAGCCCTACCATTCTTTGGCTTAATCGAAGCGGACAAAGTTAATTTATTCTGTACATTTTCAATTGTAGCTTTGCGGCGCCTTGTCATGGTTTCTGCAAAAGACCAGTTTTCGTGAACGTTGTTTCATGACACATGCAACAAAAGCGATTTATCGTTGGACCTTGTCAAATTATATCAAAGTCAGTAACATAGTGGCGAAGCAAATGCTCTATATGGAAGGCGATCTTGAATCTAGTATTCAGGAAATTGAAGCAGTTAATTTTCACAGCGAACGTGACGTTATGGGTTTCTGGTCATGTTTTGGGCGTGACGATGTTTATGATTGAAATCGTTGCTGTTAGGATTCTTTATACGGATGGCGTTGGGTTTTGTTGGAGGAGAAAAAAAATTGCGGGAGTCATGTTTTGTGAACTTAATTGGAATTCGAGTTAATAATGTAATTGTGAATTTAATACTAAGTTAAAATTGAAATTTATAATTTAATTAACCCCCGCTAGACACACCTGAGTTTTTGGTGTCCGGCCGTTTTTGAAAATCGTCAGGGCGCACAGGTACGTCAATATTTCGGGTTCTAATCTCCACTTAAAAAATTGTACTTGGATCCAGAACTGGCGTAGTGAACGTCACGCTCGGTCCTCGGTTCTTCGTGAATTGCTGAGCTGTCAAAGTTGGCTGCGGACACCAAAGACCCATGTATGTCTACGGAAGCATAAAAGTGTGCATTTTCTTCGAAGCTTTTCTTCGGTATATTAGATCAAGCGGTAGTTAATTGTAACATTTTGTACAATTTTAATGAAGCGAACACTGCATTGGGAAGATATAAATTTATTGAAACGTTAGCACTTAGTTTAAAGAGCGAAGAAATAAAAATTTGCGAAGAACACAAGCTTCATGTATGCAATGAATGCATTTTGTAATTTTGTTCAGTTACTTTATTTATTTTAATAAGAATAAGTGTAAGTAATAATAAATAACACAAAAACGTATAAAACTTTGAGTTACATTACTTTCAAACCAAAAATTGTAATTACAAACGAATTTTCGACTCCAAAAAAATTGTACTTTTTCTCTTGTCATAATAATTATACTTTTTTCGAAGTTTCATTATGTCCTTTTTTTTCTTTCATCTACTATATGTCAAAAAACATTTCGGACAGTAGAATTTTCTTAAACTTATTTAACAAAAAGCTATGATGTTTTAAGTGAATACGTGTATTTCTCGTGTTTTGTGTCGATTTCCATTAAATAACAATAATAAAAATTAATATATATCCATCACCTAATGCATGCTCTTTTTCTATAGATATCGATCTACTTCATGAATTTTTTCAGATTTTAAAACGATTCGAAGTGTGGTAAAAAAACGGCAGGACTCCATAGACCCAGGTGTGTCTAGGGAGGTGCTCGAATTGTAGTGTGTCTGGGGAGGGTTAATTTCGAAGTTAATGTTAAAAAACTTTAGCGCACCTGAACCGCTAGAAAACTAATTTTCGAAGAAATTGTCTTTGAGTGACAATGTGGAAAGACGTAATACACTTTTTTGTAGAATCATATCAACCATTCCTCGTTCAAAGCAACAGAACTCAACTATAATGCTTGAGTTACAATCAATGCAACCAACATTCGCTGCCAAGTCTTGTTGGTAGAACGAGTTACAATCAATGCAACACAACATTTGCCGTCATCTGTCACTGGCTATATTAACGAAATTGTTGTTTGATAATATGGATCCTTTACAGTCTCGGAAAGTGATATCAGTGAGTATTTGATCCTTTAAAAGCTGCAGCGTATATTGCAGAGCAAAAATGAGCAAAGGAAAAACAAATTTTGATTGTCATTTGCATATGACATTTCCCATTTCCCGGACTCTCATAGGAACAGGTGGAATTGGATATTTTCAAAAGTGTTGTAAAGCAAATGTTGTAGCAAACTCTGCTGCGCAACAAAGTTGTGTTGCATCATAGCTTAACACAAATGATGAAAATGTTCAGTGCTGGCAACATTTTCCCAACGAAGCAGCAATAAATTTACCTTATCAACTCATACTTAAATCAACTTATCCTTTGAATTTCGTTCTCATCGGAGGATTTCGTCGAAAGCTTTAGCGGTTAACGTTGTTCGAAGCTGCAATCCAAAAAATGTTCAAAATTCGGAAAATTTAAAAACTGGTTTCTTAGTTTTATTGCAAATGTTTTGCATATGTGTATGTTATTTGAAGCATCTGTTGATGCAATATATACGAAAATAACGAAAGCTCGTTACCCTGTGTTAGCAGCAGAGCAAAATATATACCAAATCTGCTTCACATTAAACTAAACCCAACCAATAAATTTCGTTTCGATTGAATCACTGCGCTAGAAGTTATAGGGTGGAAAAATTTTTTTTAGGGTTACCACCCAGAAAACTTTTCAAATTTTTAAAGCGTTAATATTTGTTGTTAATTTTCATTGCAGGATCGTTCCCATTTGCAAATCTAATGACATAATCGCGCATTAAAGAAATTCCAAAAAATTACAAATATGGCCATAGCTGGCAGCCCTTTCACGATTTTTATACAAATATCCTATGACATTTGGCTCACATCAAATCAATTTACTGGATAAACTTCATTTTGATATCATGACTGCACCGGAAATTATAGGGAAAAAAGCTTTATTTTTCTGAGGAAATTTGCAAAATTTAGGAGACAAAAATCAGCATAGCTGGCAACAGCCAAATTTGCATTTTAATTTTTCAGCCAAATTTGCACCAAATGTTATTTTAAGTAAGATCCAAATATTGTGTGAATTTCGTTTAAATCTGATGGCTGAATCGGAAGTTATAGGCCAAAAACCGGTTGTTTTTTCTGTGATTTTTCAAGATGGCACCACTGCTGCAGGGTTGCCGGCATTTCAAAATCACTTCTATCAGACCTGGTCCTAGTTAATACCAACATGTCCTGTGAATTTCATTATGATCGGATAATCCGGTCGTCAGTTCTCGTGAACAGAACTTTCGAGTGCTGAAAATAGAGGTAATTTAGTGATGGGTTGCCGTTCTTGTGCAAATCGGAATTTTAAAAATTTCAAATTGACATGATGCACAAACGTTAAAATTTATCAATGTTTTGAATTTTTTGTCAGAAATCAAAAATTTTTCAGGAGGTTCAATGATTTGAAGGATTTTTTTTCAAGACCCTGCCGCAGCTACAGGGTTACCCGCACTACCTTGGAAATCCATGTGTATTAAACTTTAGTTAACATCAATACGCTCTGCAAATTTCACGATGATCCAATGTTTTTGTCAGAAGTAATGAGAAATCAAAATTTGAAAAAAAATCCTTGCCTATTTTTAGGCACGCTGCACCCACACACGGCTCAAAATTTCCAATTCTTTACCATAAACAAGCTAAGAACATAATTAGTTTTCTTTCCCAATACTTATTTTGAACAAAAATTCACGCTGCTTGGAAATATAGGAGTACCTCAATATTCACTAAAACGCTCGCCGCTGCCAAAAGGTTTAGGATATCTGAATTTTAGCAAGTTGTGGCCCTACCTACTATATACACCTACGTTCTCCGAAAGTTTCAGCTCAATCGAATTGGCCACTCCAGAGATTATCTCCCTTAATCATTTTGATGATATATATATATATATATATATATATATATATATATATATATATATATATATATATATATATATATATATATAAAGAAATATGAATTTTCGGCGAAACGAGTTTAATACTACTTTTCTTCGAACATTAGTAAAAAGTTTTCAGCGGATCCTTTTCACGGTTGACCGTCGTCCAGGAATCCGGTAAGTCATTTTGTTTCCATATATTTATACTAATTATTTTTTTTTGATTGGTTAATTTGAGGGCACTTGAATTTGAATTTTATTTAGTATTGATTGTTTTGAAACCATTAGAACTTTAAAATTTGATTTTATCGTTTAATTGTATATTGATTTATTTTGATTGTGAATTTTCATATTATATGGTTTTTTCTCCTTTGTTAGACTTTTGGTTTTCTTTATTTGAAATCACCAGTGTAATGACGGAAAAGTTAATTCATCCTATAGGTTCAGTGGAGCCATGTGTGTGCTCCCTTCTTTTCTTCCTGTAGGTTTTGTTTTCCTTATGTGGTGTTTTGATAATAAGTCATTTTGTTTCCATATGTTTGTACTTATTATTACTAATGTTCGAAGAACAATATAGTAGGGGAGCCCGGGATGCTAAATTTGCGGTTACTAAAGCGTCATGGGGACCTATTGGATTGTGAAGATTAGGTTCTAAAATGAAAAAAAGTTTATGTCAAGTTTTCCATTTTAGTGGGGGGAGAGCGTGTAAAAATGTTCAAAAACGTAAAAAAAACAGTTACATGGAAATACTCGAGCGCGTCAGACATTTATAGTGTATACGCGCTTTGTCTTTCTGATAGCCGATAGATATTTATCTGACGATTAACTGGTGGGGGATGGCCGTAAAAAGAGGTAAAAAACACAAACAAAAAAAGTTATTCGAGCGTGTCAGATATTCAGAGGGAATGTTAAGTGAACTCAAAAAAGTGTCCTATTTAAATGACTGACGATTTGGACGTGACCAAAAGACATGACTGATTTCTGAAAATGTAAAAAAAAAATGTTACCTTGAAATACTCGAGCGCGTCAGAGTTTTATACAGAGGGTTCAACTTGATGTCTTAGTTGTCCTAAATGATAATCTGACAATTATATGGAGGGATATTGTTAATCCGACAATTTGAAAAAAAAAAATTCGTTTCTTCTTTTTATTACTGGATGAAATATATATATATATATACATATATATATATATATATATATATATATATATATATATATATATATATATATATATATATATATATATATATATATATATATATATATATATATATATATATATATATATAAATATATATATATATATATATATATATATATATATATATATATATATATATATATATAAAGATATATATATATATATATATATATATATATATATATATATATATATATATATATATATATATATATATATATATATATATATATACAGGGTGTTTGGTACTAAATGAACACTATTTTAAGGAGGCGTTCTTTGACATATTTTGAGTAAAAAATCGTTGTGCAGGATGGTCCGGATTTCAAAACCTACCGAGTTACAGGGTGTTCAAAAAAACTTGTTCGGACCGGTACCCTGACTCACTTGAATCGTTATATCTTGAAAACTAATTATCACAACTCAAAGTTTTATACCGCGTTTATTAGACAATTAAATTACCTTTTATTTAATGTATTGCACTTGATTGCAGTTGTCCGAGTTTTGAGATATTTTCTTCGAAACACAAATTTTTTTAATTTTAACCCCGAAAATTCTGTGTTCCAGGTCGTTTTCCTTAGAAAACCTCATTATAATGCGCCACTTTCATTTAAATATTTTGATAAACCATATTACTGGCTACAAAAGTTGCATACATTCCAATGACTTAGATTCTACTATTTCGCAAATATGAGCGAAAATAAATATCACTTAAAAACTAAATATGTCATAAAACGGTCCTCCTTGAAAAAACAAAGTTTAATATGCTAGTCGTACTAAAGTAATTTAGTACCCATTTATTGCTATTTAAAGTATCAATAAACTTAACTATATTTTAATTAGTTTCAACATAATTGATGCACCTACCTAGATGTGACAGGTAAAAGCATGTCCAGTTCTTCGCCTTTATTAGTGGGATACTTAAAAAATTGAAAACGCATAAAAATAGAACCACTTTCAAATTCTTGTAAGTTTCAGTGCATTACTCGAACAACAAGATCTAAATAAAATTTACGAAAATACATGAAAAATGCCTCGCTACACTAACGAAGAATATGGAGATATTTTGTAAGTCTATGGGGAGTGCCGGGGAAATTCAGCAGCGGCGCAATCTTTGTATCATCAGAGATACCCCCATCGACGGATTCCTGGAAGTAGAGTGTTTCAACAACTTTACGCAAGGATTCGGGAAACGGGTAACGTCAGAACGAGCCGAGTAAACGCAAATCCTACAACTGTAACCGCTGTACGGACCGAAGAAGAAATATTGCATGCAGTGGAATCTGACCCATCAACCAGTATTCGACGCTTAGCGTTACGGTTTAACGTGTCTAGCTGGAAAGTTTGGAGTATTTTGAAAGCAGCCCGTCTACATCCTTACCATCACACACCAGTTCAGGAGCTCCTACCCATCGATTTGCCCAAAAGGATGGAATTCTGCAATTGGCTCCTTGAGAGACAATTAGACGACGAAAATTTTGTCAACAGCATTCTTTGGACGAATGAGTCTTTATTTAGGGACGGTATCACAAACTTCCAGAATTTACACACGTGGGCTGAGAACAATCCAAACACTGCAAGAACGTCATCATTTCAGCATAGATTCAGCGTAAATTTATGGGCAGGAGTGATTGGCAATAATTTGATTGGGCCTTTTAGGCTCCCGCCTACCCTAAATAGTACCAGCTACTTGCATTTTTTAACACATGATCTGCAGGACTTATTGGAAGATATTCCTCTGCAACAATTGGTTTCCATGTTTTACCAACACGATGGTGCTCCAGCTCATTACGGCCGACCAGTCATAGATTGGTTGAATTCCAACTATCCCAATCGCTGGATCGGTAGAAATGGACCAGTACACTGGCCTGCGAGGTCTCCTGATCTGACTGTAATGGATTTTTTTGTATGAGGACGGATGAAAGACCTTGTGTACGCAATGGAAGTATCCACTTTAGAAGAACTAAATACCAGGATCGATGATGCTGCAACAGAAGTGAGGCAACAGCTGAGAGACATGAATATGAAAAGAACGCTTGCCAAACGAGCTTTGGCACGTATTCAAAATGAAGGTAGCAATTTTGAACACTTACTGTAGATTAAAAATTTTGAAATAAAGCATAAAAACCATTATTAAATACTTTCAATTCAAGAAAAAAGTGTAGATCGACAACGAGGGCCATTTTATGGCATATTTAGTTTTTCAGCAAAATTCATTTTCGCTTAATACTTGTGAAATGGTAGAATCTAAGTCATTGGAATGTATGCAACTTTTGTAGCCAGTAATATGGCTTGTCAAAATATTTAAATGAAAGTGGCACATTATAATGAGGTTTTCTAACGAAAACAACCTGGAACACAGAATTTTCGGGGTTAAAATTAAAAAAAAATGTGTTTCGAAAAAAAATATCTCAAAACTCGGTACAACTGCAATCAAGTGCAATACACTAAATAAAAGGTAATTTAATTGTCTAATAAACGCAGTATAAAACTTTGAGTTGTGATAATTAGTTTTCAAGATATAACGATTCAAGTGAGTCAGGGTACCGGTCCGAACAAGTTTTTTTGAACACCCTGTAACTCGGTAGGTTTTTAAATCCGGACCATCCTGCACAACGATTTTTTACTCAAAATATGTCAAAGAACGCCTCCTTAAAAAAGTGTTCATTTAGTACCAAACACCCTGTATATATATATATATATATATATATATATATATATATATATATATATATATATATATATATATATATATATATATATATATATATATATATATATATATATATATATATATATTATGTAAATATATCGTTTAAAGATGTTACATCCGAAATTACAACCGTAGCATAAGCGTTGCTGGATTTTCTTCGAACACGTTTCACTTTACGATATTGCAAGATATCAGGGCCGGGGCGAATGATTTCTGCGCCCGGTGCAAAAGCCAGATGTTGCGCCTATGCAATACATTCAATGAATCCTAAAGGAATATACCTCGTGGTCAATCAACCAATACCCGTATGTGTGAGTGCACTAAGGAATTAAGGGCATATATATATATATATATATATATATATATATATATATATATATATATATATATATATATATATATTTATATTTGCGCTAATATCCACAACACAGGAGGTAGAACATTAAACACGTTTAGAGGTTTCCCCAGTAGGCCTAGTCCGCATAACCCATAAGGTTATACATGATACTAATATATACAAAAATTAATATTTTAACAATAAGTAAAATTTATAAAACACAACAACTAAAAGAATGTTTTCAATTTTTGATAAATTTACATACATACGCTTAAAGAATCGTAGGAGCTGTACACCCAATTTAAAATTCATTCTGACCTTAAGTCAATGATAAGAGAAAAGCTTAATTTAATACTTACTAGCTAAACTGTACCCTTCTTGCTTTCGTTTTCGCAAATTGGTTTGATCATAATTTAGCTCTTCCAACAATGGGCTTGAGTAGCCTAGTGGGTAGAGCACTCGCTTCTTGCGTGTGGGGTCCCTGGTTCAAATCCAGGTTCGGACAAGGGTCCGCGCACCAAGCTTTGAGTTCACCTAGCTCTGATTAGGTACCTGATTTAAATCAGGGATAAAGTGAGTCGTGGAACTAATCACTCCACACTCGTATCCACAATGATTAAAAAAATTGTAATGACGCTCTGTACCAGCTTCAACCCTAAGACCCGTACAAGGGTTGTCGTGGGGTTGCTTTACTTTTAGCTCTTCCAACAAATCCTTTTCTACGGCTGTAGTTGCTAAGTCCACTAATCTTTCTTGAGACATAGTTGACCTCATGTAATTCTTGATCAACTTTAGCTTAGAAAAACTACGCGCACCAGTGGCGACTGTAATAGAAGAGGTTAAAAATATTGTCGACGCTATAGCTGCATTTCGACACATTGTTTCCAAATGTCAATCAAAAATAAAAGACAACACTTTGGTTGGTGAGTTGTTAGGAAGCATAACTACAGAAAACATTTTTATCACCTCAAAAAGCTCAGATCCACTTACATATATCAAATTGACTATTTAAAATCAATTTTTCCTCCAAACTGACAGTCTTGGGAAATAATATCTGGGATGCAATGAATTTTCCTAATATTATATAAGCAACTGTACAATTATTTGGTCGAACCTTTCAGAAAATGATTGTATTGCCTAGTTCAGTATTTTAAAATAAAAATCAATTTTGAGCTATTCCTGAGGATCCAAAACCGCTACATCTCTACATTTGTAATGAAAAAAGATCTTTTTCACATTGATCTTAATGCAGATGAACTTTGAAATTTATAAGGAATATCCAAGCCACAAGCAATTGATTTTGCATTACCTGAAAACTTTACAAATTCATTCTCTGAACGTAACTGCTTTAAAAACATATTTGTAGAATTTAATATTTCAACCACTGTCTCCAAGCAAATTTCAGGACTTTGCAAACATTTACTTGTAATATTTATTTTGTTTAAAATGTCTAACAGATCAATATGCAACACAAAAATTGGAATTCTATAATGTTATTACCTAAGCATTCAGCGCTGTGATTGAATTTAGCATCATCGCCTCGTGAAAGTTCGACAAAAGCCTCGTAAACTTTGCCTAAATTAAACGCCAAAGGTCTAAGTGCATTTATTCTACTTTCCCATCTCGTTTTGCACAACGGTTTAAAGGCCAGCGACACTATACACTTTTTCAAAACCTGTTCTAAGAGCCGGTTTCATTTCCTATTTGCACTATCCGACAATTTTCTGTTAACAATTGATGTCATTCTAGTAGATAATCAATCTTTCATTAATATAAAATACAACAACAAAACAACACAACTACAAAGGCAATAATTTACCAATAAATGTTGTACAGAAAAATCAGCTAATGCAAGCACTACTCTTAACATTGTACTAATAACACTATACTCTTGGCATTGCAAAATACCGTTACTTAACATCAGGAAAATGAAAAGCAAATTTATTACACAGAAAACTTTTATAAATTTACTCCCGTTTTCATATATACTCCCCACATAGATATTTTATTTTGATCTTAATCATTGAAAAAAATGCATCAATATTCAACCCCAAAATTCATTACTAAACTTAAAAATCAATATGCATTTCTAAAATTTTCATTAACATTTAGCGAAACAACTCTTCATCACAAAATAATTGCTGAAATCGCCTGAATTGGCATACCATAATAAATGGAGCAATATTGGGATCTTGCGCCATGCCCACATATACGATCTTCATGACATTTTCTCGCCATGAAGAAAACTTCATATAAAAAAAACTTCTGTGGCGCAGACTTCGTCCAGTGCACCATTCGCTACTGATCGATCGACCGATACATATTTTTGTAGGCATAGTGCTCGTATGGAATTGACTAGGAGCAAAATGTTCCGGTGCTAAATAGTGCACCATTGCGTAAGGGTATTAATGATTAAGTTAAATCCCAACGAGAAAAGTAATGTCCAAGAGTATTTTATGTAAATTTTCAATTTAGGATGGAAATATTACCGCAATATTATTAGTTTAATTCTTTTTTATCGAGGGATGTCATCGGCTGGTAAGGGAAATGATTTTTGTGGGAAAATTAATACTGTTTTCTGGCATTGCCTGTAATGTGTAGGCCGTTCTTATTCTTGCATGTGAAGGCAGGGTTTGCTGCAAGTAATTTACATATATATGTACATATATCATTAACTTTAAGCAAAACAGCTTTCAACCAGGGGCGGTTCGTCGTTGTACGCAAAGGAAGCAGTGCTTCCCTTGCTAAATATTCCCTATACAAGAAAAATAGCTTAACAATACATATTGAAATTCAAAGCAAATCAATTGATTTTATATGAATTAGCATCCAACATCAATAAAAAAAATTTACGAAACTCAAAACACTATTCATCTCACACACGAGATAGTTCTCACAGGCAAAGTGCCTTACAAGTAGTTTTACAGCAACGCGATCGGATATCTTGCGTTTAAGTGAAAACCTCAAGCATCTCGTACCACTGTAAGCCAGAACGCTCAGTTCATTGCAGCGTATTGAAATATGCTACACAGAACACACTTTGCTATGAATGTTCCCGAATAGCAGCGCGGACGCTGCTCAGCTCATCGCGTCTTCGTGAGTAGAGAAAATCAAAAACCCCTCGCTTATTCAGCCGCTAAATGGCCCAGAAATATTTGTGAATGGACGCAGCACGATTTGTAGCGTACTCTGTTTGGTTTCTATTTCGCCACAGAACTTGGAGCTGGTATGCTTTGGGTGACTGAGTTTAGGATGTTATTTGTATGTATGAATACTGTAATGAATTTGTTGTTTAACAAATTTGTTGTTTAAAAAACATGCTTTGTGTTTTATTATTGTTTGTTGATACAAAGAATAAAAGAAATATTTGAGCACGTTCTGTTTAATATATGTATACACAGAATATATAAAATGCTTTATGAGGTAAATCTAACCCCATCTTGTATGGGCGAGGAATTATTTTCACGTTGTTTGCCGAAGGTTTAATTGATTTTGTCTTGAAATTGAATTTCACCATAGAACATCTACAGCGGTATATTTTTCTCTTAGACTCTTTGAATAGAAAGAGGAACTTTATAGATTCGTGGTGACCAGGACCACAAATTGCAATTTTTATTTAAAAAAAATAGTTCTAATTTGCAATATCTTGCATTGAAGTTTGTAATTTTGCATCCCTTAAATATTACTGAGATTGATGGTGATCATAATGAGTAGAAAAGTCACTGAGTCAAACAATTGGAAATTGAATCCAACTTTTGATGTATTTGCTGCGCTGAAATTCCTACTTGTTTATTCTGCAAAACTATGCAAAAATATATCTGCTTCCCTGAGTCTTAAAAACACGAGCCGCCACTGCTTTCAACTATTATACGACTGCATTGCAGGTAATCATTGTATCATAATAAAATGAAAAGTCGAAACCGTTTCCTTTATTTCTACCACTTTATTTTTCAAAAATCCGTATACTAGTATTTCGGCTATCACTTATAGCCTTCTTCAGCGATGTTTCTTCGATGTCGAAGAAACATCGCTGAAGAAGGCTATAAGTGATAGCCGAAATACTAGTATACGGATTTTTGAAAAATAAAGTGGTAGAAATAAAGGAAACGGTTTCGACTTTTCATTTTATTGTATAAATTCTACCTAAACGCTCGCCAAACAATCTTTTGTTTGATTATATTTGTTCATTGTATCATGTTTGGTGATTTCATATATTGCTTTGCTTCCTGATGGGATTGTCGGGTAAAAGAAACAATTTTTTGAGAAGAGTTGATTTTTAAAATGGAAAGAAAAATTCGAACATATTTTCTTTAAAACGGAAAAAGTTAATAAGCAAGACTTAAGTGACTGATAACTTAAGATCAAATTTTTGAAGGTGAGAGAGTAAATCTTTATCTTCGATTAGTTGCGCCCCCCTATCGCCAGCGCCCGGCGCGACTGCTCCATACGCGCCTATGGAAGCCCCGGCCCTGCAAGATATTCATACATTTTTTTAATGTTTCATGTGTAAACTTTTTAGTTTTTTCACAAGTTTCTTTTTCACAAAATACACATTTCACACTTACATCACTCATTATTAATTCACGAAATTATTTAAAAAAACACAACAAACAAACCAACGCGTCTGGTCCAGTGAAATCCGACATAAAAAAGGCGAAACTTCGGCAAAATTAAGGGAAAGCTGAATTTTGGTGTGAACCTTGGCACTGACGTATTGAACAAAATGTCAAAAGTGCCCATCGATTCGAGTGCTGCGTTACTTTTTATACGGGGTCAAAGGTCACCAAAAGTGACCTTTCCTAAATATCACAGTAACGATCACGTCTTCGGAAAACAATGTATGACGAATTTGTAGCTTAACAAATTTCCAACAAAAAATATCTGCTAACTTTTTCTTGTAATTATAACCGTTTTGGAGATATATTGATCTAAACATTTGCTACTAACAGCATCTTCTTTCTCAACGAAATGTTGATATCCGATTTTGACTACGACTTGGAATGTTTGTGAGTTTATTTTTCTATGTTTAAGAAGCGCAAAAAAAAACATGCAAACAAACTTATCTACCACACTCCAGGGTAGATGGAAAAGTGTGCTCCGAATATTCAGAAATGAACTCGTTGCCTGCTTTTTGCCCACTGTTAAACAAGATAAGATCAGTTTTTATCCTGCAATTTTTTTCATTTATTGATGATTTTAGCTACATCGCCCCATGAAAACCGTCAGATTATATGTTTTTCGTAATCCTGATAGGATTTCCTTCAAAATAAAAAAAAAATTAATCGCGCTCGAGTATTTCGAGGTCAGGTTTTTTTTTACAACTTTGTGACTTGCCCATTTCCTTAAGCCGTGCTCAAATTGTCAGATTATTGAAATATACTCTTTTCTGGATGTACTTAACTTACCTTGTCTGAATCTGACGCGCTCGAGTTTTTCTGAGGATCAATTTTTTTTTACTAATCTGACGGGCTTCCCTCAACGCACCCCACTATATTAAGGGCTCATATATGGTAGGGTACATTGCAGGGTGCAGGGCTTTTCCCCATATGATTTTCTGCCGCGCTCGAGTAACGCGAGAAATCCCCGCTTGGGCTCCCCTACTAATAGTATTAAACTCGTTTCGCCGAAAATTCATATTTCTGTATATATATATATATATATATATATATATATATATATATATATATATATATATATATATATATATATATATATATATATATATATATATATATATATATATATATATATATATATATATATATATATATATATATATATATATATATGTATATATATCAGCAAAATGATTAAGGGAGATAATCTCTGGAGTGGCCAATTTGATTGAGCTGAAATTTTCGGAGAACGTAGATATATATAGTAGGTAGGTCCACAACTTTGTCAAATTCAGATATTCTAAACATTTTGGCGGCGGCGAGCGTTTTAGTGAATTTTGAGGTACTCCTATATTTCCAAGCAGTGTAAAGTTTTGTTAACGAAAACTATTGGGAATGAAAACTAATTATGTTCTTAGCTTGTTTTTGATAAAAAATTGGAAATTGTGAGCCGTGTGTGGGTACAGGGTGCCCAAAAGTAGGCAAGGATTTTTTTTCAAATTTTGATTTGTCATTAATTCTAAGAAAAACAATGAATCATCGTGAAATTTGCATAGCGTATTAGTGTTGACCAAAATTTAGCACATGTGGATTTTTAAGATATTGCGGGTAATCCTGTAGCTACGGCAGGCTCCTGAATAAAAAACCTTCAAATCATTGACCTTCCTGAAAAATTTTTGATTTTTGACAAGAAAATCAGATCACTGATAAATTTTAACCTTTGTCCATCATGTCAAATTAAAATTTTCAAAATTCCGATTTGCACAAGAACGGCAACCCATCACCAAATTACCTCTATTTACAGCACTCGAAAGTTCTGTTCACGAGAACTGACGACCGGATTATTCGATCATAGTGAAATTTACAGGACATGTTGGTATTAGTTAGGACCGAGTCTGATAGAAGTGATTTTGAAATGCGGGCAACCCTGTGTCAGTGGTACCATCTTGAAAAATCACCCAGAAAAAAAACTGGTTTTTGGCCTATAACTTCCGATTCAGCCATCAGATTTTGACAAGATTCATCCAATACTTGGATCTTACTTCATGTAACATTTAATGAAAATTTGGCTGGAAAATTAGAATAGAGTTGCCAGCTATGGTGATTTTTGTCTCCTAAATCTTGCAAATTTGCTCAGCAAAATAAAGCTTTTTTCCCTATAACTTCTGGTCCAGGATAGAAATCAAAACGAAGTTCATGCAGTAAATGGACCTTAATGTGAACCAAATGTCATAGAAATTTCGTACCAAAATCATGAAAGGACTGCCAACTATGACCATTTTTGTAATTTTGTTTAATTTCTTTACTGAGCGATTTTGTCATTAAATTTCCAAATGGAAATGATCCTGCAATGAAAATTAACAACAAAAATAACCCTTTAAAAATTTGATAAGTTTTGAGGGTAGTAACCCTAAAATTCTTTTCACCCGTATAACTTCCAGCGCAGTGATTCAATCGAAACGAAATTTACTGGTTGGGTTTAACTTAACGTGAAGCAGATTTGGTATATATTTTGCTTTGCTGCTGACACAGGCTAACCAGCAATGTGCCATTTCCGTTAATATTGCATGTATTATGCTTTGCTGTTGATACAGGCTTACCAGCATTAGCCATTTCCGTAAATATTGCACCAACAGATGCTTCAAACAACGTTCTCATATGCAAAGCATTTGCAATCAAAATAAGGATTTTTTTTTGAAATTTTCCGAGTTTTGAACATTTTTCGGACGGCAGCCTCAAACAACGTTTAACCGCTGAAACCTTTGATGAAATCCTGCGAAGAGAACGAAATTCAAAGGATACGTTGATTTGAGTATGAGTTTGTTATGGTAAACTTATTACTGCTTTGTTCGGAAAGTGTTGCCAGCACTGAATTATATGTGTTATAGTTGAGTTTTATTGCTTTGGATAAGGAATGGTTGATATGATTCTAAAAAACAGTGTATTACGTCTTTCCACACTTTTTTTGTCACTCAAAGACAATTTCTTCGAAAATTAGTTTTCTAGCGGTTCAGGTGCGCTAGAGTTTTTTTTTCTTCATTGGTTAATTTGAAGGCACTTGAAGTTGAATTTTATTTAGTATTGATTGTTTTGAAATCATTAGAACTTTAAAATTTGATTTTGTCGTTTAGTTGTTTATTGATTTATTTTGATTATGAATTTTCATATAATATGGTTTTTTCTCCTTCGGTAGACTTTTGGTTTTCGTTATTTGAAATGACCAGTGTAATCATGGAATAGTTAATTCATCCTATAGGTTCAGTGGAGCCATGTGTGTGCTCCCTTCTTTTCTTCCTGTAGGTTTTTTTTCCTTATGTGGTGTTTTGATATTTTGATAATATATGCGTGACTCAGCTAGGGCTTGACCTGCTCCTCAAACTTTAACCACAACACCGGTGACTAGCCGGCACCGTAAAGTCACGCGCGGGTAGCAGGTCAGGCCAAAATTTCTATTGTGGTGGCGGCTGTTCACAGCTGTTCCGCAGCACCACGTGAACACCGATATGACTTTCCAACAGTTTAGAGCTGTTTGTGTGGAATGTTGGAATGATATAAATGGATTCTGTGTAATCGATAAAGACAGTCCCCTAGACAAGGGCCGGTATCGAAACGGTTTCGATATATGCATAATAATAAATTAAAATCTTATAAAAACAAATCATAACGTCGAAATAGCTCAGTTGCAGTTCAAAAGCAGTTAAAAGCATTTTAGTAACAGTTCGAAGCAATTCAAAAGCAGTTCAAAAGCAGTTCAAAGGTGGTTGAAAAGCAGTTCAGTGAATCAGTTTCGTGCAGCTCGATAGCTGTTCAATACAGTTTGATACCAGATCAATATGGTGAAGATAGTCTGGAAAAAATCGAGAAGAACGTAAATCGATTTAAATACAACAAAAATCACTTCAATATCAAATTAGAACCCATTAGAGACCTTTGAGAGACCTTTCGAAACTGTTGCGCAAACACCGCCAACAATGAAATCTGATAAACGGTTGCTTAATAATATTGTGGAGACAACAAATTCAAAAAGAAAAAAGTCTCAACAGCTGAAAGCCAATAAAGCCGGGATTGAAGTTCAGTTGGAGGAAACATTTAAGCCAATCTCCAAACCTCTCAATGAATTCGTGAAAAGAACCAAGCTCTAGCAAGATCAGGAAATTAAAGAAGAGTCTCTGCCTTCAGTAAAACGTGAAGAAAGAAGTTCGGAGAGGTGTTACAGTGACAATGATGAAGACAGTTTAAAAACTCCCACGAGGCAAAAGCTTGACCTCACCACGACCGCCCCATCCAACTCTTCTACAAAAACTTTTCGTAAATTTGTTAGCACCCCAAAAGAAGGCGAACATCTTAAGCAATACATTAATCAGAAACAATTTTCGGAAATTCTGATTCAATATTTACACACATTTGTTAATGAGCCCTCTGCAATTGATAATCTTTTATGGGGTATAAAAGGATGATGATGATGGAGAACAATGGAAAATAGGAAATTTGAATTTCACAATCGATGGCAAAAAAATACTTGTAAATGAGAAATCATATACGAGAACTCGTGGTTTATATGAACTGCTTTTTATGAAACAGCCAGATGAAACTATATATAATGATAAAGATTTAGAGAATCATAAAAGTATTATTCTGCACACGAATGCTCACAGACGTTCTTACGACAGCGATAGTCAAATAAACGGAAATCGAAGTTTTAAATATACAAAAATAATTTTTAAACTTATAGACAGCAACAAGGGAAGAAAAGGGCTAGAATCTAACATTAACAAAGACTACAGCTTGATTCAAACATCGTACAAGCAGAAAGATTAAGTATATTGGGATGATCCGAATGAGTTAGTGGATCGGTTGCGGCTCCTTATTGCATCACACCAAGCCGGTCACAATAATCACAACAACGAAATTATATCAATCATTGAAGAACTAAAAGAATCACAAATAATAGATTAATGCTAATTATTCGGAAATGGGTATTGATAAATTTGGTCGTTTTTCAACGGAAAGAGGAGCAAAACGTGGCTTACAAGGTTTTCAGAGTCCTCCAGGCCCCCCAGGTAAGCAGGGACCACCAGGAGCACCAGGAAAACCTGGCAACGATGATCCCCAAGGTGTAGGGTTCAGTAAAACGGAAGACGGTGATTACGTTCTTAATTTTAACCAAATTAAATACCTTGAACCACCCATTGAGGATGACGATGCTTCCACAAAGAACTACGTTGATATTAATATTGTGAAACAATATATAGACGAGGAAATTCAGAAACGACACACTAATGTCTCTGATCATAAGTAGACTGTTACCCATATAGCATATAGAATTTTCAAAATGAGCAAAAGACAAGTCGTAAATTAATTACATAAGGCTCCTCGAAAAAATTTTAAACGACGACGAGTTATAACAAAAAGTTTTGATGATTTGTGGCAAGCCGATTTAGTTGAGATGGGAGCATATGCTAGCGAAAATACAGGATTTCGTTTCCTCCTCACATTCATTGACACATTTTCCAAGTTTGCATGGACGGCTCCTATCAAAACGAACACTGGCATAGAAGTTACTAGGGCGATGGAGCACATACTCGAACAAGGACGCATTCCTCAAAACTTGCAAAGAGACGATGAAAAAGAATTCTACAACAGCCATTTCAAAAACCTAATGAAAAAATATCAAATAAACCATTATTCGGCGTATAGTTCTCTCAAGGCGTCAATTGTTGAACGATTCAATCGAACACTAAAGAACATGATGTGGAAGGAGTTAAGTATGAATGGAAATTAGAAATGGATTTGTATAGTTGATGTTCTGGTTAAGTCATACAACAATAAAAAACACAGAACAATAAAAATGACTCCATCTGCTGTTAATAGTTCCAATGAAAAATTACTTATTAGATAAAAAGTGGGTGACGATGTGCGAATGAGTATATACAAGCATGTGTTTGAAAAGGCCTATACACCAAAATGGACCACAGAGATTTTCAGGATCCGTCAAATTCGAATAACCAACCCTGTCACATAACTATTGGAAGATTATGAAGGAAACCCCATTAAAGGTGGTTTCTTTGAGTCTGAACTATTGAAAGCTAAGTATCCGTTGCTTTATCTCGCGGAAAAAGTATTAAAACCGAGTGGAAATTGAGCGTTTGTCAAGTGGCTGGGATTTTCGGAAAAACACAATTCCTGGCCAAATGTTAAGGATATGATAAATTAATAGCACGTAAAGTTGAACAAGTTTTTTCATAAATCGCATGTAAAGTTGAACACGTTGTTTTATTTCACATATTATCCTATGAACACTATAACATTCACAAGTATCTGGTCCGGATTTCGCATCATCATAGGCCCAAGGACTGCTCACATAATGTTGTCAAAATTTGCTGACATTCTGCTCCATAACGGTGTAGGGCTTCAAAAACGTAAAGTTACTCGTAAATTCGTCAAAGTGTTCCTCAAAAATGTATTCTTTGTTAGCGTAGAAAATTGTTGTTGTTATTCATGTTTATTCATGGTTCTTTGTTAGCGTAGAAACTTGTTGTTGTTATTCATCAACTGTTTCGTTGTTGTTATTCATGATTTCGATGAGCAGTTGTTACGGACAGCTGTTTGCCGCCGCTCATGGTAATGTGAAAAAACACAAAAACAGTTCACAGTGCAACAGTGCAGTTCGAATGTTATTGCACTCAATCGGTGCCAATGAAATCTAGTGGCATTCGAATTGCATTGCCTGTATATAACAAAACGAGCGGTTGTTGCTCTGCAAGCATCACCTAAACACTAGGAAAAAAACCATAACAATGCAGCGATGCAGTTCAAATGTATTCGATACCTGAGTGCATACTGCATTGCTTGATGTTCGGGTGATGCTTGCTTAATAGATGATATGCATTGTTACGGGAGATGGCGGCAGCGGGAACAGCAGAAACAACTGAGCGGACTGGTTGGCGTGAGTTTTTTGCTGGGGACGGAGGTTTTGGATTTTTTTTTTTGGTCTTGGACACTGGATCGTGAAAGTTGGAGGGTAAAGAAAATTTGAGCGGGAGGCGAATTTAAGAATTGAAGGTGTTCGTCTAATTGAATTGGGGAGTGTGAAAGAAACAATTTTAAACGGAAGGTGGATTGGGGAATTAGGGTGAAAGAACCGTGGTGTCGTTGTCGTGAAGGTTGAAGATTGGCAGAGAAGAGTGCATTGAAGTGTTGTTTGGATGAACAGTTTTTACGAACCAACAAGTGTGTGATCCTTGCCACGGAAATAATAAGAAAAAAGATTTTGCGCGAGTTTCTAAAGAAAATATAGATAAAAATGAAAGCCATAACTGCAGTTTGTGCGTGCGTGCGAAATTCTGGACAATCATTGGCTAGAAAAGACGATTAGCGTGCTGGAGTTTAGTGAAATTTGAAGGAGTGGATTTCACAGTGTTTGAACGGTGTAGCGGATCCTCGAAGTGTAAAAATAACTGAACGGAAGAATTGATAGCTACGTGACGTAAAACAGTGTCGTGATTGAACATGATTGAATTTATAGAAAAGGAATAACTAGTGAAATTGGGGGATTCTACTGATTGGTGCTATTTTGTCTTTTGTTACTCGGCTTTTCTCTGTGCCGCATTTGGGAAGTGTTACCCATGAGTTCAATTTGTATTACCCATACCGAACAATTTGGAAATTGGCAGAAAAACGCTTCTGTGAATCGCACAACTGATTTGATGATCGGGCTTGGTACCCAATTGGGAGAATTAACGGAGGGAATGCATAGTATTGATTATTGGATCGCATGTATATTTTGATATACATATTTGGAGAAGTGAGCCGCATACAGTAGGATTACGACGCTTTCGATATGGCCAATGAAATGAGAATAGGAGACGAATAAAATTGTAAATTTTTTTTGTTGGTCCAACAATCTTAAATCGAGATTAAGATTAATTGCTAATTTGAAATTTGCTGAAATTTGAACTAAATTCACAAAAAAAACTCAAGAGTCATACATTTTCAATTGATATTTAACTTCGTTACGAATTTCAACAATATTAAAACTTGAATACAACTGATTTGGTGTTAATTAAAAGAAGAAGAAATAATTTTGCAGTGGTTCCAGAACACGGTCGACCGTTGTCCGGATCGCACTGGTAAGTGTAAAAATTTTTATTATTACTTTCTTACCTAATTTGAATTTATTTTGATGAATGGTTTTATTTATTTTTTTTTTAAATCTTGTTTGAATTTTGTTGTTGAGTTTTTTTATCATATCTATTTATTTAATGATTTGAATATATATTTATAATTTATTTTGATATTTGTTTTGCCTGTTTTTTTTCTTTTTGTTGGATCAAGTTTCTTTACAAAATGGCAAAGTTGATAATGGATTGGTAAATCCATTAAAATAGGTTCAGTGAAGCCAGGTATTGAAGTGGGTTCCTTTCTTTTCCCCCTTGCTTGTTTTTACTAATGTTCGAAGAACAATAGAATTAAACTCGTTTCGCCGAAAATTCATATTTCTATATATATATAAATATATATATATATATATATATATATATATATATATATATATATATATATATATATATATATATATATATATATATATATACATATATATATATATATATACAGCCTTGGCCAAAAGTATTAGGCACCCTGTAAATAACTGAATATTTTTTTGTTTAAATAAAAAAACAAAGTTTTTTTTCGAAATTATTATGTATCGATGAAATTAAACTTAATACATTAATATCTTGTGGGCCCACCCTTTGCTTTTATTACAGCAGCAATCCTCTTGGGCATACTCCTAACGAGCTTTGTACAGTCAGCGGTACTTATGGAGTTCCACTCGTGTACCAAAGCTGTTTTTAACGCCACTTTTGATGTGATGGTGTATTTCTGTATGTTACGCTTCAGAATACCCCAGAGGTGTTCAATAGGGCTCAGGTCTGGGGACTGCGCTGGCCAATCTAATAATTCGATATTGTTGTCTCTAAACCAGCGCATTGTAATCGCCGATTTGTGAAAAGGAGCATTATCTTGTTGGAATTTGACTCCACGTAGATTCGTGTCACCAAAAATGCGCGTTTACGAAGTCATTAGTACAGTTTCCAGCACATTTATGTAATTTTCACTGTTTAAACGGTCTTCACAAACGAACATCTCGCCAACTCCATTAGCAGCCATGCCACCCCAAACCATGATACTGCCTCCTCCATGTTTAACTGTAGGCACCACGCAATCTCGATGATATTCCTCATCAACGCGCCGCCTAACAAAGGTCACACCAGGTGTTCCAAATACCTGTTAGAAAATACAAAAAACCTGTTTAATTTTTTTTGAAAAATTTTCTGAAAGCAAGGCCTCCGTAAAAAATTACGGTTATTGTTGTTTGAAAAAGGTTATAATTAAGCTTACCTGGAAACTAGATTCATCGGACCACAGAACCTTTGCCCAATCCTCTTCTGTGAAATGCTGGTACCGAAGAGCCCATTCCAAGCGATTTTTTTTGTTGGCTGCTGAAAGCCACGGCTTCTTTCTAGCTTTACAACCTTTCAAGCCTGCTAACCGCCTTCTTACCGCCTTCTTACCGATCGAGCACTTATTACTTTCCCCAAGTTTTCCGACAGGCTAGAAGCAAGCGCAGAAGATGTTTTTTTACGCTCCTTCAAAGAGTCGCGGACAAGTTTTCTGTCCTGGCGTTTTGAAGTTACGCGTTTTCTGCCTGTTCTTGGCTTATTTTCGTGAGAACTGGTCTCCGCAAACCGCATGATTGCAGATTGCACTGCGCACCGAGAACATTTCACTAGCTTGGCAATCTCAACTTGAGATTTGCCTTGTTCATGTAGAAACTGAATTCTACAGCGTTTTTCAATACCAAGTTCACTCGTTTTAGGCATATTGTATTGCACAGAGTGTCTAGTTTGCAAATTAATCACAAAAACAAGCAACCTTACCCTATAAGTAACAATTGAAGACTGACAAAATATTTTCAACAATTTCTCAAATACCCCATTTCCTGGAATTTGCACGCCAGATGTTTTATGGCTCTTCAAAGAAGATCGTTTATCGCTGTTATTATTGTTTGGACAAACCAGTATCGTAAATATAAAAAGAAATTATCAATTTTAACACACGTTTCAAATAACACGTTTTAACACACGTTTTGAAAGGGTGCCTAATACTTTTGGCCAAGGCTGTATATATATATATATATATATATATATATATATATATATATATATATATATATATATATATATATATATATATATATATATATATATATATATATATATATATATATATATATATATATATATATATATATCAGCAAAATGATTAAGGGAGATAATCTCTGGAGTGGCAGATCCGATTGAGCTGAAATTTTCGGAGATCGTAGATAAATATAGTAGGTAGGTCCATGACTACAAGCAGAAAGATTAAGTATATTGGGATGAGCCGAATGAATTAGTGGATTGGTTGCGGCTCCTTATTGCATCACACCAAGCCGGTCACAATAATCACAACAACGAAATTATATCAATCATTGAAGAACTAAAAGAATCACAAATAATAGATTAATGCTAATTATTCGGAAATGGGTATTAATAAATTTGGTCGTTTTTCAACGGAAAGAGGAGCAAAACGTGGCTTACAAGGTTTTGTCCTCCAGGCCCCTCAGGTAAGCAGGGACCACCAGGAGCACCAGGAAAACCTGGCAACGATGATCCCCAAGGTGTAGGGTTCAGTAAAACGGAAGACGGTGATTACGTTCTTAATTTTAACCAAATTAGATACCTTGGACCACACATAGAGGATGACGATGCTTCCACAAAGAACTACGTTGATATTAATATTGTGAAACAATATATAGACGAGGAAATTCAGAAACGACACACTAATGTCTCTGATCATAAGTAGATTGTTACCCATATAGCATATAGAATTTTCAAAATGTGCAAAAGACAAGTCGTAAATTAATTACATAATGCTCCTCGAAAAACTTTTAAACGACGACGAGTTATAACAAAAAGTTTTGATGATTTGTGGCAAGCCGATTTAGTTGAGATGGGAGCATATGCTAGCGAAAATACAAGATTTCGTTTCCTCCTCACATTCATTGACACATTTTCCAAGTTTGCATGGACGGCTCCTATCAAAACGAACACTGGCATAGAAGTTACTAGGGCGATGGAGCACATACTCGAACAAGGACGCATTCCTCAAAACTTGCAAAGAGACGATGAAAAAGAATTCTACAACAGCCATTTCAAAAACCTAATGAAAAAATATCACATAAACCATTATTCGGCGTATAGTTCTCTCAAGGCGTCAATTGTTGAACGATTCAATCGAACACTAAAGAACATGATGTGGAAGGAGTTTAGTATGAATGTAAATTAGAAATGGATTTGTATAGTTGATGTTCTGGTTAAGTCATACAACAATAAAAAAACACAGAACAATAAAAATGACTCTATCTGCTGTTAATAGTTCCAATGAAAAATTACTGATTAGATAAAAAGTGGGAAAATTCATATTTCTTTATATATATATATATATATATATATATATATATATATATATATATATATATATATATATATATATATATATATATATATATATATATATATATATATATATATATATATATAGATAGATATATATATATATATATATATATATATATATATATATATATATATATATATATATATTTATATATATATATATATATATATATATAGATATATATATATATATATATATATATATATATATATATATATATATATATATATATATATATATATATATATATATATATATATATATATATATCAGCAAAATTATTAAGGGATATAATCTCTGGAGTGGCAGATCCGATTGAGCTGAAATTTTCGGAGAACGTAGATAAATATAGTAGGTAGGTCCATGACTTTCTCAAATTCAGATATATTAAACCTTTTGGCGACGGCGAGCGTTTTGGTGAATTTTGAGGAACTCCTATATTTCCAAGCAGTGTATATTTTTGTTAAAGAAGAGTATTGGGAATGGAAACTTATTATGTTCTAAGCTTGTCTATGATAAATAATTGAAAATTTTGAGCCGTGTAAGGGTACAGGGTGCCTAAAATTAGACAAGGAATTTTTAACAAATTTTGATGTGTCATTTCTTGTACGAAAAACAATGGATCATCGTGAAAATTACAGAGCGTATTGATGTTGACCATTATATGGCACACATAGATTTTCAGCATAAAGCGGGTAACCCTGTAGCTGTGGCAGGCTGCTGAAAAAAAATCCTTCAGATCATTGACCTTCCTGAAAAATTTTTGATTTGTGACAAAAATTTCAAATCTTTGATAAATTTTATCTTTTGTCCTTCATCTCAAGATAAAATTTTCAAAATTCCGATTTGCATAAGAACGGCAACCCATCACCAAATTACCTCTATTTTCAGCACTCGAAAGTTCTGCTCACGAGAACTGACGACCGGATAATCCGATCATAATGAAATTCACAGAACATGTTGGTATCAACTAGGACCAGTTCTGATTTTGAAATGCGGGCAACTCTGTGGCAGTGGTGTCATCTTGAAAAATCACTGATCACTATTACTTCCGATTCAGCCATCAGATTTAAACCAAATTCACACAATATTTGGATTTTACTTAAGGTAACATTTGCTGAAAATTTGGCTGAAAAATTAGAATAGGGTTGCCAGCTATGGTGATTTTTGTCTCCTAAATCTTCCAAATTTGCTCAGCAAAACAAAACTTTTTTCATTATAACTTCCGGTCCAGTGTAAAAATCACAACGAAGTTCATGCAGTAAATGGACCTTTATGTGAAGTAAATGTCGTAGGCATTTCGTACAAAAATCATGAAAGGGCTGCCAGCTATGATTATTTTTGTAATTTTGTGGAATTTCTTTACTGAGCGATTATGTCATTAGATTTGCAATTGAGAATGATCCTGCAATGAAAATTAACAACAAATATTAACGTTTTAAAAATTTGAAAAGGTTCGAGGGTGGTAGCCCTAAAATTCTTTTCACCCGTGTACCTTCCAGCGCAGTGATTCAATCGAAACGAAATTTACTGGTTGGGTTTAACTTAACGTGAAGCAGATTTGGTATATATTTTGCTTTGCTGCTGACACAGGCTAACCAGCAATTTGCCATTACCGTTAATATTGCACCAAGAGATGCTTCAAGTTATATTCTCATATGCAAAGCATTTGCAATAAAAATAAGGAATCAATTTTTAAATTTTCCGAGTTTTGAAAATTTTTCGGATGGCAGCCTCAAACAATGTTTAAACGCTGAAAATTTCCATGAAATTTTGCGATGAGAACAAAATTCAAAGGATAAGTTGATTTAAGTATGAGCTTGTGATGGTAAACTGATTGCTGCTTCGTTCGGAAAGTGTTACCAGCCCTGAACATTTTCATCTTTTGTGTTATAGTTGAGTTTTGTTGCTTTGGATAAGGAATGGTTGATATGATTCTACAAAACAGTGTATTACGTCTTTCCACACTTTTTTGTCACTCAAAGACAATTTGTCGAAAATTAGTTTTCTAGCGGTTCAGGTGCGCTAGAGTTTTTTTCCTTTCTTCTTCTTTTCTCTGGTGTTATGTCTATCCATGCGTGACCCAGCTAGGGCTTGGCCTGCCCCTCAATAGCCCACGAAACCGGTGACTAGCCGGCACCTATAGTCACGCGAGGATAGCAGGCCAGGTTACACTTTCTGTTGTGGTGGCAGCTGTTCACAGCTGTTCCGCAACAAATGGCGCCCAATAATGTTCGGTTTTAGTTTTTATTTTATTTAAATGTTACTTATGTTAAAGTTTTTATATAGTGCAACAAATTAAATGTTATATTTTTGCGAATTTCCTTAATTTTAACTTGTTCTTGATTAGTTTGTTTTGCCTATTTTCCATTTAGCTTTGGATTTTCATCTTTGATTTAGTTTTTTTTACTTGCTGCGAATGAATGATCTGGTAGGCTGGGGTGACACTTGTTCCCGGGAGGACTTGATTGAATCAGCCTTTTTTTTTTTGATTCTTTGGCCGTAGATGGCATTTTTTTTATCAGAACATTCATTTTGGATTACATTTATTAAAATTTTATTTCCTTAACGCGTAATTTTCAATTTTATTTTTCTCATCTTTCTTTGCTTGTGAACGGTCGCTACCACAACAGTGGCGCCTATTCAGCTGTTGTGGATTGTCAATTGTTAGACAGGAAGATTGGGCTGTGGTTCTGGGCCTGATGAGGGTTATGTCGTCACTCATATCCTCGTCTGCGAGTCGCTTAGCATGGCTAAGCTGTTTGAATTGAGTGGCGCCTCTACACTCTCGTCAGGTTGTTGGGGTGTTTCCGTCGATGCCTTGCGGATCCCATATCCGGCAATAGTTATCGATGACAAGGTGTCATCTATTTTGAATTGGGTGTTCCCCTCCGGCATCTTCTGGGTTTCTCCACCCGGAATCATGGTTCATCTTTCTTCCATCGTTTTGTTTTTATTTTCCTTTCCTAATTTTTATATCTTTCCTCCCATCCCAAACTGCTCACTGGCACTTGGTTTCACTAAACCTACGAAAAAAATTTTTTTATTCTAACACATACATATCGCGTTTTTCGTTTTTATTTATTATAATTTTTACAAGTTTTGTATTGCTTTGCTTGATTTTGGTTGGGTTGTTGAAGTTGAACTTCGTATTTGATTATTGCTACGTTTATTGGGTGAAAGATTACTGAAGTCCTTCTAAATTGTAATATATATTTGAGTTTTATAATTCAATTTAGCTAAGACAATTTGATTTGATTCAAGTTAAGGTTTTAGATTCCTTTTTCTTTAAAATTTACATATATATTAGCTTTGGAGCTTAGCTGCAGTTTGTGCTTTAGAGTAGCATTTTCTTAAATAATCAGAAAAAACAGATTGGGGGGAAAATGCCTCGAGCAAAGCGCAATCGTAGGCCGACAGCAAATGGTTCTGGGTTTGAACGATTGAGCCGAGCTTTGGAACGGTTGTCAATTACTCCACCCACAGAACAACATCCGCCCCACAATTTCACTGTCCCACAACAATTCATTCCAAGCACAGTTCCTGGACCTTCTTCGGCACCTGACCACTTCCACTCTACTGGTCATTTAGAAGGCGATGGAGCAGACACCGGAGGCCCTACAATTCCTCGCAGATTGGACAAGGTTGATTAAGCACACTCGCTTAATTCCAGCAGATCCGCGGCCGTGATGCCTCCTTCAAAGTGGTCGATTCGATTTGACGGCACATCCACCGGTCTCAATATTACCCGGTTCTTGTTCCGGATTAAAACCATGGCGGCGAGCTATGGAGTTCCATTGGCTGTACTAGCTCACGACCTGCATCTGCTTTTGCAAGGTCCAGCAGAGGAGTGGTACTGGCGGTATATGGAACTCCATCGCTCGGTGACGTGGGCAGATCTGGAGCAAGAATTACGAGAACGCTTTGAGGATCGGCGTTGCGACGAGAATATCCGAAGGAAGATTGACGCACGTATTCAGAAACAAGGAGAGTTTATCGAAGTGTTTTTCAATGCGATCGAGGCAATGGCGCTGCAGCTCAGCAACCCATTGTCCGATGTTGACCTGCAGTGCATATTGCTACGATACATGAATCGACGCCTACGAGAGCACTTGGCTGGACTCGAATTCCGGAACGCTCGTGAGTTGCTGCGACGGTGTGTTGCGACTGAAGCAGTATGGTATCCGTCAGGTCAACGATCTGAAGGCACTCAAAATGAACGCATGATTCACGAAGTGAAAGAGCTTAAGAATGACGGTTCCACTTGTTATATAGACGCAGTCGCCCCATCGTCCCATACACTACAATTTCGTCATTCGTTTCAGTATTTACCAGCGGCAAATTATCGTCCAGCACATTAATCCACGGATCTCCGGGTCTCCTGGAATTGCCAAGACCTCGGACATTCGTATCAAGATTGTCCTGTGCCTCCGACCAGGGTAATTTGTTATGCCTGTGGGACCTTTGGTATTCTTAAGCCTAAATGTGAACGATGTAACAGCTCGGGAAACATCCGGCGGATCGCAACGAATGCGAGGATTCGGAACGGTCCATCTTCCATCCAACAACGGCGTCCCGCGACCACGGATGTGGCCACCAATGTGGACCCAGAGTTGTGGCGTCGTCAATAGGATGCCAAACCTCAACTACTGCTGACACTGCGACACAAACACCTTGGTCTGCAAATCAGCCTCTGACCGAATCTTGTTATACCCCTTCTAGTTGGTCGGCCTCCGGAGATTGCCGAACCTCCCGGCGCACACGCTCCTTTAATTGGTCATCAAATTCTACTTTTGCGAGATCATGGATGTACTTTACCTTGCGTAGATTATTGAAGCAAGCTTGCGCAGATTAAATTCTGACACCGTACGGGGAAAACCGCCTTTTGCTGAGATCGAAATAAAAGGTCAGAATCTCATGGGGCTCCTTGACAGTGGAGCTAGCGTGAGTATACTTGGAGCGGGATCTTTGGACCTGATTAAGGATCTTGGGCTGCAGATGTCAATGCTGCAGACTGACATCCTTACTGCATCGGGTCAAAAGGCTCCCGTTCTAGGATACGTGCGTGCACTGGTGCGATTCAACCACCGCTTGAAGATGGTACGATTTTTAATTTTTCCATCTTTGACCAGTCGCGTATATCTGGGAATTGATTTCTGGAATACGTTTCGGATTGCGCAAGTGCAAGTCTCCGCTGTTGAGGTTTTGCCCGAAACACCCACTGTTGGTTTCCACGATTTGCTTCCTGGGGATCAGCAACGTTTAGAGCTTGTCAAACAACAGTTTCCATCGTTCAATGTTTTGGGGCTTGGTAAAACTTCTTTGCTAAGTCACCACATTGATACCAGTTCCGCGAAACCCATCAAACAGAGACACTATGTTGTCTCTCCAGCGGTCCAGAAACTGTTTTGTGATGAACTGGATCGTATGCTTTCCTTAGGAGTAATTGAGGAAAGTAACAGTGCGTGGAGCTCACCCGTAACGCTAGTACGCAAGCCAGGTAAAGTGCGTCTATGTCTCGATGCCCGAAGGTTGAATGAGGTCACCATAAAGGATGCGTATCCGTTGCCCTTGATTGAGGGGTTACTTTCGCGACTTCAGTTCACTAAGTTTATTACAAGTCTGGACTTGAAGGATGCCTTTTGGCAAATTCCTTTGGACGCGAAATCTAGGGAGAAGACGGCATTTACTGTGCCTGGCAGACCCCTGTACCATTTCACGGTCATGCCTTTTGGTCTGTGTAACGCACCGCAAACTATGTGCAGACTGATGCATCGGGTTAAACCGCATGAGCTGCATGACAAAGTATTTGTTTACCTTGACGACTTACTTATAACAAGCTCGACTATTGATGAGCACTTGGAACTTCTTTCCACAGTTGCACAGCTGTTACATGCAGCTAAACTCATCTTCAATGTCGAAAAGAGTAAGTTCGTTCAAAGAGAAATCAGATACCTTGGCTATGAGGTCAGCGACGGTATCCTGAAGACAGACCCCGAGAAAGTGTCTAGCATCGTGTCTTATCCAGTACCAAAAAGTGCGAAAGACGTGAGAAGGTTCATGGGCATGGCAGGTTAGTATCGTCGTTTTGTCTCTAATTTCGCTTCCGTGACAGCACCACTGACAGACTTGTTGAAAAGCAAAAAGGCTTTCCAGTGGACTCAAGGAGCGGGAGTGGCTTTCGAAAGAGTCAAAGAACTGTTAGTTTCTGCTCCAGTGCTGGTAAATCCTGACTTCACCAAACACTTTTATATCCAGTTTGACGCTAGCACTACAAGAATCGGGAGTGTCTTGTTTCAGAAGGATGATGATGGTGGAGAGCATCCCATCGCTTATATGTCCACGAAATTAAATGCTGCGCAGTGCAACTATAGCATCACAGAGCTAGAATGCCTGGCTGCGGTGCACAGCTTCAAGAAATTTCGGGCATATATTGAGGGGCTGCCCTTTACCATCATCGCTGATCATGCTAGCCTTAAATGGCTCATGAGCCAACAGGACCTCTCTGGAAGACTTGCCCGTTGGAGTTTGAAGCTGCAGGGCTTTGATTTTGTCATTGAGCATCGCAAAGGGTCACAGAACATCGTACCCGATGATTTGTCAAGGGCACACGGATGCGGCGAGGAGGTGATGGCCATTACTGGATGTTTGCCGCAACACCATCGTGTGGCTGAAATAATTCCCGAGTCAGCGTTCCAGGACCCAAAAAATGTCGAGTTGTTAAATCAAATCATAAAACAGCCTGACCGTTTCATGAACGTTTATGTTCGGTATGGGCGGGTTTACATTACCACCAACACGACAGGAGCGCTGACCACGGACATTCCCACAACCAAATTATGGGTACCTGAAAGTCACAAGCAAGAGCTGATTCTTCGTGCTCATGATGATGATGATCCATTGGGCTCTTATTTCGGCATTCGGAAAACGATTGAGCTTCTGCAACGTTTTTATTATTGGCCTCGTTTAAGGCAAGGCGTTGCAGAGCATGTCAAAGATTGTAACACATGCAAGCGAATTAAGCCTCCGAATGCCGTGATGCGACCACCAATGGGCTCAACTCGAGACACGGATCGACCGTTGCAGTGCTTGTTTGTGGATTTCATGGGCCCATACCCACGGTCAAAACATGGGAATGTGCAGCTACTCGTGGTGCTCGACCACTACACCAAGTTTGTGTGGCTCAAGGCCTTGCCGAAAGCTACTGCTGAGACCGTGATCAAGTATCTGAACGAAATCTTCTGGACCTTTGGAGTGCCCGAATTCCTTCACTCCGACAATGGTGTTCTGTTTGCTGCAAGGGCATTGGCTAAGTTCTTAGGAGAATATGGGGTTAAGCTTATATTCACTCCCTTGTATTCACCTCAAGCAAATGCTTCAGAGCGAGCAAACCGAAGCATCCTTAACGCAATCAGAGCCTACATAGGGGACGAACACCGGAATTGGGATGAGCATTTAGTGGAATCATGTGCAGCGTTTCAAAATGTTGTACATGAGGCCACTGAATGTTTCCCCCCATTTCCTGATGTTTGGTTACCACCATATCTAACATGGCTCTGATTACGCTCTTTTGCGAATATTGAATGCGTTTGAGGATGGGGAGGTGAAACTGAGCACTCATTGTGATCGACTGCGTCTCATACACGATTGAGTGAAGGAAAAATTAACGCAGGCCTACGCAAAGGGCGCACAAAGGTATAATTTGTGCAGTCAATTTAGATCCTTTGTTCCAGGGCAGGAGGGTTTTCGTTCGAAATCACGCTCTCAGTAGTGCGGCGGACCGTTTCGCGGCCAAGCTTGCCCCCAAGTTTGTTATTCGCCATTCTGATGGACTGTTGTTCGGATTTCAACAGCTCCACTCCCAGTTGTTCCAAAATCCGCCATCCTTCTCTACCCATCACTGAATGGAAAGCCCCTGAGTCCACAAGCCCAAGGAACTTGTGACCTAAAATTTATACCTCAATATATGGCCTATTATCCCCTTGCTTCCTGTTTAATAAGTAACTAACCTGTGCGCCCACCGCGGCTTCGTCTTCTACCGGTTTAGTGCTCAGGCTACCGCCTACTGAGCACACCACTCGTTTCCCGACTGTTGGCGTGTTGAGGTTACTGGCCCTACTCTACCGGTATTGACTCTACCCTGGTTTGTATCGGAATGACCCCTGAAATTTTGCCCTGGATTTTGCGCTCCTCGACAATTAGGGCAAGTTGCCTTCCTCACCCCCACTCGGCCACAACCAAAGCACTTCTGAGGCTCTGCACAAGTTCTGGTCGTATGCCCGACGCCTTGGCAGTTCCAACAGCGTATTTGTTCTCTCTGTAAGGAGGCAAGGTTTGTTCCAGGATTAACTCCCACGTTAGCCAGATCCGGTTCTAGGAGCCGTTAGGATTTCCGCGTAGGGGGTGGTATATATGCTTCCACCGCGACTCGTGTTGCCTCCAACGAGCGTCCAACTTTGACTAGGTCTGCAATGGTCTTCACGGGTGTCAGCGCCAATTGGGTTTGGTAGAACGGTGTTATGTTCTTGCGAAGAATTTTCAATTTTTCTTCCTCTGTGCAGGGAGTGGCACGGCGTCGGAACAACCCCTCCATTGCTGACACGTATACGCCAATTGTTTCATCCGGCCCTTGAGTGCGTCTCCCTATTTCCATGAGAAGCCGGTCGTCGTAGTCTGGAGGGAGGAATTCGGCGCGCATCTCCGCGACCAACTCTTGCCAAGAATTGACACGCGTCCGATTTGCACGATACCAAATCAGCGCTTTCCAATCAAATAACTTGCCTGCTGACTGGAATAACTGCCTTGTTGATACTCCCCTGGCTTCCCGCAACTCTTTGGCTCTCTCCAGAAAGGCACTCAAGGATCCAGAATCACCATTATAGCGAAGTCCCCATTTAGCCACATCCTGATCCTTCGTCGCCCCAACAGTCACTCTATTGGTGGAGAATAAAGGGTTCTCCGAACCATCCCCATCCTGGATTGGCTCTCTGATCCTGACGGCTTCCCTCGCAGGCTCGTCACTGGTTCTGCCCATCGCGGTCGCCAATACTTCCATTGTCTAGTTCCGATTCCGCTTCCAATTCACCATCTTCTCCTTCCGCTTTTACCAAAAGTGCCCCCATAGACATGATCAATTGCACTCGTAATTTGTTGGCTTCGTCACTCATGGTCCCACCTTCATGCTGTGCATTCCCCAGTCGCCACATGCCGAACTCTATCTTCGTTTTGATTTTCAGGAATTCCGATGTTTGTGGTTTCCCAGAAAATCCCGCTATCAGTGCGTGTATTTCCACCAATTTTTCCTTCACGGCCGTCATATCCTCCTCAAGGGAGTAAGGGTAGTCCCGCACAGACACCAAAGAAGTGTCCATCGACGCTTCCACCCTCAGCGCAACCCAAAGTGTCTTGCGCATGGTCTCCACCGTTCCAGTCTGCTAGCCCCTAATCTCCAGTTCATAGGCTAATTCGTCCTTATTTAGCCTGTCGATCAGGATCTTGGCGTGGTTTGACATCCTGTATGAGCTTTCAGACCCTTATAACAGATAATAAGACTACTATACAAGGTAAAAGAAACACCAAATGCTATAATCATATGCTAATCGCTATATTTTATTTCTTTTTATTATAATACAATATTTGAAAATATTCATGTAGTATTATTTCCGCTTCTATCTCCCAGGTATCCGTATGTAAAACGATCACCCTGTCCTCCTACTGGTCGTCTCTGGAACCGCTCCCACTTGGAAGCCACTCGTCTGTGGGGTTGATCTTCGCTTCTGAGACTAAGTTCTGGATTTCGATATAATTTCACTGACACAAACACTTGTTACGTTTCACACGATTTCCGAAATCGTATATCGCAAAATTTTGGTCCTTCCGCGCGCTAATTATGGCCCTACGTTGGGCGTCAATTGTTACCCTCCCGGCCTAGGGAGGATATCCGGCTGAGGCTCCTTTTGGGTTCCGGACTAACTCGTCGAAGACGGGTCGTGGGCGCTACTTGCTCGCCCCGAATTTGAGCCTCTAGAGCCGCGAGCAAGACTCGACTCGCCGGATATCGTCTAAAATCTTGCCCTCAACTAGACCCCTGATCTCGGGGTCAATATTAATTTCCCGAGGAAGACCCAATGTACCTAAGGGCCCTTCACACCCACTTACTTCTGGTCGAGCTTCAACATAATTATATTTCCACGAACTTCGCCTACACCCACTCGGCCACTTATTCCGCCTAACACGAATCTCAAACTGACTCACTAACACGTATCTCAAATTCAAGTTGTTTACTTTATTTAAAAAAACCAAGTCCTAACTCGCAACAAATCTCCTATGCTATGGTTCTATACAATATGCCTACAGTCGCAACTACCGACGCCAGTACGACCAAACTCTATTACAATTTATGAATTTAATTGTTAACGTTCAATTTCGGCTCACACACCGCCGATATATTTCTTTACACTTAATTTTCTAACGCCGAGATCTTTATCACGCCACCACTCAGTGCTAACAAACTCTTCACAATTTCAACAAAGTGTTTCTACTCTCATATATATAAAAATGTATATATAAATATATATAAAGGAAATTTAAATAGTATTCTTTTTGTGTTTTTGAATTGGTGTGAATTCACTAACCTTAGATTTTCCACTTTAATTTTCACTTTTTATTTTACCACTGTTTAGTTGGACATGCAATTTAATTTCTTCCGAATACGTCGTACTGCTGTTCACGCCAATTTTCCCCCAATTTACTCAATTCGTCAATCGCCGTGGATATTGAACACATTCGAATAGCCAGTTCCAGTACAATTTCTTCCACGATTTCTCGCCAGTAAATACCTGATTTTTCAAATATAAAATCCTCCGATTAGATAATGTCTGCTTTGCCCTCCAGTCGCAATCAGAATATCACAATTTCTTCCACGATTTTTTGCCAGTAAATTCTTGATTTTTCAAATAGAAAATCCTCCGATTAGATAATGTCTGCTTTGCACTCCAGTCGCAATCAGAATATCACAATTTCTTCCACGATTTTTTTCCGCTAGTAAGTACCTGATTTTTCAAATAGAAAATCCTCCGATTAGATAATGTCTGCTTTGCACTCCAGTCGCAATCAGAATATCACAATTTCTTCCACGATTTTTTTTGCTAGTAAGTACCTGATTTTTCAAATAGAAAATCCTCCGATTAGATAATGTCTGCTTTGCACTCCAGTCGCAATCAGAATATCACAATTTCTTCCACGATTTTTTCCGCTAGTAAGTACCTGATTTTTCAAATAGAAAATCCTCCGATTAGATAATGTCTGCTTTGCACTCCAGTCGCAATCAGAATATCACAATTTCTTCCACGATTTTTTTTGCTAGTAAGTACCTGATTTTTCAAATAGAAAATCCTCCGATTAGATACGAGTAATGTCTGCTTTGCACTCCAGTCGCAATCAGAATGCTCGAGTCCCGCTCGTTTTTCTACTCGCTCGCTTCTTTGGTCCCGCTGTTCAACAGCACCTTCAGTTTCGGGTCGTTGGCCAGTCACACGTGCCACCTCAGACCCAAACCCCTCTTTTAGTACTTCAACTAGGGCATTATGTTATTATGGCAAACAGCTGATGAAATGTTCAGCTGAGTTCCACAGCTGCGATGACAGTTGGAATTGTCAGGACGGTCACTGACAATTCGCCAATGTGTTTTGTTTACGTTCGGATTCTTGAAGCGCCTCCACTGGCCTGAAAGTTTGAAACTTTCCGCGGCACCTGTCTTAGGAGTGGGCTGGGAGGTCAGCAGGGTCTCCACTCGATGGAAGTATTTGCCAGGTAAGTTCCTTTGCTACTTTCATGTAACGAACAGATGCTTTGTGGGGAATTTCTCTGGTTGCAGGGCGTCGTTGGACTTAATGATGCTCCGGATGATACGCGCTTTGAATTCGTAGCGTTCCTTATTTGCATTGGCATTTCTTCCCGCAGATTGTGCAATTCCTAGTGCTCGGCAATTTTAGTGTGTGGCCTGGGTTCCTGTTGGTGGACGAGAGATCGATGGTTGGTGCACACTTCCATTCGTTGCAGGACGTGGTTGACGGATAGCTGTTGTGGCGATACGAGTAGCATTGGAGCCCACTTCCAGGGTTTTTGACTCGATCACAAGCCTTGTTTGTGCCTGGCGGTAGGAGGCTTCGTATGATCTTTCCCAACAGATCTTTAGGTGAGCATTTTCATTTATTCTATAAGTGAATTTTCGGTGCGTGTTGCTTTCCCGTTTATTTGACGCGTCAGGCTAGTATGTCGAATCGGCCGGGTTGTTCGCGATCTTCGGTTGTAACATTTCACCTCGTCGTCAATCGTGGAGTTCGGTTACAAATACCCACCTGTTTAACACACCTTATCCGCCAAGTACATAACACAAGGCAGCTTATTGTCTATTGCACTTCTCTATGGCCCTACGAGTGGTGGGTACTTTATTTACCTACTGCGCTGAGTGGAGGCTTCGCGTTTTTCTTCGGGCAGTCTTCCCCGGGGAAGGCTGCCCCCTTTTTACTAATGTTCGAAGAAGAACATTAGTATTAAAATCACTTTGGCCAAAAATTCATATTTCTATATATATATATATATATATATATATATATATATATATATATATATTAAAATCACTTTGGCCAAAAATTCATATTTCTATATATATATATATATATATATATATATATATATATATATATATATATATATATATATATATATATATATATCATCAAAAAATTTCAGTGAAAAAATCTCAGGAACGCGCCATCTGATTGAGCTGAAATTTTCAGGACACATTGATGTATATGCAGAATAGTGCCAGGTCTCACAAAAAGTTCATAATCTTTAACCCTTTGGCGCCGGCGGCCATTTTAGTGATATTTTTAATATACCTATTATTCCGTACACAAATAAGTTTTGCAAAAATTAATTTGACGAAATAAATTCTGAACGTGTTTTACATGTGAATCCGATAATGTTTTGGAATTTTTTAACCCCATGTGTGCGCTGGGTGCCTAAAAACAGAACGGGAAAACTTGAAAATTTTTAAATTGCGATAACTTTTGACAAGGTTATTCAATCATTACGAAATTTTCAGGACATATTGATATTATTTAGTTGTCGATTTGTGTAGCTTTAAATGAGCGTGCTTCAAAAAAAAGCCACTCATATGTAAAACTTGTGCTTTGTTTACATAAACAAAAAAAAAAATTTGATATGGTAGAACGGGCACGCCTGGTAACCCTTGCCCAATTTACCTATATTTTTAGCATCAAAAACTTCTGTTCACGGAAACTCACGATATAATGAGCAGAATCAATTGAAATTTGCAGAATGTATTGGTATATAGGACCAGGTCTGATAGAAGTGATTTTGAAATGCGGGTGATTCTGTGCCAGTGGTGCCATCTTGAAAAATCACTGAAAGAAATAATTGCTTTTAGCCCTATAAATTCTGATTGAATCGTTCGATTTTGACGAAATTCACACAGTAGCTGGATCTTACTTTTAACCACGTTTGGTAGAAATTTGGTTGAAAAATTCGGTTGGAACTGCCAGCTATGATAATTTTGGTGTCTTAAATTTGAAAAATAAAAATTTGGATGTGAAAACATTCAAAACATCGAATATCCTAAAAATGTCCGTTTCTTACAATAAAACCAATCTGTATACAAATCTTATGCTTTATCTACACGTTTAAAGTAAAACTTTGGAAATTTCATGTCGGACAAGAACGGTAACCCTTTCCCAGTCAACCTATATTTTTAGTATCAAAAACTTCTGTTTACGGGAACTCACGAATCAATAATCAGATACCATTGAAATTTACAGAATGCATTGGACTTAAGTAGGACCAGGTCTGATAGAAGCGATTTTGAATTGTGGGCAACTCTGTGCCAGTGGTGCCATCTTGAAAAATTACAAAGAAAAAAAACTGCTTTTTGCCCGATGAAATTTGAATAAGTAACCAAATTTTCATGAAATTGACACAGTAGCTGAACCTTACTCTAAACTCTGTTTGATAGAAATTTGGTTCAAAAATTCGATTGGCGCTGCCAGCTATGGTAATTTTTGTGTCTTTGGATTTGAAAATTCGCTCAGGAAAATAAAACTTTTTGCCCTATAACTTCCAGTGCAGTCATGAAATCAATACGAATTTCATACAATTAATGGAACCTACTATAAGCATTATTTAGGCCAAATTTGGTTGAAAAGGCACGATGGGGTTGCCAGCTATTGTTGGTTTTGTGTTTGTTTGCAATATCTTTATTAAGCGGTTTTATCGTAGAGTTTTCAATTGGTAATGATATTGTACTGACAATAAACAGCAAATAATTAGCTTTCCATTATTTGAAAAAACTCGCTGCAGGTAATCCTAAATTTTTTTATACTTCTATAACTTCGAATGTAATATAAGAACGTGAAGCAGATGTGATATATTTTTGGCTTTGATACTGGCGAAAGGTTGCCAGCACGAGTCGGTTGTGCTACTTTTGTATCAATAAATGCTTACAGTTAGTATTCATACCGGAAACATTTGCAATGAAAATAAATAACCGATGTTTCAATTCCCAAAGTTCTGCAAATTTTTCGGATCGCAGCCCCAAACACTAACTTCAGTTACAGTGCTGCAGGCACTGAGCATTTTCTTCATTGATGTTATATGAGATGCTGCTTTCGAAATTTTGTGAAATAAGCAACTGATAATGAATATAATTAACCCGTGTTTTGCTCTCATAAACGTTGAAATTCATGCCAGTGGTAATATCTGAAACCTTCCACCATATGAGTTATAATGCATTCTTGAGACCAAAGTAGAACGTGGCGTTTGAAACAGTTTGGCCGTAATAAGCAGCTCATGTGGTGGATTATGCACTCAAAACCTGCACGACTCTTCTACTGTTCTTCGAACATTAGTGTTTCTAGCGGGTCAGGTGCGCTAGAGTTTTTATTTATTTTTATTTTGGAGGTTTAGGTGGTCGTACCGGTGCGGCCCCTATAATTTAATTTAATTTTAAATTCTTTGATATATATATATATATATATATATATATATATATATGTATATATATATATATATATATAACCACAACAACTCCTTCAAAGAAAGATGCTCATTTGATCGAGAAGAAGCATCGTATACAATGCTCATTTTTGTTGTATCATTTTTGAAGCGATAAACAGGACGGTGAGGTATACAATATTCTCTTAGATTTGAAACATCGTTGCACTTCTTGGCAATACCCAAAGAAATCATCTTTTGTATTATGGCATCATACTGCCTAAGCTTGTCTGGATTCCTTTCGAATTTATTCATCAGCTTCTTAAACCGAATTAGAGAACCATTTCGATTACTATCAATAGCACAATTCTCATTTTGCCACAATAGAGATGCCTGATAACGCCTTTCATTGTCACTGTTCCACAAACTATGCACCAATGCACAAAATTATCCTGGATGGAACCACCAAAAAATGTTCCACAAATTTTGCACCAATGCACAAAATCATCCTGGATGGAACCACCAAAAAATGTTCCACAAATTTTATGCACCAATGCACAGAAATAGTATCCTTGAATACGAAATAATTGAGGTGTGTAGCGGTATAAAAATATCACTTAGTTCCTTATTCATACGGACTTTATTGCAAACAAATTCAAATTCATTTAATCAAAAAATTACAACAATAACTTAATTTTAAAATTTCAATAAAATTCACTCAATCACAAATATTTCTTTATCAAAATGGTACGGGATTAAAATTACCGTTGGTATATTGTATGTTCTATGAGCTTTGTAACATATCAACATACCATACGAAACGGTAATATCTTGGTGTACCGTACATTAGTATTACACAACCTTTACTACACGTATATTTGTTATTGTCTTATATAAGACGTAATTAAATTAACGATCACTATATAGTTTATAATGATTTATTCTTCGATTTGATATAAAAGATATTTAATTCTATCGACAATCCGATCTTCATCACTGTTCTCGACTGACTGCCTCGCAGCTCGTTCTGCATATTCCATTGAACCGACATATCCTCATCCCTGCAATAAAAGAACAATTAAAGTATGAAAGGATACTGCCTGTCATAAAATGTAAGTGGTTCCATGCGATCTGCATAGTCCCTTTCGTTGTTTCTATTTTTTCACTCTGAGCAACAGATGTTGGCGTTTGAACGGTCGTTTGATGTGCCCGACCGTTTATTGCCTCAGCCGTTGCGCAGATGGTCTCATTTGTTATCTTACAGCTCGGCCACGCTGCACATTGCTGCGTCCTCGAAGCACGATCAGTCATCGTTCGAATCATTCACTTTTAGCATTTTTCTTGCGGGACTTTCAAAGCCGTCGTCTTCGTCAGTGTCAGCCATCATTTTATATGACTTCATCCTGTCCACGGCAATGATGCCGCTATACCTTTTTTGCGACCGCACAGATCCGGGTATGTCTTCTACCACAAATCGATCATAGTCTAACACTTTTGTTATGACGTATGGTCCGTTATACTGCGGCAAAAGCTTTCGGCTAGTCCCATCATTAGACCTCTTTGGTCTACGAATAACTACATATTGCCCCACTTCGTAAGTTGGACACTTCTGTCTCTTCTTGTCGTAGTATTTTTTCTGCAACGTTTGCTGTTTTTCAATATTACGAGAAGCTTCTGCTCTTATTTCAGTGACATTTCTGTGAACGTTTTCACATACTTCGTTTGCCAAGTAAGAGTCGTTTGGACTACGTGGAATGTAGCCTAGCAGCATTTCGTAAGGGCTCTTTCCAGTAGATTTATTAGGTGTAATATTTAAACCCCATCGTATGGAGCTAACACTACGATCCCATTTCGTTTCATCTTCGTGAGATGCGGATAGGGAACTTAGAATTGTTCGGTTGCAGCGTTCTGCTTGACCATTTGCTCTAGGAGTTGAAGTGGCATTCAATATAAGTTTTATGCCTAACGTTCGGCAATACTCTGTAAACTTTTTACTAGTAAAGCAACTCCCCCTATCACTAACAACACGGACCGGAACTCCAAACGTATTCAGAATTTCATCAAACATTTTAATGACTGGTCCAACTTTGGTGTTTGGTACGGCTTTAATGAAGACAAATTTCGTAAATCCTTCTATTACGACCAATAGATACGTGTTCCCTTGTGAACTTTTCACGAAAGGCCCAAGGTGATCAGTGTGCAACGTATGCATTGGGCAGTCTGTTTTTTCAATTGGGTAGAGGAATCCTGGGGACTTTCCCGCAGGGATTTTGTTATAAGCGCATGCAAGGCAGCGACTAATATAGTCCTTTACATATTTACGCATAGATGCGAACCAATACTTTTCTGAAATGTGTGCAAAAGTTTTCTCCGTTGAAAAATGTCCCATATTGTCGTGGTGGCACATAACGATTTCCTTCCTTAATGTCTTGGGCACAACCCACCTTTTCCCTCTATCCGTATTTTTGTACAGCCTATTATTTTTTAAAGAATACTCCCGATAGATTTTTTTGTCGCTTTCAGTCTTGGGTAGGTTTGATAACACGTCTATTAATCTTCTGCAGTTTTCATCGTTCAGCTGAGCTGTTAATATCCAATCCTCAGTCGTTATGTCAACGACTAGGGAATGGTCATCATTGGCTTCTAACACCGGGTTCCGGCTGAGAGCGTCAACATGCGCCATTTTGTTGCCTGCACGATACTCTACAGTAAAATCATAGTCTTGGACTGTAAGCCACCATCTCCCGATTCGCGGTACGATATCGCGTTTGGTGAACGCTGTCCGAATAGCATTACAATCGGTTACTATTTTGAACTCTATTCCAATTAAGTACGTTCTATAATGTTTAAGAGAAGAAACAATTGCCAATGTCTCGAGCTCATACGAATGGTACTGTTGCTCTTGTACAGTGGTCATTCTACTGTAATAACATACAGGTTGCAGGCTACCACTCGATTGCTCCTGTAGCAATATCCCCGCTATTCCCATCTTAGATGCGTCCGTATGTAGCTCGGTGCGGGCCTCGTGATTATATAATGCTAGTACAGGGAACTCTGACAACTTTTGTTTTATAACATTGAACGCTTCTTTCTGCTTTTCACCCCAGACAAATATTTGATCTTTCTTCAAAAGTCTTGTAAGTGGCAGCGCAAATGTAGCGAAATTACGGACAAATTTCCTAAAGTAGCTGGCCAACCCCAGGAATTGGCGTAAGTGGTGTACACTAATTGGTTCAGGAAAAGCTTTAACAGCTTCAATTTTCATCGTTCCTGGTTGTATACCCTCACGGCTTATTTGATATACCAGAAAATCAATTTTCGTTTTGAAAAACCAGCATTTATCTAGTCTAAGGGTTAAATTAGATTCCTTTAAGAGCTTTAAAGTTTTTTCTAACGCTTGGAAACCTTTTTCAATACTCTCGGTAGGTATCAGCAAATCATCCATATACGCAAATACCGTGTTATGTCTCAGTGAGCCTAATGCCGCATTAATGGTTCTTTGGAAAACCGATGGAGCATTTGCTAAGCCAAACGGCATTCGGAGGTACTCATAGTGACCATCAGGAGTTATGAATGCCGTTTTTTCAATTGATTCTTCACTGATAGGAATCTGATGGTAACCACTGGCAAGATCTAGTGTACTGAATACGCAGCACCCTTTCAACCGTTCAATTTGATCATCGATCCTCGGTAAAGGGTAGTGGTCCTTGATTGTATTAGCATTCAATTTTCTATAATCTACACACATTCTGAATTCACCAGTCTTCTTTTTGACTAGAATAATGGGACTACTGAACGGTGAGTTAGATTCCCTGATTATATTGTTTTGCAACAATTTGTCTACTATTTCTCTGACGATTTCACGTTCAGAATAAGCCATTCTATAAGCTTTGTAGGCCACCGGCTTTTCATCCTTTAATTTTATCTTCATTTCGTAAGCTGCTGTTTTACCGAGTTCATATAGATTTTGTGCAAAACAGCTCCGGTACTGATTGAGCAATTCTAGCAATTGGTTTCTAATAGGCGTGCTTATATTCTGATCTACTTGGTTCTCAATATCTTGTTGAGTGAATGGTTCAAATACATTTACATCTGTTGTCAGTGTACTTACCGAAGTGCAAGATTGTTGTTCATCGCATATGATTGCTCTCGATACTATCTGGTCCTTTTCGATTACAAGGGGCTGCTTTGAAACATTGACGACTGGAACGATACCACCCTTGCTCCGTGTGACACAATTTCCGATCCAATGTTCCGCATTTGGTACTTGATGAAATTTCATTTCGACACAGACATCACCTTCAACACAACCGTCGACTTCTATACACCCGATACTATCCGGCGGAATAACGCAACAATTCTTTGCCCACAGTGCGACTTTTGACGGAGGTAGGCTTTCGACTTGCGGAAGATTTAACTTATCGATGTTAAATAAACGAATGTTTTTTCCTTGCACTACCATATTCACACTTTTATCATTAATGAACGTTTGGCCGATAAGTATCTGGATTTCTTGAGCTGAATCTGGTACAACCAAGACTTCAAACGTTGGCCTCCGCCAGATCCACTCTTAAGACAATACGCACTTTGCCTATCACTTTGATTGAGCCACCACCGTATCCTCTGATTGACAAACAACACGGCTCAATCTTTAGGTCCAGTTCTTTTCCGATGGTAAATCGTAGTGCTTTCGTCCCACCCATTTACCATTGCCAACTGATCTATTTTGTCCAGCCATTTGCTTGCACTTAGATTAGGTTTTCCTGGCTCGAACTCGGGTATGCAGTCACTTCTTACTGCGCACTGTGCTTGTTTTCTTGGACCTCCACGAATAAAAGTCTCAAGTAGACATTCCAAGCGGCTAAGTCGCGTGTCGACTTCTTCTCCGTTTGTTCTGGTAGATTGCCGACTGGAATGACGTTCATTCCTATGGCTTGATTCACTTCTTTCTGAGCGGCGTTCTCGAGAGTTTCGTTCTCTTCTCGATCTGCTGTACTCGATGTGATCACTTTCGCAAGAAACACTTGCCCTAGAAGGCCTTCTTTTGTCACGACCCATCACTAACTTGGCGTATTCAATTACTATCACCAGAATTTATTTGTTTAATGCACTTTTCACACACATCCATAAACTATTATCCTTAATGCACTCGGCACGCACGATTGTTTTCTATCAACACTGGGTTACAATCTCACTTCTGAACTATAAGACGTAATTAAATTAACGATCACTATATAGTTTATAATGATTTATTCTTCGATTCGATATAAAAGATATTTAATTCTATCGACAATCCGATCTTCATCACTGTTCTCGACTGACTGCCTCGCAGCTCGTTCTGCATATTCCATTGAACCGACATATCCTCATCCCTGCAATAAAAGAACAATTAAAGTATGAATAGGATACTGCCTGTCATAAAATGTAAGTGGTTCCATGCGGTCTGCATAGTCCCTTTCGTTGTTTCTATTTTTCCACTCTGCGCAACAGATGTTGGCCTTTGAACGGTCGTTTGATGTGCCCGACCGTTTATTGCCTCAGCCGTTGCGCAGATGGTCTCATTTGTTATCTTACACTTATTTACTACACTTCTTATGTTCTATTAAATTTATAAGTGAGTAAGCTGGAATGTGAATGTTGTGTAAAAATAGCCTTATCGGCATGTGTTTACACCTATTCGAAATTCCTGAAGAAACGGTTAGTAAAAGGATAGGAAGAAGCAATTAGCATATTTTAAGCACAATACCTTTCAGAATGTGTTGCTTTGAATGAGCCTAATCGCAAATAGAACGATTGTCGAGTTGGCTCTGCCTTTTATTGTGTTTTTTTTGTTCTCCAACTTGAGTGGGGAAATTCTCCACATCTATGATAATCATAAAATCCGAAGTTATTATTATTTGAACCTCTTATATTCTTATCTCAGAAATTGGTGAATTTAATTTTCCTCGATTACCAAATGAGCAACATATTAATTGAATACTTTTAACTGAATTTGAATAAAATTTCATGGTTCCCATAGTTTTATTCACACAATAAATGGCAGCCTGGTCTCCACTTTCACTATGCTATAAAGTTGGCGGATTCTCGTGTATTTCCTTTCCCATATGTTTTTATGTATAATTTTAAGGTGCCAATTTCAGTTTGAAAAAAACAAACGATATTTAGTTTATTTTTTGATACATGATTTTAATTTGTATATTCTTAATTCCAGTGTTTCAAGTATACTTAGCAGTAGAGGCAAAATAACTCAGAATTCCATTTGATTTTAAATGTGTGTATATATTACTTACAGCAACTAGATGTTACTAGTGGCGTTATATGCAGAAAAATTGTTTCGTCCTACTCTAGGGAGCTGCTGCAACAATCACGTACACACTTATTGACAAGATCATCAGTATTGGAAGGAATATCGAAAACCGAAGGAATCTCATCAAAACACCACAATTTTTCAACATGTTTCACCGCATACCTTGAAGAATTTGTGTTATCATCCAGTTTATTAATAGCTAGGTTAACTGACGATAATGTTTCCGTGCTACTGAGGGGGCAGACCCATGCAACGTCCACCCAAAAATAGTATTTACAGCAATTAATTTATCAGTTATGCGTTTAAATTCATCTGTTGTGATAGTCCAGTATGCACCCGCACCTAACAGTACTCCGATCTCGTCGTCAGTTTGTCTTCAATTATAATCATTGGCTAAAATCAAACCGTTCAAACGTTTGAATCTGTAAGGTTGGGAGGCTGCAGCACATCGGGGCATATGTTCAGAACGACGACACCTAGAACTTCAACAAATTGGTTCTTTGACCTACTCTGCAATTTAACCTTGACTCGCTCAAAGTTTTCGGGAGCATACTGTTTGCTACTATCAAATGGTAGTATGTACATTTTGATTGCAGCTTTATTACAACACTTCTTTTAATGGATGTTCGTTGAGATCCACCGTCCAATATTATTTTGATTAGAAAAGAATTAGAATCGTTCGAAACGATTACGAGAGCAGTTTGCAATAGAACTGTAGACAATGTTAATATTGACGAGGTACATAGAGCGGCTGATAATTGTTGATCGTTAACTTCCGTGTCTACAGAGCTTATGGTGGAGTTTGAAAAACCAAGCGAAAGTCGAGCTCTGAATTCAAGGGTCAAACATTTAATCCTACAACTAGAATTTCGCGAATTATGCCCTTTCTTTGTACACTTAAAACAACAACCATTTTGTTTTAATATGTCTTTCTTCTCTAGCAGATTACGAATTGTATTGCACTAAGCTGTAGTGTAGGTGTGCAAATTACAAAAATAACACACAATAGTAGATTTTTTAGTTGATGCTAAGAGTCCAGTTGCAGTTTTCAAAGCTTTGCTCTGATTTGATTGCGTTGGTTGGGCTTTCTTCGTTGTGAGTTCTATACTTTCTAGAGAGGAAGCCTCGCGCTTTAAAAATGCTAGTATTGAACGTAGTTGTTCGCATTGTACTCCTCCAAGAGAATTTTTACCACTGCATGCCGATACTGAAACATTTTTGTCATCACTGATAGCAGAAGATAATTTTTCAAGTTTATTATCAGCACATTTTCTGTGATACTCAAATAAAAACTCACGGGGCAAACATTGTAACAATAATGTTCTTACCATAATTGAATATTGTGTGGATGGAACATCCAGCACTGTTAAAGATCTGGTGTTTGCAACTATATTGTTATACAATGTGCGAAGGCTAACAATATCATTTCAGGAAGAAATTCGAAGCTTATTCATCTAATTATGCATGATATGGCCTACCACTCGATCATTATCACCAAATTGTTCTGATAAAAGAGCAAGAGCAGCATCATAGTAAGCACTGCTAGGCGTGAAACCAGCAATGCATTTTGCTGCCTTACCTGCGAGGTGGGTTGATATATGGTTAAATTTATCAGCACCTGATATATCCTGCTTTTCATGTACGGCCATCCTAAACCGTTCCCAAAAGGGAATCCATTCAATTAAATTACCATTAAACACTTTCGGTAGTTTTGAGTAGCAAGAGCTACTTGAATGGCGTGGTTCCGTTTCGACACGTTGCTGGCGGGTACCGCTAGCAGCCCAATCAGACGACCCACGAATTGTCCTGAGGCGATGAATAAGCCTGACCAACATTCCCGTAGCTTAATTCTCGTATTCACAGATGATCTTGAATTTTTTTGTAGCGTTCTGGGCTTTGATTGAAGATCTATGTTAAAAATTAATTTTATCAATAGTAGTTTTGGCCGCCGGTAAACGATCGATGAAAGAAACCAGTTCTTCTTCGATTACCGAGGAATCAACAGTGACGTTAATAGGAGAGATGGAACTATTTAAATACATATGTGCACTTTTCACCAATTTTGTTATTTGTCCGCCATATACCGTACATTCACTGGTATTCATTTTTGTGAGACACGAGGTTCTGCCAGAATTCTTTACGATACGTTCTGTTCTCACTAATTAAAGGTTTTCGGGTTTTGGCTCCAAAATGTCAAATAAATAACACCGACAATAAGTTTAATTAAGTAATTTATTAAATACTAGGTAGATTAACAATTATGCTGAAAAGTTGTGCGTGTTAAGTGGTTTAGCTTTAGGTTCCAACTAACTTTAAGCGTTATAAACTGGTATTTTGATTATGAGAAGAGAGTTAACAATTTTACAAAAGTATGCGAGAAGTATGCTACCTTAAAATATGCTGTAAATGTATTGTATGCTCTTTTAATTTTCACAGCTAATAAATCAAATAATATATATATATATATATATATATATATATATATATATATATATATATATATATATATATATATATATATATATATACGTATAAAAATATGAAATTATATTTACGTTGCTGCTCTAAATTATTCGAATGGTAAGTAAATTCAAAGTTTTTTTTTCACTAAGGGGAGTAAAACATTATATTATAATTTTTAATGATTTTCTGACTCCTGTGTTGTTTTTGCAAAAACTTAATTCACCTGATCCTTTTTTATGATGGCAAGGGTGCAGATTGCTCAATACGATCTTTACGCAAAATTGCGTCAATATTAAGTGCATTTTTTGCACGCCTGGGCAGATCCGATTTAGGTAAGTATATTGAATACAACAACAAATCGCTTCTTATATAACGTCGCTTAGGCAGCTTAGGGACAGATGCTCATGGGCTTACATATTGAGTGTGCTGATAGTAGTAAAAGTGTTCATTACGGCTCGTTCATCGCACTCCGTAATAGTCAATTATGATAGTCAAACTATTTATGAGTGTTTTAATGCACATTACATTGTAGATTACTTATTATGCAAGTTTCTCGTCTGATTTCGATCAAAACCTAAATAAAATTTCAATGCAGTTTTTCTATTTGTCATTCTAGTTTAACAACCAACCTGAGCGAAAGCTCAGCGAATGTAGCAGCATTATCGAATACAGCAAGCTTTCTGCTCTGGACAGTTTTTTGCAACCGTATTTGAATCTGCTCAGCTAAGGTGCAAAAAATCTACAAACAATTTTTATGTTTACCTTTCGGTAGTCACAACATGCAGCCATGGTTTTATGGCTTTCCTTTTTACCTGCTGGAAATTTTGATTTCAGTTTTGCGGCCAGCCGCATCCGTTCTTAATCCGCATAAATACAAAGACTAAATTTCCTCAGACACTAATTAAAATGTTGAAATCGTCCTGACAAGTTCGAAAAACTGCCTTAATATGCCAAAACGTCGTGAATTTTCGTCGATTCGCGTTTTGCGGTTGGCATTCTTCGTAAAAAAGGATATCATTACGAGTAGGTTACGGCTTGTTTTAAAATATCAGGAAGCAGTTAACGTCAAAAGCAAATAGAACAGCCGTCTCAAGGCACCTGAAATGACAACTGAGATCAACAGCACCGTCCGAATCTCATATCTGTTTCAACTGTAAAAAGACGTTTGACAGAAGCTGGTCTGTCATGAAAAGTAGCAACGAGGAAGCTTTCCCTCTGCCTGCAAATAAGAAAAAGCGTTTGAATTGGACAAATGCACATAAAGATTGGACTTTGTGTCAGTGGAAAAGGTCCTTTGAACGAACAAGACCAAATTTGAAATTTTCGTATTCAACTGGCGTGTGTTTGTTCGCCGTCGTACCGGAGAGAAGATAATGTTGCAGTTAAATATGAAGGAGGAAACGTCATAATTTGGGAGTGTTTTGGGGATAGACCCACGGGTGACTTTGTGGGAATCAACGAAAGATATTCGATATATATATTCGACTTCGAAAAAGATATTCGAAGAGCAAGTTGTGCCATCAGGAATTAGACTACTAAATGAAAGATGCAACTTTTAAGAAAACAAAGATCCAAAGTACTTGCCACATCTGTGCAAATTATTCTTGGCCAAGTTGGAAAAGAACAGAGTACTAACGCGAATGGTACGGCCAGAACATCAGATTTACCTTAAGCAAAGATCTATGTCCTATAAGTAAAGAAGACCTCTACGAAAAAACATTTTCAATGTTGGAGCAAAATTACACCAGCAACTTCGGAGGCACCTACACTGGTCATGTTCAACACACGAAATCGTGTCAGTTTGTTTGATATGTCAAATTTTCTCATGGCTTTATGCAGTTCTACTCTGGCTAGGCTATCATAGGCGGCATTAAAATATATAAAAAGATGCAGAGTGGAATGTTGAATTCCAGAGATTTTTCCATCACCTGTCTAAAAGAGAAGATCTGATTAATTCTTGATTTGCCTGGGATGAAACCAATTTGATATTATCCGATTATGTCTTTAACGTATGGGCTATCCATTCATGTAGGACAGAGGAGAGTATTTTATAGGAGGTACTCAACAATGTTGTACCCCTTTAATTGCTGCACATAGTTGAATCTCCTTTCTTATGTACGAAGCATAATATTCCTTATTTTTATTGCAAATGCTTTGCATATAAGAACGTAATTTGAAGCATCTCTTGGTGCAATATTTACGGAAATGGCTAATGCTCGTTAGCCTGTGTCAGCAACAAACCAAAATACAAACCAAATCTGCTTCACGTTAAATTAAACCCAACCAGTAAATTTCGTTTCGATTGAATCACTGCGCTGGAAGTTATACAGGTGAAAAAAATTTTAGGGTTACGACTCTCCAAACTTTTCAAATTTTTAAAGTGTTAATATTTGTTGCTAATTTTCATTGCAGGATCATTTCCATTTGCAAATCTAATGACATAATCGCCCAGTAAAGATATTAAACAAAATTACAAAAATAATCATAGCTAGCAGCCCTTTCATGATTTTTGTACGAAATTTCGACGACATTTGGTTCACATTAAGGTTCATTTACTGCGTAAACTTCGTTGTGATTTCAATACTGGACCGGAAGTTATAGGGAAAAAAGCTTTATTTTGCTGAGCAAATTTGCAAGATTTAAGAGACAAAAATCACCATAGCTGGCAACTCTATTCTAGTTTTTCAGTCAAATTTTCATTAAATGTTACCTAAAATAAGATCCAAGTACTGTATGAATCTTGTTCAAATCTGATGGCTGAATCGGAAGTTATATGCCAAAAACCGGTTTTTTTTCTCAGTGATTTTTCAAGATGGTACCACTGGCAACGGATTCCCCGCATTTCAAAATCACTTCTATCAGACTTGGTCCTAACTAATTTCAACATGTCCTGCAAATTTCATTTTGATCGGATAATCCGGTCGTCAGTTCTCATGAACAGAAGTTTCGAGTGTTGAATATAGAGGTAATTTGGTGATGGGTTGCCGTTCTTGTGCAAATCGGAATTTTGAAAATTTTAATTTGACACGATGGACAAAGGTTAAAATTTATCAATGATTTGATTTTTTTGTCAAAAATCAAACATTTTTCAGAGAGGTAAATGATTTGAAGGTTTTTTTTTCAGAAGCCTGCCGTTTCTACTGGGTTATCCGCACTCTCTTAAAAATCCACGTGCCTCCAGCCAACATCAATACGCTCTGCAAATTTCACGATGATCCATTGTTTTTCTTAGAAGTAATGAAAAATCAAAATTTGAAAAAAAAATCCTTGCCTACTTTTAGGCATGCTGCACCCACACACGGCTCCAAATTTCCAACATTTTATAATAAACAAGCTTAGAACATAATATGTTTTCATTATCAAACATTTATTTTACCAAAAATTTACACTGTTTGGAAATATAGGAGTACCTGGAAATTCACTAAAACGCTCGCCGCCGCCAAAAAATTTAGGATATCTGAATTTTGGCAAATTATGGACCTACCTACTTTATACATCTACGTCCTTCGAAAATTTCAGCTCAATCGGATTTGCCACTCCAGAGATTATCTCGGAAAATCATTTTGGTGATATATATATATATATATATATATATATATATATATATATATATATATATATATATATATATATATATATATATATTCAGAAACGACTCGCGCTGGCAACCCTTTACTAGCATTAAAGCCAAAAATATGTCGCATGTGCCTCATATTTAAATCAACCTACTCTGCTAATTGCGTTTTGCTACGAAAACTGCAGTCAAGCTATAGGGGTACAAAGAAATTTAAGGTAACCAGTCGCAAAAATTTTCAAATTTTCGAAAACTTAAAATTTGTTGTTAACTGCCACTACAAGATTATTACCGTTTAAAAATTATGCGATCAAATTGGTCGATACAGATATTGCAAAACAATACAAAACCAGCAATAGCTGACAGCCCTAAAATAGTTTTTTTTAACAGTTTCTCCTAAACACTGCCTATAATAAGTTCCATACATCATATCAAATTCGTTTTGACTTCATGACTGCACTGGAAGTTAAACGGCAAGAAACTTTATTTTCCTGAGCGAATTTTCAAAACCCAAGACACTAAAATTACTATAGCCAGCAGCACCAACCGAATTTTTCAACCACATTTCTACCAAACACAGCTCAGAGTAAGGTTCAGCTACTGTGCCAATTTCATGAAGATCAAAAAGCTGAATCATAATTCATACTGCAAAAAGCAGTTTTTTTTAATTTTCCAAGATTGCACCACTGGCACAGAGTGGCCGCATTTCAAACTCGCTTCTATCAGACCTGGTCTAACTTAATACCAATACAATTTCTGAATTTCATATGTATCTTATAATTGGGTCATGAGTTTTCGTGGACAGAAGTTTTTGATGCTTTAAATATAAGCAAATTGGAGGAGGGTTATCGTTCTTGTCCGACTTGAAATTTCAAATGTTTTCCTTTGGTTGTATAGTGTAATGATATATCATCACCATGCCTGAAATAAACCAAAACATGAATTACGCGATCCACTAATATCGTCAATGTAATGAGTTATGGTGTAGCAGACCACACGTACTGCATAGGTCATGTACAATGCACTATTGCTTGCATTCAACCACACATATCAAATTTCCGAGTGTAGACCATGAATATCCACGCCATATGGCATATTCAAGTGCGACATAAATTCTTGTTGTCGCTATGGCACGCGACCCAAATACATGGTATATGGTTTCAGTGTGAATGAGCGTACATGACAATAATTCTTATGCATGTTGATCAAGTGCCGCTAGGAATATCGGTCAAGTGCCGTGTGAGAAAATAGGGCACGTGTGAATCATGAGAAAATATCGTGTCGTGAGAAAATATATTTCATGATGATTTATTTCAGGGCATGCTGAGTATTAGCAATAAAGTAGGTTAAGTTATTATAGTAAAATCGTATATAAGGAATTGTAGAATTGAATGAAAATAGATTTGGTTGAGTAGAGTCAGTGAAAACGGTTGTTTTACTCTACGTTTGCTCTTGCGAGAATTTTACTTGCAAAGCCATCGAAAGGACGGCAAATGTTTAGGATTAGCTTAAACATGGTGCCAGCAATAACTGCGGCCTCGCCGCTTTGGTAGGTTGAATCCTCTCTGATCTAATTCCCTACTGTTGAGTTAAAGTAATTTTTCCTCTGCACAAGTGAGGACCCAACGTCATCGCAGAAGAAAGATGAAGTATCACAAGGCCCATCAACAAACTTATTTCATGGCGATCCTGATAACCCCAATTTTGGAATCAAATGTGAGGATTCAGGCAGCTGCGAAGAGGAGCGAGTAGAACAAGAAGAATACGTCCCTGAGCCGGTGTCAACTACACCATCGTATTATCGACCAACACCGATAACCATACCTGGACCCAGACCAAGGAAGATTGAAGAGTTCATCAGGAGGAAAGCTGAGGACGAAATTTTCAGTACCATCCCCAAACAAAGACGGCCACGTGGAGGCAGAAAAACAAGATTGCAACGTGAACTTGCAGAGCTACATCGACTAGTAAGAATTGAAGTTGGGCAGCAAAAGGAGTGCTTTAGAAGGAAGTTACGAGAGTTGAAAGATGGGCAATAACTGCTCAACAGAGGAAGTCACAGTGGTACAGGAGTATCAGCAGTCACTGACAACGGCAGCAATCTTTTGTATAATAATAGGAATATTTTATTTTTATACTAAAAAGAACAAAGAATATGTAGTTAAACGATTAAATAGAAACATAGATGTTTAAACGGTAAAAAAAAATAAAACAAAAGAAAATATATATGGTTCTATACATACATTTTAAACTTTTCTTTGTGAAATTTACGGTTCCCTTTTGTAAAGTTTCGGTCATATAATGATTATGTATGGACACTTTAGGAGGTTTGATTTTAGAAAACGAACAAGTTTTAAGAAATTTGAGAAAAAGTTCAAAGAGTTTATATGCGTTTGAAACGTTAAGAGAAAAATTGAACGATTTGAAGACGCGTCAAGAAAAATTTGGGAAAATTATTAGTAATTTTAATGACAAAAACTCTGAGGTTTTAGATATCAAGCTAAGGTTCAAAGCGGTATCAGCAATATTGGAGGGAGAGATCTGGCTACAGCTCGGTAAACAAGGATATTCTGCGGAAGACGTCCAACCAGAATGCGACATCACCAAAGAATTAGAGACTTGTTTACAAGTATAAGTAAGAGTGAGTCAGGTACAACACAGTGGAAATTAGTAGTACATTTTAGGACACTGAATAAAAAGATCTTTAATCACAAATTCCCACTTACAAGATTAGAAGATGTATTGGATCGACTTGGAAGAGCGCGATATTTTTCCACGTTAGACATGACAAGATCATTTCATCAAATCGAGCTTAAAAAAGAATCAAGACCATTAACAGCGTTTTCAACTAACAAAGGACACTATCAATTCAAACGATTACCTTTTGGCCTATCTATATCGTCAAACAGCTTTCAACGTATGCTAACATTAGCATTGAGTGGATTAGATTCAGCAGCATTTCTATACGCTGACGACATAATTGTCTTTGGTTGCAGCCTCGCACATCACAACAAAAACTTGATAAAAATATTCGAAAGGCTAGAAAAGTATAACCTCAAGCTCAACCCAGAAAAGTGTAATTTCCTACGAAGCGAAGTAGTGTACTTGGGGCACCTAATCACAAAAGACGGAATCCGCACAGATCCAGCAAAGTTCAATGCTATCAAAAACTACCCGGTACCTACAAATGCAGACGAAGTTCGAAGATTTGTCGCGTTTGCCAACTATTACAGGAGATTCATTCCAGACTTCGCAAAAATAACGAAATGTCTAAATGATTTATTAAAAAAACATACAAAATTCTGCTGGACAAAACAATGCCAAGCAACGTTTGACGAACTAAAAGAAAAACTAATAAAAGCACCAATATTGCAACATCCCGATTTTATTAAATCATTCATAGTCACAACAGATACATCCGACTATGCATTAGGTGCGATACTCTCACAAGGCAAAATAGGACAAGACCTTCCCATTTCGTACGCAAGTAGAACATTAGTAAAACACGAGTTGAACAAACCAATAATCGAGAAAGAACTATCATGTAGCAAATAGATATTGGCCGAGGCCAGGCGAGCCGAAGTCAGACGAGGCCGCCAACATGTGGACGGTATTTGACAGCTCGTCTCGAATCGCCTTGGCTCGTGCTCAACATCCATTCCGATCGGATGTGGCACGAGCGCCTGTGACACCTGTCAAAGTCGCTCGTCTGAAACGTCCACACACTCGGCTCGCCTGGGCTCGGCCAATATCTATTTGGCACATTAGCAATACACTGGGCAATACATTTTTTTAAACTTTACTTATTCGGGAATAAGTTTACAGTCGTCACAGACCACAGACCTCTTATATCCCTATTCACACATAAAAATCCGTCGTCAAAAATGACACACATCAGAATAGATTTAAGCGACTACGACTTTGACCTAGTTTATCGAAAGGGTAAAGTGAATGTCAACGCGGATGCATTATCACGCATCAAAATAAATTCGGACATGCAAAAAGACATGATACCCAAACAAAAAAATACTAACAACAAGAAAATGCTAATAGTTACGTGAAACATGGCAAGAGACACCACAAACCCCAATCAACACACAAAAAACAAACAAATAGAACAAAATAATAAGCAACTTTACATATGGGACAGCGATTCAACAGCTGACACAAAAAATTTAGTCAATTTAAAATTCGAAATAGGAAATACCCCAAAAGTAATAATCGAACATAAACAAATCAGAATTAGATGCAGCGATAATCCATCAAAATTAGTTTTGCTATTGGAGAAACTGACATCAGAAGCAAATAAGAACAATATAACAAAGATAAGTCTAAGTGAGACAGATGATATATTTAAAATACGAAGTAAAAAAGAATTCAAGAACATGCTCAATAAGTTGCAACAGAAATTAAAAACACAAAACAAGGGTACATTAAAGATTATAATATTCAAACCCCCAAAAAGGATAATAGACAAAATTATACAAAAACAAATTGATAAATAATTACCATACAACCCCAATAGGAAGTCACCTGGGCGTCAGAAAAAACATTACTAAAACTTAAACAAAAATATATATGGAAAGATATGAACAAAATGTTAAAAACATACGTTAGAAACTGTGAAAGTTGTTCAAGTAACAAACAAACAAGACATATAAAAGAAAAACAAACTATAGCAAATGCACCGACAGACACATTTGAAACCATCGTCATAGACACAGTGGGACCTCTCAGAATATCTAACAATTATAGATACATCCTTACAATGCAATGCGAGTTATCGAAATACGTCATTGCACACCCAATAAAAGCAAAAGATGCTGAGACGATTGCAAAAACATTAATAGAACAATTAGTACTGAAACACGGTCTTTTAAAAACATTAAAATTAGACAGAGGGACTGAATTCACTAATGAGCTTATGACAAACATATGCAATATGCTAAAAATACAACAAATTTTCTCGACGCCATATCACCACGAAACACTCGGAACAGTTGAACGTAACCACAGAGTACTGAATGAGTACTTATTAAATTTCACTAAAGACTACGAATGGGATATATAGATCCCGTATTATACATTTGAATATAATACTACCCCACACGTTGACACAGAATACTCTCCGTATGAGATCGTATATGGAAGACTACCCCATTTACCAGATGATTTACTAGAAAACAAGAAACCAATAAATAACATAGGCAACTATAGTACGTCGACGAATTAAAAACCAGACTAAGACACAGCATTAGTTTAGCACGAAGTATATTTGAAAGAGTAAAATTAAAGAGAAAGACAAAAGTAGATAATAAAATATATCCATCAAACTTTAAAAAAGGAGATTTTGTTTTAGTGAGAAATATAAATAGAATGAAATTACAAAATACATACATTGGACCATATGAAGTATTAAAAAGACATGGTGTCAATTCTGAATTACTAGTTAAGAGAAAATGTAAAACATATCATAATAATTTCTTGAAACCATATACACCACAAACACAGTAAATCATGTACAAAAAAAAAACAAAAAAAAAAACAAGTAAGAATTTTATTATTTCAAAAACATTATTATTAAATCACAAAATTCACAAAAGTATGTACATACTATAATTATGTTATAAAACATAAAACAAAAAGAAATAGTTTTACACTTATAAGCACATACACGCAAGATATAAGAAAAACAGAAACAACAAAATATTCAAATATAAAAATGAATTCGATGTATTTTTATAAACTGTAGTTAAAAACACATAAGAAATATCATTAAAATACCACATATATGAAAATATAATGCAAAAAAAAACAAAACTTTAATTATATTGCAACACTTGCGAACAATTTTTGTAAATAAAACAAACATATATATGAATAGAAGCAAAACTATGTCTAGGTTTACACTTAATTATAGCATAAACAAATAGTGTTAAGACGAAAAATTTTCCTTCTCTACAGAGAAGAAACATTTTTCTACCCAAAGGGTTTGGGTGTTGTGATTGATCGCGGAAACTAAAACGTCAAAACATGAATGACGCTAGCGATGCGGCGCGGCGAATAGCGCAACTAGTAACATCTCTATAGCGACAACAGCATTAATGTAACCATTAAGTATTAAAAACACCCGATCCATATGGAATAAGTATAACTGTAAATATTTTAAGTATATAAGTAGGAGACGAGTGTTAATAAAGCAGTCTGATTACAGGAGCCATATCAGTTAGGCATTACAGACTTCAGGCACTACAATTGAAACCAAGTGTTTTATTTCTTTCCTTCATCGTAATACCAGGAATCTTTCGCAAAGCGGCGACTTGTTCGCCAAGCATTAGACGAAAGGTATACAACTCGTGAACAATATTGATCCTCCCATCATAGAAACCAAATTGACGTACGATCCGGACATTTTCTTAAAGGAAGAAGAAGAAGACCTGCAGATGAGCAGAAAACAAGGAGGACTACCGACGGAAGGAGGACCACAGCCTCGAGAGCACCCCAACCTCATAAAGGCCAGGAAAGAAGAGCAGAAGCTAACAGCAATCCTGAAGATAGACATCCCAAAAAGAAAGAAGCGAAGTGGTAAATGAGTCTTTCTGAGAAGACTGCGAGCATCGCTACGAAGAATTGCCACCAACACAGACAACCCTTCGCCATGGGAGCGACAGACGGAGCTTTATCAGCAAAGTGAACACATCAAAACCCAGCTCAACAACAAAATAAAAATGAATTTAGAAAAAAAAATGAAAGAATTCAATTCAAAATTTATTGAACAAAAAAAAAAGAGAACAATGAGAGTAAAAATTAGCATATACATTAATCAAATAACATATTTCAATCAATAAAAGAGTAAAAATATGGTCCATGGTATATTATAGATGGAAGAATACATCGAAAACATATCAAAAATAATAATTAATTTAAAGAAAACCCCCCATAGGTTATACAAACCTGAAAGTATACTAGAAAAATTAAATCTCATAGAGGAGTATTATCAAAAGGTTCTTAATCCAGACAATAGTGAAGACCTATTAAGGATATTTCTTCAAAAGCATTCAGAGGCAAAAAGAATCCTAGAAGAAAAATTGGAGAGTATACAGAACGGAAAAATGAGTACCTTCAACATAGAACTCGCACTGAAAAATATCCCAGTCTTTAACGGAAACCCAAAAGAATTGGAAGCATTCCTTACAATTATAAGTTTACTAAATGAAAACCTCAACGAAGATGGAAAAAAGAGCTTGTTAGATTTTACAAGAAGTGTAAAACTAGGAGCAAGTGTCAAGACCCAACTTTGCAACATAGAAATAAAAAATTATAAGGAACTGGAAAAAGTACTAAAAAATAGATACAAGCATAGAAAAAGTCAACAACAAATACACACTCAATTATCCCAGCTACAGCAACGTGCAGAACTTATTAACGAGTTAACAGCCATCCAAATAAACACATTAGGACAGAGCCCATCACCAGCTGAGAAAGCAGCAATACAAACACCAAACGACTCATACGCTCTAACCATTTTAAAAACGGGTTAAACGAAACGACCAAACCCACTATCTTTGCAACTCAACCCAAAACATTCCTGGAAGCAATACAAATAGCGACAGACGTGGAATCAAGCTGTGGAACAGCAGAAAAAGTCAAATATAAAAGAAATTCAACAAATAGACACATGAGTTATAGTGATCGGAATAGAGTAAACAATAATATTTATCGAAACAACGAACATTATCACCGAAGCAATGATAGAAATTACAACCATAACTATAATAGAAGCTACAGCCAAAACAAATATGGAAATAATTTTCAGCCAAGAAACTACGAACCACACCAGAATTACAGTAAAAACAACAATAGAAACAATTACAACCCTAGACACAGAGAACCATTTCAGGCCAATAACTAAAGTAGAAATAACAATAGAAATAACTTCCGAAAATTCGAAACGAGTAATCAGAGCCACAGACAAACCCAGCACTCCAACGGTGGAAACAACAAAGGAATTAATAGAAATTACTCTGAGAACAACAGGCAACAAAGAATAAATTTGGTGCAGGGAAACTTAACAACCCCGGAGGCCAGCGACTGCGAACAGTAAATGTTGACCCCGGGACCAAAACAAAAAGAATATACTTATTAAACAAGCAGATGGAAAATTATATCTCGATATGTTGCGAAAACTCACAAAAATATTTAAAATTACTAGTAGACACGGGAGCAGATATATCACTGTGCAAACTGAATAAAATTCCAGAAGATAAATATATAAACGAAGACAAACGATGCCATTTTTCTGGGATAACTAGACAAGAGATTGAATCAATAGACACGACCAATTTAGACTTAAAAATTGGAAAAAAAATGTACGCTTCCCATTCCAGATAGTAGAACCCAATTTCTAGGGAGAGACTTTCACGTACAAAACTTAGCAAAAATAGACTATAAAACGTATATTATAACCGTCAATATCGATGAAGAAGAACAACTTTTACCAATTTCAACGAACTCTCAAATGAATAAATTAACGATACCCCCAAGGTGTGAATATATACACCCAATCAATATTAACATTACCGAAGACAGTGTTATCCGCAATAAAGAGATCACTCAAGGAGTTTATATAGCCAGCTCAATAATTCCAGCAAAAGGCATAAAACATGTTAGAATATTAAACACAAACGAAGAGGCCATCAACATAAAAAACCTGAAAATAGAAACGGAACCACTGAAGAATTTAGCGTTCAAAAATGATGGCAATGAACGACTTCATAACCTGTTAAAGCATATCGACATTAATCATCTTAACGTGCAAGACCAAAAACTACTATTAGAAATAATCAAAAAATTTCAGCATATCTTTCACTTAGAAAATGAACCACTTACTGCAAATAATTTCTATAAGCAAAGTATATACGTCACAGATAAAACACCGACGAACGTTTAAAACTATAGACTGTCATACAAACATATTGAAGAAATAAGCAAGCAAGTGGATAAGTTGCAAAATGATAACATTATTGAGAACTCAACCAGCCCGTACAACTCGTCTTTACTTCTGACACCAAAGAAGAGTGAGTCAGGTACAACACAGTGGAGATTAGTAGTAGATTTAAGGACACTGAATAAAAAGATCGTTAATCACAAACTCCCACTTACAAGATTAGAAGATGTATTGGATCGACTTGGAAGAGCGCGATATTTTTCCACGTTAGACATGACAAGATCATTTCATCAAATCGAGCTTAAAAAAGAATCAAGACCATTAACAGCGTTTTCAACGAACAAAGGACACTATCAATTCAAACGATTACCTTTTGGCCTATCTATATCGTCAAACAGCTTTCAACGTATGCTAACATTAGCATTGAGTGGATTAGATTCAGCAGCATTTCTATACGTTGACGCCATAATCGTCTTTGGTTGCAGCCTCGCAGATCACAACAAAAACTTGATAAAAATATTCGAAAGGCTAGAAAAGTATAACCTCAAGCTCAACCCAGAAAAGTGTAATTTCCTACGAAGCGAAGTAGTGTACTTGGGGCACCTAATCACAAAAGACGGAATCCGCACAGATCCAGCAAAGTTCAATGCTATCAAAAACTACCCGGTACCTACAAATGCAGACGAAGTTCGAAGATTTGTCGCGTTTGCCAACTATTACAGGAGATTCATTCCAGACATCTCCAAAATAACGAAATGTCTAAATGATTTATTAAAAAAACATACAAAATTCTGCTGGACAAAACAATGCCAAGCAACGTTTGACGAACTAAAAGAAAAACTAATAAAAGCACCAATATTGCAATATCCCGATTTTAATAAACCATTCATAGTCACAACAGATACATCCGACTATGCATTAGGTGCGATACTCTCACAAGGCAAAATAGGACAAGACCTTCCCATTTCGTACGCAAGTAGAACATTAGTAAAACACGAGTTGAACAAACCAATAATCGAGAAAGAACTATTAGCAATACACTGGGCAATACATTTTTTTAAACTTTACTTATTCGGGAATAAGTTTACAGTCGTCACAGACCACAGACCTCTTATATCCCTATTCACACATAAAAATCCGTCGTCAAAAATGACACACATCAGAATAGATTTAAGCGACTACGACTTTGACATAGTTTATCGAAAGGGTAAAGTGAATGTCAACGCGGATGCATTATCACGCATCAAAATAAATTCGGACATGCAAAAAGACATGATACCCAAACAAAAAAGTACTAACAACAAGAAAATGCTAATAGTTACGTGAAACATGGCAAGAGACACCACAAACCCCAATCAACACACAAAAAACAAACAAATAGAACAAAATAATAAGCAACTTTACATATGGGACAGCGATTCAACAGCTGACACAAAAAATTTAGTCAATTTAAAATTCGAAATAGGAAATACCCCAAAAGTAATAATCGAACATAAACAAATCAGAATTAGATGCAGCGATAATCCATCAAAATTAGTTTTGCTATTGGAGAAACTGACATCAGAAGCAAATAAGAACAATATAACAAAGATAAGTCTAAGTGAGACAGATGATATATTTAAAATACGAAGTAAAAAAGAATTCAAGAACATGCTCAATAAGCTGCAACAGAAATTAAAAACACAAAACAAGGGTACATTAAAGATTATAATATTCAAACCCCCAAAAAGGATAATAGACAAAATTATACAATACAAATTGATGAATAATTACCATACAACCCCAATAGGAAGTCACCTGGGCGTCAGAAAAACATTACTAAAACTCAAACAAAAATATATATGGAAAGATATGAACAAAATGATAAAAACATACGTTAGAAACTGTGAAAGTTGTTCAAGTAACAAACAAACAAGACATATAAAAGAAAAACAAACTATAACAAATACACCAACAGACACATTTGAAACCATCGTCATAGACACAGTGGGACCTCTCAGAATATCTAACAATTATAGATACATCCTTACAATGCAATGCGAGTTATCGAAATACGTCATTGCACCCCCAATAAAAGCAAAAGATGCTGAGACGATTGCAAAAACATTAATAGAACAATAAGTACTGAAACCCGGTCTTTTTTACTAATTTTCGAAGAAAAGTAGTATTAAACTCGTTTCGCCGAAAATTCATATTTCTTTATATATATATATATATATATATATATATATATATATATATATATATATATATATATATATATATATATATATATATATATATATATATATATCATCAAAATGATTAAGGGAGATAATCTCTGGAGTGGCCGATTCGATTGAGCTGAAACTTTCGGAGAACGTAGGTGTATATAGTAGGTAGGGCCACGACTTGCTAAAGTTCAGATATCCTAAAATTTTTTGGCAGCGGCGAGCGTTTTAGTGAATTTTGAGGTACTCCTAGATTTTCAAGCAGCGTTAATTTTTGTTCAAAATAAGTATTGGGAATGAAAACTTATTATGTTCTCAGCTTGTTTATGGTAAAGAATTGGAAATTTTGAGCCGTGTGTGGGTGCAGCGTGCCTAAAAATAGGCAAGGATTTTTTTTCAAATTTTGATTTCTCATTACTTCTGACAAAAACATTAGATCACCGTGAAATTTGCAAAGCGTATTGACGTTAACTAAAGTTTAAAACACATGGATTTCCAAGGTTGTGCGGGTAACCGTGTAGCTGCGGCAGGCTCTTGAAAAAAAATCCTTCAAATTGAACCTCCTGAAAAATTTTTGATTTTTGACAAAAACTTCAAATCATTGATAAATTTTACCGTTTGTGCATCATGTCAATTTGAAATTTTTAAAATTCCGATTTGCACAAGAACGGCAACCCATCACTAAATTACCTCTATTTTCAGCACTCGAAAGTTCTGTTCACGAGAACTGACGACCGGATTATCCGATCATAATGAAATTCACAGGACATGTTGGTATTAACTAGGACCAGGTCTGATAGAAGTGATTTTGAAATGCCGGCAATTCTGCAGCAGTGGTGCCATCTTGAAATATCACTAAGAAAAAAAACCGGTTTTTGGCCTATAACTTCCGATTCAGCCATCAGATTTAAACGAAATTCACACAATATTTGGATCTTACTTAAAATAACATTTGATGCAAATTTGGCTGAAAAATTAGAATAGGGTTGCCAGCTATGGTGATTTTTGTCTCCTAAATTTTGCAACTTTGCTCAGAAAAATAAAGCTTTTTTCCCTATAACTTCCGGTGCAGTCATGATATCAAAATGAAGTTTATCCAGTAAATTGATTTGATGTGAGCCAAATGTCATAGGTAATTTGTATAAAAATCGTGAAAGGGCTGCCAGCTATGGCCATATTTGTAATTTTTTGGAATTTCTTTAATGCGCGATTATGTCATTAGATTTGCAAATGGGAACGATCCTGCAATGAAAATTAACAACAAATATTAACGCTTTAAAAATTTGAAAAGTTTTGAGGGTGGTAACCCTAAAAAAATTTTTTCCACCGTATAACGTCTAGCGCAGTGATTCAATCGAAACGAAATTTATTGGTTGGGTTTAGTTTAATGTGAAGCAGATTTGGTATATATTTTGCTTTGCTGCTGACACAGGGTAACGAGCTTTAGTCATTTTAGTAAATATTGCATCAACAGATGCTTCAAATAACATACACATATGCAAAACATTTGCAATAAAACTAAGAAACCAGTTTTTAAATTTTCCGAGTTTTGAACATTTTTTCGATTGCAGCTTCGAACAACGTTAACCGCTAAAGCTTTCGACGAAATCCTCCGATGAGAACGAAATTCAAAGGATAAGTTGACTTAAGTATGAGTTGATAAGGTAAATTTATTGCTGCTTCGTTGGGAAAATGTTGCCAGCACTGAACATGTTCATCATTTGTGTTAAGCTAGAGTTACAATCAATGCAACCAACATTTGTTGCACAACAAAATGAGTTTGAACCCATGAGAACGTATGAGAGCAGTTACAATGATGCAACACAACTTTGTTGCGCAGCAGAGTTTGCTCATATCTCAAACTTGGCATGGCAACAACATTTTTGAAAATATCCAATGCCACCTGTTCCTATGAGAGTCCGGGAAATGGGAAATGTCAAATGTCTCATTTTTGCTCTGCAATATACGCTGCAGCTTTTAAAGGATCAAATACTCACTGATATCACTTTCCGAGACTGTAAAGGATCCATATTATCAAACAACAATTTCGTTAATATAGCCATGAACAGATGACGGCAAATGTTGTGTTGCATTGATTGTAACTCGTTCCACCAACAAAATTTGGCAGCGAATGTTGGTTGCATTGATTGTAACTCAAGCATTATAGTAGAGTTTTGTTGCTTTTAACGAGGAATGGTTGATATGATTCTACAAAAAAGTGTATTACGTCTTTCCACATTGTCACTCAAAGACAATTTCTTCGAAAATTCGTTTTCTAGCGGTTCAGGTGCGCTAGAGTTTTTTAAAACATTAAAATCAGACAGAGGGACTGAATTCACTAATGAGCTTATGACAAACATATGCAATATGCTAAAAATACAACAAATTTTCTCGACGCCATATCACCACGAAACACTCGGAACAGTGGAACGTAACCACAGAGTACTGAATGAGTACTTATTAGATTTCACAAAAGACTACGAATGGGATATATAGATCCCGTATTATTCATTTGCATATAATACCTCCCCACACGTTGACACAGACTACTCTCCGTTTGAGCTCGTATATGGAAGACTACCCCATTTACCAGATGATTTACTAGAAAACAAGAAACCAATAAATAACATAGCTACGTCGACGAATTAAAAACCAGACTAAGACACAGCATTAGTTTAGCACGAAGTATAATTGAAAAAGTAAAATTAAAGAGAAAGACAAAAGTAGATAATAAAATATATCCATCAAACTTTAAAAAAGGAGATTTTGTTTTAGTGAGAAATATAAATAGAAAGATATTGCAAAATAAATACAATGGACTATATGAAGTATTAAAATGACATGGTGTCAATTCTGAATTACTAGTTAAGGGAAAATGTAAAACATATCATAATAATTTGTTGAAACCATATACACCACAAACACAGTAAATCATGTACAAAAAAAAAACAAAAAAAAAACAAGTAAGAATTTTATTATTTCAAAAACATTATTATTAAATCACAAAATTCACAAAAGTATGTACATACTATAATTATGTTATAAAACATAAAACAAAAAGAAATAGTTTTACACTTATAAGCACATACACGCAAGATATAAGAAAAACAGAAACAACAAAATATTCAAATATAAAAATGAATTCGATGAATTTTTATAAATTTTAGTTAAAAACACATAAGAAATATTATTAAAACACCACATACATGAAAATATAATGCAAAAAAAAACAAAACTTTAATTATATTGCAACACTTGCGAACAATTTTTGTAAATAAAACAAACATATATATGAATAGAAGCAAAACTATGTCTAGGTTTACACTTAATTATGGCATAAACACATAGTGTTAAGACGAAAAATTTTCCTTCTCTACAGAGAAGAAACATTTTTCTACCCAAAGGGTTTGGGTGTTGTGATTGATCGCGGAAACTAAAACGTCAAAACATGAATGACGCTAGCGACGCGGCGTGGCGAGGAGCGCAACTAGTAACAGCTGTATAGCGACAACAGCATTAATGTAACCATTAAGTATTAAAAACACCCGATCCATATGGAATAAGTATAACTGTAAATATTTTAGCTATATAAGTAGGAGACGAGTGTTAATAAAGTAGTCTGATTACAGGAGCCATATCAGTTAGGCACTAAAGACTTCAGAAATTGAAACCAAGTGTTTTATTTCTTTCCTTCATTGTAATACCAGGAATCTTTTGCAAAGCGGCGACTTGTTCGCAAAGCATTAGACGAAAGGTATACAACTCGTGAACAATATTTACTACATACAAGGATAAAATTTTATCTTTGGTAGATGAGCCTAATCAATTACAGATACAAGAGCTAGGTAATCAGGCTACGGAACCAGAAAAGAAGGTTATCGCGCAAATGGACGATACTTAGGCACTCACGATCTTTAAAAGTGGACTTAATGACCAGCTGAAAGGCACAATATTTTCAGCTAGGCCCAAAACTTTTGCTGAGGCAGTATCATTAGCACAAGAGATTGAGACATTAGAATCGCAAACCACGAGCAGCGTAATGCATATCGGCAATTTTGCAAATAATAGAAGTAACCGTGGTCGAAGATTTAGAAATAATAACAATGATAGGACCAGCAATGGTTATAGAAATAGAGACAGTCGAAGAGATGTTAGGAATAATAGATACGATAACCATAGAAGTTTTAATAGAAAGACAGGTAATAGACGAAATCATTATAGAAATAATGATGGTAACAGACGTAATCACTGTAGGAATAACAGCTATGCCAACAATCATAGTAACAACCATAATAGCAATACTAGAGGCTTACATGTTATTTCGGACCAAGGAAACGTCCTAGGTTCCGGAGAGGAAATGAGGAACCTCCCGGAATAAATAGCACGAGTAAAAAATGTCAAATTTATAGAACAACAGATGGCTGCACATATTTCGTAAGAATTTACAATGATAGAGCGAATAGACAACTATCGTTCTTGATAGATACGGGTGCAGACGTATCAATTTGTAAAGTAGGTATATTTAAGGCTTTAAAACATAAAGTAAATGGCAAGGATTAAATTAAGCTAACTGGAATTACTAAAGAAGTAACTACGTCTTTAGGTACTTCGAAATTAGATTTATTAATTGGGAAAAGAAGGATAACAGAACTATTTCAGATTGTGGACGATAATTTTCCGATCATTACAGACGGTATTATCGGTAGAGATCTATTGGTCAGTTTCATGAGTAAAATATATTATGAAACATTCACCATTTCTTTTAGTGTGCCAGATGAAGAAATTGTATTACCCATGGATACAAATTGTCAGAACCATTTGAGAATCAATATATCCGCGAGAACTGAAGCGATAGTTCCGGTTAATGTAAGCATCGATGAAGATAGCATTGTGCTGAACGCAGAGATTGAGAAGGGTGTTTTTATCGGAAACACTATTATACCAGCCAAAGGCGTTCGACACGTAAAAGTTCTGAGCACAACTGATAAAGATGTAGTTATAAACAGCTTCAACGTAGAGGTTGAACCACTGAAAAACTACAAGGTATATGCAGGAAAACAACAGAGAAGTGATCAGAAGCGTTTCGAAAAATTGCTGGGAGTTATAGATAAAGATAATTTGGACAAAAGATCTATGGACAGCTTGCTTGAGATAATCAGAGAGTATCAAACTGTTTTTCATTTAGAGGAAGAGAAGTTGACAACAAACAATTTCTATAAACAAAAGTGCAGATGACAGACAATAGTCCAGTCTACATTAAGAATTATAGGCTACCTCAAGCACAAAACGAAGAGATATTACAACAGGTCAGAGACTTAGAAGATAATGATATTGTCGAACCGTCAGTAAGCCCATACAATTCACCACTTTTGGTTGTACCGAAGAAGACTTCAGATGGTAAAGCTAAGTGGAGACTTGTAGTGGATTTTCGTTGACTGAACGACAAAATCATCAATGATAAGTTTTCTTTGACAAGATTGGAAGACGTTCTTGACAGGCTAGGTAGAGCGAAATATTTCTCAAATTTGGACACGACTAGTTCATTCCACCAAATCGAACTTGAGAAAGAATCTAGACCCGTCACCGCGCTTTCGACCAACGATGGTCACTATCAATTTAAGAGACTACCATTTGGATTAAAGATTTCGCCCAACAGTTTCCAACGGATGTTGACGATAGCTTTGAGTGGTTTAAGTCATGATGCATTCCTATACGTAACTAGATGACATCATAGTCTTTGGGTGCAGTGTCCAACACCACAATGACAATCTTCGCAAAGTGTTACAGCGAATGTGACAGTACAACTTGAAGTTGAACCCTGGGAAGTGTCACTTTTTGAAATTGGAGGTAGTGTATTTAGGGCATTTGATTACCAGTGAGGGTGTTAAGACAGACCCATCTAAATTCGAGACGATCAGAAACTACCCGGTTCCGAAGAGTGCAGATGAAGTGCGCAGATTTGTTGCGTTCTGCAACTACTACAGGCGTTTGAACTACAACAGGCGTCTGAGCTCGCTACTGAAAAAGAACGTTAAATTTGAATGGACCGAAGAGTGTCAAAAAGCGTATGAAACACTTAACAATAAATTGATTGAGCCACCAATTCTGCAGTATCCAAATTTCGAAGAACCATTCATTTTAACAACTGATGCATCTAATTACGCATAAGGCGCTGTATTATAACAAGGTGAAATTAGACAGGATTTATCAATTTCGTATGCAAGCAAGTCACTGGCGAAACACGACATTAACAAACCAGCCATAGAAAAAGAACTTTTAGCCATACATTGGGGCATAAACTTTTTCAGACCTTATCTCTACGGAAGGAAGTTCGTAGTTGTCAAAGACCATAGACCACTAGTATCTTTATTCACCCATGCAAAACCTTCATCAAAACTCACTAGAATTAGAGTTGACTTATCGGATTATGATTTCACGATTGCGTACAAGAAAGGCAGCATGAACATGAATGCTGATGCTTTGTCAAGAATTGAGTTGGATTCTGACTCTTTAAAACATTAATACCTCCAGTTATAGATGAAATAGCAAAGCGTAAACTGTTAGCAATTACAAGGGGCATGGCAAACAAAACAGAGGATAAAAAGCAAGAAACCCGCAGCGAAAACAACCACGTAAAAGTAGAACCTGATCAATTCTATTGTTGGGATTGCACTAGCTTGTCGGATATCACCGGTGTTATGAAGTTAAAATTTATCCTGCGCAATGATGAAAGTAAAGGCATAGATATCGTACATACAAAAGATGTTGTAAAAGTATATTAAAGCGATATATCTAACGCGAAACCAGTTTCCGTTAATGCAAAGCTAACAATAAATAGGGGTACCCACAGAAACAAACGTAATGAGAATAATAGTGATAATCCACATTCAGAACACGTTTTGATTATGGAGAAACTATTAGATTTTGCTAGACGTAACAAAATTCAAGAACTGATATTATATTGAAGTCTATAGACAAAGAAAAATTTAAGAAAGTATTTAACATGTTGCAATGAAAAGCTAAAGATAATGCGCATATGAAGCTACGAATAATGATATACACGCCACCCGCTAAAATAACGAATAAAGACGAACAGGTGAAATTAATAGAAGAATATCACGATTCACCACACGGAGGACATTTAGGGATTCGCAAAACTTTGTTGAAGCTAAAACAAAGATATTGCTGGAAAAACATGAACGGTATGGTTAAATCCCACATAAAAAATTGCACACCTTGTCAAATGAACTAACAGGTGAGACACACAATGGAAGAAATGATGAAAACTGACACACAAACAACGAGTTTTGAACCCGTACAAATAGATACCGTAGGTCCACTCAGAGTATCTAACAACTATAGATACATATTTACTTTACAATGTGAACTAACTAAATTTGTAGTAGCGTTCCCATTAAAAAATAAAGAGGCACAAACCATAGCTGTAGGAATAGTTAACGAATTTATATTAAAGTATGGACATTTCAAAATACTCAAGTCTGATTTAGGTACGGAATTTACAAATAAGCTTTTGAGCAACATCTGTGATTTGTTAAAAATTAAACAAATATTTTCAACACTATATCACCACCAGACTTTAGGTGTAATAGAAAGGAATCATCGGGTACTAAACGAATATATGTATTCGTTTGCTGATGACCAACAATGGGACAAATGGGTTCCATATTACACATTTGCTTACAATACAACCCCAAATGTAGATACAAACTATACTCCATTTGAATTGATGTTCGGCAAACTCCCGTACTTACCAAATGACATAGTTGATAATCAAGATGTAATTTACGATTTAGATGATTATGCCATCGAGTTAAAGGCAAGATTGAGAATGTCGATCAATAGAGCACGAAGTTTGATTGAGAAAGTTAAAGTCAAAAGAACAATGAACCAAACAAATATACATTCTTTGAATCCTAAAATAGGAGATTTAGTACTTTTGAGAAATGAAAATAGAAAGAAACATCAACCACCATATAAAGGTCCATATAGAGTTTTGGACACGGATCACTGTAATGTCACTTTAGACATAGCCGGAAACCGTAAATTAGTATATTAGAATAGACTAAAAACTTACTACACATGTAACACAAACGACAATGTAGACATAAAAAAAAATATATGAACCTAGATATAGAAAAATTTTGTAATGTTTTAGAAACATTAAGAATGATACACATTATGTTAAGTAAAGCTAAGAAAGCATTTTTGTGAGGACGAAAACAAAAAAAAACCCCTTCTGGGACTATTGAACTCAATGTTTGTGATTAGATCTCATTTCTTTGTAACAAATGAACCCTAATCAAAAAAAAGGGTAAAAGTGTAATGATATATCATCACCATGCCTGAAATAAACCAAAATATGAATTACGCGATCCACTAATATCGTCAATGTAACGAGATATGGTGTAGCAGACCACACGTACTGCATAGGTCATGTACAATGCACTATTGCTTGCATTCAACCACACATATCAAATTTCCGAGTGTAGACCATGAATATCCACGCCATATGGCATATTCAAGTGCGACATAAATTATTGTTGTCGCTATGGCACGCGACCCAAATACATGGTATATGGTTTCAGTGTGAATGAGCGTACATGACAATAATTCTTATGCATGTTGATCAAGTGGCGCTAGGAATATCGGTCAAGTGCCGTGTGAGAAAATAGGGCACGTGTGAATCATGAGAAAATATCGTGTCGTGAGAAAATATATTTCATGATGATTTATTTCAGGGCATGCTGAGTATTAACAATAAAGTAGGTTAAGTTATTATAGTAAAATCGTATATAAGGAATTGTAAAATTGAATGAAAATAGATTCGGTTGAGTAGAGTCAGTGGAAACGGTTGTTTTACTCTACGTTTGCTCTTGCGAGAATTTTACTTGCAAAGCCATCGAAAGCAAGGCAAATGTTTAGGATTAGCTTAAACATGGTGCCAGCAATAGCTGCGGCCTCGCCGCTTTGGTTGGTTGAATCCTTTCTGATCTAATTCCCCACTGTTGAGTTAAAGTAACTTTTCCTCTGCACCAGTGAGGACCCAACGTCATCGCAGAAGAAAGAAGAAATATCACTAGGCCCATCAACAAACTTATTTCAATAGACAAAGCATAAGATCTCTATATGAATTGGTTTTCACTGTAAAACACGTTTTTTTTTTATTTCAGTCGATGGTTTGAAGGTTTTCACTTGCAATGCATGTCGTAGCCGCAAAGTGGCCAGAGCCAACTTAGTAAAAGCAAAGTTCTGAAAGTTTTATAATGATCTGATAACTTGGTCAAAAGTTATCGCAATTCAAAAATTTTCAAATGTTTCCAATCTCATTTTAGGTGCCTAGTCCACACAAAGGGTTGAAAATTTCAACAAAATTATCATATTCACATTTAGATCAAGTTCAGAATTCATTCAATAAACTCTATTTTTGCGAAAGTTATTTTTTGACAGAAAAATAGGTACATTTAAAATATCACTAAAGTGACCGCCGGCGCCAAAAAGTTGAAGACTTTTAACTTTTTGTAAAACACGGCACTATATTGCATTAACATCAATGTATTCTGAAAACTTTAGTTCCATCGAATGGCGCGTTCCGGAGATTTTATCACTGAAATTTATATATATATATATATATATATATATATATATATATATATATATATATATATATATTTATATATATATATATATATATATATATATATATATATATATATATATATATATATATATGAATTTTTGGCCAAAGTGATTTTAATGCTCATGTTCTTCTTCGAACATTTGTCAAAAATATTCCATCTTCCAGCTGTTCCAAAATAAGGTTAAAAAGATTTACTTAGTTGTGCAATTTTTGACGAATTGGCTCACCTTCCGATGATATTGCCGTGACTGTTTCTGATGAAATTACAGCAGTGGAAACGCTATGCAAAAAATGTAAAGGGATAACTGGTGAAAAATCTCGTGGATCATTAGAAACACTGTTCAAGAGTCTTTAACTCATGACATATTTGGCTTCAGCTAAGAACGTTTATAGTTTCCTTGAGTTCAACGTTGATCGTGATATCGGTATCTTCAAAACATTTTTTAGGACTGCGCATTAGTCACTCATAAAACCCACCCCGCCAGGGCAATCTTTCAAAATAAATTTCAATTTGATTCTTTGATTACTCAAAAACGCTTGTATGACTTCATTTTTACTAATGTTCGAAGAAGAACATTAGTATTAAAATCACTTTGGCCAAAAATTCATATTTCTATATATATCTTATATTTCTATATATATATATATATATATATATATATATATATATATATATATATATATATATATATATATATATATATATATATATATATATATATATCATCAAAAAATTTCAGTGAAAAAATCTCAGGAACACGCCATCCGATTGAGCTGAGATTTTCAGGATACATTGGTGTAGATGCAGAATAGTGCCAAGTCTCACAAAAAGTTAATAATCTTTAACCCTTTGGCGCCGGCGGCCATTTTAGTGATTTTTTTAATATACCTATTATTCCGTACACAAATAATTTTTGCAAAAATAAAGTTGACGACATAAATTCCAAACAAGTTTTACATGTGAATCAGATAACGTTTTGGAATTTTTTAACCCCATGTGTGCGCTGGGTGCCTAAAAAGAGAACGGGAAAATTTGAAATTTTTTAAATTGCGATAACTTTTGACAAAGCTATTCAATCATTACGAAATTTTCAGGACATGTTTTTTTTTTAGTTCTAGATAAGTGTACGTTTTAATGAGCGTGCGGGCAACCCTGTAGCTAAGGCATGCACTGAAAGTGAAAACCTCCAAATCATCGTCTCTCTTGAAAAAATGTCGTTTCTCAAAAAAAAGCCACTCTTATGAAATTTTGTGCTTTGTTTACATTAAAAAAAAAAAAATTTGATATGGTAGAACGGGCGCGCCTGGTAACCCTTGCCCAAGTTACCTATATTTTAAGCATCAAAAACTTCTGTTCACGGAAACTCACGATCCAATAAGCAGAATTAATTGAAATTTGCAGAATGTAGTGATCTTAGATAGGACTAGGTCTGACAGAAGTGATTTTGAAATGCGGGTGGTTCTGTGCCAGTGGTGCCATCTTGAAAAATCACTAAAAAAGATAACTGCTTTTAGCCCTATAAGTTCTGATTGAATCGTTCGATTTTGACGAAACTCGTACCGTAGCTGCACCTTACTTCAAGCCACGTTTGGTTGAAATTTGGTTGAAAAATTCGGTTGGAGCTGCCAGCTATGATAATTTTGGTGTCTTAAATTTGAAAAAATAAAAATTTGGAAGTGAAAACATTCAAACCATCGAATATCCTAAAAAATGTCCGTTTCTACAATAAAACCAATCTGTATACAAATCTTATGCTCAATCTACACAGTCAAAGTAAAACTTTGGAAATTTCATGTCGGACAAGAACGGTAACCCTTTCTCAGTTAACCTATATTTTTAGCTTCAAAAACTGCTGTTCACGGGAACTCACGAATCAATAATCAGATAGAATTGAAATTTACAGAATGCATTGGACTTAAGTAGGACCAGGTCTGAAAGAAGCGATTTTGAATTGTAGGCAACTCTGTTCCAGTGGTGCCATCTTGAAAAATTACAAAGAAAAAAAAATGCTTTTTGCCCTATGAAATGTGAATAAGTTACCAGATTTTCATGAAATTGACACAGTAGCTGCACCCTACTCTAAACTCTGTTTGATAGAAATTTGGTTGAAAAATTCGATTGGTGCTGCCAGCTATGGTAATTTTTGTGTCTTTGGTTTTGCAAATTCGCTCAGGAAAATAAAAATGTTTGCCCTATAACTTCCAGTGCAGTCATGAAATCAATACGAATTTCATAAATTTCACATTAATGGAACCTATAATAAACATTATTCAAGCCAAATTTGGTTGAAAAGCCATGATAGGGTTGCCAGCTATTGTTGGTTTTGTGTTTGTTTGCAATATCTTTATTAAGCGGTTTTATCGTAGAATTTTCAATTGGTTATGATATTGTAGTGACAATAAACAGCAAATATTAAGCTTTCGATTATTTGAAAAAACTCGCTGCAGGTAACCCTAAATTTCTTTATACTCCTATAACTTCAAATGATATATAACAACGTGAAGCAGATGTTATATATTATTGGCTTTGATACTGGCAAAAGGTTCCCAGCACGAGTCGGTTGTGCTACTTTTGTATCAATAAATGCTTACAGTTAGTATTCATACCGGAAACATTTACAATGAAAATAAATAACCGATGTTTCAATTCCCAAAGTTCTGCAAATTTTTCGGATCGCAGCCCCAAACTCCAACTTCAGTTACAGTGCTGCAGGCACTGAGCATTTTCTTAATTGATATTATATGAGATGCTGCTTTCAAAATTTTGTGATATAAACAACTGATAACGAATATAATTAATCCGTGTTTTGCTCTCATAAACGTTGAAATTCATGCCAGTGGTAATATCTGAAACCTTCTACCATATGAGTTATAATGCATTCTTGAGACAAAAGTAAAACGTGGCATTTGAAACAATTTGGCCGTAATAAGCAGCGCATGTGGTGGAATATGCACTCAAAACCTGCACGATTCTTCTACTGTTCTTCGAACATTAGTGTTTCTAGCGGTTCAGGTGCGCTAGAGTTTTTTTATAACTAGATTCAACAGTGCATTGTCGGAGCAAATTGTTTCCGGTCTACCTCGTCTTGCAAAAAAACCTTCCGAGTGCCAGTAGGCAACACTCAGTCGTTTACTTTTATACGAGCTCTAGGTCTATCGATCTTACAATAGCGGAAGTGAAGAGCAAAATGTAGCAAGTCAGCTCCTGTCTTGACAAACGGACGTACGCTTTGAGCTCAATTTGATGGTTAAAGGGCAAATGGCTGTTATCCTGACTTTTTTTTTCATTTGTTTGCATATGGCACACCGATGTATACAAGATTTGATTAGCTATCTCACTCTGAAAATTTCAAAAATCTGCCTAAGCTCTGCTACAACTGCATTCATTTTACTGTACAACCTGAATTGATGTAAGCTCTTTACAATCAGCTCACTAATAGCTGACCGCTTGAGAAGAATAATAGGTTGAGCTTTAACACTTTTGAATCTTTTCTCTGGAATTCGCGTATTTAGCCTCAATACTTCGTCACAGGATTCAATGCAAAAATGTTGGGTCTTGGAAATAGTAATCTCTTTAAAGTACTCAGACCATTGAGCATGTTTAATCCAACACTTTTTAGTTTCATCTAATTTTTCAGCCAAAATAACGGTAATTGTTAGCCGAATTCGTTTTGTGACACCTTTTATAAAGCGGAAACAATACGCCATCACACGTAACATCCTTTCCAGCTGCTATAGTTTTCAGCTTGAAATATAGCTGCACTTGCAATAAAACTATCTATACACTGAGAGAAAAGTGTTGGCGAAATCAACAATTTTGCTTAGTTGTTTTTGCGTCAACTACGGGCTATAAAATAACCACAAAAAATTTTTTTATGTATCATGACGCATGGTTGATGAACAACGTCCGTGGTGCAAAAAGTAAGCAACCACCTATTATGGTATGCCAACAATCCGCATAGTACGAAACAGTAAATGTTTAGAGTCTGTGGTGCCCCATCAATAATGAGTGATTCAGCAACAATTTCCAGCAGACAAAAAACATTGCGCAAAAATTAAATTGCATGCACAACAGGGATGTGTTCACTCAACAATTAATAACCATATAAGAACTATTGGGATGGTTCCTCCATTACTTAATAGTGCGCAGACATTGGTTGTTTGTAAAATAGTAGCAGTTGACGAACTATTTTATTAGTTTGCGATTGCTTTTTTCGTTCTTGTCTATATTACCATAGATGACGTATATCGCATCTAAAGCTTTTCCAACCAACATTTAATCTGGGAATATGGATAATTTTGCAGATTAAGCTTCCGATAGCAGAATCAAATGGAATTGCTTTTATGAGATGATTAAAAATTTTTTCTCATTAGACATTAGCTTATGGTACAAAGCTCATAGTGCACACCACTTGCAGGGAGAGATTGTAAATTTAGTTAAAAACATTAGTATTAAACATTGGGAAACATAAGTATTAAAATCATTTTGGCAAAAAATTTATATTTCTATATATGTACATATATATATATATATATATATATATATATATATATATATATATATATATATATATATATATATATAAATAGATATATATATATATATATATATATATATATATATATATATATATATATATACATATATATATATATATATATATATATATATATATATATATATATATATATATATATATATATATATATATATATATATATATGTATATATATATATACGATATATATTTATATATATATATATATATATATATATATATATATATATATATATATATATCTATATATATATATATATATATATATGTTGAAAAAGAAGATTGACCGGAATTACATTTACATTCACAGGCTCAATGTATGTGTGAACTTTTGAATTTATACTCATTATTTGAAACCTGTAGTTAGTACTCAATATACTAGCGAACAATAAAGACGTTTATTGTAAAGCAACCCGGGTCTTTTATTAAATACTAGAAATTTTGTATATGGTGCCGAAACCCGGGAAGAGTGCGGTTATAGTGAAAATTGGTAAATTTCGAACATAAATCGCAATGGATAACACGTATCGTGGCTCGTGTAGAGGGCAAGTTACGAAAATTGCGAAGCTTGCCACAGAATATCTAAATTCGTCTCAATCGAAACTGACCGAAACCAATTCGGATGAATTAGATTTGATCGAAGAGGAGCTATCGGTGTTTTCGGATCGAATGATCAATGCGCGTGACAATTTAATAAAAGCGAATGAAGCGGTGCGCGGTATGTTAAGCTCGTTAAATGCGGAAGAGTTGGAACGAGATTGTGAAAAAATCACGGAGTATGAAGATGTGGCAGTTAGTGTGATCGCCCGCCTGAAACAGCGATTAAACAAAGTGCGTGAATTACAAAATTCACTACATCCAGCGAATCAAAACTCTATCAAAACTCCTGATGTACGTAAACCTGGAGTTCATTTACCGAAATTGGAGTTGCGAAAGTTTTCGGGGAACTTAAAAGAATGGTCACTGTTCTGGGAGCAATATCGTACTACTATCCATGAGAATAATACGCTCAGCACAATAGATAAATTCAATTATCTACAATCGGTTTTATGTGGAAGAGCCGCAGAAGTCATTGCTGGATTTACGCCTACAGAGCATTGCTACGATGCCGCCATTTCGCTTCTACGCGATGAATATGGAAGCACAGAGAAAGTAATAGATAAGCATATGCAACAGTTACTTTCTATAAATCCAGTCACATCGAGGAACGATGTCTGTGGCTTACGACAACTATATAACTTGATAACAAGTTGCACTAGATCATTAACGGCTCTCGGGGTTCCATCTAGCCACTACTATATTATGTTGAAATCAGTGCTGCTCAAATGTATGCCTAATGATATGCGTGTTGATTTTTATCGAAGTTATAAAAATCCTACTGAGGATGTAATGGCTGACAATGACGACGATAGTCACAAGCTTTCTTCTGTTACTTCGTTGTCTAATGGAGATCATCAAACAAAAGCTCTAGTTTCATTCCTGAAAAACGAAGTCGAATCACTGGAAAAATCGAATGAGGCGTCAAGAAATTCATTTTCGACATCGTCTAAGTTGCGAAAAACGGCGGCTGGTCTTTTTACCGCAAATTCTAACAGCCGTGAGTGCTTTTTCTGCAAAACAAATGTGCATACAGCGGAAGATTGCAATGCGATGCTCTCTCTAACACAACGCAAAACCTTGCTCAAAGCAAGTGGTAGGTGTTTTCGTTGTACACGTAGTGGTCATACTTCGAAGTATTGCAAGGTAAGAGTATATTGCAAAATATGTAAGAAAGGCAGGCATGCTTCGTCAATGTGCGAGTATATTGAACGCACACAATCCAACCCTGTATCAGGAAATATGTGCAGTGGTCAAAGCATTTCGAGAAATAAGGAAGGAGTCTCTGATGCACACAAAGCAGTTTCACAACCCGCTATCAATTTATATGCAGGTGGCAATAAGAGACAAGCATTGAAACAGGTTTACTTGCAAACTGCGAAAGTATTAGCGTCGTCGGAGCGCAATTCAAAACAATTACTGGTTCGTGTGATTTTTGACGGTGGTAGTCAGATTTCGTTTGTACGCGCAGATGTTAGCCGAAAGTTACATCTTCCGAAAATTGGCTCTCATCAAATGAGTGTAGTACCGTTTGGCAGTACTGAACCAACACCTAGGAGGCTATGTAACCGTGTGGGTTTATTTCTGAAAAGCCAGTTTAGTGGTGAGCGCATATATTTAGAAGTAGTGGAGGTACCCAATATTTGTTGTGATATTTTGTCGGCTCCAAATCAAGAAAGCTCGTTGTTCTGTGAGCTTCAATTAGCTGACATTAACCTATCTGCGGTTCCTTATGAAGAAGGCATCACAATACTTATTGGCGCAGATCTATACTGGAAGCTTACCACCGGAAAGATCAAACGTCTGACAGATGATTTGGTAGCTATTGAAACTGTGTTTGGCTGGACGATTCAAGGGCCTTCACCTAATTCATGCTCTGTCGTAAATGTCAACTTAATACCTACCATGCCATGCTCTGATACTACTGTCGACCAGATTGATTTTAAGAAATTCTGGGATTTAGAAGCTATTGGCATTAATACCGAAATGCACACAACCGAAAATTTAAGCGAAGACTTCAGTTCAAAATGCATTGTTCGAAAGAAAGATCATTACATCGCTTCATTACCATGGAAATCTCTTCAATCTAAACTGAACAATAATCGCGAGGGTGCTTTACACCGTACAATGAGTTTAATTAGGAAGCTATCGCAGCGTGATGTGAAATTGAAGGAGTATGATCAAGCGATGCGCGAATTTATAACAGCCGGATATGCTGAACGTGTGTCTTCTGAATCCTACAGCACACATTTATATTATTTACCCCATAAACCGGTATACCGAGAAGATAAAGATACGACGAAGCTTCGTATAGTTTTTGATGGATCAGCTCATGAGCAGAATCAATTATCATTGAATGATCATTTATTTACAGGGCCGAATTTATTACCCGATTTGCTCAAAATAATACTGCGATTTAGACTAGGGAGAATTGGTATTACAGCTGATATAGAAAAAGCTTTCTTACAGATACATCTTAATGAAAAAGAACGCGATTCTCATCGCTTCTTTTGGTTCACAGAAACGTTAGACTCATTGCCAAGATTACCTCCAATAACCGAATATCGACTGACTAGAGTCACGTTTGGAGTTACTTGTAGTCCGTTTATTCTCAATGCCACTATTTCTCAACATATCCAGTTTGAAGCCAAAAATTTTCCAGAAACCTGCACTTTGCTTAATGAACATTTCTATATGGACGACTTAGTGATTAGTGTAGACGACGAGAAGGCCGCTATAAGGCTTTACAAAGATGCGGTGGCTATCATGAAGCGAGCGTCAATGAATTTAAGGAAATGGCACTGTAACAATGCGTTAGTCAGCGAATCTTTTATCGAACAAGGCGAACAAATCGAAGTTTCAAAAGTGCTAGGGATCAGATGGTATATTAGAGCCGATGAACTTTCAATCGATATCGAACCCATAATCGAGTTTATAGAGAATTTGCAAACTGCATCAAAACGAATTGTCTTGAAGACGCTCTCCAGAATATATGATCCTTTTGGAATGATTGCCCCGTACACAATTAGACTAAAAATTCTGTTTCAAAGAACCTGGAAACTTAACTTAGACTGGGATGCGGACTTACCGGACGACTTGTATCTTGAGTGGACTAACATTAAAAATGATGCGCCCAAGCTGAAAGAATTGGCGATTCCAAGGTTTATTTTATGTGAATCAAATGCATCTAGTTATGAATTACATATTTTTTCTGATGCTAGTCTTCGCACTTACGGCTGTGTGGCTTACTTACGCGTTATAAATAAAAACTTGCAAGTTTCTGTAAGAATGCTGATTGCTAAGAGTCGAGTTGTTCCCCTCAAAGAAGAAAATAAAACCGTAAACGCAGATGATAAAAGAAGGGCACTGACGCTGCCTTGCTTAGAATTGACTGCTGCGCTGCTTAGCGCCCGTTTATGTTCCTACCTTCATAAAGTTTTAAGATTTAAATTTCAACAGTTTTTTTGGGTTGATTCAAAGATAGCCTTATTTTGGATAAAAGGACGCTCTCGCAAATGGAAATCTTATGTCCAAAATCGTGTCAAAGAAATAAGTGAGCTAAGCCATGAAGAAAACTGGCACTATTGCCCAGGTAATCAGAACCCAGCTGATCATCTGACTAGAGGGTTAACTGCCGAGCATCTACTTGAATCAAATAATTGGAAGTACGGACCAGATTGGCTATCAAGCCCTAATGAAAAATGGCCAGAATTTGATAGCACAATAGACTCCTGTATGATGATTGCTTCACTGAAGGTGAATGTTGAAAGCGAGATTTTAACTATCAAAGAGCCTTTGCTCGATTATTGTAAATACAGCAGATTGGGACGCCTTTTGCGAATCACGGCATACTGTCTTAGATTTGTGGACAAAATCAAACAACTACCTACGGCTAATCGAAACTGTAAGTTCTTAACAGCATCTGAGCTTCAACGAGCTGAACTTTATTGGATTACCTACATTCAGGGAATTTGGTTTAAGCATGAACTACACTCGATTATCAATAATCAAAGACTTCCTTCAAATTCAAAAATCATCGAGTTGAATCCTGTGCTGGATGACCAGGGAGCACTGCGTATGTCATCTCGCTTACGTCTACTGGACAGCTTTGCATCTACTCATCCGATCATTATGCCAAGTGGATCTTACATGAGCGAGCTTATTGTTTTAGATATGCATGAGAGGACTCTGCATGGAGGCGTTAGCCTTGTATCATCGCGTATCAGGGAAAAATATTGGATTGTTAGAGCAAGACAGCTAATTCGTAAAGTAATCACAAGATGTGTATTCTGCAAGCGAATGTATGGCAAACCAGTCTCACCTCCGTTTGCCCCTTTACCTATCGAAAGAATGACAGCCTGTAGGCCCTTTCAAACTACAGGCATCGATTTCGCGGGGCCACTGTATATGAAACCAGATAATTCCAGCTGCAGCTCAGAAAAGGTATATATTATGCTCTTCACTTGTGCCACTATACGAGCTGTTCACTTAGAATTGACACCGGATTTGTCAACTGAAAGTTGCCTACTTGGGCTGAGAAGATTTATCGCAAGAAGAGGCTGTCCGTTATACATATATTCAGACAATGCTAGAACATTCAAACGCACATCTAAGGAATTATCTGTTTTGCAGAATTTCCTGATTGCTGAAAACCTTCATACTTTTTTAAATGAACAGCGAATAACCTGGAGGTTTATAGTGGAAAGAGCGCCATGGTGGGGAGGATTCTGGGAGCGCATGGTTAGGAGCGTAAAAAATGTCCTGAAGGCTGCAATAAGAAGATCTACACTTACGTTGGACGAATTGAACACATTTTTGATTGAAGCGGAGATGATAGTGAACTCGCGGCCTTTGACCTACATGTCACAAGATTCGCGGGATTTACCACCGTTGACTCCCTCGCATTTTTTATTGGGAATTCAGCCCTATTCATTACCATCTCCTATGGCGCAGTCATCCGACCTGTCTCACAGTAACATAAGGCAGTTATGGATCGAGCGATCGCGGCTAACAAACTTTTTTTGGAACCGCTGGAAGTTGGAGTATCTGCAGCAGCTTAGGTCTCTTCATCATAACAAAGGTGGGTTTGCACGTAACCTACAGGAAGGCGAAATAGTGCTGGTACATGATTCTAATGTACCTCGTTTGTTTTGGAAGCTTGCCATCGTTCAAAAGATTTATCCTGGTAGAGACGGCAAGGTGAGATCCTGTGAAATTCGCTTTCAAGATGGCAAGAAGACGCGACGGCCAGTGCAGCTGTTGTACCCACTGGAAATTACAAAACCAGCATCGCTAGGAGAATCCGAGCCCGCGGCCGAGGATGTTGAAAAAGAAGATTGACCGGAATTACATTTACATTCACAGGCTCAATGTATGTGTGAACTTTTGAATTTATACTCATTATTTGAAACCTGTAGTTAGTACTCAATATACTAGCGAACAATAAAGACGTTTATTGTAAAGCAACCCGGGTCTTTTATTAAATACTAGAAATTTTGTATAATATATATATATATATATATATATATATATATATATATATATATATATATATATATATATAGATATATATATATATATATATATATATATATATATATATATATATATATATATATATATACATATAAATATATATATATATATATATATATATATATATATATATATATATATATATATATATATATATATATATATATATATATATATATATATATATATATATATATACAGTAGAGCACGGATAAGTACACATCGATGATCTATGTTAATTTGGTGCACTTATCCGTGTTGTGCACTTATCAGTGCTATATTGAATTAGGAATTTTTTCTATTCTAAAAGTCAACAGTAAATGAAAACATCTTTAAAAAATAATGAGATATTTATTCATATGAAAAACACTAAAACAAAATTTAATCTTTTCATGAGTAAATCATTGAATAAATCACACAAAATATTAATATTTTTTCAAAATTTTAGCGTAATGTGTATGAGTTCATGCGCCTCTTAAACATAGAAAAACAAACTCATAAACGTGCCAAGTCGGAATCAAAATCGGATAATATTAACATGCCGTGAAAAAGATGATGCTGTTAGTAACAAATGTTTAGATCAATATATCTCAAAAACGGTTATGGTTACAGGAAAAAGCTTGCTAATCTTTTTTGTTGGAAATTTATTACGCTGCAAATTCGTCATACATTGTTTTTCTAAAGACGTAACCGTTACTGATATATTTAGGAAAGGTCACTTTTGATTACCCTTGACCCCGTATAAAAAGTGACGCAGCACTCGGATCGATGAGGACTTTTGACGTTTTATTCAACACTCCAGTACCAAGGTTCACACCAAAATTCAGCTTTACCCTAATTTTGCCGAAACACCATGTTAGATTTCCCCGGACTATACTCGCTTGATTCGTAACCTCAGCCTTTCAGTCAATCAATTCAGTGTCTTAAAGTGCAACTACGTAAATGAATATTTATTATTGGAATTCTGTGAAGCACTATTGTATGTTTCAAAACGTGAGTTAGAGACACACCATTTGCTCCAGGTTAGTAAATGTGCGGTATATTTTTGCAACTGTAGAATTTGCAGTGTCCTAGTTGATTTTTTTCAGTCTTCTAAATATACGGGCAATTAAAAAAATCTTTTTGAAACCCTCGCTGTTTTTAACGCACTCGAGGTTAGTTTTAGTTCGGTAAATTACTTAAGCGATAAAATCTACATAATCTTTAATTTGGAGTTACAGGGAAATGTTTCTTAGAAAAACAGCTCAGGGGTTTATTTGTGGACAAATGATAATGGATAATATGCCGATGGTTCAGCTTAAATGCATAATTGATTGTTCCTTTTATTCACGATAAACTGCAGTCCTCAGAGTAAGCTCTTTATCTGATTTTTTTTCATTTTTAAGTTAACATCGGATTTGAAAGCTTTAGACTCCGTTGCATCATTCTACAAAATATCAAAAACCTTTCTTCTGTGGAAGTATGTTAAACCCATTACTTAGCATAAGCACTCTAGACCTAAAGAAATTACCAGGCTGATTCCAGACGAATCTGATTTTCCTGAGTCTAGAATTTATGAAGGTATTTTGATTTATGTAAGCGGTTTTCTTAACGTAAAGTTTCGTGGTTTTTAAAACAATCAGCCGATTGTAGAGGGCTCAAATTCTACAAGAAGCCATGTGAAGAATTCAAGGCCCAATGGAAAAAAAACCTATAGTTGCAGACGTCAACAAATTATTTTAAAACGTAAAAAGTACAAAAAAAAAATATAAAACACTAAACTGGAAACAATTTTAGCTAAACTTTGTGCATTTATGTTCATATGGCTTTTAAGAAGAAGAGCCATATAAACTTATATGTGCTCTCCTCTCTTTTTAAAAATATGATGAAAGTTTTAATCGTATTGAGAGCATATCATTTTTATTTTTATGAAGATTTCTAGTTCGACAGGCTTGTTTTACAATAAAACTACTAACATAATTGAAATTGTTTTTGTGAGATGAATAAAAATTGAAATCTAACAAAGCGGTTTATTTCCATATCAAATATTCTCTACTTGGAAAAGCTTTAAAGTCATTATACGTTACCAACGCTATAACAGACAAGAAGGACGAAACCGATCGAAAATTAGTAACTTCTATGAGAACACATATTGAATATGAGTCGTAGATGTCAAAGTTTACACAAGTTATGTAAATAAATTAACTCTAGCGCACCTGGACCACTAGAAATACTAATGTTCGCAAAGTAATAGAAGAATCGTGCAGATTTTGAATCCATATTCTACCACACGTGCACCAACCTGTTTCCAGTGCACAACCACTTTGATCTGAACAATGCATTTAAATTCATACGGTCAAAAGAATTTCACGACTTCCACTTGCATGAATTTGAAGATTTAAGAAAGTCTAACACTGCGAAACTTTGAAAACAGCATAATATAACATAAATAAAGAAAATGCTCAATGCCTGCAACACTTTACCAGCACTGCAACTAAAAGTCTCCCACAATTGTCTCACGTCAAAATCAAATAACTCAATCAATCTCGATTTAATCCGATCATTTCATCGAAAGTTACAGGAAAACAAGTATGTTTGGGATCAAAAAACGAAAGATGTTTGGGACCGAAAAATTGGTAACTTATTTTCACTGCAAATGTTCGCGATATTAATACATAATGCAAGCATTTATAGATACGAAAATAGCAAAAAACACCTCGCATTGGCAACACTTCGCTAGCATCAAAGCCAAAAATATATCATACCTGCTCCACATTGAAATCAACATACTCGGTGAATTTCGTGCTGATCTGATGGCTGCATTGGAAGTAATAGTGATACAAAGAAATTAAGGGCTCCCAGTCGCAAAAGTTTTCAAATTCTCGAGAACTTAATATTTGTTGTATATTGTCACTACAAGATCATAACCGTTTAGAATTACACGATAAAATCACCGAATAAAGATATTGCAAATTGCAAAAATCTATCATGGTTTTTTAACCAAATTTCGTCTGAAGGCTTTTTTTTGCACTTTAACTTCCACTGCAAGCTAAAGGGCAAAAAGTTTTGTTTTGCTGAGCGAATTTTCAAAATCCAAGAAATCGAAATTACTGAAGCTGGCAGGACCAACCGAATTTTGCAGCCAAATTTCTACCAACAACGGCATAGAGTCAGTTGCAGCTACTGTGTCAATTTGATGACGATTTGATAGCTGAATCGGAATTCATAGGGCAATAAGTAGTTTTTTTTTCTTAATAATTTTTCAAGATGGCACCACTGGCAGAGAGTTGCCCACATTTCCAAATTGCTTCTATCAGACTTAGTCTTACTTAATACAAATACATTCTGTGAATTCGAACTGTATCTGGTGATAAAGTCATTACTTCTCGTGAGCAGAAGTTTTCTAATGCTTAAAATATAGGTGAATTGCAGGGGGACGGCCGTTCTTGTCCGATGTGTAATTTCAATAGTTTTGCTTTGATTATATTAACAATGCTTAAAATTTTTAAATCAGTTGGTTTTTACTGTAAAAAACGAAGATTTTTCATTAGAGTCGATGGTTTGAAAGTTTTAATTTTCTACGCCTGGCGTACCTGAAGGGTTGCCAGCAAGTTCATAAAAAAAACTTAATTAGTCTATAGCTTAGTAATATCAATATGTTCTGAGGTTCTATAATGATCGAATAATCTGGTCAAAAGTTATCGCCATTCGAAAATTTTCAAATTTTTCCAATCTCATTTTAGGCGCCCAGCGCGATCGCTCTTGTATCGTTACTGTTAACTCTTGTTCTTCTACACCTTTTTTTCCTACCTCAGGAGTTCCGCAAGGATCCATTCTTGGCCCTTTATTGTTCCTTTTGTTTATTAATGATCTTCTTTCCCTCTTTAATTCACCCTGCCTTTTGTACGCTGATGATCTCAAAATTTTCAGAGTGATTGAATCCGCTAGTGACTGCACCATATTGCAGTGCGATTTGGATACTTTGGCTAACTGGTGCACTGCTAATTCCCTCACTTTGAATGTTGCGAAGTGTCATCAAATGTCTTTCACCCATAAAATATCTCCTTTGCTCTTCTCCTATTGTGTCCTTGGCTCTCCTCTCAATGCTGTTTCTAATATCAAAGACCTTGGCGTGATTTTTGACTGCAAATTAAAGTTCGACTTGCATATTCTTCACGTCACTGCCAGGGCTTCTCGTCTTTCCGGCTTCATCATCAGATCCTCTAAACGTTTTGTTAATCTTTCCACCTCTCTTAATCTGTTTTTTTCTTTTGTCCGTAGTGTTCTTGAATACTGTTGCCAAATTTGGTGTCCACATTATGGATACTTGATCGATGCGGTTGAATCCGTGCAACGCCGATTCACCCGCTCGTTGTTCTATAAGTACAGTATTCCGTATTGTGATTACAGTATGCGCCTCTCCATCCTTCAAATTCCTTCCCTTGAGTCACGCAGAGTGTTCCTCGACGAGTGCCTCCTTTTTAAACTTTTTAAAGGCAGTATATTGGTTGACCCCAGCATTCAACTTTCAGTTAGGGAACTGAGCCGTCTCAATAGAACATTATTTGCCTTTAATGTTGCATTTGCCCGTACGGACACCTATTTCTTTTCCCCCCTCTTGCGTTTGCCTCGTCAGCACAATAGCCTTAACCTTGGTCCTCTGCCTCAAACGTTATCTGTGTTTAAAAATACTTTAAAAAATAACGTTATCTCTTATAATCGTAATATATCCTAATTTACTCATTTTGTTTGTTTCTTTTCCGATCGATTTGCTTTTTATTCTTTTTTGTATTGTTATTCCATTCTGAATTTATTAATTTTCTTGGTTTTCATGTTATTTTCTTATTGATTTTCTTGGTTTTCATATTATTTTCTTTTTCTTACATATTTTATGTACTTGTATTAATTTTTTTATTTTTTTTCATATACTTGTATTTATTCTTATTTTTTTTCTTCTTGTCTAATCAATAATTGAATTTGTTCTGTGGATTAAGACACTAAATAAATAAATAAATAAATAAATAAAATACAGAGGTTCTATTAAAAAACCTAGAAGAAAACCTAGGAGCGCAATACAAAATTGAGTGTACCAAGGAGAAATTGCCTCGACTGATGATAAGAGGCCTCCAACAAAAATACAGCACGCAAGAGCTGAAAGAAGAAATAATCAGTCTAAACCATAACATAGACATTAATGATAAATTTGAGGTGGTACATATGAGGCAGGCAAAAAAAAACAAATAAATGGATAGCTTTTGTGGAGGTTGGTGGGAAGCTATTTGAAAGAATGGTGAATCAATACATCAATATCAATTTCGGCTCCCATTACGTTGTTGAAGACCACAACGTAATGCGATGTTTTAAATGTCAAGAATTCGGCCATAAATCCCAAACATGCCAGGCAAAGGAAGTGTGTGCTAAATGTGCTGGTAACCATCTTACCCATGCATGTACAGTATCTTCTTTAAAATGCAATAATTGCATAACTAAAAATCATGTGCATACACAACATCGCGCAGACAGTTATGAGTGCCCGGAATTTAAGAGAATGATTGAAGTTAGCCAAAAGCGAATCAACTATGGATATTAGATCAACAGCAAACGAAAAAAATTGTCTTTTAAACATTTTCTACGCAAACGTTAGAAGCATTCGTAATAAAACTGACGACATCAATATTTATTTATGTTCCAACAAAAAGATCGATGTTGTAGTTCTTAATGAAATATGGATATATAGCAACGAACAGGAACTCTATACGCCGAGAGGATATACAGGCTATTTCTGCACAAGACAATCGGGCCGTGGAGGAGGCACAGCAATATTTGTGAAGTCAAACATTCGCTCAAAGCTTGTCAGCATGTCTGATAAATTTAACACTATAGTAGTTGAGCTTGCACTTAGTTCAGGAAAAATTAACATCGGCACATTTTATAAAGCGCCAAATGAAGAAGACCATCTCTTTCTCAATCATATCGACGAATTCTATTCGACTATCGAGAAATTAATCACTGTAGCAGATACAAATATTGATATTTTAACATCTTCTGCGATATGCCGCGAATATCTCGATATAATTGCGACAAATAATGGAGTTGTATTTAACAAGACAAAGCCAACACGCATCACTTTGACGTCCAAAACACTACTCGATCATGTTATCATAAAACATCCAAACATGAGTGAACGTATGTCTTACAATGATGACGACTGGCCCGGCTTAGACCATAAAGTAATCAACTTATCCATAAAAAATCTCGTCAAAGCTAAAATACGGCCTAAAAAAATATCGATGAGCAGAACCAATAATAAAGATTTCTTAAGGAACTTCATAGATAGTCTCCAAGGGTCTCCAACTTCGGACTTTGATGAGCTAATTGAGATGATAACCGAAGCTAAGGTTAAAGCAACAACAAGGAAACAAGTTCGTGTTCGAGTACAATCTTGGATTACTAGGAATGTAATTGATGCTGCAAATCGAAAACGAACTGCTTACAAAAAATACAAAGCAGATCCAAACTCCACGTCCAAGAAGCAGATCTATTTATCTATGAAGAAGGAATCGAATCGAGCTATCATGGAGGCCAAAAAACTTTTCTACAGAAATAAGTTTGAAGCTTCAGCCGGAAATACCTCCAGATATTGGCAACTAGTAAATGAGCTCTTGTCTAAACAACAGAACAAATCTTCAACGTGCATAGAAGAACTGTTGATAAATGGAACATCCATTACAGACCCCGAAGAAGTAGCACAGCAGTTAAACAACTTCTTCGCTACCATTGGAACACTTGTCACCGAGCAACTGCAACGTTCATCACGCTCGAGTATTCATATTGAGCCTAATATATGCACTTCAATTCACTTGCGTCTCACGGGTCCTGTTGAAATATCTGAAATAATCGACAACCTTAAATCAAAGGTTTCTCCTGGTCTGGATAGTATAACATCGGAGGATATAAAATTTCTGAAAAATCATATTTTGGAGCTTCTAACTACAATAATAAATAAGCACCTAGCAGCTGGTACATTCCCTGATTGTCTTAAACTGGTGAAAATCACTCCAATCTTCAAAGGAGGTGATCCAGCGGATCCATCAAATTATCGCGCAATAGCTGTCACAAGTGTCCTAAGTAAAATATTTGAAAGAGTCATTCAAAAACAATTGCTTCAATTTATTAAGACTAACTCCATTTTGACGCCAATTCAATATGGCTTTCAAGAAAACAGTAGTACACTAGCAGCGACATTAGATGCAATACATTTCATCAACAATGGATTGGATAAGGGCGACTATGTAGCGGCAATCTTCGTGGATCTGAAAAAGGCCTTTGACACCATCAACCACGAAATCCTGCTTCAGAGGCTCGAAATATACGGAATCCATCACAACTTTAAGCTGTTAATAAAGGATTATCTGTTCAACAGGCGTATTATTAAAGCTAACAATATGCATAAAAGTCAGGAATGCACTATAAACATCGGCGTTCCTCAAGGATCAATCCTTGGGCCATTACTGTTTCTACTGTACATTAACAGCGTACAGGACATTTATCTGTTGGGAAAAATACTTTTATTTGCTGATGACACACTACTGCTGTATTCCGGTAAAAAACGAATTAATTCTCCAGCAAAATATAAATGATGACCTAGGAAAATATTGGAATTG
>OZ022264.1:108422731-108442731 GCA_963978885.1 Nemotelus pantherinus | reverse complement strand
ATATACGCTACAGGAGCTAGAGCCTATAAGCTGCTCATTAAAAAATGCTATCCGTATCCTTCAATAAGGACTCTCCAGAGGTGGTGTGAGAGAGTCCAAATGCAGTCAGGATTTCTTACCGTAGTGACACAAATCATGCGGAACTCCGAACTCAATCGCCATATGAGGGTATGTGTCCTGTCATTCGATGAAATGAAAATTAAAGCCACTTACTGCTATGACAAAGCACAGGATCAAACTTAAAAGCCAGCAAATTATGTGCAAGTAGCTATGATTAGAGGCTTGTTCGGGAATTGGAAACAGCCTATATTTTATGGTTTTGACTGCAGAATGACAAAAGCAGTACTGCTGGATGTGATAAAAGCTGTTGAGTCATGCGGGTTTGCAATTCATGCCATCGTTAGCGATTTAGGAGCTGGAAATCGCGTACTTTATGAGGAGCTAGATGTATCATAAACAAAACCATGGTAATTAGTAATGCTTTTCAAGTTTTGACATAAAACGTACATATACATTTTTCAAAGGATTGCTAACCCAACTCATTATGAGAGAAACATATATGTATTTGCTGACGTGCCACATCTTATAAAACTCATCAGAAATCATTTCATTGATAGAGGGTTTATCATGCCTGATGGGACTCATTTAAAAAAAGCGGTTGTAGAAAAAACCTTAAACTGTAGCACCGGCGATCTTTCAATCACTCGCAAACTTTCACATAGTATGCTGAACGTGAAAGGTGTTGAGAGACAGAAGGTAAAATTTGCAACCAAGCTATTATCGCATACTACTGAAATGGCTATAAAGAGGACTGCATCTTTAGGACATCTCGAAAATGAAAACTGGTTACAATGCTCAGATTTTATTAAGAAGGTATTTTTTAACTATTAATGGAACTGCATGCAAAGTTACCTTCAATTTACGTTTTCAGTCGTGTGAAATGTCATACTGATGTAACTAAAACCTCTATAGGTGAACGATTGGTTTGATGTTTTGAATGTCCGTGTTCCATCCACTGACACTAGAGATCGGATGAAAGCATTTGGAATGAAGATGGAAGTCCAACAACCAATTGTAACAAGCATGAGTAATATAATGCGCGACTTTCGAGTGGCTGGAAGTAAAAGCATGTTACCGTTCCAAAAAGGTATCAATGCATTAATTCGACCGTGTGTTCTTGTGTGTTAGCTAACGCATTGCTTAGGTATTATACAAACCAATACAGTTCTTCCTTTGCTGTTTGAAGACCTAAAAAAACGGTATGGGACAAAATATATACTGACTCATAGGCTGAATCAAGATGTCCTGGAAAACTTTTTCTCTGTTATACGGAGTAAAAGTGGCCTTCACGATCATCCAGACCAGCTTGAATTTCAGCATCGGCTGCGAAGCTATATAGTGGGCCATAATAATCGTGCTTTTGTTGGTGAAACAAATGTTACCGAAGACAATACACCGGACTTAGAACCTACTTTATCAGGTAAGACACTTCAAAATACACCGCAGCTATAACACTTTATTGATTTTTATATATTCAGCTAACATTTTGAGCCGCTTGAACTGTCCAACGCAATTTGAAGAGAATGAAATATGTACAGATCGGGAAATGAATGACCTCCAATATGACGGGCTAGAAAATTTAGCAGGTTTTATTTGCCATAAATTTAAAAATATTTCTCCCGATATTTCAATTGTGCGAGCTAATGACAAATCGTGGTCTTGGGTGAGACGACTATCAGAAGGAGGTCTTGCAGAGCCGACAGAGTTCATGGAAAAAATTAAACTCCTTGAGGTATTATTCGAAAATTTTAACCCTGAAAATTCTTTGTTTGGCAATATATTCATGCCATTGGTCATTCCAAACAACCACGACACTTTCGTGGAAAACAAATTCCTCTCCCGTATTATTCAAACCAAAAAGGTTAGATGACAAGCAAAATCTGGACTCAAATAATCAAAGCATTTGACGAGGATGTAACCAGAAATCATAGAAAAACTGTCCTTTTATAGGCAATGCTGCTTGTCATAAATTTGACGAAGAAGTTCAGTTGAAAAGTATAAAAATTGTTTTTTTTTACCAACCAATACGACAGCACTTATTCAACCATTGGATCACCCGGACCTTCAAAGCTTACTACCGACAGCAAATAGTTCGAAAGTAAATTTTGGCTATTGGACAAGACTCTTGTAATCAGAGTTGTGGAAAAATCTTAGATATATTATAAGCAATCAACTTGATAAAAAAATGTTGGTGTTTATTTACACCGAACACTATTCAAAACTGCTTTCGTAAGGCTGGATTTGATCAGTAATCTTTGCAGGAAATGAATGAAGTCCAAGAGGAAATTATTCAATTACCAATGCCGGAGGATTCATTCAATAAACTTTTAGCTTGTGTCCATAATTTGTATTGATATGGAAAGTTAAACGAAGATTAAATAATCAATGAAAATGTAAATGATTCTGATAATGAATAGATCATCGAAGAAATCGCCAGAGAGACAACTACAGCTACACTTCAGGACGCATTGATTTCTTTTTCTACAATCAGGCGACATACATATGATGAATAAAAGGGCCGATCTATCATCTATAGACGAAATGAAAGATGTTCTAATCAAATGTTGAGGCGAAAAACTTATTCATAGCAAAATATCTGACTTCTTTCAAAATTAAAATTAAACTACATATGTACACATTACGCTAAAATTTTGAAAAAAAATATTAATATTTTGTGTAATTTATTCAATGATTTACTCATGAAAAGATTAAATTTTGTTTTAGTGTTTTTCATATGAATAAATATCTCATTATTTTTTTAAGATTGTTTCATTTACTGTTGACTTTTAGAATAGAAAAAATTCCAAATTCAATATAGCACTGATAAGTGCACAACACGGATAAGTGCACAAAATTCATATAGATCATCGATGTGTACTTATCCGTGCTCTACTGTATATATATATATATATATATATATATATATATATATATATATATATATATATATATATATATATATATATACATATATATATATATATATATATATATATATATATATATATATATATATAAATATATATATATATATATATATATATATATATATATATATATATATATATATCTATATATATCTATATATATATATATATATATATATATATATATATATATATATATATATATATATATATATATATGTGGAGAATGGAGAGTTCCTTCATTGTTTTGCTACTTAATTTGTCCGCAATTTCGATTTTTCGTTGTATAGTCAATGTAACTAATTTCCTTCTGGATGCCATTACACCGCAATAAAAGATAAATAATAAATAATCGCAATAAACTTATTGGAATAAAAATATCAAAGGAACTCACGAAAACTGGTAAGTTTCCGTGGTTTTCTTATTTTTTCGCGAATTGTCGAAGCTGATATCGAGATAAGTAGAAGAAACATTCTGTGTTTCCAGAATTTATCATACGACGTTAAAGCAAGGTTTTCGCTTATTTCCCTCAACAAGCCTTTGATAAAGAAAAACAATGAGGATAAATTTCTAGATCAATAAATTTGTATGGTTAAAAACGATGTATTTATGTATTTTGATAAAAGATTTTTCATATAGAAAAGGCCATGTGTAGAATTTAATATATATGAATGACTTAGTGCCAAATAATATGTACACTTACACGTGTTGTGTACTTAACCGTGTTGCACTTATCCGACCATAAATGCATGAAAATTAACCAAAAAATATCGGTGATTTAACTTTCTGTGCACTTATGCGTATTTTGCACTTAAGCGTGTTGTACTTATACGTGCTCTACTGTATATATATATTTAGTGACATTTTAAATATACCTATTTTTCTGTCAACAAATAACGTTTACAACAACAAAGTTTGAATTAAATTTCAACCGAGTTCTAAACGTGAATATGATAATATTTTTGAAATGTTTAACCCTATGTGTGCGCTGGGCGCCTAAAATGAGATTGGAAAAATTTGAAAATTTTCGAATGGCGATAACTATTGACCAGATTATTCGATCATTATAAAACCTCAAGAACATATTGATATTACTAAGCTATAGACTAATTAAGTTTTTTTTATGAACTTGCTGGCAACCCTTCAGGTACGCCAGGCGTTGAAAATTAAAACCTTCAAACCATCGACTCTAATGAAAAATTTTCGTTTTTTACAGTAAAAACCAACTGATTTAAAAATTTTAAGCATTGTTAATATAATCAAAGCAAAACTATTGAAATTACACATCGGACAAGAACGGCCATCCCCCTCCAATTCACCTATATTTTAAGCATCAGAAAACTTCTGCTCACGAGAAGTAATGACTTTATCACCAGATACAGTTCAAACTCACAGAATATATTTGTATTAAGTAAGACTAAGTCTGATAGAAGCAATTTAGAAATGCGGGCAACTCTCTGCCAGTGGTGCCATCTTGAAAAATTATTAAGAAAAAAAAACTACTTATTGCCCTATGAATTCCGATTCAGCTATCAAATCGTCATCAAATTGACACAGTAGCTGAAACTGACTCTATGCCGTTGTTGGTAGAAATTTGGCTGCAAAATTCGGTTGGTCCAGTGACGCAGCACTCGGATCGATGAGGACTTTTGACGTTTTATTCAACACTCCAGTACCAAGGTTCACACCAAAATTCAGCTTTACCCTAATTTTGCCGAAACACCATGTTAGATTTCCCCGGACTATACTCGCTTGATTCGTAACCTCAGCCTTTCAGTCAATCAATTCAGTGTCGGAAAGTGCAACTACGTAAATGAATATTTATTATTGGAATTCTGTGAAGCACTATTGTATGTTTCAAAACGTGAGTTAGAGACACACCATTTGCTCCAGGTTAGTAAATGTGCGGTATATTTTTGCAACTGTAGAATTTGCAGTGTCCTAGTTGATTTTTTTCAGTCTTCTAAATATACGGGCAATTAAAAAAATCTTTTTGAAACCCTCGCTGTTTTTAACGCACTCGAGGTTAGTTTTAGTTCGGTAAATTACTTAAGCGATAAAATCTACATAATCTTTAATTTGGAGTTACAGGGAAATGTTTCTTAGAAAAACAGCTCAGGGGTTTATTTGTGGACAAATGATAATGGATAATATGCCGATGGTTCAGCTTAAATGCATAATTGATTGTTCCTTTTATTCACGATAAACTGCAGTCCTCAGAGTAAGCTCTTTATCTGATTTTTTTTCATTTTTAAGTTAACATCGGATTTGAAAGCTTTAGACTCCGTTGCATCATTCTACAAAATATCAAAAACCTTTCTTCTGTGGAAGTATGTTAAACCCATTACTTAGCATAAGCACTCTAGACCTAAAGAAATTACCAGGCTGATTCCAGACGAATCTGATTTTCCTGAGCCTAGAATTTATGAAGGTATTTTGATTTATGTAAGCGGTTTTCTTAACGTAAAGTTTCGTGGTTTTTAAAACAATCAGCCGATTGTAGAGGGCTCAAATTCTACAAGAAGCCATGTGAAGAATTCAAGGCCCAATGGAAAAAAAACCTATAGTTGCAGACGTCAACAAATTATTTTAAAACGTAAAAAGTACAAAAAAAAAATATAAAACACTAAACTGGAAACAATTTTAGCTAAACTTTGTGCATTTATGTTCATATGGCTTTTAAGAAGAAGAGCCATATGAACTTATATGTGCTCTCCTCTCTTTTTAAAAATATGATGAAAGTTTTAATCGTATTGAGAGCATATCATTTTTATTTTTATGAAGATTTCTAGTTCGACAGGCTTGTTTTACAATAAAACTACTAACATAATTGAAATTGTTTTTGTGAGATGAATAAAAATTGAAATCTAACAAAGCGGTTTATTTCCATATCAAATATTCTCTACTTGGAAAAGCTTTAAAGTCATTATACGTTACCAACGCTATAACAGACAAGAAGGACGAAACCGATCGAAAATTAGTAACTTCTATGAGAACACATATTGAATATGAGTCGTAGATGTCAAAGTTTACACAAGTTATGTAAATAAATTAACTCTAGCGCACCTGGACCACTAGAAATACTAATGTTCGCAAAGTAATAGAAGAATCGTGCAGATTTTGAATCCATATTCTACCACACGTGCACCAACCTGTTTCCAGTGCACAACCACTTTGATCTGAACAATGCATTTAAATTCATACGGTCAAAAGAATTTCACGACTTCCACTTGCATGAATTTGAAGATTTAAGAAAGTCTAACACTGCGAAACTTTGAAAACAGCATAATATAACATAAATAAAGAAAATGCTCAATGCCTGCAACACTTTACCACCACTGCAACTAAAAGTCTCCCACAATTGTCTCACGTCAAAATCAAATAACTCAATCAATCTCGATTTAATCCGATCATTTCATCGAAAGTTACAGGAAAACAAGTATGTTTGGGATCAAAAAACGAAAGATGTTTGGGACCGAAAAATTGGTAACTTATTTTCACTGCAAATGTTCGCGATATTAATACATAATGCAAGCATTTATAGATACGAAAATAGCAAAAAACACCTCGCATTGGCAACACTTCGCTAGCATCAAAGCCAAAAATATATCATACCTGCTCCACATTGAAATCAACATACTCGGTGAATTTCGTGCTGATCTGATGGCTGCATTGGAAGTAATAGTGATACAAAGAAATTAAGGGCTCCCAGTCGCAAAAGTTTTCAAATTCTCGAGAACTTAATATTTGTTGTATATTGTCACTACAAGATCATAACCGTTTAGAATTACACGATAAAATCACCGAATAAAGATATTGCAAATTGCAAAAATCTATCATGGTTTTTTAACCAAATTTCGTCTGAAGGCTTTTTTTTGCACTTTAACTTCCACTGCAAGCTAAAGGGCAAAAAGTTTTGTTTTGCTGAGCGAATTTTCAAAATCCAAGAAATCGAAATTACTGAAGCTGGCAGGACCAACCGAATTTTGCAGCCAAATTTCTACCAACAACGGCATAGAGTCAGTTGCAGCTACTGTGTCAATTTGATGACGATTTGATAGCTGAATCGGAATTCATAGGGCAATAAGTAGTTTTTTTTTCTTAATAATTTTTCAAGATGGCACCACTGGCAGAGAGTTGCCCACATTTCCAAATTGCTTCTATCAGACTTAGTCTTACTTAATACAAATACATTCTGTGAATTCGAACTGTATCTGGTGATAAAGTCATTACTTCTCGTGAGCAGAAGTTTTCTAATGCTTAAAATATAGGTGAATTGCAGGGGGACGGCCGTTCTTGTCCGATGTGTAATTTCAATAGTTTTGCTTTGATTATATTAACAATGCTTAAAATTTTTAAATCAGTTGGTTTTTACTGTAAAAAACGAAGATTTTTCATTAGAGTCGATGGTTTGAAAGTTTTAATTTTCAACGCCTGGCGTACCTGAAGGGTTGCCAGCAAGTTCATAAAAAAAACTTAATTAGTCTATAGCTTAGTAATATCAATATGGTCTGAGGTTTTATAATGATCGAATAATCTGGTCAAAAGTTATCGCCATTCGAAAATTTTCAAATTTTTCCAATCTCATTTTAGGCGCCCAGCGCGATCGCTCTTGTATCGTTACTGTTAACTCTTGTTCTTCTACACCTTTTTTTCCTACCTCAGGAGTTCCGCAAGGATCCATTCTTGGCCCTTTATTGTTCCTTTTGTTTATTAATGATCTTCCTTCCCTCTTTAATTCACCCTGCCTTTTGTACGCTGATGATCTCAAAATTTTCAGAGTGATTGAATCCGCTAGTGACTGCACCATATTGCAGTGCGATTTGGATACTTTGGCTAACTGGTGCACTGCTAACTCCCTCACTTTGAATGTTGCGAAGTGTCATCAAATGTCTTTCACCCATAAAATATCTCCTTTGCTCTTCTCCTATTGTGTCCTTGGCTCTCCTCTCAATGCTGTTTCTAATATCAAAGACCTTGGCGTGATTTTTGACTGCAAATTAAAGTTCGACTTGCATATTCTTCACGTCACTGCCAGGGCTTCTCGTCTTTCCGGCTTCATCATCAGATCCTCTAAACGTTTTGTTAATCTTTCCACCTCTCTTAATCTGTTTTTTTCTTTTGTCCGTAGTGTTCTTGAATACTGTTGCCAAATTTGGTGTCCACATTATGGATACTTGATCGATGCGGTTGAATCCGTGCAACGCCGATTCACCCGCTCGTTGTTCTATAAGTACAGTATTCCGTATTGTGATTACAGTATGCGCCTCTCCATCCTTCAAATTCCTTCCCTTGAGTCACGCAGAGTGTTCCTCGACGAGTGCCTCCTTTTTAAACTTTTTAAAGGCAGTATATTGGTTGACCCCAGCATTCAACTTTCAGTTAGGGAACTGAGCCGTCTCAATAGAACATTATTTGCCTTTAATGTTGCATTTGCCCGTACGGACACCTATTTCTTTTCCCCCCTCTTGCGTTTGCCTCGTCAGCACAATAGCCTTAACCTTGGTCCTCTGCCTCAAACGTTATCTGTGTTTAAAAATACTTTTAAAAAAAAACCCTAGCGCATCAGAACCGCTAGAAATACTAATGTTCGAAGAACAGTAGAGGATTTGTGCAGATTTTGAGTGTATTGTTATATATTGTTGTTATACTGTTGTTATTGTCTTATATATTATATATTGTACGTATTGTCATATATATTGTTATATATTGTATATTCGCGATGTGAATACTTAATGCAAGCATTTATTGGTACCAAAATAACAAAAACACCTCGTGCTAGCAGTCCTATCTGCCTCACGTTGAAGTCAACCTGCTCTGCGAATTTCGTGTTGATACGATCACTGCATTGGAAGTAATAGGGATACAAAGAAATTTAGGGTTACCATTCGCAAGAGCTTTCAAATTTTCTAGATCTTAGTATTTGGTGTGTATTTTCACTACAAGACCACTACGATTTGAAAATTTTATGATAAAATCGCTTACTAAAGCTATTTCAAAAAATACAAAAACAATCATAGCTGGCAATCCTATCATTGTTTTTCAAAATAGATTTATACTGAATATTGTCTACAATAATTTAAATTTGTCATATGAATTTCGTTATGATACCATGACTGTACTGGAGGCTATAGGGCAAAGAGCTTTATTCAAATAAAATAACATTATATAAAAAAACTTGGTGCAGTTGCACCAATTTTTGACGATTCTAAAAGCATATAGATATATAACTTTGAATGCTTTGCTTTTATATGATGTTTTAGTGCTTTTATTTTTACGACTTCGATGTTTGTCATAAATTATGCTTACCATAGAAGGGGAATGATGCAGATGAATAAACTAATAAACTCGGTTATAGGTTCAAGTAACAAACAATAAAATTTCCAAAGCTCGGAATATTTAAATATCGGTTGCTTATTTTATTGTAAATAGTTTGCTTATGAATAGAAAATGGAAGCATCTGTTGGTGCGATATTTACGAAATTGTCCGGTGCTGGCAATCATGTGCTAGCAGCATGGCTGCTTCACGTTGTGTTAAACACACCCTATGAATTTCGTTTCGATTGAATGTCTGTGCTGTAAGTTATAGGAGTGAATTAAATTTTAGGGTTACCATCGTCCAAACTTTTTAAATTTTTGAAACGTAAATATTTGATGTTATTTGTCATTGCAGGATCATTCCCACTTGGAAATTTTATGACAACATCGCTCGATAAAGAAATGTCAATAAATTACGAAATTCATCATAGCTGGCAACTCTTTCACGGTTTTTCAACAAAATTTCTACAGAATTAGAAACGCAACAAGATATGCTTTTCACACGAATTTCGTTTTGATTTCATCACTGCATCGGAAGTTATAGGGAAAAACCTTTATTTTCCTGAGCAAATTTACAATATTTAAGAGACTAAAATTGCCGTAGCTAGCGTCCATATACTAATTTTTCAACAAAATTTCTATGAAATCTATCTTAGAGTAAGGTTCACCTACTGCGTGAATTTTGTTAAAATCTGGTGGCTAAATCAGAAGCTATAGGCCAAAAACCAGTTTTTTTTCTCAGTGATTTTTCCATATGGCACCACTACCACAGTATTGCCCGTATTGAAAAATCGCTTCTATCAGACCTGGTCCTAATAAATACCAACATGTTCTGTAAATTTCATATTGATCGCATAATCTGATTGTCAGTTCTCGTGAACAGAAGTTTTGGGTGCTGAAAATAGAGGTAATTTGATCACGGGTTGCCGTTCTTGTTTACCGCGGAATTTTTGAAATTTTTATTTGACTTGGTGGACAAAAGTCAAAATTTGTCAACAACTTGAATTTATTTTCAAAAATCAAAAATTTTTCAGGAGACTCGATGATTTGAAGGATTTGTTTTCAGGAGCCTGCTGTAGCTACAGAGTTGCCTGCACAGTCTTGAAAGTTCATTTGTGTTAAATTCTAGTTTACATCAATACGCTCTGCAAATTTCACGATGATCTATTGTTTTTCTTAGAAGTTATGATAAATCGAAATTTGAAAAAAAATCCTTGCCTACTTTTAGGCACTCAGCGCCTACACCTGGCCCGAAATTTTCAATTCTTTATCATAGACAAACTACAAACATAACAAGCTTTCATTCCTAGTACTTTTTTTTAACAAAAATTTACACTGCTTGGAAATATAGGTGTACCTGAAAATTCACTTAAATGCCCGCCGCCGCCAAAATGTTTAAGATATCTGAATTTTAGCAAGTCATGGACCTACCTGTTATATACATCTATGTTCTCCGAAAATTTCAACTCAATCGGATCGGCCACTCCAGAGATTATCTCTCTTAATCATTTTGCTGATATATATATATATATATATATATATATATATATGACGAATTTTCGGCGAAGCGATTTTAATACTAATGTTCTTCGAACATTAGTAATAACGTTATCTCTTATAATCGTAATATATCCTAATTTACTCATTTTGTTTGTTTCTTTTCCGATCGATTTGTATTTATTCGTTTTTGTATTGTTATTCCATTCTGAATTTATTAATTTTCTTGGTTTTCATGTTATTTTCTTATTGATTTTCTTGGTTTTCATATTATTTTCTTTTTCTTACATATTTTATGTACTTGTATTAATTTTTTTATTTTTTACTAATGTTCGAAGAACAATAGTATTAAACTCGTTTCACCGAAAATTCATATTTCTTTATATATATATATATATATGTATCAGCAAAATGATTAAGGGAGATAATCTCTGGAGTGGCAGATCCGATTGAGCTGAAATTTTCGGAGAACGTAGGTGTATATAGTAGGTAGGTCCACGACTTTCTCAAATTCAGATATCCTAAACCTTTTGGCGGCGGCGAGCGTTTTAGTGAATTTTGAGGAACTCCTATATTTCCAAGCAGTGTAAATTTTTGTTAAAGAAAAGTATTGGGAATGAAAACTAATTATGTTCTTAGCTTGTTTATGATAAACAATTGGAAATTTTGAGCCGTGTGTGGGTGCAGAGTGCCTAAAAGTAGGCAAGGATTTTTTTGCAAATTTTGATTTGTCATTACTTGTAAGAAAAACAATGGATCATCATGAAAATTACAGAGCGTATTGATGTTGACTAAAATTTAGCACGTAGAGATTTTCAGCATAAAGCGGGTAACCCTGTAGCTGTGGCAGGGTGCTGAAAAAAAATCCTTCAAATCATTGACCTTCCTGAAAAATTTTTGATTTTTGACAAAAAATTCAAATCTTTGATAAATATTATCCTTTGTCCTTCATCTCAAGATAAAATTTTCAAAATTCCGTTTTGCACAAGAACGGCAACCCATCACCAAATTACCTCTATTTTCAGCACTCAAAAGTTCTGTTCACGAGAACTGACGACCGGATAATTCGATCATAATCAAATTTACAGGATATGTTGGTATTATCTAGGACCAGGTCTGATAGAAGCTATTTTGAAATGCGGGCAACCCTGTGGCAGTGGTGCCATCTTCAAAAATAGGTGAGAAAAAAAACTGGTTTTAGGCCTATAACTTCCGATTCAGCCATCAAATTTGGACAAGATTCATACAGTACTTGGATCTTATCTTAGGTAACATTTGATGAAAATTTGGCTGGAAAATTAGAATAGAGTTGCCAGCTATGGTGATTTTTGTCTCCTAAATCTTGCAACTTTGCTCAGCAAAATAAAGCTTTTTTCCCTATAACTTCCGGTCCAGTGCAGAAATCAAAACGAAGATCACGCAGTAAATGGACCTTAATGTGAACCAAATGTCGTAGAAATTTCGTACCAAAATCATGAAAGGGCTGCCAGCTATGATCATTTTTGTAATTTTGTGAAATTTCTTTACAGAGCGATTATGTCATTAGATTTGCAAAAGGAAATGATCCTGCAATGATAATTAACCACAAATATTAACGCTTTAAAAATTTGAAAAGTTTTGAGGGTGGCAACCCTAAAATTCTTTTCACCCGTATAACTTCCAGCGCAGTGATTCAATCGAAACGAAATTTACTGGTTGGGTTTAACTTAACGTAAAGCAGATTTTGTATGTATTTTGCTTTGCTGCTGACACAGGCTAACCAGCATTAGCCATTTCCGTAAATATTGCACCAACAAATGCTTCAAATTACGTTCTCATATGCAAAGCATTTGCAATAAAAATAAGGAATCAATTTTTAAATTTTCCGAGTTTTGAACGTTTTTCGGATGGCAGCCTCAAACAACGTTTAACCGCTGAAACTTTCGATGAAATCCTGCGATGAGAACGAAATTCAAAGGATAAGTTGATTTGAGTATGAGCTTGTTATGGTAAACTTATTACTGCTTCGTTCGGAAAGTGTTGCCAGCACTGAACATTTACATCATTTGTGTTAGAGTTGAGTTTTGTTGCTTTGGATAAGAAATGGTTGATATGATTCTACACAACAGTGTATTAAGTCTTTCCACACTTTTTTGTCCCTCAAAGACAATTTCTTCGAAAATTAGTTTTCTAGCGGTTCAGGTGCGCTAGAGTTTTTTTTCATATACTTGTATTTATTCTTATTTTTTTTCTTCTTGTCTAATCAATAATTGAATTTGTTCTGTGGATTAAGACACTAAATAAATAAATAAATAAATAAATAAAATACAGAGGTTCTATTAAAAAACCTAGAAGAAAACCTAGGAGCGCAATACAAAATTGAGTGTACCAAGGAGAAATTGCCTCGACTGATGATAAGAGGCCTCCAACAAAAATACAGCACGCAAGAGCTGAAAGAAGAAATAATCAGTCTAAACCATAACATAGACATTAATGATAAATTTGAGGTGGTACATATGAGGCAGGCAAAAAAAAACAAATAAATGGATAGCTTTTGTGGAGGTTGGTGGGAAGCTATTTGAAAGAATGGTGAATCAATACATCAATATCAATTTCGGCTCCCATTACGTTGTTGAAGACCACAACGTAATGCGATGTTTTAAATGTCAAGAATTCGGCCATAAATCCCAAACATGCCAGGCAAAGGAAGTGTGTGCTAAATGTGCTGGTAACCATCTTACCCATGCATGTACAGTATCTTCTTTAAAATGCAATAATTGCATAACTATGGATATTAGATCAACAGCAAACGAAAAAAATTGTCTTTTAAACATTTTCTACGCAAACGTTAGAAGCATTCGTAATAAAACTGACGACATCAATATTTATTTATGTTCCAACAAAAAGATCGATGTTGTAGTTCTTAATGAAATATGGATATATAGCAACGAACAGGAACTCTATACGCCGAGAGGATATACAGGCTATTTCTGCACAAGACAATCGGGCCGTGGAGGAGGCACAGCAATATTTGTGAAGTCAAACATTCGCTCAAAGCTTGTCAGCATGTCTGATAAATTTAACACTATAGTAGTTGAGCTTGCACTTAGTTCAGGAAAAATTAACATTGGCACATTTTATAAAGCGCCAAATGAAGAAGACCATCTCTTTCTCAATCATATCGACGAATTCTATTCGACTATCGAGAAATTAATCACTGTAGCAGATACAAATATTGATATTTTAACATCTTCTGCGATATGCCGCGAATATCTCGATATAATTGCGACAAATAATGGAGTTGTATTTAACAAGACAAAGCCAACACGCATCACTTTGACGTCCAAAACACTACTCGATCATGTTATCATAAAACATCCAAACATGAGTGAACGTATGTCTTACAATGATGACGACTGGCCCGGCTTAGACCATAAAGTAATCAACTTATCCATAAAAAATCTCGTCAAAGCTAAAATACGGCCTAAGAAAATATCGATGAGCAGAACCAATAATAAAGATTTCTTAAGGAACTTCATAGATAGTCTCCAAGGGTCTCCAACTTCGGACTTTGATGAGCTAATTGAGATGATAACCGAAGCTAAGGTTAAAGCAACAACAACGAAACAAGTTCGTGTTTGAGTACAATCTTGGATTACTAGGAATGTAATTGATGCTGCAAATCGAAAACGAACTGCTTACAAAAAATACAAAGCAGATCCAAACTCCACGTCCAAGAAGCAGATCTATTTATCTATGAAGAAGGAATCGAATCGAGCTATCATGGAGGCCAAAAAACTTTTCTACAGAAATAAGTTTGAAGCTTCAGCCGGAAATACCTCCAGATATTGGCAACTAGTAAATGAGCTCTTGTCTAAACAACAGAACAAATCTTCAACGTGCATAGAAGAACTGTTGATAAATGGAACATCCATTACAGACCCCGAAGAAGTAGCACAGCAGTTAAACAACTTCTTCGCTACCATTGGAACACTTGTCACCGAGCAACTGCAACGTTCATCACGCTCGAGTATTCATATTGAGCCTAATATATGCACTTCAATTCACTTGCGTCTCACGGGTCCTGTTGAAATATCTGAAATAATCGACAACCTTAAATCAAAGGTTTCTCCTGGTCTGGATAGTATAACATCGGAGGATATAAAATTTCTGAAAAATCATATTTTGGAGCTTCTAACTACAATAATAAATAAGCACCTAGCAGCTGGTACATTCCCTGATTGTCTTAAACTGGTGAAAATCACTCCAATCTTCAAAGGAGGTGATCCAGCGGATCCATCAAATTATCGCGCAATAGCTGTCACAAGTGTCCTAAGTAAAATATTTGAAAGAGTCATTCAAAAACAATTGCTTCAATTTATTAAGACTAACTCCATTTTGACGCCAATTCAATATGGCTTTCAAGAAAACAGTAGTACACTAGCAGCGACATTAGATGCAATACATTTCATCAACAATGGATTGGATAAGGGCGACTATGTAGCGGCAATCTTCGTGGATCTGAAAAAGGCCTTTGACACCATCAACCACGAAATCCTGCTTCAGAGGCTCGAAATATACGGAATCCATCACAACTTTAAGCTGTTAATAAAGGATTATCTGTTCAACAGGCGTATTATTAAAGCTAACAATATGCACAAAAGTCAGAAATGCACTATAAACATCGGCGTTCCTCAAGGATCAATCCTTGGGCCATTACTGTTTCTACTGTACATTAACAGCGTACAGGACATTTATCTGTTGGGAAAAATACTTTTATTTGCTGATGACACACTACTGCTGTATTCCGGTAAAAAACGAATTAATTCTCCAGCAAAATATAAATGATGACCTAGGAAAATATTGGAATTGGCTCGAACAAAGTAAATTAATAATAAACATCCAAAAGACTAAATATTTAGTATTCCAACAAAAAAACAAGCAGCAAATTAATCCGTCATTACAAATCAATGGAATACAATTGGAAAAGGTCAAGTCAATTAGATACTTAGGACTAACTTTAGATGAGAAAATGTCTTGGCTACAACATATCAATAACATCAGACTTAAAGTAGCGCCTATGATAGGAATCCTAAAAAAATATGATTTTTTATCTCTCAACATCAAACTTGACATTTTCAATGCTTTTATTTTGTCGAACATCTCTTATGGAGCAATTTTGTGGAAGCAAACATCGAAACAAAACATCGATTTGATCGGAAGACTAATCACTAAGGCTATCAAGACTATATACAAAATGCCAACTTTGACTCCAAGCTTACATGTGTATCGTGAAACAGGACTACTAAGCATACAACAAATAATGTGTCTTGAACAAGGAAAGCTAATATTTAAGATACTTATCAAAAAACTCAAATGGCCATATGCTATAAGAAATGTTGGAGAAATAACTCAGACAGCCACAAGATCGGCGAATAACCTGGCGATCAAAAAAGCTAGGACAGATCGTTTGAAAATGGATCCAGTGCAACAGTCTTTGGCTTATTACAACACCTTACCTGAGGATATAAGAAATTCAGCGAATTTGGTAAAATTTAAGGAAAATCTACGATCATTCCTTTTACAAAGATAATGAAGACGCCAACCAGAGTTTTTCCTAAACTTTTCTCTGGGCATAAGTCTTGACGACAAGAAACAGGCGATATCATCTGAAGACGATAGTTTATAATGAAGTGCTTTCCCTTATACCAATATTTTATTGTCTGGGAAGTACGAAGTTAACATATATTGAGGAGAATTGATGCACACGGACCGTGCATTTTGATTGAGTGATGGAGAGAGTGGAAGGAAGGAGGTAAAAAAAAAATAAAAAAAAAAATAAAAAACTCTAGCGCACCTGAACCGCTAGAAACACTAATGTTCGAAGAACAGTAGAAGAATCGTGCAGGTTTTGAGTGCATATTCCACCACATGAGCTGCTTATTACGGCCAAACTGTTTCAAATGCCACGTTTTACTTTGGTCTCAAGAATGCATTATAACTCATATGGTAGAAGGTTTCAGATATTACCATTGGCATGGGTTTCAAAGTTTATGAAAGAAAAACACTTGTTAATTATATTCGTTATCAGTTGCTTATTTCACCAAACTTTGAAAGCAGCATCTCATATAACACCAATGAAGAAAATGCTCAGTGCCTGCAGCACTGTAACTGAAGTTGGCGTTTGGGGCTGCGATCCGAAAAATTTGCAGAACTTTGGGAATTGAAACATTGGTTATTTATTTTCATTGTAAATGTTTCCGGTATGAATACTAACTGTAAGCATTTATTGAGACAAAAGTAGCACAACCGACTCGTGCTGGCAACCTTCTGCCAGTATCAAAGCCAAGAATATATCACATCTGCTTCACGTTGTTATATTACATTCGAAGTTATAGGAGTATAAGGAAATTGAGGGTTACCTGCATTGAGTCTTTTCAAATAATCGAAAGCTTAATATTTGCTGTTTACTGTCACTACAATATCATTACCATTTGAAAATTCTACGATAAAACCGCTTAGTAAAGATATTGCAAACAAACACAAAACCAACAATAGCTGGCAACCCTATCGTGGCTTTTCAACCAAATTTGGCCCGAATAATGCTTATAATAGGTTCCGTTAATTGTATGAAATTCGTATTGATTTCATGACTGCACTGGCAGCTATAGGGCAAAAAGTTTTATTTTCCTGAGCGAATTCTCAAAACCAAAGACACCAAAATTACCATGGCTGGCAGCACCAATCGAATTTTTCAACCAAATTTCTACCAAACAGAGTTTGGAGTAAGGTGCAGCTACTGCGTAAATTTCATGAAAATCTGGTTACTATTCACATTTCATAGGGCAAAAAGCAGTTTTTTTTTCTTTGTAATTTTTCAAGTTGGCACCACTGGCACAGAGTTGCCCCCAATTCAAAATCGCTTCTATCAGATCTGGTTCTACTTAAGTTCAATGCATTCTGTAAATTTCAATGGTATCTGATTATTGGTTCGTGAATTCCCGTGAACAGAAGTTTTTGATGCTAAAAATATGGGTTAACTGGGAGAGGGTTACCGTTCTTGTCCGACATGAGATTTCCAAAGTTTACCTTTGAACGTGTAGATAAAGCATAAGATTTGTATACAGACTGGTTTTATTGTAAGAAATGGACATTTTTAGGATATTCGATGATTTGAATGTTTTCACTACCAAATTTTTATTTTTTAAAATTTAAGACACCAAAATTATCATAGCTGGCAGCTCCAACCGAACTTTTCAACCAAATTTCTACCAAACGTGGTTTAAAGTAAGATCCACCTACTGTGTGAATTTCGTCAAAATCGAACGATTCAATCAGAATTTATAGGGCTAAAAACTGTTATCTTTTTTAGTGATTTTTCAAGATGGCACCACTGGCACAGAATCGCTTGCATTTCAAAATTACTTCTATCAGACTTGGTCCTAGCTAAGACCAATACATTCTGCAAATTTCAAATAATTCTGCTTTTTGGATCGTGAGTTTCCGTGAACAGAAGTTTTTGATGCTAAAAATATAGGTAAATTGGGCAAGGGTTACCAGGCGTGCCCGTTATACCATATCAAATTTTATTTTTTGCCGATGTTAACAAAGCACGAAATTTACATATGAGTGGCTTTTTTTTGAAGAAACGGCATTTTTTCAAGAGAAACGATAATTTGAAAGTTTTCACTTTCAGTGCCTGCCCTAGCTACAGGGTTGCCAGCACGCTCATCAAAAGCTACACAAATTTACAACTAAATAATACCAATATGTTCTGAAAATTGGGTAATGATCGAAAAGCTCTGTCAAAAGTTATCGCAATTTAAAAATTTTCAATTTTTCCCGATCTCTTTTTAGGCACCCAGCGCACACATGGGGTTAAAAAATTCCAAAAAATTATCCGATTCACATGTAAAACACGTTCGAAATTTATTTTGTTAACTTTATTTTTGCAAAACTTATTTGTGTACGGAATAATAGGTATAATAAAAATATCACTAAAATGGCCGCCGGCGCCAAAGGGTTAAAGATTTTTAACTTTTTGTGAGACCTGGCACTATTCTGCATATACACCAATGTGTCCTAAAAATTTCAGCTCAATCGGATGGCGCGTTCCTGAGATTTTTTCACTGAAATTTTCTGATGATATATATATATATATATATATATATATATATATATAGAAATATGAATTTTTGGCCAAAGTGATTTTAATACTAATGTTCTTCTTCGAACATAAGTTATAAGAAAAAAATGTAGTTTTGAGTTGAGTTGAGTTAGAGAGTGAGTTGAGGAGGGTTGGATTAAGAATAATTGTATTATTTTGATTTTTGACCAAATTTCTACCAAACGTGGCTTAGAGTTAGGTCCAGCAATTGTGTGAGTTTCGTCAAAATCGAACGATTCAATCAGAATTTATAGGGCTAAAAACAGTTATCTTTTTTAGTGGTTTTTCAAGATGGCACCACTGGCACAGAAACACCCGCATTTCAAAATCACTTCTATCAGACCTGGTCCTATTTAAGATCAATACATTCTGTGAATTTCAAATAATTCTGCCCATCGGATCGTGAGTTTCCGTGAACAGAAGTTTTTGATGCTAAAAATATAGGTAAATTGGGCAAGGGTTACCAGGCGTGCCCGTTATACCATATCTTTTTTTTTTTGGTTATGTAAACAAAGCACAAGATTTCCATATGAGTGGCTTTTTTTTGAAGAAACGGCATTTTTTCAAGAGAGACGATGATTTGGAGGTTTTCACTTTCAGTGCCTGCCCTAGCTACAGGGTTGCCAGCACGCCCATTAAAAGCTACACAAATCTACAACTAAGTAACATCAATATGTTCTGAAAATTTCGTAATGATTGAATAGCTCTGTCAAAAGTTATCGCAATTTAAAAATTTTCAAATTTTCCCGTCCTCTTTTTAGGCACCCAGCGCACACATGGGGTTAAAAAATTCCAAAGCATTATCCGATTCATATGTAAAGCACGTCAGAAATTTATTTCGTTAACTTTATTTTTGCAAAAATTATTTGTGCACGAAATAATAGGTATATTAAAAATATCACTTAAATGGCCGCCGGCGCCAAAAGGTTAACAATAACTGACATTTAAAGAGACTTGGACCTATTCTGCATATACACCAATGTATCCTGAAAGTTTCAGCTCAATCGGATGGCGCGTTCCCGAGATTATCTCACTGAAAGTTTTTGATGATA
>OZ022264.1:108307731-108420231 GCA_963978885.1 Nemotelus pantherinus | reverse complement strand
TATATATATATATATATATATATATATATATATATATATATATATATATATATATATATATATATATATATATATATATATATATATATATATATATATATATATATATAGAAATATGAATTTTTGGCCAAAGTGATTTTAATACTAATGTTCTTCTTCGAACATTAGTAAAAAAAAGTTGAGTTCCAAAGCGCAAGCCACGACAGTGAGTCGAAGATCCGAGTCGCTACACTTGGGGAGGAAGTTCGACTTTTGAAACAAAAATTGTAAGTTGAAACTGTTAGCTGTTCGTAGAGAGCTTCACTACATTATTGCTATTTTAAACAGGGAAAGTACCGATGATCGGTTGCAAAAGGAAGTTGAAACTAAACTGCAGTATAAAATGGAGTCAGAAAAAAACAAATACTCCTTGGAAAATATGACTACAAACTTGCGTGGCATTTTTACAGAAGGACAAATAAGGAAGCTTAGTGAACCAAAAAAATATATAAAATGGTCGGAGGAGGATATATCCAAAGCCATAGTCATATACGCTACAGGAGCTAGAGCCTATAAGCTGCTCATTAAAAAATGCTATCCGTATCCTTCAATAAGGACTCTCCAGAGGTGGTGTGAGAGAGTCCAAATGCAGTCAGGATTTCTTACCGTAGTGACACAAATCATGCGGAACTCCGAACTCAATCGCCATATGAGGGTATGTGTCCTGTCATTCGATGAAATGAAAATTAAAGCCACTTACTGCTATGACAAAGCACAGGATCAAACTTAAAAGCCAGCAAATTATGTGCAAGTAGCTATGATTAGAGGCTTGTTCGGGAATTGGAAACAGCCTATATTTTATGGTTTTGACTGCAGAATGACAAAAGCAGTACTGCTGGATGTGATAAAAGCTGTTGAGTCATGCGGGTTTGCAATTCATGCCATCGTTAGCGATTTAGGAGCTGGAAATCGCGTACTTTATGAGGAGCTAGATGTATCATAAACAAAACCATGGTAATTAGTAATGCTTTTCAAGTTTTGACATAAAACGTACATATACATTTTTCAAAGGATTGCTAACCCAACTCATTATGAGAGAAACATATATGTATTTGCTGACGTGCCACATCTTATAAAACTCATCAGAAATCATTTCATTGATAGAGGGTTTATCATGCCTGATGGGACTCATTTAAAAAAAGCGGTTGTAGAAAAAACCTTAAACTGTAGCACCGGCGATCTTTCAATCACTCGCAAACTTTCACATAGTATGCTGAACGTGAAAGGTGTTGAGAGACAGAAGGTAAAATTTGCAACCAAGCTATTATCGCATACTACTGAAATGGCTATAAAGAGGACTGCATCTTTAGGACATCTCGAAAATGAAAACTGGTTACAATGCTCAGATTTTATTAAGAAGGTATTTTTTAACTATTAATGGAACTGCATGCAAAGTTACCTTCAATTTACGTTTTCAGTCGTGTGAAATGTCATACTGATGTAACTAAAACCTCTATAGGTGAACGATTGGTTTGATGTTTTGAATGTCCGTGTTCCATCCACTGACACTAGAGATCGGATGAAAGCATTTGGAATGAAGATGGAAGTCCAACAACCAATTGTAACAAGCATGAGTAATATAATGCGCGACTTTCGAGTGGCTGGAAGTAAAAGCATGTTACCGTTCCAAAAAGGTATCAATGCATTAATTCGACCGTGTGTTCTTGTGTGTTAGCTAACGCATTGCTTAGGTATTATACAAACCAATACAGTTCTTCCTTTGCTGTTTGAAGACCTAAAAAAACGGTATGGGACAAAATATATACTGACTCATAGGCTGAATCAAGATGTCCTGGAAAACTTTTTGTCTGTTATACGGAGTAAAAGTGGCCTTCACGATCATCCAGACCAGCTTGAATTTCAGCATCGGCTGCGAAGCTATATAGTGGGCCATAATAATCGTGCTTTTGTTGGTGAAACAAATGTTACCGAAGACAATACACCGGACTTAGAACCTACTTTATCAGGTAAGACACTTCAAAATACACCGCAGCTATAGCACTTTATTGATTTTTATATATTCAGCTAACATTTTGAGCCGCTTGAACTGTCCAACGCAATTTGAAGAGAATGAAATATGTACAGATCGGGAAATGAATGACCTCCAATATGACGGGCTAGAAAATTTAGCAGGTTTTATTTGCCATAAATTTAAAAATATTTCTCCCGATATTTCAATGACAAATCGTGGTCTTGGGTGAGACGACTATCAGAAGGAGGTCTTGCAGAGCCGACAGAGTTCATGGAAAAAATTAAACTCCTTGAGGTATTATTCGAAAATTTTAACCCTGAAAATTCTTTGTTTGACAATATATTCATGCCATTGGTCATTCCAAACAACCACGACACTTTCGTGGAAAACAAATTCCTCTCCCGTATTATTCAAACCAAAAAGGTTAGATGACAAGCAAAATCTGGACTCAAATAATCAAAGCATTTGACGAGGATGTAACCAGAAATCATAGAAAAGCTGTCCTTTTATAGGCAATGCTGCTTGTCATAAATTTGACGAAGAAGTTCAGTTGAAAAGTATAAAAATTGTTTTTTTTTTACCAACCAATACGACAGCACTTATTCAACCATTGGATCACCCGGACCTTCAAAGCTTACTACCGACAGCAAATAGTTCGAAAGTAAATTTTGGCTATTGGACAAGACTCTTGTAATCAGAGTTGTGGAAAAATCTTAGATATATTATAAGCAATCAACTTGATAAAAAAATGTTGGTGTTTATTTACACCGAACACTATTCAAAACTGCTTTCGTAAGGCTGGATTTGATCAGTAATCTTTGCAGGAAATGAATGAAGTCCAAGAGGAAATTATTCAATTACCAATGCCGGAGGATTCATTCAATAAACTTTTAGCTTGTGTCCATAATTTGTATTGATATGGAGAGTTAAACGAAGATTAAATAATCAATGAAAATGTAAATGATTCTGATAATGAATAGATCATCGAAGAAATCGCCAGAGAGACAACTACAGCTACACTTCAGGACGCATTGATTTCTTTTTCTACAATCAGGCGACATACATATGATGAATAAAAGGGCCGATCTATCATCTATAGACGAAATGAAAGATGTTCTAATCAAATGTTGAGGCGAAAAACTTATTCATAGCAAAATATCTGACTTCTTTCAAAATTAAAATTAAACTACATATGTACACATTACGCTAAAATTTTGAAAAAATATTAATATTTTGTGTAATTTATTCAATGATTTACTCATGAAAAGATTAAATTTTGTTTTAGTGTTTTTCATATGAATAAATATCTCATTATTTTTTAAAGATTGTTTCATTTACTGTTGACTTTTAGAATAGAAAAAATTCCAAATTCAATATAGCACTGATAAGTGCACAACACGGATAAGTGCACAAAATTCATATAGATCATCGATGTGTACTTATCCGTGCTCTACTGTATATATATATATATATATATATATATATATATATATATATATATATATATATATATATATATATATATATATATATATATATATATATACATATATATATATATATATATATATATATATATATATATATATATATATATATATATATAAATATATAAATATATATATATATATATATATATATATATATATATATATATATATATATATATATATCTATATATATATATATATATATATATATATATATATATATATATATATATATATATATAAGTGGAGAATGGAGAGTTCCTTCATTGTTTTGCTACTTAATTTGTCCGCAATTTCGATTTTTCGTTGTATAGTCAATGTAACTAATTTCCTTCTGGATGCCATTACACCGCAATAAAAGATAAATAATAAATAATCGCAATAAACTTATTGGAATAAAAATATCAAAGGAACTCACGAAAACTGGTAAGTTTCCGTGGTTTTCTTATTTTTTCGCGAATTGTCGAAGCTGATATCGAGATAAGTAGAAGAAACATTCTGTGTTTCCAGAATTTATCATACGACGTTAAAGCAAGGTTTTCGCTTATTTCCCTCAACAAGCCTTTGATAAAGAAAAAAACCCTAGCGCATCAGAACCGCTAGAAATACTAATGTTCGAAGAACAGTAGAGGATTTGTGCAGATTTTGAGTGTATTGTTATATATTGTTGTTATACTGTTGTTATTGTCTTATATATTATATATTGTACGTATTGTCATATATATTGTTATATATTGTATATTCGCGATGTGAATACTTAATGCAAGCATTTATTGGTACCAAAATAACAAAAACACCTCGTGCTAGCAGTCCTATCTGCCTCACGTTGAAGTCAACCTGCTCTGCGAATTTCGTGTTGATACGATCACTGCATTGGAAGTAATAGGGATACAAAGAAATTTAGGGTTACCATTCGCAAGAGCTTTCAAATTTTCTAGATCTTAGTATTTGGTGTGTATTTTCACTACAAGACCACTACGATTTGAAAATTTTATGATAAAATCGCTTACTAAAGCTATTTCAAAAAATACAAAAACAATCATAGCTGGCAATCCTATCATTGTTTTTCAAAATAGATTTATACTGAATATTGTCTACAATAATTTAAATTTGTCATATGAATTTCGTTATGATACCATGACTGTACTGGAGGCTATAGGGCAAAGAGCTTTATTCAAATAAAATAACATTATATAAAAAAACTTGGTGCAGTTGCACCAATTTTTGACGATTCTAAAAGCATATAGATATATAACTTTGAATGCTTTGCTTTTATATGATGTTTTAGTGCTTTTATTTTTACGACTTCGATGTTTGTCATAAATTATGCTTACCATAGAAGGGGAATGATGCAGATGAATAAACTAATAAACTCGGTTATAGGTTCAAGTAACAAACAATAAAATTTCCAAAGCTCGGAATATTTAAATATCGGTTGCTTATTTTATTGTAAATAGTTTGCTTATGAATAGAAAATGGAAGCATCTGTTGGTGCGATATTTACGAAATTGTCCGGTGCTGGCAATCATGTGCTAGCAGCATGGCTGCTTCACGTTGTGTTAAACACACCCTATGAATTTCGTTTCGATTGAATGTCTGTGCTGTAAGTTATAGGAGTGAATTAAATTTTAGGGTTACCATCGTCCAAACTTTTTAAATTTTTGAAACGTAAATATTTGATGTTATTTGTCATTGCAGGATCATTCCCACTTGGAAATTTTATGACAACATCGCTCGATAAAGAAATGTCAATAAATTACGAAATTCATCATAGCTGGCAACTCTTTCACGGTTTTTCAACAAAATTTCTACAGAATTAGAAACGCAACAAGATATGCTTTTCACACGAATTTCGTTTTGATTTCATCACTGCATCGGAAGTTATAGGGAAAAACCTTTATTTTCCTGAGCAAATTAACAATATTTAAGAGACAAAAATTGCCGTAGCTAGCGTCCATATACTAATTTTTCAACAAAATTTCTATGAAATCTATCTTAGAGTAAGGTTCACCTACTGCGTGAATTTTGTTAAAATCTGGTGGCTAAATCAGAAGCTATAGGCCAAAAACCAGTTTTTTTTCTCAGTGATTTTTCCATATGGCACCACTACCACAGTATTGCCCGTATTGAAAAATCGCTTCTATCAGACCTGGTCCTAATAAATACCAACATGTTCTGTAAATTTCATATTGATCGCATAATCTGATTGTCAGTTCTCGAGAACAAAAGTTTTGGGTGCTGAAAATAGAGGTAATTTGATCACGGGTTGCCGTTCTTGTTTACCGCGGAATTTTTGAAATTTTTATTTGACTTGGTGGACAAAAGTCAAAATTTGTCAACAACTTGAATTTATTTTCAAAAATCAAAAATTTTTCAGGAGACTCGATGATTTGAAGGATTTGTTTTCAGGAGCCTGCTGTAGCTACAGAGTTGCCTGCACAGTCTTGAAAGTTCATTTGTGTTAAATTCTAGTTTACATCAATACGCTCTGCAAATTTCACGATGATCCATTGTTTTTCTTAGAAGTTATGATAAATCGAAATTTGAAAAAAAATCCTTGCCTACTTTTAGGCACTCAGCGCCTACACCTGGCCCGAAATTTTCAATTCTTTATCATAAACAAACTACAAACATAACAAGCTTTCATTCCTAGTACTTTTTTTTAACAAAAATTTACACTGCTTGGAAATATAGGTGTACCTGAAAATTCACTTAAATGCCCGCCGCCGCCAAAAGGTTTAAGATATCTGAATTTTAGCAAGTCATGGACCTACCTGTTATATACATCTATGTTCTCCGAAAATTTCAACTCAATCGGATCGGCCACTCCAGAGATTATCTCTCTTAATCATTTTGCTGATATATATATATATATATATATATATGACGAATTTTCGGCGAAGCGATTTTAATACTAATGTTCTTCGAACATTAGTAACAATGAGGATAAATTTCTAGATCAATAAATTTGTATGCTAAAAACGATGTATTTATGTATTTTGATAAAAGATTTTTCATATAGAAAAGGCCATGTGTAGAATTTAATATATATGAATGACTTAGTGCCAAATAATATGTACACTTACACGTGTTGTGTACTTAACCGTGTTGCACTTATCCGACCATAAATGCATGAAAATTAACCAAAAAATATCGGTGATTTAACTTTCTGTGCACTTATGCGTATTTTGCACTTAAGCGTGTTGTACTTATACGTGCTCTACTGTATATATATATTTAGTGACATTTTAAATATACCTATTTTTCTGTCAACAAATAACGTTTACAACAACAAAGTTTGAATTAAATTTCAACCGAGTTCTAAACGTGAATATGATAATATTTTTGAAATGTTTAACCCTATGTGTGCGCTGGGCGCCTAAAATGAGATTGGAAAAATTTGAAAATTTTCGAATGGCGATAACTTTTGACCAGATTATTCGATCATTATAAAACCTCAAGAACATATTGATATTACTAAGCTATAGACTAATTAAGTTTTTTTTATGAACTTGCTGGCAACCCTTCAGGTACGCCAGGCGTTGAAAATTAAAACCTTCAAACCATCGACTCTAATGAAAAATTTTCGTTTTTTACAGTAAAAACCAACTGATTTAAAAATTTTAAGCATTGTTAATATAATCAAAGCAAAACTATTGAAATTACACATCGGACAAGAACGGCCATCCCCCTCCAATTCACCTATATTTTAAGCATCAGAAAACTTCTGCTCACGCGAACTAATGACTTTATCACCAGATACAGTTCAAATTCACAGAATATATTTGTATTAAGTAAGACTAAGTCTGATAGAAGCAATTTAGAAATGCGGGCAACTCTCTGCCAGTGGTGCCATCTTGAAAAATTATTAAGAAAAAAAAACTACTTATTGCCCTATGAATTCCGATTCAGCTATCAAATCGTCATCAAATTGACACAGTAGCTGAAACTGACTCTATGCCGTTGTTGGTAGAAATTTGGCTGCAAAATTCGGTTGGTCCTGCCAGCTTCAGTAATTTCGATTTCTTGGATTTTGAAAATTCGCTCAGCAAAACAAAACTTTTGCCCTTTAACTTGGAGTGGAAGTTAAAGTGCAAAAAAAAGCCTTCAGACGAAATTTGGTTAAAAAACCATGATAGAGCTGCCAGCTATAGTTGGTTTTTTGCAATTTGCAATATCTTTATTCGGTGATTTTATCGTGTAATTCTAAACGGTTATGATCTTGTAGTGACAATATACAACAAATATTAAGTTCTCGAGAATTTGAAAACTTTTGCGACTGGGAGCCCTTAATTTCTTTGTATCACTATTACTTCCAATGCAGCCATCAGATCAGCACGAAATTCGCCGAGTATGTTGATTTCAATGTGGAGCAGGTATGATATATTTTTGGCTTTGATGCTAGCGAAGTGTTGCCAATGCGAGGTGTTTTTTGCTATTTTCGTATCTATAAATGCTTGCATTATGTATTAATATCGCGAACATTTGCAGTGAAAATAAGTTACCAATTTTTCGGTCCCAAACATCTTTCGTTTTTTGATCCCAAACATACTTGTTTTCCTGTAACTTTCGATGAAATGATCGGATTAAATCGAGATTGATTGAGTTATTTGATTTTGACGTGAGACAATTGTGGGAGACTTTTAGTTGCAGTGGTGGTAAAGTGTTGCAGGCATTGAGCATTTTCTTTATTTATGTTATATTATGCTGTTTTCAAAGTTTCGCAGTGTTAGATTTTCTTAAATCTTCAAATTCATGCAAGTGGAAGTCGTGAAATTCTTTTCACCGTATGAATTTAAATGCATTGTTAAGATCAAAGTGGTTGTGCACTGGAAACAGGTTGGTGCACGTGTAGTAGAATATGGATTCAAAATCTGCACGATTCTTCTATTACTTTACGAACATGTAGCGAATTTGATTGATGAGGAATGGCCTTAGCACAACTTAGAACCAGACCGAAGTCCAGAACCAAGAGTGCTAAGGTCAAAAAGTGGAATGGCTCATGCCATTCAAGAGGCAAAACAAAAAAAAGAATTGCCCCGAGAGCAGGGTGCCCTAGAAATGGCCGTGAAGGCCCCTCGTCCGCATTAGCGGAGCACCCTTTAACCAACCCCGACGGATGCTGGGGTGCCGCTTTGCTAGCTCGCTGCGGCTGGGGTGGGTTCTTTAAACAAATGGGGATGGTTGGCTCTCAAGAAACGGGATGCTACGTATATTCATCCGTCATGAATTGTAGCCGCAAACTGGTATATAAAATACACAGGGACCAAAAGGGGGCATAGCTCCGTAAAGAAAACCACCCAGGCTCTCCCTGACCCCGATGGTCTGGGGTCCTCTAACATCGGGGGCCCGGGGCTGTCTGCCTCACCCGGGTTCCTTGTAAAGGAGAGGTAGCATATTATCCTGTTTTTCCCGTTTTAGATTTTCAATTTTCTGGCTCCGTGCGTTGTCACGAGCACTGGGTCTGCTTAGTCAGCCCATGTTGCAGAGCCTGGGTGGTTTCCTTTACGGAGCAATGCCCCCTTTTGGTCCCTGTGTATTTTATATACCAGTTTGCGGCTACAATTCATGACGGATGAATATACGTAGCATCCCGTTTCTTGAGAGCCAACCATCCCCATTTGTTTAAAGAACCCACCCCAGCCGCAGCGAGCTAGCAAAGCGGCACCCCAGCATCCGTCGGGGTTGGTTAAAGGGTGCTCCGCTAATGCGGACGAGGGGCCTTCACGGCCATTTCTAGGGCACCCTGCTCTCGGGGCAATTCTTTTTTTTGTTTTGCCTCTTGAATGGCATGAGCCATTCCACTTTTTGACCTTAGCACTCTTGGTTCTGGACTTCGGTCTGGTTCTAAGTTGTGCTAAGGCCACTCCTCATCAATCAAATTCGCTACAAATGGCGCCCAACGTGGGGCCCGAAACTTGTTTTGGGCAACCCACACCACAGTGAGAAAATACTCATGAGTTTCGACTCATACTCCCCTTAAGACTTCACGTCTTTAAATCCTTATAATTCCATTCTCACTAGCAGGTCTTTGAATCGCCTCCTTTGCGATTCGATATACTTCGTTCGAGAGAACAAACCCCTTGAATTAAGACCTGCATCGCTCGCTCTTTCCTTACTAGCCGCAAACATCCTTCCCAATCCTTTCCTTTTAAAATCATTTCCTTTTAGCTTACCTCTTGGGCAGCTTCCTGTTGTGTTGTCTTTATGAGTTTTTTTGACTCTGGGTGCAACCTGGAGGTTGGCCGCGGATAACAGGTTGTGGTGGTTTACCGCCGCTCCTGTCCCGGTCAACCGAAGGGCCCCTGCCCCACTTTATGTTGGGAAGCTGTCCCAAATTTTTGATTCCTTGTTGTCTTGACCCAGCTTCGGCTTTTGGCTTGGGTTTGGTTCAAGCTGTGGTGGATTACGTGGGGTTGGCGTGGTGCCACCTACACGTCCCTGCAGCTTGGCCAGGCTTGAACCATTTGCTGAAGTTGAGTCAAGCAGCAACTTAGTTGTTTTTGGTCCTTGCTCCTCTCTTTTCGAGGAATTTCGGGTGAGAGAAACAGTCTCCCATACTGGGCGGTACCCTTCAGGAACCGACCCGAGTTAAATTTTTTCACTTACAAATTTCAATCGTAAATATTTTCACAATCACACATTCACTTCACTTTGACAATTTTCAATTAAAAACATTGTTCCACGTTCTAACCTTTCATAATTAAAATTTCAACTTCTTGCGTTTTTTTTGAAATCAAAAGCCAGCCAGCCAGCGGACCTGAATTGGGGAGGAACGGATCGGGTTCCGTCTAGTAAGAAGGCCATCTCTTGAAAATTAAAATTTTGATAAAATTAAAATTTGATCCTAACTTGGGAAACTTAAAACTTTTTGAAAATTTGTATTTTTTTTTTGAATTTACATTTTTCCATTCTAATTCTAGCCATTTGGCTTTAAGATCTTTATACTATTGATAAGTTAGTCACACCACTGGTGTGCACCCACTTATATATATATTTTATATATATTTTTGAATTTTTGGCATTTTTGCCCTATTAGCTGTTAAGATTTTTCTCTTTGAAAGAGTTAGTCACACCCTGTTGTGCACTGGGTTGCTATTTGAATTTGCAGCAACTCCACTTAGTTATAAGCGTATTAACTCGTTAGTCACGTTAACGTGCAAAACCTAATTGGAATTTTCACTTTTCTTAGAAATCTTTTCATAAACTGACAATGCCACTGCGTCACAGTAGTGAGGATCTGTCTGGCACCACAGTGGAGGCTCAGTGCTTCATATGCCAGCAGTCATTCGCTGCTGCCCAGGTTACGTACACCACAAAATGTGGTCATACATTTCACGAAACGTGCCTGGAGCAATGGCTTCAAAATCATACCGATTGCCCGCTGTGCCGTGGACCACTGAGTCTCCCCTTAGGAGCCAGACAGGCCCCCACTGCTGCAGCATCTATGCCACGAGGGGCTCGGCCCAAAACACAACGGCCGGGAGTAAGAACCTGAGGCATGAGAAACGAGGATTTGGAAATCAGGGACTTCGATTTGCAGGCCGAGTCGGGGGCGGAAGGTTTAGTTCAGCCACCTGGCCCGTCATCAAAAGCGTCCCCAATATCAGATGTGACGTCAGAAGCCGCAGGAGCGCGCTCTATAGTGCCCCAGGATTTAAGCGGACTTCAGCAACAAATTCATGATTTGCAAAACGGCATGCGTGTGATGCTGGAGCGCATGGCCCAATTAAACCTCCCGTCCCGGACTGGGAATGTAGAGTCGCCAAGACTTAACCCTCGCGCACAATCATTTGTACCAGTGCCGCGATCCTACTCACCTCGCACCCCTCGTGGTAACAATGTGCAGTTTCACCACGATAAGGTGGCTAGCATTATTGGTGGGTGGGGTTAAAAGTTCTCGGGTCGCGAATCGTCTATGCCCGTTGAAGTATTCATTTACAGGGTAGCGGCTCTAACACGTAATACACTGGGCGGAAATTTTAACGTACTATGCCAGCACATACATCTGCTTTTGATTGGACCTGCCGCAGATTGGTATTGGAGGTTCCACAGTACCCGTCGGGACATCAGCTGGAGGGATCTGGAGTCGGCCCTGAGCGATCATTTCGGAGATCGCTTCACGGATGCCGACCTGATGGAGCAGATACGAGGAAGGAAACAGCGACCACAGGAAACATTCGACGACTATAGTGCAGAAGTCTACAAGCTTGTAGACCGCCTACAGCGCCCCATTGGCGACGCTGATTTGGCTGATATGCTCCGGCGCAATTTGCTGCCGGACATTCGTCGAGGTCTGCTACAAATACACCTTCCCTCCGTTCGTCTGCTCCGTCAGGCCGTCATCCGTGCGGAGAACTTTGAAATGGAGCTTGGAGGTCGACGCCGATCCTCCCAATGGAGACACGCTACAGAAGAACTACGTGATGAGTACCCGCTGGTCCAATACGAGGATTCAACCGATGAACCTGGAGTGGAGGCAGTCACGGTCCTGCCTACTTGCTGGAACTGCAAGCAAGTGGGACACCGTTTCGACGATTGTTTGGAGCCCAGAACTGTATTCTGCTACGGCTGCGGAAAGGCAGATACTTATACGCCGAATTGTGTAAACTGCCAAACAAAAAACGGATCGCAGGGAGCGCGGAACAAGATCTCACGCCTCCCGCAGGGCAAGCAATCTCCACCCCGTTCCAGCAGGTAGACAGGACTGATGATCTGTCTCCAAATTCCCTAGGCCCAACCACCAATGATGATAGTATACAGCCGAGTGGGGACTCTACTACCTTATCGATCCCACTCTTACAGGCAGAGCCTCCTACACCTTTGGCTTTTCTGCCATATCACTTAAGATGGCGGAAATATACGGCGGTCCGAAACCGAATGTTTAACTCTGAAATTGACACCATTAGACAACCTCTTAAAACACCTAAACGCTCAACGTTGCGAATGAGGCGTTTTTACGCTCAGTTCCGTCGTTGGCGTTATCAATTGGATTGTGGGACTCTGTTGAGCGTGCCTCCAGGTGACGTTCGACCGTACGCTCAGGTTCTGTTGTTCGGCCAACTAACATCGGGTTTGATCGACACGGGAGCCAACGTGAGCGTGATGGCGGCTGATCTAGCCCGCTCATTCCTCGAGAGGAACGCTTTTCCCTGGAAAAGAGCTTCTCTCGGGTTGAAAACAGCTGACGGCACACAACATCAAGCCGTAGGCCGAGTATCAGCCGACATCACGTTCCGGGGGCTCACCAAGACGTTGACGCTGTGGATAATACCCACTCTCAGTCAGAATCTCTATCTGGGAGTGGACTTCGTCCGTCTTTTCGCCCTGGCCACAGACCTGTTTGCGCCACCACCACAGGTCGACACCAGCAACAGCCTCGACGCACTCGACGATTGCACCCACCCTCTCACACAGGAGCAGCATCGCAGACTTCGGGCTGCGATTGCTTGCTTTCCTTCGTTTGTTGTTGAGGGCTTGGGAAAGACTACGCTCATCCGTCATGAAATCGACACTGGTGACCAGAAACCCATAAAACAGAGACATTTCTCTGTGTCACCAGCTGTCGAAAAGCTCCTATATCAGGAAATTGACCGGATGTTAGCGTTGGGCGTAATCGAAGAGTCGAAGAGTGCATGGTCTTCGCCGGTAACGTTGGTGGTAAAGCCCTCGAAAGTACGCTTATGCCTGGATGCCCGGAAGGTTAATTCGGTCACAGTGAAGGATGCCTACCCTTTGCCGCTGATCGATGGAATTCTCAGCAGACTCCCTAAGGCAAATTTCATCTCTAGCCTTGATTTAAAGGATGCCTTCTGGCAAATACCTTTAGAGGAGAAGTCGAAAGAGAAGACAGCCTTCACGGTGCCCGGTCGACCCCTTTACCATTTTGTCGTGATGCCGTTTGGGTTGTGTAATGCACTCCAAACGATGTCACGACTGATGGATAAGGTTATTCCGCCCCAACTCAAGCACCAGGTATTCGTGTACCTCGACGACCTGTTGGTGATAACAGACGAGTTCGACGCGCACCTTCAGGTGCTTCATCAGGTCGCCTTCCATTTGAGACAAGCTGGCCTCACCATCAATGTGGAAAAGAGTAAGTTCCTCTTGCGAGACGTCAAGTACCTTGGCCACATTGTTGGTGGGGGCACTATCCAAACCGATCCTGACAAGGTGAAATCTATCATGGATTTTCCACTTCCCTCTACCACGAAGCAACTCCGAAGATTTCTAGGAATCTGCGGTTGGTATCGGCGCTTCGTCAGAGAATATGCGTCATTGTCAACGCCACTGACAGACATGCTTTCTAAGCGGAGTCAGTTTGTGTGGACCGATGAGAGGCTAAATGCTTTCAAGCAATTGAAACACAGCCTTGCTTCAGCCCCAGTGCTGCACAGCCCAGATTTCAACAAGCCTTTCTCCATCCAATGTGAAGCGAGTCAACATGGAGTCGGTGCCATGCTGGTGCAACGCACAGAAGACGGAGCTGAAGCCCCCATCGCCTATATGTCCCACAAACTGAATCCCGCTCAGCAAAACTACACCGTCACTGAGCAAGAATGTCTGGCAGCGGTGTTGGCAATCAAGAAGTTCCGCGCCTACGTGGAAGGTCACGAATTTGAAATCGTGACCGACCATGCTTCCCTAAAATGGCTAATGAACCAACCGGACCTTAATGGACGATTAGCCCGGTGGGCCTTGAAACTTCAAGGTTTCAACTTCAAAATTGTCCACCGAAAGGGAAGCCAAAACGTAGTGCCGGACTCCTTGTCGCGCATGTTCTCTGCCGAGGCGTTGATGCCGGCAGAAGGCGAGGAGACTCCAATGGAGCTAGACTTAGAGTCGCCGCATGTTCTCTGCCGAGGCGTTGATGCCGGCAGAAGGCGAGGAGACTCCAATGGAGCTAGACTTAGAGTCGCCGCATTTCCAAAGTGCTTCTTATACGGCGAAAGTCCAGGCAGAACAACATCAGCTGCCGGACCTAAAAGTTGTAGACGGGTTTGTGTACAAGCGGACCGAGTATGCGACCGGAAACGGACTTCAAGACCAGTTGGCCTGGAAGTTGTGGGTGCCGTCAGAAATGACGGCAGAATTAGTGAAGGGAGCTCATGACCCACCCTTGAGTGCGCATGGTGGCGTGGCCAAAACCCTCGGGCGATTACGTCAATGGTTTTATTGGCCACGAATGGCCGCTCAAGTGCGTGAATATGTGGGATCATGCCTCACATGCAAAACCACCAAAGCCCCTTCACACACCCTTCGTCCACCAATGACGCTGCAGTCCGTTCCCGAGCGCATATTCCAGCGCTTGTACATCGATATTATCGGCCCCTACCCTAGGTCCAAGTCTGGCAACATTGGAGCGCTCATCGTCTTAGACCATCTTTCGCGATTCCCCTTCGTTGAGCCGCTTCGGAAGTTCACTGCGAAAGCAGTCATCGACATCCTGAGGAAAAGGGTATTTCACCTTGTTGGAGTCCTGGAGAGTGTCGTAACAGATAATGGTGTACAATTTCGGTCGTCTATATTTCAAACCTTCTTACAGGAATTCGGTGTCGGACATACCTTCACCGCCGTATATTCCCCTCAGGCTAACGCCTCAGAACGTCTTAATCGTTCCATACTGGCAGCAATACGTTCCTATATTGATCCTGCTCAAAAGGAATGGGACGCCAAAATTCCAGAGATAACCTGCGCGTTGCGCTCAGCACCTCACGCGACGATAGGGACTTCGCCCTATCAGGCAGTCTTCGGGCAACCAATGGTCACTCATGGCCGCACCTACCACCTGTTGCGGCAACTCCATCTTTTAGATGACCCCGAGACCACTCTGCCACCTCCTGACCACCTGGCAATCTTACGCCAGTCCATCCGCGACCTCACTACCCAGGCCCAGTCACGAAATGCAAAGGCCTATAACCTTCGTTCCAGGTTGGTTTCATACCAGCCTGGCGAAGTGGTCTACAGGCGCAACTTCCGGCAAAGTGACGCAGCCGCACACTACAATGCAAAGCTGGACCGGAAGTTTTTACCTAGTAAGGTAATTAAGAAGATCGGCGGTGCTTACTACCAGCTAGCCGATCAAAATGGACGATCAGTGGGTGTCTTTCATGCGAAGGACATCACTAAGTGATATACCCACTGAGTTCACAAGTTCACGATTTGTTTCCAAATTTTATTTGGAGATCGTCCATTTGTGCCTATTTCAGGTATCACTCCTGCTCCATGGGAAAAGTATCTAGAGATGTTCACCTCGTTCACCATTTCCTCTACCAAAGATACTTTCATTATTAAGTCAGTATACGTTGTTCACGATAATTCCCTTCATTAAAAATTACCCCTTTTCGTTCTGTTCACCTTATTCACGATTTTCTCCAAAGGATTGGATAGTAAACGACATGATCACCTGTTCACGTCATTATATTTCACATATTACATCCATTCTTCAGCTCTTTCCACGCACTTGCCCTTGTGGAAAGATCTGTGTTGTAGCATTTGCCATTTCGAATTTTTTCTAAATTCACGGCAAACGACTTCTGATACGTAATGTATCAGAAGTCCTCTACAAAATGACCTCTAACGGCATCTTGTTTTCGAGAAATCGAAACACAAGCGATGTCGTGTTAAAATTTCATTTTTCACAAATGAATTTACCGTATTAACGGTAAATTGTTTGTGCAAAATTTCGAGACCGGCACTGGGCTGAGTGCTGGCAGCGATAAGCTCGGGACAGTCGATTGATAGGCGTGTGGGCGAGCGGCCGCTTTTGGCGTGGCGGAAGAACGTGGCCGGTGCCTGAGGCATTTACTTGCAATCCGGGCAAGTGAACCCGTAAATAAAGTCAGTTAGTTGAAAAGCTGTCTTGTGTAACCGAAGTGATTATACCCCATAATTTCAATTAAAAGACAAGCGGTTTGAAATTTGTAGTGGACCTTTAAATTCGAAAATCATGTCAGAAGTCTATTTCGACGAATACGAACGATAATTTCGATCACGACGGATGCCGACGGGCAGGAAAGAACGACTTGAATTTTAAAAGTGTGCGGGTCGCTTGACGCTTTTACGTACGAGTCTCGCGAAGTGCCTACGGGACACGAGTCCGTCATATTGCATGTTAAATAATTTCTAAACTGTGGGAAATGTGCTATTCTGCATGGTAGAAGTGAAAACTAAGTCCCGCCATTTAAACCCATAAACGCCAATCGAATTCTGAGTGCGATAACCTAGTTCTGCGATGAGTATTACCTGAACCGTAGCTGTACCGAAAACGTTCGAATATTGTTGTGTCTCGTCTGGTTCCACCCAGGTGAAATTCTATATCTGCCGCGGGTTCGTGTGCATACAAAGAATCAGAATTGCTAGTGATTTCTTTAACAGCCCTTTGTTAAACCGCAAGCGAAACGCCATTTGAAGTTGCGCTGCAGCGCCGAGTGAATAAGTGGAAAAGCACGCTTGGGATCTGTTTCAATTTTGTGAATAACTCGTGACCACGTGTGCCCGCATAAAATGATATCCCACAAAGCATTTCTGTTGTGTTGAATAAGTGAAGTGAAGGGCTGGAGCTGTTATGCTAAAAACCAGTGCTTACGAGACACAAATTTGGCGGTGGCTACGACTACTAAGGCGAATACGGTGGTATAAATAAATCTACTCCATCAAATTGTTGTATGAGGAGAGTAAGTTTTGGGTTTAGAGTAAAGCAGTTGTATGTACGAAACTGAGGTAACGTTTGGTGATTAAAGAACTTTACTAATCACGTAAGGCTAGGTAGAAATCAGGCATAGAACAGATGTGTGGTTACGAAGATTCTGCCTTAGTAAATGCAGCGAACGCCTCTGCATCCGTGAACAGCAGTACATTGTCCAGCGGAGGGGCGGCGAAAGTTCAAATACAATAAGCTTAGAATTGTACCTGGTCTGTGGAGACCGTGCATCTAGTCGTCATTATGGTGCTTTTAGCTGTGAAGGATGTAAAGGATTTTTTAATCGCTCGATTCGCAAACAACTGGGCTATCAATGTCGCGGTGCAATGAACTGCGAAGTGACAAAACATCATCGAAATCGTTGTCAACTCTGCCGGTTGCAGAAGTGCTTAGCCAGCGGCATGAGAAGTGATTGTAAATTATAAAACAGCAACGACACTTACAGAATTTCACCGATTTTACAAGGCTTGCATCCTCTTTCTATATCATCATGCTTGTTTTTAATTTGCGCTGCATACAATTTGTATATAATGAAGTGTTCGTTCGATAGACATGAACTCCCAAAGTTTTGTGTTCATAATCTTATCAAGTCGCCATCCACTCGAATGTTGATTCGAAACGTGAGTTTTGGCCCTTGACATTTCATTTTAAAGTGAAAAGACCTCGATATGGATGATCTAATGGACTTCTATTGGAATTAATTTGATTAATATGTTTAAAGTATCTGTATATTGGAAACGTGTTCGATAATATTCATGTTGATACTTTCCCACATCATAGGGAAACCAATTTGGAATTTTAGTTATAAAATTGAACTTTTCCGGTCGGAATTTCTTGATACTAATACAAAAGCATCGTTACTGTTATTATATGCATTTAACTGTGGAGCTCTGTTAAACATTCAAAGATTTAGAGTTTTATTTTTATTATAATTCTTTACTCATATTTGCTAGCAGCTCATTAAATGGCCGCATAACTAATAGTATATACCAGTCATTTTTATAATTATATTTAAAGTAACATAATATATTATGTACCTGAAATGGCAATGGAGAGCGTTCCAGTCAGCACTATATAGAACATGTTCTAGATAGGTAGTTTACGGACCACGTAATACATTAGTTCATATTAATTTCGACTAGCTAATAAACCGTCTGAAGATGCTATTAAGGCGAAACCGGAACATACATTTTATCGCTATATCATTGCATATTAGTTTACGACTTCGGACCTGACTGACTAGCATTCGAATATTTCATCCATTTAATCACAGGAATCGCTCCAAGATCCCACACATTTATGTATTCTCAGTTATTGTCATCCCTTCCAGGTCGTAGTCTTTCAAACAGTGACAAATAAGACCATCTTAGAAATTGTATTGTTGATGTAAAACTCACCAGTAAGAATTAAAATAAGCACTCAAGATGGTATGATGTAATTATAACCTACTAAAGTTTAATGACAAATTTATTCATTGATTGTGCGCAGGGATTTCCTTTACTGTACGAAGCTTAGTTTATAATCATTTATTTAATAATAATGAATTTGTAAAGTTGAAACTTTTTTTGGCCTTCTTATTGGGCGAAAGCCCGAGAAGTTCTCTTCTTTTTCCGGGTCCGCGCGTGGCCTGGCTGGCCTACAAATAACAATGTAGTTTTCGTGCATTTTTCCGGTATTTTCAGCATCTTACAAGGGAGGCATACTGGCCCAAACATAGTTAGTTTCAGTATTTTCGTTAGATTGTGAATTTTTATATGGGGCCAGTATCAGAGGGTGGAGGACCCCAGACCATCGGGGTCAGGGCTCCACTAACATCGGGGGCCCGGGGCTGTCTGCCTCACCCGGGTTCCTTGTAAAGGAGAGGTAGCATATTATCCTGTTTTTCCCGTTTTAGATTTTCAATTTTCTGGCTCCGTGCGTTGTCACGAGCACTGGGTCTGCTTAGTCAGCCCATGTTGCAGAGCCTGGGTGGTTTCCTTTACGGAGCTATGCCCCCTTTTGGTCCCTGTGTATTTTATATACCAGTTTGCGGCTACAATTCATGACGGATGAATATACGTAGCATCCCGTTTCTTGAGAGCCAACCATCCCCATTTGTTTAAAGAACCCACCCCAGCCGCAGCGAGCTAGCAAAGCGGCACCCCAGCATCCGTCGGGGTTGGTTAAAGGGTGCTCCGCTAATGCGGACGAGGGGCCTTCACGGCCATTTCTAGGGCACCCTGCTCTCGGGGCAATTCTTTTTTTTTTGTTTTGCCTCTTGAATGGCATGAGCCATTCCACTTTTTGACCTTAGCACTCTTGGTTCTGGACTTCGGTCTGGTTCTAAGTTGTGCTAAGGCAATTCCCATCCTCATAAATCGCTACAAACATTAGTATTTCTAGTGGTCCAGGTGCGCTAGAGTTTATTTATTTACATAACTTGTGTAAACTTTGACATCTACGACTCATATTCAATATGTGTTCTCATAGAAGTTACTAATTTTCGATCGGTTTCGTCCTTTTTGTCTGTTATAGCGTTGATAACGTATAATGACTTCAAAGCTTTTCCAAGTAGAGAATATTTGATATGGAAATAAACCGCTTTGTTAGATTTCAATTTTTATTCATCTCACAAAAACAATTTCAATTATGTTAGTAGTTTTATTGTAAAACAAGCCTGTCGAACTAGAAATCTTCATAAAAATAAAAATGATATGCTCTCAATACGATTAAAACTTTCATCATATTTTTAAAAAGAGAGGAGAGCACATATAAGTTCATATGGCTCTTCTTCTTAAAAGCCATATGAACATAAATGCACAAAGTTTAGCTAAAATTGTTTCCAGTTTAGTGTTTTATATTTTTTTTTGTACTTTTTACGTTTTAAAATAATTTGTTGACGTCTGCAACTATAGGTTTTTTTTCCATTGGGCCTTGAATTCTTCACATGGCTTCTTGTAGAATTTGAGCCCTCTACAATCGGCTGATTGTTTTAAAAACCACGAAACTTTACGTTAAGAAAACCGCTTACATAAATCAAAATACCTTCATAAATTCTAGGCTCAGGAAAATCAGATTCGTCTGGAATCAGCCTGGTAATCTCTTTAGGTCTAGAGTGCTTATGCTAAGTAATGGGTTTAACATACTTCCACAGAAGAAAGGTTTTTGATATTTTGTAGAATGATGCAACGGAGTCTAAAGCTTTCAAATCCGATGTTAATTTAAAAACGAAAAAAAATCTGATAAATAGCTTACTCTGAGGACTGCAGTTTATCGTGAATAAAAGGAACAATCAATTATGCATTTAAGCTGAACCATCGGCATATTATCCATTATCATTTGTCCACAAATAAACCCCTGAGCTGTTTTTCTAAGAAACATTTCCGTGTAACTCCAAATTAAAGATTATGTAGATTTTATCGCTTAAGTAATTTACCGAACTAAAACTAACCTCGAGTGCGTTAAAAACAGCGAGGGTTTCAAAAAAATTTTTTTAATTGCCCGTATATTTAGAAGACTGATAAAAATCAACTAGGACACTGCAAATTCTACAGTTGCAAAAATATACCGCACATTTACTAACCTGGAGCAAATGGTGTGTCTCTAACTCACGTTTTGAAACACACAATAGTGCTTCACAGAATTCCAATAATAAATATTCATTTACGTAGTTGCACTTTCCGACACTGAATTGATTGACTGAAAGGCTGTGGTTACGAATCAAGCGAGTATAGTCCGGGGAAATCTAACATGGTGTTTCGGCAAAATTAGGGTAAAGCTGAATTTTGGTGTGAACCTTGGTACTGGAGTGTTGAATAAAACGTCAAAAGTCCTCATCGATCCGAGTGCTGCGTCACTTTTTATACGGAGTCAAAAGTCATCAAAAGTGACCTTTCCTAAATATATCAGTAACGGTTACGTCTTTAGAAAAACAATGTATGACGAATTTGCAGCGTAATAAATTTCCAACAAAAAAGATTAGAAAGCTTTTTCCTGTAACCATAACCGTTTTTGAGATATATTGATCTAAACATTTGTTACTAACAGCATCCTCTTTTTCACGGCATGTTAATATTATCCGATTTTGATTCCGACTTGGCACGTTTATGAGTTTGTTTTTCTATGTTTAAGAGGCGCATGAAAAAAAACATGTAAATAAACTTATCCGCCATACTCCAGAGTAGATGAAAAAGTGTGCTCCGAAAAGTTTCCCCCTCCCTTTTTGTCATAAAACGGTATCCCTGAGCATCCATCCCTAATCTTCAGAAATGAGCTCGTTGCCTACTCTTTGCCTACTGTTAAACAAGAAAAGATAACTTTTTATCCTTTTATTTGCCTATTCTTGACTTCGCACAACCAGCCCTATACCCTTACCCTACCCACACCTTACCCACCCCCACAAACGAACCACCCCGAAATACCCGGTTTTTTAGATATTTTTTCCATACGGTCTTATCCCATGAACGATCAGGGCAAGGTCACGTAATTTCAGGTACAAGTTGGTTTCGAGACGTGTCATGTCTCTTTGGCGCTATGCAGTTATCACAAGATTGATAAAAAATGATTATTCGGGGATAATCTGCAGCGAGCTGAGCTCATGTTATGTCAAGAATGAGCGTTTACAGAATTATGCCATTATTATATTATTATGCCAATTATGCCATCTTGCTTTTTCATACTCCTAGGCCCATGATATGCTACACAACCCTTTTTTCATCTGCAATTTTGTTGTTTTGTCCTGCTTTTTCGTGGAATATCCCATAAATTATGCAGCAATACAGTTTTTTTCGGAGAAGAGAGTAGCGAACAGATGTCCCTACAAGTTTTATGGCAAAGGGAGGCTGGGGGTGGTGGTAACTTGTCGAAATACACTTTTCCACCTACCCTGGAGTCTGGTAGATAAGTTTGTGTACATGTATTTTTAATGCGCCTCTTAAACAAAGAAAAACAAACTCACAAAACATGCCAAGCCGTAATCAAAATCGGGAAAGAGGATGCTGTTAATAACAAATGTTTAGATCAATATGTCTCAAAAACGGTTATGGTTACAGGAAAAGCTCTATAATCTTTTTTGTTGAAAATAATAATAATCTATAATCTTTTTTGTTGAAGATCGGCGGTGCTTACTACCAGCTAGCCGATCAAAATGGACGATCAGTGGGTGTCTTTCATGCGAAGGACATCACTAAGTGATATACCCACTGAGTTCACAAGTTCACGATTTGTTTCCAAATTTTATTTGGAGATCGTCCATTTGTGCCTATTTCAGGTGTCACTCCTGCTCCATGGGAAAAGTATCTAGAGATGTTCACCTCGTTCACCATTTCCTCTACCAAAGATACTTTCATTATTAAGTCAGTATACGTTGTTCACGATAATTCCCTTCATTAAAAATTACCCCTTTTCGTTCTGTTCACCTTATTCACGATTTTCTCCAAAGGATTGGATAGTAAACGACATGATCACCTGTTCACGTCATTATATTTCACATATTACATCCATTCTTCAGCTCTTTCCACGCACTTGCCCTTGTGGAAAGATCTGTGTTGTAGCATTTGCCATTTCGAATTTTTTCTAAATTCACGGCAAACGACTTCTGATACGTAATGTATCAGAAGTCCTCTACAAAATGACCTCTAACGGCATCTTGTTTTCGAGAAATTGAAACACAAGCGATGTCGTGTTAAAATTTCATTTTTCACAAATGAATTTACCGTATTAACGGTAAATTGTTTGTGCAAAATTTCGAGACCGGCACTGGGCTGAGTGCTGGCAGCGATAAGCTCGGGACAGTCGATTGATAGGCGTGTGGGCGAGCGGCCGCTTTTGGCGTGGCGGAAGAACGTGGCCGGTGCCTGAGGCATTTACTTGCAATCCGGGCAAGTGAACCCGTAAATAAAGTCAGTTAGTTGAAAAGCTGTCTTGTGTAACCGAAGTGATTATACCCCATAATTTCAATTAAAAGACAAGCGGTTTGAAATTTGTAGTGGACCTTTAAATTCGAAAATCATGTCAGAAGTCTATTTCGACGAATACGAACGATAATTTCGATCACGACGGATGCCGACGGGCAGGAAAGAACGACTTGAATTTTAAAAGTGTGCGGGTCGCTTGACGCTTTTACGTACGAGTCTCGCGAAGTGCCTACGGGACACGAGTCCGTCATATTGCATGTTAAATAATTTCTAAACTGTGGGAAATGTGCTATTCTGCATGGTAGAAGTGAAAACTAAGTCCCGCCATTTAAACCCATAAACGCCAATCGAATTCTGAGTGCGATAACCTAGTTCTGCGATGAGTATTACCTGAACCGTAGCTGTACCGAAAACGTTCGAATATTGTTGTGTCTCGTCTGGTTCCACCCAGGTGAAATTCTATATCTGCCGCGGGTTCGTGTGCATACAAAGAATCAGAATTGCTAGTGATTTCTTTAACAGCCCTTTGTTAAACCGCAAGCGAAACGCCATTTGAAGTTGCGCTGCAGCGCCGAGTGAATAAGTGGAAAAGCACGCTTGGGATCTGTTTCAATTTTGTGAATAACTCGTGACCACGTGTGCCCGCATAAAATGATATCCCACAAAGCATTTCTGTTGTGTTGAATAAGTGAAGTGAAGGGCTGGAGCTGTTATGCTAAAAACCAGTGCTTACGAGACACAAATTTGGCGGTGGCTACGACTACTAAGGCGAATACGGTGGTATAAATAAATCTACTCCATCAAATTGTTGTATGAGGAGAGTAAGTTTTGGGTTTAGAGTAAAGCAGTTGTATGTACGAAACTGAGGTAACGTTTGGTGATTAAAGAACTTTACTAATCACGTAAGGCTAGGTAGAAATCAGGCATAGAACAGATGTGTGGTTACGAAGATTCTGCCTTAGTAAATGCAGCGAACGCCTCTGCATCCGTGAACAGCAGTACATTGTCCAGCGGAGGGGCGGCGAAAGTTCAAATACAATAAGCTTAGAATTGTACCTGGTCTGTGGAGACCGTGCATCTAGTCGTCATTATGGTGCTTTTAGCTGTGAAGGATGTAAAGGATTTTTTAATCGCTCGATTCGCAAACAACTGGGCTATCAATGTCGCGGTGCAATGAACTGCGAAGTGACAAAACATCATCGAAATCGTTGTCAACTCTGCCGGTTGCAGAAGTGCTTAGCCAGCGGCATGAGAAGTGATTGTAAATTATAAAACAGCAACGACACTTACAGAATTTCACCGATTTTACAAGGCTTGCATCCTCTTTCTATATCATCATGCTTGTTTTTAATTTGCGCTGCATACAATTTGTATATAATGAAGTGTTCGTTCGATAGACATGAACTCCCAAAGTTTTGTGTTCATAATCTTATCAAGTCGCCATCCACTCGAATGTTGATTCGAAACGTGAGTTTTGGCCCTTGACATTTCATTTTAAAGTGAAAAGACCTCGATATGGATGATCTAATGGACTTCTATTGGAATTAATTTGATTAATATGTTTAAAGTATCTGTATATTGGAAACGTGTTCGATAATATTCATGTTGATACTTTCCCACATCATAGGGAAACCAATTTGGAATTTTAGTTATAAAATTGAACTTTTCCGGTCGGAATTTCTTGATACTAATACAAAAGCATCGTTACTGTTATTATATGCATTTAACTGTGGAGCTCTGTTAAACATTCAAAGATTAAGAGTTTTATTTTTATTATAATTCTTTACTCATATTTGCTAGCAGCTCATTAAATGGCCGCATAACTAATAGTATATACCAGTCATTTTTATAATTATATTTAAAGTAACATAATATATTATGTACCTGAAATGGCAATGGAGAGCGTTCCAGTCAGCACTATATAGAACATGTTCTAGATAGGTAGTTTACGGACCACGTAATACATTAGTTCATATTAATTTCGACTAGCTAATAAACCGTCTGAAGATGCTATTAAGGCGAAACCGGAACATACATTTTATCGCTATATCATTGCATATTAGTTTACGACTTCGGACCTGACTGACTAGCATTCGAATATTTCATCCATTTAATCACAGGAATCGCTCCAAGATCCCACACATTTATGTATTCTCAGTTATTGTCATCCCTTCCAGGTCGTAGTCTTTCAAACAGTGACAAATAAGACCATCTTAGAAATTGTATTGTTGATGTAAAACTCACCAGTAAGAATTAAAATAAGCACTCAAGATGGTATGATGTAATTATAACCTACTAAAGTTTAATGACAAATTTATTCATTGATTGTGCGCAGGGATTTCCTTTACTGTACGAAGCTTAGTTTATAATCATTTATTTAATAATAATGAATTTGTAAAGTTGAAACTTTTTTTGGCCTTCTTATTGGGCGAAAGCCCGAGAAGTTCTCTTCTTTTTCCGGGTCCGCGCGTGGCCTGGCTGGCCTACAAATAACAATGTAGTTTTCGTGCATTTTTCCGGTATTTTCAGCATCTTACAAGGGAGGCATACTGGCCCAAACATAGTTAGTTTCAGTATTTTCGTTAGATTGTGAATTTTTATATGGGGCCAGTATCAGAGGGTGGAGGACCCCAGACCATCGGGGTCAGGGCTCCACTAACATCGGGGGCCCGGGGCTGTCTGCCTCAACCGGGTTCCTTGTAAAGGAGAGGTAGCATATTATCCTGTTTTTCCCGTTTTAGATTTTCAATTTTCTGGCTCCGTGCGTTGTCACGAGCACTGGGTCTGCTTAGTCAGCCCATGTTGCAGAGCCTGGGTGGTTTCCTTTACGGAGCTATGCCCCCTTTTGGTCCCTGTGTATTTTATATACCAGTTTGCGGCTACAATTCATGACGGATGAATATACGTAGCATCCCGTTTCTTGAGAGCCAACCATCCCCATTTGTTTAAAGAACCCACCCCAGCCGCAGCGAGCTAGCAAAGCGGCACCCCAGCATCCGTCGGGGTTGGTTAAAGGGTGCTCCGCTAATGCGGACGAGGGGCCTTCACGGCCATTTCTAGGGCACCCTGCTCTCGGGGCAATTCTTTTTTTTTTGTTTTGCCTCTTGAATGGCATGAGCCATTCCACTTTTTGACCTTAGCACTCTTGGTTCTGGACTTCGGTCTGGTTCTAAGTTGTGCTAAGGCAATTCCCATCCTCATAAATCGCTACAAACATTAGTATTTCTAGTGGTCCAGGTGCGCTAGAGTTTATTTATTTACATAACTTGTGTAAACTTTGACATCTACGACTCATATTCAATATGTGTTCTCATAGAAGTTACTAATTTTCGATCGGTTTCGTCCTTTTTGTCTGTTATAGCGTTGATAACGTATAATGACTTTAAAGCTTTTCCAAGTAGAGAATATTTGATATGGAAATAAACCGCTTTGTTAGATTTCAATTTTTATTCATCTCACAAAAACAATTTCAATTATGTTAGTAGTTTTATTGTAAAACAAGCCTGTCGAACTAGAAATCTTCATAAAAATAAAAATGATATGCTCTCAATACGATTAAAACTTTCATCATATTTTTAAAAAGAGACGAGAGCACATATAAGTTCATATGGCTCTTCTTCTTAAAAGCCATATGAACATAAATGCACAAAGTTTAGCTAAAATTGTTTCCAGTTTAGTGTTTTATATTTTTTTTTGTACTTTTTACGTTTTAAAATAATTTGTTGACGTCTGCAACTATAGGTTTTTTTTCCATTGGGCCTTGAATTCTTCACATGGCTTCTTGTAGAATTTGAGCCCTCTACAATCGGCTGATTGTTTTAAAAACCACGAAACTTTACGTTAAGAAAACCGCTTACATAAATCAAAATACCTTCATAAATTCTAGGCTCAGGAAAATCAGATTCGTCTGGAATCAGCCTGGTAATCTCTTTAGGTCTAGAGTGCTTATGCTAAGTAATGGGTTTAACATACTTCCACAGAAGAAAGGTTTTTGATATTTTGTAGAATGATGCAACGGAGTCTAAAGCTTTCAAATCCGATATTAATTTAAAAACGAAAAAAAATCTGATAAATAGCTTACTCTGAGGACTGCAGTTTATCGTGAATAAAAGGAACAATCAATTATGCATTTAAGCTGAACCATCGGCATATTATCCATTATCATTTGTCCATAAATAAACCCCTGAGCTGTTTTTCTAAGAAACATTTCCGTGTAACTCCAAATTAAAGATTATGTAGATTTTATCGCTTAAGTAATTTACCGAACTAAAACTAACCTCGAGTGCGTTAAAAACAGCGAGGGTTTCAAAAAAATTTTTTTAATTGCCCGTATATTTAGAAGACTGATAAAAATCAACTAGGACACTGCAAATTCTACAGTTGCAAAAATATACCGCACATTTACTAACCTGGAGCAAATGGTGTGTCTCTAACTCACGTTTTGAAACATACAATAGTGCTTCACAGAATTCCAATAATAAATATTCATTTACGTAGTTGCACTTTCCGACACTGAATTGATTGACTGAAAGGCTGTGGTTACGAATCAAGCGAGTATAGTCCGGGGAAATCTAACATGGTGTTTCGGCAAAATTAGGGTAAAGCTGAATTTTGGTGTGAACCTTGGTACTGGAGTGTTGAATAAAACGTCAAAAGTCCTCATCGATCCGAGTGCTGCGTCACTTTTTATACGGAGTCAAAAGTCATCAAAAGTGACCTTTCCTAAATATATCAGTAACGGTTACGTCTTTAGAAAAACAATGTATGACGAATTTGCAGCGTAATAAATTTCCAACAAAAAAGATTAGAAAGCTTTTTCCTGTAACCATAACCGTTTTTGAGATATATTGATCTAAACATTTGTTACTAACAGCATCCTCTTTTTCACGGCATGTTAATATTATCCGATTTTGATTCCGACTTGGCACGTTTATGAGTTTGTTTTTCTATGTTTAAGAGGCGCATGAAAAAAAACATGTAAATAAACTTATCCGCCATACTCCAGAGTAGATGAAAAAGTGTGCTCCGAAAAGTTTCCCCCTCCCTTTTTGTCATAAAACGGTATCCCTGAGCATCCATCCCTAATCTTCAGAAATGAGCTCGTTGCCTACTCTTTGCCTACTGTTAAACAAGAAAAGATAACTTTTTATCCTTTTATTTGCCTATTCTTGACTTCGCACAACCAGCCCTATACCCTTACCCTACCCACACCTTACCCACCCCCACAAACGAACCACCCCGAAATACCCGGTTTTTTAGATATTTTTTCCATACGGTCTTATCCCATGAACGATCAGGGCAAGGTCACGTAATTTCAGGTACAAGTTGGTTTCGAGACGTGTCATGTCTCTTTGGCGCTATGCAGTTATCACAAGATTGATAAAAAATGATTATTCGGGGATAATCTGCAGCGAGCTGAGCTCATGTTATGTCAAGAATGAGCGTTTACAGAATTATGCCATTATTATATTATTATGCCAATTATGCCATCTTGCTTTTTCATACTCCTAGGCCCATGATATGCTACACAACCCTTTTTTCATCTGCAATTTTGTTGTTTTGTCCTGCTTTTTCGTGGAATATCCCATAAATTATGCAGCAATACAGTTTTTTTCGGAGAAGAGAGTAGCGAACAGATGTCCCTACAAGTTTTATGGCAAAGGGAGGCTGGGGGTGGTGGTAACTTGTCGAAATACACTTTTCCACCTACCCTGGAGTCTGGTAGATAAGTTTGTGTACATGTATTTTTAATGCGCCTCTTAAACAAAGAAAAACAAACTCACAAAACATGCCAAGCCGTAATCAAAATCGGGAAAGAGGATGCTGTTAATAACAAATGTTTAGATCAATATGTCTCAAAAACGGTTATGGTTACAGGAAAAAGCTCTATAATCTTTTTTGTTGAAAATTTGCTAAACTACAAATTCGTCATACATTATTTTTCTGAAGACGTGATCGTTACTGAGATATTTAGGAAAGGTCACTTTTGGTGACCTTTGACCCCGTATAAAAAGTGACGCAGCACTCGGATCGATGGGGACTTTTGACATTTGGTTCGACACGCCAGTATCAAGGTTCACACCAAAATTCAGCTTTCCCCTAGTTTTTCCGAAGTTTCGCCTTTTTTATGTCGGATTTCACTGGGCTAAGTAAACGTTTGTGGCGAGTGAGAGTGTTCAAAAGGGTTTTTAAATGTACGCGAAGTAAGGATCATGAATCAAAGAAATATAAGATTACGACACGCGCATGTCTCTCTCAACTGGCTGCTTGTGTGTGACGTCATCGGTAGAGTTCGAGCGAAGAATGAATGCATGAAACTATGAAAATGTATGGAAAATATATTTCCGTTTGTAATTTCTAACGGTTTTTCTTGTTCTGCATTGTTTTTCAAATCATTAGCCGTTAATGAGCCTTTATATAGGATATTGTTTGAAGTTTATAATTTATATTGACATTGCTGCTAGTATTATTTATATGGACATTGATTTTGCAGTTGTTAGTTCTTTGCGCTGTTTAAGTGAAAAAAAGTTATCAAAATGCGGTGTGCGGTGTATGGATGCTGTAGTTATAATCAAAAGAAGAATAGAACAAGTGAAGAAAAATCTATTCGGTTCTATAGGTTCCCAAAGGATGCAATATTTTGTGAAATGTGGAAAGTGAAGTGCAAAAGAAGTGACGATTTCAATGTGTCTACTGCCACATTGTGTTCGAAACATTTTTCGGATGAAAGTTATGTTCAAAAGTTAATGGATGAATTATTCGGTAATATTTTATGTTAAATTTTAAAGGCATTTGATTTGAAGTATTGATTCTAGGTATCGAAAATCAATACACCTACAAATTGAAGAAAGATGCAGTTCCTGTGTTTCATCTTCCCAGTAATTTGATGTTGACCGACTCGAATCACGCCAGACACAATAGGTCCAATGTTCGACAGCAAAAAGCCATTATAAGCTCAATTACTGAAGGGTATGTACCTTGATTACATTCTAAATAACTCTCATGACCATTGTAAATAAATTGTTATATATTCATGTTTCATCATATTTGCAATTGTAAATTAACAGTTGTTTTGAATTGATTAATATTTTTTATTGTTTCGTGTGAGACATACATATACTTTTATGATTCATCGTCTTGAATCAGATTTTATACAAGCTATGCATTAACAAATTTAGTATAGAACTTGAAGCCAATTAGTAATCCGCGATTTTTTTACGCTTGCATTGATATCCATTACGCTTCCATTACTATTTAGAATTATATATGATATCAAGGAGATGAACGGAACTGTTTCTTAAGTTGAGTTCCAAAGCGCAAGCCACGACAGTGAGTCGAAGATCCGAGTCGCTACACTTGGGGAGGAAGTTCGACTTTTGAAACAAAAATTGTAAGTTGAAACTGTTAGCTGTTTGTAGAGAGCATCACTACATTATTGCTATTTTAAACAGGGAAAGTACCGATGATCGGTTGCAAAAGGAAGTTGAAACTAAACTGCAGTATAAAATGGAGTCAGAAAAAAACAAATACTCCTTGGAAAATATGACTACAAACTTGCGTGGCATTTTTACAGAAGGACAAATAAGGAAGCTTAGTGAACCAAAAAAAATATAAAATGGTCGGAGGAGGATATATCCAAAGCCATAGTCATATACGCTACAGGAGCTAGAGCCTATAAGCTGCTCATTAAAAAATGCTATCCGTATCCTTCAATAAGGACTCTCCAGAGGTGGTGTGAGAGAGTCCAAATGCAGTCAGGAGTTCTTACCGTAGTGACACAAATCATGCGGAACTCCGAACTCAATCGCCATATGAGGGTATGTGTCCTGTCATTCGATGAAATGAAAATTAAAGCCACTTACTGCTATGACAAAGCACAGGATCAAACTTAAAAGCCAGCAAATTATGTGCAAGTAGCTATGATTAGAGGCTTGTTCGGGAATTGGAAACAGCCTATATTTTATGGTGTTGACTGCAGAATGACAAAAGCAGTACTGCTGGATGTGATAAAAGCTGTTGAGTCATGCGGGTTTGCAATTCATGCCATCGTTAGCGATTTAGGAGCTGGAAATCGCATACTTTATGAGGAGCTAGATGTATCATAAACAAAACCATGGTAATTAGTAATGCTTTTCAAGTTTTGACATTAAACGTACATATACATTTTTCAAAGGATTGCTAACCCAACTCATTATGAGAGAAACATATATGTATTTGCTGACGTGCCACATCTTATAAAACTCATCAGAAATCATTTCATTGATAGAGGGTTTATCATGCCTGATGGGACTCATTTAAAAAAAGCGGTTGTAGAAAAAACCTTAAACTGTAGCACCGGCGATCTTTCAATCACTCGCAAACTTTCACATAGTATGCTGAACGTGAAAGGTGTTGAGAGACAGAAGGTAAAATTTGCAACCAAGCTATTATCGCATACTACTGAAATGGCTATAAAGAGGACTGCATCTTTAGGACATCTCGAAAATGAAAACTGGTTACAATGCTCAGATTTTATTAAGAAGGTATTTTTTAACTATTAATGGAACTGCATGCAAAGTTACCTTCAATTTACGTTTTCAGTCGTGTGAAATGTCATACTGATGTAACTAAAACCTCTATAGGTGAACGATTGGTTTGATGTCTTGAATGTCCGTGTTCCATCCACTGACACTAGAGATCGGATGAAAGCATTTGGAATGAAGATGGAAGTCCAACAACCAATTGTAACAAGCATGAGTAATATAATGCGCGACTTTCGAGTGGCTGGAAGTAAAAGCATGTTACCGTTCCAAAAAGGTATCAATGCATTAATTCGACCGTGTGTTTTTGTGTGTTAGCTAACGCATTGCTTAGGTATTATACAAACCAATACAGTTCTTCCTTTGCTGTTTGAAGACCTAAAAAAACGGTATGGGACAAAATATATACTGACTCATAGGCTGAATCAAGATGTCCTGGAAAACTTTTTCTCTGTTATACGGAGTAAAAGTGGCCTTCACGATCATCCAGACCAGCTTGAATTTCAGCATCGGCTGCGAAGCTATATAGTGGGCCATAATAATCGTGCTTTTGTTGGTGAAACAAATGTTACCGAAGACAATACACCGGACTTAGAACCTACTTTATCAGGTAAGACACTTCAAAATACACCGCAGCTATAACACTTTATTGATTTTTATATATTCAGCTAACATTTTGAGCCGCTTGAACTGTCCAACGCAATTTGAAGAGAATGAAATATGTACAGATCGGGAAATGAATGACCTCCAATATGACGGGCTAGAAAATTTAGCAGGTTTTATTTGCCATAAATTTAAAAATATTTCTCCCGATATTTTAATTGTGCGAGCTGATGACAAATCGTGGTCTTGGGTGAGACGACTATCAGAAGGAGGTCTTGCAGAGCCGACAGAGTTCATGGAAAAAATTAAACTCCTTGAGGTATTATTCGAAAATTTTAACCCTGACAATTCTTTGTTTGACAATATATTCATGCCATTGGTCATTCCAAACAACCACGACACTTTCGTGGAAAACAAATTCCTCTCCCGTATTATTCAAACCAAAAAGGTTAGATGACAAGCAAAATCTGGACTCAAATAATCAAAGCATTTGACGAGGATGTAACCAGAAATCATAGAAAAGCTGTCCTTTTATAGGCAATGCTGCTTGTCATAAATTTGACGAAGAAGTTCAGTTGAAAACACAGGGCGTAGCTCAAGCTACTGTGGGGGTCATAGGTGGCGGATCATGGACGGCCTACAGTAATGTAGGTTAGCTGCGAATAACAAATAAGCAGTCCCCGACCGAGAGCGGTAGAGAAGGAGGGTGGGGCGGAAATGCCTTAGAAACCCAATGAGCTCTCTATGACAGGACGAGTTGGCGCCGTCCTTCAACTATGCGTCTAACCTGGCCGCAGGTATAAAAGGCTATGGGAAGGAACCCAGAATAATAAACCAACGATGGAAGTAAAGGAGCAGAAAATTCGAACGGGGATATACGTTCAAACGTCGGAAGGAACCGTGACTTCCGGCGGGCTATCTTCCAGCATAGCTGGAAGGGAGTCGCCAGCGGACCCTAACGTTAAAGGAGCGGGCAGCTTGGCTCCTTCAACGCTCAATACTACAAGGCAAAACACCAGTGTACAAATGGAGAATCCGTTTCAACGCAGCGCGCTTCTACGTCGATCTCCGACATCACAGGACAGTGCACTCTCAAAACTGAGTAACACCCTTTCTGAGGACAGCAAGCAACCCGTAACGGATGTGTTCACAAAACTAGGGACCCTCATTGTTGACCTGATGGAGTATGTAAACCCGCGTCATAACGTTCACAACGCGATTAAGGAGCGGATACGGGCAATAAGATCGACCTACAACAAGGTGAGAGATGAGCAAATGGCACATCGGACAATGCAAGTTCAGGGCAAGGTAGAAACGGGTACGCAAACTACACCAACGGCACCTTCCAGAGAAAAATCCACTCCGCTAGGCCCTATGGCTAGTGCTGGTCGACGCACAGAAAAAATAGAAGTGCAAAAGCGGCCAAGAGAGGAAGCGGCTGATTTACGCGAGCGACAAACTACACCTAAAAGAAAGAGGGTGAGGACACCAAAGAAGATTCTTTCCAGTGCCAAACTGGGGCGAGAAAGCAGCAAAGAACCTGTGCAACTAGTGGGTGGAAACGCCAAGCAAATAAGTGAAAAGTGGACCAAGGTCGAGAGATCAAAAAAACAAAAAAAACAACTGCAACGGAGGCCTCGCCCGGAGGCAATGATTATCACTGCTAAGGAGGGTGTTACATACGCGGACGTCCTGCGAACAGTTAAGGGTGACCCTACTTTAAAGGACTTAAGTGACAACGTGACCCGCATCCGACGGACACAGACAGGCTGCCTGCTGCTCGAACTCAAATCTGGCGGATCCGAACATGAAGAATTCAAGGCAAAAATTCAGACCTCTCTTGGAGAACAGGCTAACGTACGAGTGAATTGCCAGCGAGTAGCAGTTGAATGCCGAGATCTAGATGAGATCACTACAAAAGAGGAAATCTGCAGTGCTCTAAAGGACCAACTGGGGCTGTCAAACGTGGACGAATCAAATGTCGCGAGTCTTAGAAGATCTTTCAGGGGTACTCAAACAGCCACTATACATCTTGCGGTTGACCAAGCACGTAAGGCCTTAGCAGCAGGTAAAGTCCGAATCGGGTGGGTTATTTGTAGATTACGGGAGCAGATTTCAATGAAAAGGTGTTTCAAATGCCTCGAATTCGGACACATAGCGAACAACTGCAGAAACCCACAGGATCGATCAAAGCTGTGTCGAAGATGTGGAGAAGAAGGTCACGTTGCCAAAAATTGCAATAAGGATCCGAATTGTCTCTTCTGCAGGGAAACCGAAGGTTGCGATAACAAGCACGTAGCGGGTAGCAGCAGGTGTCCAGTTTTCAAGAAGGCGTTAAACTCCAGACGAAAGTGAAGATCATACAACTGAATCTCAATCATTGTCGAGCAGCGCAGGATTTGCTTTCACAGTCGGTTTACGAGCTAAAAGCAGACGTCGCCATAATTTGCGAGCAACATCGAAATCTTCATAGTGGCGTCTGGACGACGGATGCAAGTGGTAAAGCAGCAGTATGGGCGTGCGGGGATCGGGCGTTCCAGGATGTAATGCAACAACCGGGGAATGGATACGTATGGGCTAAAATTGATGGCATCTATGTATATAGCTGTTACGCAGCACCAAGTTTGACGTTGGCAGAATATAAACGGATGTTGGACAGCGTAGCAATGGAGGCAAAATGGCACAATCCGAAGCTCATAGGCGGCGACTTCAACGCATGGTCTGAGGAGTGGGGAAGCAAGAAAACCAACGCTAAGGGACGAGTTTTACTGGAAACTTTTTCGCGACTAAATATCGTCCTCGCAAACAATGGGAATGCCAACACCTTCAGAAGGCGAGAGCTTGGATCCATCGTAGACCTCACTTTTGTGAGCGACGCTCTAGTGAAGGACTTGCAGTGGTTGGTTAGCAAGCATTACACGCACAGTGACCATCAGGCCATAATAGCTACGGTGAACTGCGTACGTAACAAAAACACAATGTGTGCGAGTTCCCAGGAAAAAAACATGCTTGGCTGGTCATCAAAAAAGCTAGATGAAGAAATGTTCCGGGAAATGCTACCTTCGGATATGGAAATGGACGGAACTGCATTGACGAAGGCCGCGCGAATCATCAGCGTGATACAGCGGGCATGTGATGCCTCCATGCCACGGCGTTCTCTCCACAAGGCCAGGAAGGCAAATTATTGGTGGAATGCAGAAATCCAGGAGCTTCGGAAAAAATGTCTTAAAGCTAGACGACGGAGCCAGCGCCGCAGGAATACTCCAGACTACGAAGACTTGCACAACCAATACAAATACGCCCGGAAGAACCTACAACTTGCGATCGCTAAGAGCAAGAGAGAGCACTTCAGAAAGCTGTGTAACGAGGCCGATTCCGATCCATGGGGTGGAGCGTACAAAGCCGTTATGACTAAAATAAAGCAAAAGAATTCTCCTCAAATAAAGTGTCCGAAGATGCTCCAGGAAATAGTCACAACGTTATTCCCACAGAACCGAGACGACAGCCTACCGGTAATACAGGTAGACCCTCAAAACGTGCCGGCGGTAAGCAGAGAAGAAGTATTGGCAGCCATACGCAAAATCGGTGACGAAAAAGCGCCCGGATTGGATGCGATACCGAACAAAGCACTTAAGCTGGCGGTAAAAGGGATGCCAAATGTCTTCGCTGATACTTTCACAACGTGCCTACGGGAAGGCGTTTTTCCCAAGCAATGGAAGCAGCAGAAACTGGTGCTCTTGCCCAAGCAGGATAAACCTATTAGGGAGGCATCATCTTATAGGCCAATATGCCTGCTGAATACGATGGGGAAGATTTTCGAGCGAGTGATATACGAACGATTGCTGTCAGAAATCGAAAGCAAAAACGGACTATCGGATCGACAATTCGGTTTTCGGAAAGGGCGATCAACTGTGGACGCTGTCAGAATGGTGTCAGACATGGCAACGAACGCGAGGGGTAAAGGAGGATGCTGCGCCGTGGTCACGTTGGACGTAAAGAACGCCTTTAACTCCGCGAGGTGGAGCCGTATTATAGCCGCTCTGGTCGATAATGGAGTGTCACGCTATTTGGCATCTATAATCGTCAACTACTTCAAGGAAAGAACATTACGCTACGACTCAGACGAAGGACCAAAACTCTACCTAGTAACGGCGGGAGTACCACAGGGATCTGTTCTTGGCCCCCTACTCTGGAACGTAATGTACGACGGGATACTAAGGCTTCGAGTACCCAGAAACGTGGTGTTGGTAGGCTTCGCCGACGATATTGGCATCGTGATTCCAACCCGTCACCTTGAAGAGGTCGAAATTTACGCAACCGAAGCAATCTGGGCTGTTAAATCATGGCTTAGTTGCGCTGGGCTCAAACTAGCCGACCATAAGACGGAAATGGTACTAATCACGAAGCGGAGGAAACTACCAGTAGTACGAATAAAGGTTGGTGACTGTATAATTACCTCGCAGCCTGCTATTAAATACCTAGGCGTAACTATCGACAGCAGACTGAGCTTCAAACCTCATCTGGAGAAAGCTGGTAAGAAGGCATCCGTTGTCGGTTCAGCACTCGCTAGAATGCTACCCAATATTGGCGGCCCGAAGCAAACCCGAAGGCTTTTGATTTCAAGAGTGGTGACCTCTATTCTAATGTACGCAGCACCAGTGTGGGCACCAGCGCTACACATAAAATCGAATCGCCGAAAAATGCAAGCAGCCTACCGACTGATTGCACTTCGAACTTGCTGTGCCTTTAGAACAACGTCCTATGAGGCAACGTGTGTTATAGCCAGTATGCTGCCCATCGAAATTGTTGCGGATGAAGCGCTTCGACTCTATAAAAACGAAGCACGGACAGCGAGCACGCGAGAGATTCAAAGGCTAGTGTCAATGCGCTTATGGCAGAGTAACTGGGAAGAGGCGCAAAACGGACGTTGGACGTACAAATTAATCCCCAACGTTGCGCAATGGGTTTCAAGAAGCCACGGAGAAACAAGCTATGACCTAACCCAATTCTTGAGCGGACATGGCGGTTATCGGTATTATCTGCATCGCTTTGGACTCGACACCTCACCGGACTGTCCAGCCTGCAAAAATGTACCCGAGGATGCGGAACACGTTATGTTCACCTGTCCCCGCTTTGATGTATGTAGAAGTAGCCTAGAGACGGAACTAGGCACAAGGATATCAGCGGTAAATATCGTGAGCTGCATGCTGAAATCCCAAACTGCGTGGAATGCCGTCGAAAAAACGCTAAAAAATATTCACCGCAAACTGCGTGACGCAGAAAGGGACAGAAAGAAGGAAGAAGAAAGGATGCGTAGAAGCAGCTAATGGCTGATCCACCCCCACGAAGTAATGCTGAATAAGTAGTCCCGTGGGGGAGTGCGGAAGAAGAAAGAGGTGGTTTTAGTCGGTAAAAATCCGGCATGTTCCAGGGCAGGAGCCCTGAAGCATCTTCTGGAAGATTTCCACCTTCCAACGACGAAAAAAAAAAAAAAAAAAAAAGTTCAGTTGAAAAGTATAAAAATTGTTTCTTTTTTTACCAACCAATACGACAGCACTTATTCAACCATTGGATCACCCGGACCTTCAAAGCTTACTACCGACAGCAAATAGTTCGAAAGTAAATTTTGGCTATTGGACAAGACTCTTGTAATCAGAGTTGTGGAAAAATCTTAGATATATTATAAGCAATCAACTTGATAAAAAAATGTTGGTGTTTATTTACACCGAACACTATTCAAAACTGCTTTCGTAAGGCTGGATTTGATCAGTAATCTTTGCAGGAAGTGAATGAAGACCAAGAGGAAATTATTCAATTACCAATGCCGGAGGATTCATTCAATAAACTTTTAGCTTGTGTCCATAATTTGTATTGTTATGGAGAGTTAAACGAAGATTAAATAATCAATGAAAATGTAAATGATTCTGATAATGAATAGATCATCGAAGAAATCGCCAGAGAGACAACTACAGCTACACTTCAGGACGCATTGATTTCTTTTTCTACAATCAGGCGACATACATATGATGAATAAAAGGGCCGATCTATCATCTATAGACGAAATGAAAGATGTTCTAATCAAATGTTGAGGCGAAAAACTTATTCATAGCAAAATATCTGACTTCTTTCAAAATTAAAATTAAACTACATGTGTACACATTACGCTAAAATTTTGAAAAAATATTAATATTTTGTGTAATTTATTCAATGATTTACTCATGAAAAGATTAAATTTTGTTTTAGTGTTTTTCATATGAATAAATATCTCATTATTTTTTAAAGATTGTTTCATTTACTGTTGACTTTTAGAATAGAAAAAATTCCAAATTCAATATAGCACTGATAAGTGCACAACACGGATAAGTGCACAAAATTCATATAGATCATCGATGTGTACTTATCCGTGCTCTACTGTATATATATATATATATATATATATATATATATATATATATATATATATATATATATATATATATATATATATATATATATATATACATATATATATATATATATATATATATATATATATATATATATATACATATATATATATATATATATATATATATATATATATATATGTATATATATATAAATATAAATATATATATATATATATATATATATATATATATATATATATATATATATATATATATATATATATATATATATATATTTATATATATATACATATATATATATATATATATATACATATATATATATATATATATATATATATATATATATATATATATATATATATATATACATATATATATATATATATATATATATATATATATATCTATATATATATATATATATATATATATATATATATATATATATATATATATATATATATATATATATATATATATATATATATATGTATATATGTGGAGAATGGAGAGTTCCTTCATTGTTTTGCTACTTAATTTGTCCGCAATTTCGATTTTTCGTTGTATAGTCAATGTAACTAATTTCCTTCTGGATGCCATTACACCGCAATAAAAGATAAATAATAAATAATCGCAATAAACTTATTGGAATAAAAATATCAAAGGAACTCACGAAAACTGGTAAGTTTCCGTGGTTTTCTTATTTTTTCGCGAATTGTCGAAGCTGATATCGAGATAAGTAGAAGAAACATTCTGTGTTTCCAGAATTTATCATGCGACGTTAAAGCAAGGTTTTCGCTTATTTCCCTCAACAAGCCTTTGATAAAGAAAAACAATGAGGATAAATTTCTAGATCAATAAATTTGTATGCTAAAAACGATGTATTTATGTATTTTGATAAAAGATTTTTCATATAGAAAAGGCCATGTGTAGAATTTAATATATATGATTAACTTAGTGCCAAATAATATGTACACTTACACGTGTTGTGAACTTAACCGTGTTGCACTTATCCGGCCATAAATGCATGAAAATTAACCAAAAAATATCGGTGATTTAACTTTCTGTGCACTTATGCGTATTTTGCACTTAAGCGTGTTGTACTTATACGTGCTCTACTGTATATATATATTTAGTGACATTTTAAATATACCTATTTTTCTGTCAACAAATAACGTTTACAACAACAAAGTTTGAATTAAATTTCAACCGAGTTCTAAACGTGAATATGATAATATTTTTGAAATGTTTAACCCTATGTGTGCGCTGGGCGCCTAAAATGAGATTGGAAAAATTTGAAAATTTTCGAATGGCGATAACTTTTGACCAGATTATTCGATCATTATAAAACCTCAAGAACATATTGATATTACTAAGCTATAGACTAATTAAGTTTTTTTTATGAACTTGCTGGCAACCCTTCAGGTACGCCAGGCGTTGAAAATTAAAACCTTCAAACCATCGACTCTAATGAAAAATTTTCATTTTTTACAGTAAAAACCAACTGATTTAAAAATTTTAAGCATTGTTAATATAATCAAAGCAAAACTATTGAAATTACACATCGGACAAGAACGGCCATCCCCCTCCAATTCACCTATATTTTAAGCATCAGAAAACTTCTGCTCACGAGAAGTAATGACTTTATCACCAGATACAGTTCAAATTCACAGAATATATTTGTATTAAGTAAGACTAAGTCTGATAGAAGCAATTTAGAAATGCGGGCAACTCTCTGCCAGTGGTGCCATCTTGAAAAATTATTAAGAAAAAAAAACTACTTATTGCCCTATGAATTCCGATTCAGCTATCAAATCGTCATCAAATTGACACAGTAGCTGAAACTGACTCTATGCCGTTGTTGGTAGAAATTTGGCTGCAAAATTCGGTTGGTCCTGCCAGCTTCAGTAATTTCGATTTCTTGGATTTTGAAAATTCGCTCAGCAAAACAAAACTTTTGCCCTTTAACTTGGAGTGGAAGTTAAAGTGCAAAAAAAAAGCCTTCAGACGAAATTTGGTTAAAAAACCATGATAGAGCTGCCAGCTATAGTTGGTTTTTTGCAATTTGCAATATCTTTATTCGGTGATTTTATCGTGTAATTCTAAACGGTTATGATCTTGTAGTGACAATATACAACAAATATTAATTTCTCGAGAATTTGAAAACTTTTGCGACTGGGAGCCCTTAATTTCTTTGTATCACTATTACTTCCAATGCAGCCATCAGATCAGCACGAAATTCACCGAGTATGTTGATTTCAATGTGGAGCAGGTATGATATATTTTTGGCTTTGATGCTAGCGAAGTGTTGCCAATGCGAGGTGTTTTTTGCTATTTTCGTATCTATAAATGCTTGCATTATGTATTAATATCGCGAACATTAGCAGCGAAAATAAGTTACCAATTTTTTGGTCCCAAACATCTTTCGTTTTTAGATCCCAAACATACTTGTTTTCCTGTAACTTTCGATGAAATGATCGGATTAAATCGAGATTGATTGAGTTATTTGATTTTGACGTGAGACAATTGTGGGAGACTTTTAGTTGCAGTGCTGGTAAAGTGTTGCAGGCATTGAGCATTTTCTTTATTTATGTTATATTATGCTGTTTTCAAAGTTTCGCAGTGTTAGACTTTCTTAAATCTTCAAATTCATGCAAGTGGAAGTCGTGAAATTCTTTTCACCGTATGAATTTAAATGCATTGTTAAGATCAAAGTGGTTGTGCACTGGAAACAGGTTGGTGCACGTGTGGTAGAATATGGATTCGAAATCTGCACGATTCTTTGGCTGATTCCAGACGAATCTGATTTTCCTGAGCCTAGAATTTATGAAGGTATTTTGATTTATGTAATTTCGACAAGTTACCACCACCCCCAGCCTCCCTTTGCCATAAAACTTGTAGGGACATCTGTTCGCTACTCTCTTCTCCGAAAAAAAACTGTATTGCTGCATAATTTATGGGATATTCCACGAAAAAGCAGGACAAAACAACAAAATTGCAGATGAAAAAAGGGTTGTGTAGCATATCATGGGCCTAGGAGTATGAAAAAGCAAGATGGCATAATTGGCATAATAATATAATAATGGCATGTGCTTTTTCATCTACTCTGGAGTATGGCGGATAAGTTTATTTACATGTTTTTTTTCATGCGCCTCTTAAACATAGAAAAACAAACTCATAAACGTGCCAAGTCGGAATCAAAATCGGATAATATTAACATGCCGTGAAAAAGAGGATGCTGTTAATAACAAATGTTTAGATCAATATGTCTCAAAAACGGTTATGGTTACAGGAAAAAGCTCTATAATCTTTTTTGTTGAAAATTTGCTAAACTACAAATTCGTCATACATTATTTTTCTGAAGACGTGATCGTTACTGAGATATTTAGGAAAGGTCACTTTTGGTGACCTTTGACCCCGTATAAAAAGTGACGCAGCACTCGGATCGATGGGGACTTTTGACATTTGGTTCGACACGCCAGTATCAAGGTTCACACCAAAATTCAGCTTTCCCCTAGTTTTTCCGAAGTTTCGCCTTTTTTATGTCGGATTTCACTGGGCTAAGTAAACGTTTGTGGCGAGTGAGAGTGTTCAAAAGGGTTTTTAAATGTACGCGAAGTAAGGATCATGAATCAAAGAAATATAAGATTACGACACGCGCATGTCTCTCTCAACTGGCTGCTTGTGTGTGACGTCATCGGTAGAGTTCGAGCGAAGAATGAATGCATGAAACTATGAAAATGTATGGAAAATATATTTCCGTTTGTAATTTCTAACGGTTTTTCTTGTTCTGCATTGTTTTTCAAATCATTAGCCGTTAATGAGCCTTTATATAGGATATTGTTTGAAGTTTATAATTTATATTGACATTGCTGCTAGTATTATTTATATGGACATTGATTTTGCAGTTGTTAGTTCTTTGCGCTGTTTAAGTGAAAAAAAGTTATCAAAATGCGGTGTGCGGTGTATGGATGCTGTAGTTATAATCAAAAGAAGAATAGAACAAGTGAAGAAAAATCTATTCGGTTCTATAGGTTCCCAAAGGATGCAATATTTTGTGAAATGTGGAAAGTGAAGTGCAAAAGAAGTGACGATTTCAATGTGTCTACTGCCACATTGTGTTCGAAACATTTTTCGGATGAAAGTTATGTTCAAAAGTTAATGGATGAATTATTCGGTAATATTTTATGTTAAATTTTAAAGGCATTTGATTTGAAGTATTGATTCTAGGTATCGAAAATCAATACACCTACAAATTGAAGAAAGATGCAGTTCCTGTGTTTCATCTTCCCAGTAATTTGATGTTGACCGACTCGAATCACGCCAGACACAATAGGTCCAATGTTCGACAGCAAAAAGCCATTATAAGCTCAATTACTGAAGGGTATGTACCTTGATTACATTCTAAATAACTCTCATGACCATTGTAAATAAATTGTTATATATTCATGTTTCATCATATTTGCAATTGTAAATTAACAGTTGTTTTGAATTGATTAATATTTTTTATTGTTTCGTGTGAGACATACATATACTTTTATGATTCATCGTCTTGAATCAGATTTTATACAAGCTATGCATTAACAAATTTAGTATAGAACTTGAAGCCAATTAGTAATCCGCGATTTTTTTACGCTTGCATTGATATCCATTACGCTTCCATTACTATTTAGAATTATATATGATATCAAGGAGATGAACGGAACTGTTTCTTAAGTTGAGTTCCAAAGCGCAAGCCACGACAGTGAGTCGAAGATCCGAGTCGCTACACTTGGGGAGGAAGTTCGACTTTTGAAACAAAAATTGTAAGTTGAAACTGTTAGCTGTTTGTAGAGAGCATCACTACATTATTGCTATTTTAAACAGGGAAAGTACCGATGATCGGTTGCAAAAGGAAGTTGAAACTAAACTGCAGTATAAAATGGAGTCAGAAAAAAACAAATACTCCTTGGAAAATATGACTACAAACTTGCGTGGCATTTTTACAGAAGGACAAATAAGGAAGCTTAGTGAACCAAAAAAAATATAAAATGGTCGGAGGAGGATATATCCAAAGCCATAGTCATATACGCTACAGGAGCTAGAGCCTATAAGCTGCTCATTAAAAAATGCTATCCGTATCCTTCAATAAGGACTCTCCAGAGGTGGTGTGAGAGAGTCCAAATGCAGTCAGGAGTTCTTACCGTAGTGACACAAATCATGCGGAACTCCGAACTCAATCGCCATATGAGGGTATGTGTCCTGTCATTCGATGAAATGAAAATTAAAGCCACTTACTGCTATGACAAAGCACAGGATCAAACTTAAAAGCCAGCAAATTATGTGCAAGTAGCTATGATTAGAGGCTTGTTCGGGAATTGGAAACAGCCTATATTTTATGGTTTTGACTGCAGAATGACAAAAGCAGTACTGCTGGATGTGATAAAAGCTGTTGAGTCATGCGGGTTTGCAATTCATGCCATCGTTAGCGATTTAGGAGCTGGAAATCGCATACTTTATGAGGAGCTAGATGTATCATAAACAAAACCATGGTAATTAGTAATGCTTTTCAAGTTTTGACATTAAACGTACATATACATTTTTCAAAGGATTGCTAACCCAACTCATTATGAGAGAAACATATATGTATTTGCTGACGTGCCACATCTTATAAAACTCATCAGAAATCATTTCATTGATAGAGGGTTTATCATGCCTGATGGGACTCATTTAAAAAAAGCGGTTGTAGAAAAAACCTTAAACTGTAGCACCGGCGATCTTTCAATCACTCGCAAACTTTCACATAGTATGCTGAACGTGAAAGGTGTTGAGAGACAGAAGGTAAAATTTGCAACCAAGCTATTATCGCATACTACTGAAATGGCTATAAAGAGGACTGCATCTTTAGGACATCTCGAAAATGAAAACTGGTTACAATGCTCAGATTTTATTAAGAAGGTATTTTTTAACTATTAATGGAACTGCATGCAAAGTTACCTTCAATTTACGTTTTCAGTCGTGTGAAATGTCATACTGATGTAACTAAAACCTCTATAGGTGAACGATTGGTTTGATGTCTTGAATGTCCGTGTTCCATCCACTGACACTAGAGATCGGATGAAAGCATTTGGAATGAAGATGGAAGTCCAACAACCAATTGTAACAAGCATGAGTAATATAATGCGCGACTTTCGAGTGGCTGGAAGTAAAAGCATGTTACCGTTCCAAAAAGGTATCAATGCATTAATTCGACCGTGTGTTCTTGTGTGTTAGCTAACGCATTGCTTAGGTATTATACAAACCAATACAGTTCTTCCTTTGCTGTTTGAAGACCTAAAAAAACGGTATGGGACAAAATATATACTGACTCATAGGCTGAATCAAGATGTCCTGGAAAACTTTTTCTCTGTTATACGGAGTAAAAGTGGCCTTCACGATCATCCAGACCAGCTTGAATTTCAGCATCGGCTGCGAAGCTATATAGTGGGCCATAATAATCGTGCTTTTGTTGGTGAAACAAATGTTACCGAAGACAATACACCGGACTTAGAACCTAATTTATCAGGTAAGACACTTCAAAATACACCGCAGCTATAACACTTTATTGATTTTTACTAATGTTCGAAGAACATTAGTATTAAAATCGCTTCGCCGAAAATTCGTCATATATATATATATATATCAGCAAAATGATTAAGAGAGATAATCTCTGGAGTGGCCGATCCGATTGAGTTGAAATTTTCGGAGAACATAGATGTATATAACAGGTAGGTCCATGACTTGCTAAAATTCAGATATCTTAAACCTTTTGGCGGCGGCGGGCATTTAAGTGAATTTTCAGGTACACCTATATTTCCAAGCAGTGTAAATTTTTGTTAAAAAAAAGTACTAGGAATGAAAGCTTGTTATGTTTGTAGTTTGCCTATGATAAAGAATTGAAAATTTCGGGCCAGGTGTAGGCGCTGAGTGCCTAAAAGTAGGCAAGGATTTTTTTTCAAATTTCGATTTATCATAACTTCTAAGAAAAACAATGGATCATCGTGAAATTTGCAGAGCGTATTGATGTAAACTAGAATTTAACACAAATGAACTTTCAAGACTGTGCAGGCAACTCTGTAGCTACAGCAGGCTCCTGAAAACAAATCCTTCAAATCATCGAGTCTCCTGAAAAATTTTTGATTTTTGAAAATAAATTCAAGTTGTTGACAAATTTTGACTTTTGTCCACCAAGTCAAATAAAAATTTCAAAAATTCCGCGGTAAACAAGAACGGCAACCCGTGATCAAATTACCTCTATTTTCAGCACCCAAAACTTCTGTTCACGAGAACTGACAATCAGATTATGCGATCAATATGAAATTTACAGAACATGTTGGTATTTATTAGGACCAGGTCTGATAGAAGCGATTTTTCAATACGGGCAATACTGTGGTAGTGGTGCCATATGGAAAAATCACTGAGAAAAAAAACTGGTTTTTGGCCTATAGCTTCTGATTTAGCCACCAGATTTTAACAAAATTCACGCAGTAGGTGAACCTTACTCTAAGATAGATTTCATAGAAATTTTGTTGAAAAATTAGTATATGGACGCTAGCTACGGCAATTTTTGTCTCTTAAATATTGTAAATTTGCTCAGGAAAATAAAGGTTTTTCCCTATAACTTCCGATGCAGTGATGAAATCAAAACGAAATTCGTGTGAAAAGCATATCTTGTTGCGTTTCTAATTCTGTAGAAATTTTGTTGAAAAACCGTGAAAGAGTTGCCAGCTATGATGAATTTCGTAATTTATTGACATTTCTTTATCGAGCGATGTTGTCATAAAATTTCCAAGTGGGAATGATCCTGCAATGACAAATAACATCAAATATTTACGTTTCAAAAATTTAAAAAGTTTGGACGATGGTAACCCTAAAATTTAATTCACTCCTATAACTTACAGCACAGACATTCAATCGAAACGAAATTCATAGGGTGTGTTTAACACAACGTGAAGCAGCCATGCTGCTAGCACATGATTGCCAGCACCGGACAATTTCGTAAATATCGCACCAACAGATGCTTCCATTTTCTATTCATAAGCAAACTATTTACAATAAAATAAGCAACCGATATTTAAATATTCCGAGCTTTGGAAATTTTATTGTTTGTTACTTGAACCTATAACCGAGTTTATTAGTTTATTCATCTGCATCATTCCCCTTCTATGGTAAGCATAATTTATGACAAACATCGAAGTCGTAAAAATAAAAGCACTAAAACATCATATAAAAGCAAAGCATTCAAGGTTATATATCTATATGCTTTTAGAATCGTCAAAAATTGGTGCAACTGCACCAAGTTTTTTTATATAATGTTATTTTATTTGAATAAAGCTCTTTGCCCTATAGCCTCCAGTACAGTCATGGTATCATAACGAAATTCATATGACAAATTTAAATTATTGTAGACAATATTCAGTATAAATCTATTTTGAAAAACAATGATAGGATTGCCAGCTATGATTGTTTTTGTATTTTTTGAAATAGCTTTAGTAAGCGATTTTATCATAAAATTTTCAAATCGTAGTGGTCTTGTAGTGAAAATACACACCAAATACTAAGATCTAGAAAATTTGAAAGCTCTTGCGAATGGTAACCCTAAATTTCTTTGTATCCCTATTACTTCCAATGCAGTGATCGTATCAACACGAAATTCGCAGAGCAGGTTGACTTCAACGTGAGGCAGATAGGACTGCTAGCACGAGGTGTTTTTGTTATTTTGGTACCAATAAATGCTTGCATTAAGTATTCACATCGCGAATATACAATATATAACAATATATATGACAATACGTACAATATATAATATATAAGACAATAACAACAGTATAACAACAATATATAACAATACACTCAAAATCTGCACAAATCCTCTACTGTTCTTCGAACATTAGTATTTCTAGCGGTTCTGATGCGCTAGGGTTTTTTATATATTCAGCTAACATTTTGAGCCGCTTGAACTGTCCAACGCAATTTGAAGAGAATGAAATATGTACAGATCGGGAAATGAATGACCTCCAATATGACGGGCTAGAAAATTTAGCAGGTTTTATTTGCCATAAATTTAAAAATATTTCTCCCGATATTTCAGTTGTTCGAGCGGATGACAAATCGTGGTTTTGGGTGAGACGACTATCAGAAGGAGGTCTTGCAGAGCCGACAGAGTTCATGGAAAAAATTAAACTCCTTGAGGTATTATTGGAAAATTTTAACCCTGACAATTCTTTGACTACTTGCAGAAGCTACTTAAAAACGTAACTGGAAATTGCAGAAACTGTTGAATGCAGCTATGAAGTAAAAAAAAACTATTTTTTAGGTCAAGATTGTTTTTTAGAATAAGGAAATTAAATAAAAGTTTGAGGGAAAGTATTTTGAAAAGAGCTATATTGAATTATAATGATGGCAAGAAAAGGAAAGAGATGCAAAAACTTACAACATGATGTAAATTATTGTTATAACTTCACTTTTAAACTAACCATGCATGTTAAAGCTATGTCGAACAGAAAATTATGTAAATTATGTAAAATTGAATTGAAAATATATATAATTGAAATAAATTGAACCTATTTTTCATTTAGAAATTGTTCTTTTGCCAACAGTTAAAGTTATTTTTCTATTAGAGTTATTTTTGACTCAATGTGTTTGGTTTCTTCAACGTATATATTCGATATACGATAAAGTAGCAACAATAAAACTTGCGGTAACGCTGCAACGACAAAATATCATTCCGAATTTCTCTATCCGGCTCGACGGACCATGTTTGGTTTCTATTTGAATGGATGATAAGGGGGCGATTAAATTGCGATGCACGCTTCTAACTGCTGATAATAGGTTGGCTTCTACGACAAGAATGTGGATTTGAAATTTGATTTGAAGCAACCATCGACACGACAAACCCTCCTTCGAAAAACTGCAAAGATAGAAAAACCAGCAGATTATTATGGAAAACACTATTTCATCCCGAACTATTTCAGCTGATTGTTTCGATAATTCCAAACTCAGACGAAATTATGTTATTTTCTGCCTTTTATTTTTAACAACATAACAAAATTCTTATAACAATTTCTCATAAGTATTTTGAACTAGAAACTTTCAACTATACAATTCCAATTCCAACTCTTTCAACTACAAAAAACCATTTTTCATATATTTTCATTTTTGACAGGCTTTTTTTGTTTACTATGATTAGAAAATTTAATACAAATTTTACAGTAAAAGTTAGACAAATTCAATAGCATTTGAGCAATTAATTAATTCTAAATTTAAACACGATGAAGTCACAACATACTCCCTGCGTTGAAACGACCAGTTTCAATATTATTTAAGATTCGGTGTTGTCTGATTAGAATACATTATGGGTAATGGACAAACCTTTGTAATGGGTCGTTTGATTACATTATATTGTGTTTTTATGGTCACCACTCTTGTCAGATTATCTCTTCCTGGATGTGTGCTAATAATTCTTCCTAATAACCAATGTGCAGGAGGCAGTCTGTCATCCTTTACTAAAACTAGTTCGTTTTCCTTCAGATTTGGTTGTTGTGTCAGCCACTTTGGACGTTGTTGCAAACGATGCAAATATTCTTTACTCCATCGAGCCCAAAATGACTGAGTAAGTTTTTGAATGTGATTATAGCGATCTAAGTGATTCACATTTTCATCGAGAAGGCTAGGTTCTGGTGGCATAAGCAGTGGTCCTCCTATTAAAAAATGTCCTGGCGTTAAAGCTGTAATATCCTGTGGATCTTGTGTCATCTCGGTCAATGGTCTAGAGTTCAGGCTGGCTTCGATCTGGGTCAACAATGTACTTAGCTCTTCATAAGTAAGTAATGTATTTCCCATGGTTCTTTTTAAATGTGTTTTTACTGATTTTACTCCGCTTTCCCACAATCCTCCAAAGTGGGGTGAAGAAGGAGGAATAAAGTGCCATTTTATTCCTAAATTTTCGATGGCTTGTGCGATTTCATGCTCATGCTGTTGAACTTGCGTAAATTTGTAGCGAGTTAATATTGCATTAGCTCCAATAAAATTTGATCCGCAGTCGCTGTAGATATCAGTACACAAACCACGTCGTGAAACAAATCTTCTAAATGTTGCAATAAAGCCGGGAGTGGAAAGGTCGCTTACGATTTCGAGATGCATTGCCTTCGTCACCATGCAAATAAATACTGCTATGTAGCCTTTATAACTTCTTATTCCTTTCCCTTTTGAGCTTTTTACGTCGAACGGACCACAATAGTCAACACCACTATGTGCGAAAGGTCGTGCTGGTTGAACTCGATACGTTGGCAAATTCGCCATTAGTTGAGTCCTTGTTTGAGCAGTCTGACGGAAGCAACTAATGCATTGATGAATATGGCTTCGAATTGCGTTTCTTGCGTTAAGTATCCAGAATTTTCTTCTCAATAACGATAACATGAGTTGAACTCCTCCATGCATTGATTTCTTGTGATAATCGTCAATAATCAGTTTAGTCAAATGGCTTTTTTCAGGTAAGATTATAGTGTAATGATATAACATCACGTGCATGAAATAAATCAAAGCAAAACAAACAAGTCAAAACAAAACACCATGTAGTTCATTCATATCGTCTACGTAATAGCAGACCACACAATGTTATACAACTGACCATATCATCATGACCATATCAGGTTTCCGAGTAGCGACCGTGAATATCCATGCCATATGGTATATTCAAATGTAGTACGAGGTCATATTGCGAACGATAATAAATTATGTGTCACCAAGGCACGCGACCCAAATATGTTATGGTTACAGTGTGAATAAGCGCACGGTTCTTATCCAAAATGTTAAGCCTGACTGAAGCTCTTCAGACGTGAGATATTTTAGCTTTTGATTTTGCAGAGGACTTCGAACATTTCCTATCCAACGTTGACAGTAAGCAGTTACTCTAATAAGCCTTGAAAAGGATGAGAATCTTTCAAGTAGTTCATGAGAATCATCCATGATTTGCACATGCAAAGTTATTGTTCTTTTATGTAATCCCACTGTTGTTTCGATATCGTCTCTTTTTCTAGGCCACGTATCCTTTGCTCCTCTTAACCATTGTGGTCCTTTCCACCAAAGAACATAATTTTTCAACCTTTCAGGTGATATTCCTCTACTGGCACAGTCAGCAGGGTTTGTTTCTGTGGGTACATGATTCCATGAACATTCCTCGAGCAATTGATGGATATTGGACACTCTATTACTAACGAAAGTCTCCCAATGTGAAGGGTGTTTTCTCAGCCAGGCCAATACGATCGTAGAATCGGTCCAACAATAGACATCTTGTATATTAAGTTGCATGTCCTTTTTTACCTGAGCCACCAGTTTTGCAAGTAAATTTGCTCCACATAATTCCAGTTTCGGCAACGAAATTGTCTTGAAGAGCGATTGGCGTGTGAAATGAATAAATTCGTTTCACTCGCGACTGCAAAAAAGTAAAAGGTCCGTGTTTCTTTCGTGTGCAGTTGTGAGTGCAGAAACTTTGGATTTTCTTCGCGATGTCTTGGAGCCAGATCTTTTGAAAGCAAATCTTCCTTTTATCGAACATACTGGTCTTTTCAATGCTTTAGAAGGCAGCAAACACTCAACAAACGTGCTTTCATCATTAGAGGCTGAACAGTCTGAGAAAAACAGCAATATCGAACGGTCTCTTTCAAAGTAGTTTTTTTGTAGTCCCTGTAGTTCTTACAAGGACAAAAAAAACCAAGAGCATGCAAACTTGAGAGAGAGACTTTTATTCTCTTGAAAGCAAAAAGTGAAATAAAAAATTATGCTGACTACAATTTCCTCGTGAGCTTACTTCCCCATTTGAAAAGCCTTTCACAAATGAGCAATTTTAAATATAGGATGCAAGCATCAGCTTTATTGGTGAAATTAAAACAATGTGACAAAGCATCTTCATTCAATAAGTTCCAGATCAATAACACCAGCTCCATCAATATCTTTGGCTAGTTTTGATCAAAACATTAAAGTAAATGAAATGCCATCACAAGGAAATGTTGAGTTTTCACAGGTTGTACAGACTCCTGTTGAATTTACACATTCTTTTGTAACAAATATGAAAACTATAATAATTTTTGATTATTTTTTTCTTAACTTAAAGACTCTCAGTCTTTCAGCTGGACAAATTATCTTTGAATGGTCGGTTGCAGCTTTATCAATTTTTTCTTTGATATTATTAAAAATATACTCGAAAGTATGTGGTCTCATCCTGTAGTATTCGTAAAACATAATTACATCGTATTCTGATTCCTTATACAGATTATGCAATTATTCAAACGCTAAACGATGTTTGAATATTTTTTTTGGTTATTTTCTTATGCTTACTTTGTATTTTATATTTAAAATAACTATTTTACAATAGAAATACTTTTAAAGATATTTGCTCTCAGGATCCAGTGCTTGAAATCACAATTCAATCGCAATTAGTTTGATTTGACAACGGAAGTAAATTTCTCCACCAACTCGCTATATCTGTAACTACAATACACGCGCGATAATTACTAGCTTAAAAGTGAACTCATTTCATATGCGTTAAAATTTCAGCTGAAATATCAACGATAAATTCAGTTCTTTCTCACGATATTTTCAATGTAGCAAATACACATTGGCCGAGACCAGGCGAGAAGAATTCAGACGAGACCGCCAACATGTGGCCGACATTTGACGGCTCGTCACGAAATCGCTTTGACTCGTGCCCAAAACCTAAGATTACGCTGATCGCCGTACAAAAATGAGTTGATGTGCGCACCTACGTCACACGTGACATGGATGGCTACCAGTCGTTCGAACATACGTCGATAATTAACGAGTATGTTACACGTTTTTAATATACGCAAAAGATAATTGCGGCAGAGAACTAAATACAATCTTAGTGATTATGTCCAAATGTATGAGGACAATAATAGACATATATGTCACGAAGAAAAAGTTTTGTTATCGATGGTGAAATGACACAGAAAAAAGGATGTAGTTTCTGTAGATTACTTTTACAATAGAAGCATCGGAGTTTAAAATATATTTTGCTTTTATGTAGGATAGTTGCATAAGTAAAATGCAGAATTTTTTTAGATCATATATTTGATTAATTAATGATTTTGTGATTTTTTCGTTTCCTTGTTTTGGCATGTTCTACAATTTGTTTATTTAATTTTTTTATACGGAAATACATTCTAGATCGAAAGAAAAGTGTTTTAATTTTATTATCGCAATTAATATTTTTTGCAGAGAGCATTAATTGTTTTAAATAATCCTTGCAAATTCTTAATTCCTCATTATTAAAAGCAACGAATATTTCTTCCAAAGCGCTCATTTGGGTCATCAAGTCTTTAGTTGGCTTGGACAATCCTCCTTCGGTTAGATGATTGATCCAAGTATATGAATCATCATTATCTGAATTCGCGTGAATACACGGAATGCAATCTTTGAGTTTATGGCAAATAAAACCAGCCAAGTTCTCTAACCCATCGAAAGCAATTGACTCAACTTCAGTTTGCAATTTGTCTTTGCAACGCTCATCTTCTGTTACTTGAGATGTTCGGGCAACGCTTCGGAAAATAATACATAAAATGTATTTGAATGAGAATTTTTTCGCGGTATTTAATTAGTTAATAGTCACACCTGTAAGTGGACTTTCTAAATCCGGCGTGTCATCGCGTGATACATTGCCACTGCTCGATAGAGCTCCTTCGTTGTAGCCAAGAATATAGGATCGTAACCTATACTTAAATTCTTGTCTGTCGGGGTGGTCGTGAAGTCCTCCTTTGGAGCGAATTACTCCGAAAAAATTCTCCAGTACGGCTTGATTAAGTGGATAGGTTAATATATACTTAAATTCAAAACGTTCTTTCAAATTTTCGAGTAGAAGTTTCAAGGCGTTGCTAGTTAAAATTATACCTTAGGAGAAAGCATAAAAAAAGCTACAGTTGCACTTTTGCGCCTAAAAGTAACGTTAATATGTACCTTTCTGAAATGGTAGTAAACTCTTTTTGCCAATAACGCGCATGTCACCCATCATAGTGCACATTTGGTCCAGGATGTATGTTTGCAGTTCAAGTGAAAGACCATAAGCATGAACACGTTCACGAGAGTCTGATGTAGGCGATCTAACATTCATTACATCAAACCAATCGTTAGTCTATAAAAGAACATATTAATTAGAATAACATATGAATATTGGTAAAACTCTCTGTTTCAGAGCCTTAATATGTTTTTCTAACATTACCAATTTTAATAAGCTGTGGCACTCGTTCCAATTTTTATCCCCCAGGAAACCAAGTGAAGCTGCTCTTGTTACAGCTTGTGTGAAAAAAGTTTTGTCGCTAATTTAACTTTTTGACGCTCAACACCAACAACATTTAAACTTTGAGTTGAAATTTTATGGGCTATTGTGAGCTCGCTAGATGTGCACGAAAGCAGCTCCAAAATAATGTCCTTCTTCACCTCTTTTCCATTTATTAAAAAACCTTCGTCAAGAAAATGATTTCGAAGAAGTTTTATTAAATGGGGTACATCGGCAAAAACAAAAATCTTGGCATCGTTATACAAAAACCTACCAAGAACTTTGCTTAAGAAATTGAATTTGTGGCTACAAAAATGTTACCATGGCTTATTCATGTCAACATCAAGTTCCTTGTAAACACCCCTGTTTCCACCTCCAAGGTCGCTTGTGATGGCTACAACAGTGTAGCCACAATTTTTCGCAGTTTCTATGATGCTGAATAATATCTCTTTTGTCATTTTACAATCGAAGGCGTAAAATATTGGTTGTTTCCATTTGCTCATTAGTCCTTTAATTTGAATATGATTTATCTGTTGTATTTACTTTTTATACTATGTATATATGCATATTATATTTGGTCTATTTATAATTTATATTGAGTAGAATTTTTGGTCACATACCTCTGAGCATTGCTACTTGTACATAATTTGCAGGAATGAGTGTCGAGTCCGAAGAACGATCATAGCAATAAGACGCAATGTCAGCTTCTGTCCAATTTAATTTTTTTGTGCCATTTTTAATTTTTTTCATTTGGTTTACGGTAAAAATTTTCGCTAATCTATCCTCCATGTTCTTTTTTTCGTACTCGCACTTAGTTAATTTCATTTGAATAGAGAGAAATTTTTTTCCGACACTTTTTCAGCTTCTCTTAGGTGAAAATTTTCCAATTTGAGCTTTTTGATAATGTCTCTCATCTGAATGTTTTCTTGTTGTAAATTTTTGCTGAAATTTTTTTTTTGTTTTAAATAAATCTGATAGCTAAGCGGCCAAAACTGGCTTACATTAACTCAATATAACGGTTATTTTGAACTACTTGATCACTCTCGGCCCCACATTTCGAATCTTCAATTGCATCGCCAATATATTTTTCACATACATTGTCCTTTCCAGCGCTTTTCTGTAATAAACAGATGACCAGCTTCTTATTTTCTCGACCTTCAGCTTGGTTGTCACGATCTTCTGATTTTGATGCAACATTTTGGTCTTTGTGGTAAATACTTGGCACTACACCAGGTTTAAGCCTGCGCAAATTTACTTTGCTATATCCTAAATTTAATAATTTATAGTACCAAAAACTAAGTAGTAACTACTAATCTACATAAATATTTGTAAATACTAATTCCTTTACCCATTTCAAACTGCATATTACGTTCAAAGTCATCCTTAGCGAGGTGCTCATTACAAATTCTTGAGGTCGTAGTATTGAAATTGTCTTCTCTTCGACAAAAATTCACCCATGTATTAAAAAAAATTTTATCTTTAGGAAAGCAATAGTAGCTAATATTATTATCATTCTTTTTATTATTGCAGTTATTACAATTTTTCACTGCACACCTCATTTTAAACACCACTTTTCAAATAGTTAATAATAGTTCAAATAGTAGTAATAATTATAAAATCGTTTTCATAAAACTAAACGCAATTATTCAAAACGTTTGTCACGTGTGACGTAATGAAACTGAATTCCAATATGGTGGACCTGCGCAATGCGTAATCTTTTTACTTGATTCATGCCCAAAACCCATTCCAATCTGAAGTCGTACGAGCGCCGGCGAGACCTGTCAAAGTCGCTTGTCTGGACCGTCCACACACTCGAGCTCGCCGGCTGTCGCCTGGGCTCAGCCAACATGTATTTCGTACTTAAAACACGGTAATCAAATGCATAGAAATTGATGTAATGCTGCCTCCTCATTGTAGGCCATCATGTGGCCCATGTGCGTGGGCCATCATGTGGCCCATTGTGTAGACGGGCGATGGCTTGCAGTGGCCGACAGTGGCGAAGAATGGAAATGGCGATGGCCGAGGATGGTTTTCGGAGGGGTTTTTCACACATATCAAAGCGGGCCATCATGCGCAACCGAAAAATCATGACTGGGCCATCTAGCGACCCAGTGTGTGGAGGAAAATTTGTGATGGTGACGATAATTGTGGCGATCATTGCGACCATTGTAGTGGGCGATGGTGGCCTACAGTGAAGAGACAGCATAAGAAGTGATATATCGACTACTGAATGGGAAATTTTATTCCAAGCATGAAAAAACGCCCAATTGTCGAAACCATTTTACGTTTCGTAGAATAATTGCAAGGACGTTGCTTACTGAATAACGTAAGTTGAATTCAACTATTGCGAAGTAGTTCAATTTGTTACGCAGCTTTTCTATCAGGGCTCATGAAGATTTGATAAGGCCGTTTGTTCACATTCTCACGAATGCATGTTCCATGACGGTACGAGGGCCGTTCTTCTTTTGTTTATATTTCGCATCGCGGTGGTTTTGACTATGAAATTGGAAATGACTTAATTGATTCGTGGAAATGCGAAATGAATTTAAAGTCTGAATTATAATGATATTTGAAATTAATTAATGGATTCGTGGAAATGCAAAATGGATTTAAAAGTTGATTTATAATGATACTTAAATATGTTTAAAATATTTCTTCTTCGAATCTTATTTCGTCAGAATTATGATTCATGACTCTTCCCCCTTTAGAATGCGTGTCCTTGCGCATTGACTGAATGTTCATTTATATATTTGAATTGTTTTTGAAGAATTTACAGTATATGATAACCGCGGCGGTAAATATGTTAAGGATGATTGACAAATCAGTTAACAAGCTTGTCCATGAATTTCTATTATGTTCCAATTCAATTAATTTTATATGGTCTCAGTTTTCGATGTTGCGGGCGGGAACTTCATTTAAAGTGAAATTATTACTTTCTATATAAGTAATGTTTTTGAGTGTACTAGGTAAGATGTTGTTGCGTATAATATCTTTTGTGTTACTGAAAGTAAAATTGTTGGCCGTTATTTTACAATTTGCAAATTTAATAATATTGTGTTTCTTTATAATAATATCTTGATTGGAATTGTTTTTGCGGGATGATTAATATTGAAAAATCTTTTTTATTTACATAAAAAATTTTATTTGACAAAGTGGTTTCGAAGTATGCACTGATGCTCATCAGACACCAGCACACAGTGCATACTTGACTGATGTGACCACTTGCAGCTGGAAATCACATATTTTCATTTATGCTAGTTGTGAGAAATTTTAACATCTCCGACTTATATCCATCGAAATAATTTACTCATAAAGGTTATTGAATCAGTGTTTCCTTCTTATCTATAAATCAGCATAAACAACGTATATCGTCTCTAAAGCTTATCAAAACAGAGAATATTGATACGGGAAACTCGATCGTTTCGCGAAACAAACCTCCGAAGTATTCTCTATCATTATCGTCCATGGCACCTCCAAACCATTTCAAAAAGGACCCATAATGGCTGAATATTGTTCTTTTGAATATATGTGGTTCTAATGTAAATAATTTATCTTAAATTTTTTAGAATAATATTTCTATGTTTGAAAATTTGTTTATTATTTCCGGTGGGGTGGACATTTCAATATTCAAAAGATACCTTCATAGTTTTCTTAATTTATTGGAGAAATTTTGGATGATTTGGACTTGTTGATCTCGTATCAAAATGTAACCATTTCCTTGAGGAACTTCCGTGATTTCAAGGTGCTGTCCAATGACAATTGGTATTAAGAAGGCAAGGAAAAGCGTGTAGGAACCTTTGGGGTAGACTTTTGGAATTTCTTCAATTTCACAAAAAGTTTCTTATTTTGAATATTATGATTGGTTTTTGTAATTAACGGCCTATCATGTTTCTTCCGCTTGAAATTGTTTCTATAAATCTTTGATTCACTTCCTCATCTGCTCGGTTTTTACTAATGTTCGAAGAACATTAGTATTAAAATCGATTCGGCCAAAAATTCATATTTCTTTATATATATATATATATATCATCAAAAAATTTCAGTGAGATAATCTCGGGAACGCGCCATCCGATTGAGCTGAAACTTTCAGGATACATTGGTGTATATGCAGAATAGGTCCAGGTCTCTTTAAATGTCAGTTATTGTTAACCTTTTGGCGCCGGCGGCCATTTAAGTGATATTTTTAATATACCTATTATTTCGTGCACAAATAATTTTCGCAAAAATAAAGTTAACGAAATAAATTTCTAACGTGTTTTACATATGAATCGGATAATGCTTTGGAATTTTTTAACCCTATGTGTGCGCTGGGTGCCTAAAAAGAGGACGGGAAAATTTAAAAATTTTTAAATTTCGATAACTTTTGACAGAGCTATTCAATCATTACGAAATTTTCAGGACATATTAATATTATTTAGTTGCAGATTTGTGTAGCTTTAAATTAGCGTGCTGGCAACCCTGTAGCTAGGGCAGGCAACGAAAGTGAAAACCTCCAAATCATCGTCTCTCTTGAAAAAATGCCGTATCTTCAAAAAAAAGCCACGCATATATAAATATTGTGCTTTGTTTACATAACCAAAAAAAAAAAAAGATATGGTATAACGGGCACGCCTGGTAACCCTTGCCCAATTTACCTATATTTTTAGCATCAAAAACTTCTGTTCACGGAAACTCACGATCCGATGAGCAGAATGAATTGAAATTTGCAGAATGTATTGGTCTTAAATAGGACCATTTCTGATAGAAGTGATTTTGAAATGCGGGCGATTCTGTGCCAGTGGTGCCATCTTGAAAAACCACTAAAAAAGATAACTGTTTTTAGCCCTATAAATTCTGATTGAATCGTTCGATTTTGACGAAACTCACACAATTGCTGGACCTTACTTTAAGCCACGTTTGGTAGAAATTTGGTTGAAAAATTCGGTTGGAGCTGCCAGCTATGATAATTTTGGTGTCTTCATTTTGAAAAAAAAAATTTGGAAGTGAAAACATTCAAACCATCGAATATTCAAAAAAATGTCCGTTTCTTACAATAAAATCAATCTGTATATAAATCTTATGTTATATCTACACGTTCAAAATAAAACTTTGGAAATTTCATGTCGGACAAGAACGGTAACCCTCTCCCAGTTAACCTATATTTTTAGCATCAAAAACTTCTATTCACGGAAACTCACGAACCAATAATCAGATACAGCTAAAATTTGCAGAATGCATTGGACTTAAGTAAGACCAGATTTGATAGAAGCGATTTTGAATTGTGCGCAAGTCTGTGCCAGTGGTGCCATCTTGAAAAATTACAAAGAAAAAAAACTGCTTCTTGCCCTATGAAATGTGAATAAGTTACCAGATTTTCATGAAATTGGCTCAGTAGCTAAACTTAACTCTAATCTCTGTTTGGTGGAAATTTGGTTGAAAAATTTGATTAGTGCTGCCAGCTATGGTAATTTTTGTGTCTTTGGTTTTGAAAATTCGCTCAGGAAAATGAAACTTTTTGCACTTTAACTTCCAGTGCAGTCATGAAATCAATACGAATTTCATACAATTAATGAAACCTGTCATAAACATTATTCAGGCCAAATTTGGTTGAAAAGCCACAATAGAGTTGCCAGCTATTGTTGGTTTTGTGTTTAATTGCAATATCTTTATTAAGCGGTTTGGTAATGATATTGTAGTGACAATAAACAGCAAATATTAAGCTTTCGATCATTTGAAAAAACTCGCTGCAGGTAACCCTAAATTTCTTTATACTCCTATAACTTCGAATGTAATTAAACAACGTGAAGCAGATTTGATATATTTTTGGCTTTGATACTGGCGAAAGGTTGCCAGCACGAGTCGGTTGTGCTACTTTTGTATCAATAAATGCTTACAGTTAGTATACATACCGGAAACATTTACAATGAAAATAAATAACCGATGTTACAATTCGCAAAGTTCTGCAAATTTTTTGGATCGCAGCCCCAAACACCAACTTCAGTTACAGTGCTGCAGGCACTGAGCATTTTCTTCATTGATGTTATATGAGATGCTGCTTTCAAAATTATGTGAAATAAGCAACTGATAATGAATATAATTAACCCGTGTTTTGCTCTCATAAACGTTGAAATTCATGCCAGTGGTAATATCTGAAACCTTCCACCATATGAGTTATAATGCATTCTTGAGACGAAAGTAACACGTGGCATTTGAAACAGTTTGGCCGTAATAAGCAGCACATGTGGTGGAATATGCACTCAAAACCTGCTCGATTCTTCTACTGTTCTTCGAACATTAGTGTTTCTAGCGGTTCAGGTGCGCTAGAGTTTTTTTATTTTTGTATTCTCTATTCCTTTCTTAGTTTTTGATTACTCTATTTCTTATTATTGCGTATTCAGATTCAGGTATTATACCATTATTTGTTTCAATTAGTTTATGATTAGTTGAAGAATGTATTGTGTTATTATAATATATCATTATTTCCTGGATATCAACTGATGATGGCGAAAGTTTTGTTTCCGTGATTTTTAACCGTACATGTTCGTTTAGAGTGTTATAAAGTCTTTCCATGCCCGCATTACCAGTTTTTGTTCCCGGGGTTGTGAAATAAAGATTTATTCTTTCATTTTGGAGAACATTTTTGAAGTTACTAGTATGCGTACTTTCATTGTCGGTTATGATATGTTTAGGTTTTCCATGTGTCGCAAAATATTGATTTAGAGCGGATTGGATGTCTATCTAATTTCTTGATTTTATGACTATAGCTTGACCGAATTTCGAAAATTTATCGACAGTCGCAGAAAAAAGTCTAAATACAGCATCTTATACTTAGTTTCCGAGTGATTGGAAGTTTTAATAAAAAAACCATTGATGCAGTTTTTTGCATTATCGAAAATGCTTGCTTATTAATACGCAAAATGTTCTGGGAAACATAAAAGCACTTTTCTAAGAACCTATTCGTTTATTTGTTGTGTAAGTGCAGCTGCTACGCTATTATAGTGTTATTGTCAGTTTTGAAGTGTAAGGTCGAAAAAATGTCGTCGGAGAAAGAAATTCGCAGTGATGTGCGGAAATTGGTCGTTCAATACAGATAAGAAAATAAGTCGTATGGTGAAATAGCAAAACTATTGAAGTTAAAACGCAGTTTAGTGCAAACAATAGTAAAAAACTTTGGAAACACCGGTTCTATTAAGAAACATTAGTAAAAACCACGAACTGCTCAACCGAAAAAAAACTTTCGCGGAGAGACTTCAGTCTACTTTTGAAGGAAGTGGGAAAAATTTCAGAACAAGTGCTCCACAGTAAGCGCAACAAATCGCTACGGTGAGTAACAAGATTTTCTATCCAAGGACTATTACGCGAGCGTTGAAAATAAATGGTTTTCGAAGCAGAACTCCCCGAAAAAAAACCGACTTCTACACCTAGAATTCACAAAGGCTCATATTAACAAGGACATGGATTTTTGGAAGCGAGTCCATTTAACTGATGAGTCCAAATTCAACATTTTTGGATGAGATGGTAACGCCAAAATCTGGAGGAAGCACAACATGAAGAAGAACTTGGTACCAAGAACTTGGTACCTACTGTCAAGCATGGTGGAGGCAATGTCATGGTTTGAGGAGCCAAAGCAGCATCTGGAGTGGGAAAATTAGCATTTATTGAATGCAACATGGATTGCTTTGTACAAAAAAGCCTTTTAGAACAACATTTGTAGCCATCGGTGGAGAAGCTGTGCCTTGGAAGGAGGTGGATTTTCCAACAAGACAACGATCCAAATCACACAGCTCATATCGTAAAGGATTGCCTGTTATATTATGCTCCCAGACAGCTTAATCATCCTCCTCAAAGCCAGATTTAAATCTGATAGAACATAAATGGGAGCTTCTTGAGCGAAAAATTCGAAAGATCTCCGTAAAAAACAAGAATTCGCTGAAAAATGCTCTCAAAGCAGAATGGGAGAAAATAACGACAGAAAAAACCGGTAATTTAGTTGCCTCTATACCCCGAAGACTGCAAGCAGTAATTGATGCTGCAGAGGGCCAACAAAGTACTAAAACTAAAAATATTTGTAAAAATTCTGCTAACATTTTGTGTATTAGTAAGCAAGCATTGACTGTACGTAGACTTTTGTCACGTCATTTTTTTCGCTCTTATGAATTTCTTTGTAAGTTTGTTTTGAAAAGTTTTTATAAATATATTTTCGATAATGCAAGAAACTGAATCAACGGTTTTTTGATTAAAGCTTCCAATCACTCAGAAACTAAGTATAAAATGCTGTATGTGGACTTTTGTCCGCCACTGTATAAGAGTTAAGAAAAAGTGCTTTTTGTCAAGGAACCATATGTCCATGTGAACTATTTCTTGGGGTTTTTGAATAATATTTTAGCTGGTTTTCTTTCGTATTTGCTGAGTTGACAAGTATTACAGTTATTGATTACTTTAGCTATTTCTATTTTTAATTTAAGATAATAAATCTTAGTTTTGATTTCCTTATATACTTCTTCAATTCCTTTACGGTTATTTTTCTTATGTTCCCCTAGAATTTCCTCCTGGATTTGCCTTTTATCGTTGCAATCGAAAAGTAAGTAATTGCATTTCACAATTCTTAGTTTTGAATGAGGACTTTTCCATTTCAAACATTCATTTTGAAACTAAGTATATATCGTGAGGTTGGGGATATATACTGCTACTTGTCCTTTCCTAGGAGTATGGTTATTCAAAATGTACTGAAAATATTTTTCGTTTATTTCTTTTGAGATACAATTAATTTGAAGTTTACTGAAATACCTTTCTTTCTTTATTCTATTCTCTTTTCCCCCTGAATTACGATGTGATATTTATATATTGTTGTGTTTTACCGTTAAAACACCTTTTGTGGATTCGATATTCTTCACATTCGTGAAATAAAACAGTTTTCTTTATCAACACTAATTACACTTTTATTTACACAAGCAATTATACCAATAATACAAAATTCTCACTTCTAACTCGCGTGTACAAACTTTCGCTTCTAACAGATTACCAGCTCCTCTCGCGGCGTTATTTATAGTCGTGTCGCGTGTGTGTCTCGGGTTCTCGAAGCCTCCTGATCAGGCTTCTGGAAGACTATTGGGAATGTCCGTCATCATGTGAGATATGACTCATGGTTTGGGTTCTGGAATGTTCTGCTTTTGCTTTCTAGAGGGCTCTATTGCATCTTTGAAAAGGCTGTTGTGAAGGTATGTTCTGTTGTGACGGGACTGTGTCTGGGGTTCTTGGGAATTTTCCGTTACCATGTGAGATCTGATTCATGGTTTGAGTTCTGGAATCTTCCCTTTTTACTTTCTAGAGGGTTATTCTACGTTTTATCTATGAATTGTTTTTGTTGTTGGATACATGTATGAAATACATGTATGAGATGTATGTTGAATAATTTCTCGCCGTTTCTAGCTTTTTATGGCGCCGACATAACGTCATACGGTTCGTTTGGCGTGCATGTAACAATATATTTAGAGGAGCCTCTGAAGTTGATATATAGTCTATATTATCTTCAGTTGCACTGTGGCATGTCCTCACTGATTCGTTATCATTTTCATTTGTTTCACCGTTATTTAATTCATTTTCGTTATTTATTCTATTCATATATATTAGTTCTACATTATCATGATTATATATCGGGGTACGAGATAATGCATCTGCTTCATAGTTTTCTTTACCTTTAATATAATCCATATCATAATATAATTCTTCCAGTTTTGACTTCCATCTTTGAAGTTTTGAATTTGGTTCCAGGTTAGAGGTTAATGATCCGTTTTGATAGTGAGCTTTCTTCCGTATAAGTATGGTCTAAGATATTTGGTACCCCACACAATAGCTAGCAATTCCTTTGTAATTGTTGAATATTTGGTTTCATGATCCTTGAGAGTATGTGAAGCATAGCAAATTTGATGACTATATTGGGAGAGTACTGCTCCTATTGCGTAGTTAGAAGCATCTGTAGTAAGAATTAATTGTTTTTCAACGCCAGGATGTTTTAAAATGGGTTCGGAGACTATTAACTGTTTGAATTTCTCAAATGCATCAGCGTAATCAACATAACTGGGGTTAATTTAAGAATTCTTTTTTAATCGAAGATTTGAAGGTTTTCTACCTTTGAAAAATCTCTAATAAATTTTCTGTAGAAACCTACTAAACCTAGAAAAGATTTGATTTGATTCGTTGTTTTAGGAATTGTAAAGTTTGCTTCGATTTTTACTAATTTTCGAAGAAAATTAGTGTTAAAACCGTTTCGCCGAAGATTCATATTTCTCTATATACATATATATATATATATATATATATATATATATATATATATATATATATATATATATATATATATATATATATATATATATATATATCTATATCTATATATATATATATATATATATATATATATATATATATATATATATATATATATATACATATATATATATATACATATATATATATATATATATATATATATATATATATATATATATATATATATATATATATATTTATATATTTATCTCAGAAAAATGATTAAGGGAGATAGTCTCTGGAGTGGCCGATCCGATTGAGCTGAAAATTTTGAAGAACGTTGATGTATATAGTAGGTATTTTCATAACTTACTGAAATTAAGATATCCTAAACATTTTGACGGCGGTGAGCGTTTTAGTGAATTTTGAGGTACTCCTATATTTCCAAGCAGTGTAAAGTTTTGTTAAAAAAAATGTTTGGGAATGAAAACTAATTATATGTTAAGCTTGCTTATGTTAACAAATTGGAAATTTTGAGCCTTGTGTGGGAGCAGCGTGCCTAAAAGTAATCAAGGAATTTTTTTTCAAATTTTGGTTTGTCAATACTTCTGACAAAAATATTTGATCATCGTGAAAATTGCAAAACGTATTGACGTTGACTAAGATTTAACACACATGGATCTCTAAGATAGTGCGGGTAACCCTGTAGCTACGACAGGCATCTGAAAAAAAATCCTTCAAATCATTGACCCTCCTCAAAAATTTTTGATTTTTGACAAAAAATTCAAACCATTGATAAAGTTTGACCTTTGACCATCATGTCAAATTGAAACTTTTAAAATTTCGATTTGCACAAGAACGGTAACCCATCACAAAAAACCTCTATTTACAGCACTTGAAAGTTCTGTTCACGAGAACTGACGATCAGATAATCCGATCATATTGAAATTTACAGGACATGTTTGCATTAGCTAGGACCAGGTCTGATAGAAGTGATTTTGAAATGCGGGAACTCCTGCGGCAGTGGTACCATCTTGAAAAATCACTGTGAAAAAAACCAGCTTTTTTGCCTATAAATTCCGGTTCAACCATTACATTTCAACAAAATTCACACAGTACCTGAACCTTGCTTTAGGTAACATTTGGTGAAAATTTGGTTGAAAAATAAGCATAGAATAGCCAGCTATGGTGATTTTGGTCTCATAAATCTTGCAAATTTGCTCAGCAAAATAAAACTTTTTCCTCTATAACTTCCGACCCAGTGCAGAAATCAAAACGGAGTTCATGCAGTAAATGAATCGTAATGTGAACTAAATGTCGTAGGAATTTCGTACAAAAATCATGAAAGGGCTGCCAGCTATGACCATTTTTGTAATTTTGTGGAATTCTTTTACTGAGCGATTATGTCATTATATTTGCAAATGGGACTGATCCTGCAATGAAACTCAACAACAAATATTGACGCTTTACAAATTTGAAAAGTTTTCAGGGAGGTAACTCTAAAATTCTTTTCACCCGTATAACTTCTTGCGCAGTGATTCAATCCGAACGAAATTTACTGGTTGGGTTTAACTTAACGTGAAGCAGATTTGGTACATTTTGCTCTGCTGCTGACACAGGGTAACCAGCAATATCTATTTTCGTTAATATTAAAAACAGATGCTTCAAATTACGTACTCATATGCAAAGCATTCGCGATAAAAATGAGAAACCCATTTTTAAATTTTCCGAGTTTTGAACATTTTTCGGATGGCAGCCTCAAACAAAGTTTAACCGCTGAAACTTTCGATGAAATCCTCTGATGAGAACGAAATTCAAAGGATAAATTGTTTTAAGTATGAGCTTGTTAAGGTAAACTTATTGCTGCTTCGTTGGGAAAGTGTTGCCAGCGCTGAACATTTTCATCATTTGTGTTATAGTTGAGTTCTGTTGCTTTGGATAGGGAATAGTTGATATGATTCTACAAAAAATGTATTACGTCTTTCCACATATTTTTGTCATTCAAAAAATATTTCTTCGAAAATTAGATTTCTAGCGGTTCTGATGCGCTAGACTTTTTACTAATGTTCGAAGAACAATAGTATTAAACTCGTTTCGCCGAAAATTCATATTTCTTTATATATATCTCTATATATATATATATATATATATATATATATATATATATATATATATATATATATATATATATATATATATATATATATATATATATATATATATATATATATATATATATATATATATATATATATATACATATATATATATATATATATATATATATATATATATATATATATATATATATATATATATATATAAATATATATATATATATATATATATATACATATATATATATATATATATATATATATATATATATATATATATATATATATTTATATATATACATATATATATATATATATATATATATATATATATATATATATATATATATATATATATGTATACATATATATATATATATATATATATATATATATATATATATATATATATATATATAAATATATATATATATATATATATATATATATATATATATATATATATATATTTATACATATATACATATATATATATATATATATATATATGTATATATATATATATATATATATATATATATATATATATATATCAGCAAAATGATTAAGGGAGATAATCTCTTGAGTGGCCGATCCGATTGAGCTGAAATTTTCGGAGAACGTAGATGTATAAAATAGGTAGGTCCATAATTTGCTTGACATCAGATATTCTAAACATTTTGGCGGCGGCGAGCGTTTCAGTGAATTTTGAGGAACTTCTATATTTCCAAGCAGTGTAATTTTTTGTTAAAGAAAAGTATTGGGAATGAAAACGAATTATGTTTTAAGCTTGTTTATGAGAAAGAATTGGAAATTTTGAGCCGTGTGTGGGTGCAGGGTGCCTAAAAGCAGGCAAGGAATTTTTTTCAAATTTTTATTTGTCATTACTTGTAAGAAAAACAATGGATCATCGTGAAAATTACAGAGCGTATTTATGTTGACTAAAATTTTGCACTTATAGATTTTCAGTATAAATTGAGTGACCCTGTAGCTGTGGCAGGCTGCTGAAAAAAAATCCTGCAAATCATTGACCTTCCTGAAAAATTTTTGATTTTTGACAAAAATTTCAAATATTTGATAAATTTTATCCTTCGTCCTTCATCATAAGATAACATTTTCAAAATTCCGATTTGCATAAGAACGGCAACCCATCACCAAATTACCTCTATTTTCAGCATTCGAAAGTTCTGTTCACGAGAACTGACGACCGGATAATCCGATCATAATTAAATTTACAGGGCATGTTGGTATTAACAAGAACCAGGTCTGATGGAACTGATTTTGAAATGTGGGCAACCCTGTGGCAGTGGTACCATCTTGAAAAATCGCTGAGAAAAAAACACCTGTTTGAAATTTTTAGAAAAGTTACACGACGGTCCGTCACCTTGTCGTGGGAAGGGGGCTCAAGGCAGTGGCTCACCAAGCCAGATGCGTTGCTGCCTTGCTCAGTGGATATTAAACCAAATATGGACGAGTTTATAGGAGAAAAAGTTATGGTACAGGGAGTCGGATGCCCAGTACCGGCGGCCGTCAAGGGTGAGGGAGCAGGCCCCGGGTTGTCGTTATCCATCGACTGCAATGCTATAGAGGTTGACCACCTGGCCACCGTAGCAGATGCAATGACAAGTGGCCCCACAAAACTCTCAGAGGTGGTGGAATCGGTAGCGGACCCTTTTAGGAGGAGCTCTAAACTACAACGGTCCCCACCTTGAACAACAACCAATGTAGGAGCTAGCACCTCCGCTGGCCGCCATTCAAGCCGCGCGAGGCTATTGCGCTCGGGTGCCAGAGTACTCGTAGACTCGGACTCGGAGAGCATGGTTTCGACCGAAGCGGAGGAGGAGCTCCTCAAATCGCCTGAGCGAGGCGAAGGTGCTGGTCCCCATAAGAGGAACAGCCCCAAGCCGAGCAGAGAGGGCAAAAAAGCCCTGGCGGAGTATAAATCAGCACTGCGCATTGTCGACAGGCTCAGCGACAAACCAACCCTCTCCGCGGAGGAGAAGGAACGGCTAAGCTGGGCTCGGACGACGGTGGCAAAAGGCCGGGAGCATTTCGCTGGGAAAGAAAAGTTAGTGCTCAAGGGCTCTGCTTTCCATAACAAAGTGGAGCAGAGTCTGTCTAAAAGGCTAGCTGACAAAATGCTAGCAGACAAAAGGCAGAGGTCGACCGAGGACGAAAAACCAGTGTCCAAGAGGCCAAAGAACGTGTCCAGTCGGAAAGGAGACCAACAACCCTCCAGCTCCAATCTGAAAAAATCAATGAAGGCCAGCGATTTGACAAAACAGCACCTCATCGTGGCTCTTATCGACCGTAGCAATCCCTTGGGTCAATTGCCGCTTGAGAAGTGGAAGACTGTAGAGTCAGGCCTGCTCAACGCGATGATTGACCGGATGGAGAAGCATCCTGAGCTGGCTATGCCTTCGTTTGTCGGGCAGGCTGGTTCAGAGGTGTAAAAATTATTAAGTGCAACGACGAGCTCACGTTGCGCTGGTGCACAGCTGTAGTCCCGGAGCTACCGGGTCTATGAGAAGGAGCTCGACTTAAGATCGTGGACAGAAGGAACATCCCAACACTACCTAGAGCGAAGGTAACAATACCGCGGGTAGTGGAACCGGAGGTGGCCCTGAATCCGGATGTTCCAACGCAAGATTGGAAGATCCTGGACATTATATACGGCAATACCACACTGGAATAACCGGTTCTCGTCCGATCACCGAAGTTAAGCAGTGTTGGACCGGTTAGTACCTAGATGGGGGACCACTTGGGAACACCGCGATTCGTTGCAACGTAAAAAAAACTTTGTGCTATCCCTTATACCAACAAACCAGTTGTCTGAGAATCACAATAAAAAAAAAAAAAAAAAAAAAACCAACAGAACAAGACGGGGGGCAGGTCTACATTCTCCAAATTAATAAGGAGGCTGATGACCTGCTCTATCCACGTTTTGGTAAAATGGCTTGGGGCGTAGGTAGTGTATATCTGCGCCTGAAGAAACGCCACCCGAAGGATGGAAACATCAATACCCTGGAGGTCGGCGAGATCGAAAGGGACCTTGGCACGGTAGACCTGCAAGACACAACGGCCGAGTCCCAAAAGGATGAGGCGCAGGCTAAGGAAGATGCCACGGCCAGCACTGAAACTACTAAAGATAAACCTACACCGCAGTAAGCTGACCTCGGCCGAGTTACTGCTGGCGATCGAGGAAGGTAAGTTTGACGTGGCGCTGGTCCAGGAACCTTAAATCTCTGCAGAGGGCCGAGTTGCTGGACTGGGCTCAAAGCTTTTCAATCTTTTCTTCCCCACCACAGTAGCAAGAACAAGAACAGCTGTGTTGGTGAGGAAGAATGTTCATGCTTATCTTCTATCTAATTTCAGTACGGACGATATGACGGTGGTAGCATGCGAGGGGGATGATGAGGGGCATGTACTCCTTGAATCCACCTACATGGGTCACGACAGAGCTGCTCCGCCGAAGGAGGTTGTTAAACTCACCACGGAGACACTCAAGAAAAAAATTGCTGCTCGTGGGGGCGGATGCGAACGCGCACCACACAGTATGGGGCAACAAGGATATTAATGATAGAGGTGAGTCTCTACTCAGTTTTATAATTAACCATAATCTAGTCGTAGCAAACGTATAACGCTGCACAATGACTCAAACGAGCAGTTAATAGAAAATTGGAGGGTCCTTGAAGGCCCATCATTTTCTGACCACTGCTACATCAGTTACTCTTTAAAATTCAATTTAGCTCGCAATTACCGACCGTTTCGCAATCCCAGGAATACCAACACATCGAAAACGGTGAGACTTAGGAATCTGCTGGCTAAACGCCCTGTCACGCTTAGCCTGGTATGTAAGCCGGATGGGGAGTAGACAAGCAACAGCTCGGAAACGCTGAGGGTCCTCGTAGACACTCACTTCCCGGGCTGTTTGGATGAATCCTCCCCCTTCACCGGTCAACAGGCGTCCGATCTACATGACATAGAAGGCATTGACGAAGTTGTCACCAAGCCGAGGCTTGTCTGGGCAATTGGCACCTTCAAGCCCTCCAAGTCCCCTGGTCCAGATGGGGTCCTACCGGCCATGCTCCAAAAATCAAGTGCGCTCACCGTTCCTTGGCTCATACAAATTTGCAAAGGCTGTCTAGCACTAAGCCACGTGCCTGCAGCCTGGAGCAACACTAAAGTTGTATTTATACCCAAGGCAGGTAAAGTCAATCATGCTAACCCCAAGGACTACAGGCCAATTAGCCTGACTTCCTTCCTCCTTAAAGTCCTCGAAAGATTACTAGATCTCCACATTAAACAAAGACTTGGATCTCAAACTCTATCGAGAGCCCAAAACGCGTACATGAAAGGGAAACCCGTTGAAACGGCTCTCCATCTAGTAGTCCTCGAAATAGAAAAGGCACTCAACTATAAAGAATACGCTCTGGGAGCCTTTCTAGACATTGAGGGCGCTTTCAATAATGAGCACACAACACCCACTCCGCTGTTCGCAGCTGGATAAGCAATATGCTTAAACAAAGGCATATAACGGATGAGTGGGCGGGGTCACAAATCACCAGGCAGGTCCATAGAGGCACACCGCATGGAGGAGTTCTATCCCCTATCTCGTGAAACCTGGTTATAAATACAATTTTGGACAAGCTGGTGCGCAAAGGACTTACGGTTGTGGCCTTTTCCGATGACATTGCTATTTTAGTCTCGGGCAAGTTTCCGCACTCTCTCGGCCAGCTCATCGAGTATGCTCTGGGGCTGGTTGAGGAATGGGCAAACACCGTGGGCCTCGGCATCAAGTCCAATAAAACTGATCTCATGCTTTTCACTAGGAAGTACAAAATCCCTGAATTGGCCCCAATCAGGTTGAGCGGCGCCAGGTTAGGGCTCAAGTCACAAACTAAGTACTTGGGTCTTATTCTGGACAGCAAGCTCACCTGGACGGCGAATTTAGAGGGGAGAGTTAAGCGGGCAAGCAATGCAATTTACGCCAGCAAGAGAGTACTGGGTAAAACGTGGGGCCTAAGCCCTGCTTTAACGCATTGGATTTATATGGCGATAGCCAGACCTGTATTGGCCTACGGATGCTACGGATGCTTACCACATGTGCCTAAGCCTCGACTCCTTCGTCTGCACTGAACGTCCTGCTTCATCTGCCTCCGCTTGATTTCTTCGTTAAGGGCGCAGCTGCAAAAGCTGCTGTCAGGCTTAGGGAATCGGGACACTTCGAGTCACGATCCTTCAGTCACAGCAGTATTGAGTGGGGGTACGCAGGTAGCACTGACTACTTGGTCCCCACTCTGTGCTTCAAGCGGGGATATCAAGCGATTGTGGGGGATGGGCTGGAGTGGAATCAGCAACGGGGCGCAGTAGCTCTCAGCATCTTCACTGACGGCTCTAAAATGGCTGCCGGAGTGGGTGCTGCAACATGTTCTGCAGATGCAACTATTGAAGCAGCTTTCAGGCTTCCTAACCACTGTAGTATTTTTCAGGCGGAGGTTTTCGCAATACGTAAAGCCGCAGACCTAGCACACGCCAGAGATACCACAAGTGAGGAAATCAACATCTTTACAGACAGTCAAGCAGCGGTCAAAGCTCTGATGTCTTACACATACAAATCGAAGTGTGTACTGGACTGTATTCAGGCCCTGAACAGACTGGGCAACCACAGTAGAGTCCGAATTTTCTGGGTTCATGGTCACAAGGGCATTGAAGGAAACGAGAAAGCGGATGCACTAGCCAAGCACGGAGCTAGCCTTCCCCTAACAGGATCGGTTGACATTTTAACTCCAATCCAGACGATCAAATACTCTATCGACATCAATATGATGCAAGGTGCGATGTGCAGATGACGTGCAACTCAGACCTGCAAGCAAACCAAAATAATGTGGGGGTCATACAATCACGCAACGACTAAGTTCCTGCTCGATTTAACGTGGACTGACTGCAGCCGGCTGGTCGGTATCATAGCTGGCCATACCATGAAAATGGGTTTCTTAGCCAGCGACACCGCTAGGAAGTGTCAAGAGCCGGGAGTCTCTGAAACAATCCAACACCTTCTGTGCCACTGCCCGGCACTGGGGAAAACGAGGCAACGCTGCTTTGGTGAGCCCTGGCTGGTGGATCTATCACATGTGGCGGAGCAGAGGCTGAAGGACATACTTCAGTTCGCAAAAAAGTCCGGGGCCTTCGATGGCCGTTTGGACTGAACTTTCTCTGGGTCCATTTATCTGGTATCGTTACGGGCCAAATGGGTCTATGTGTGGCCATGTGCCAGCCAGTTCAACCAAACATAACCTTACCTACACAGTACTTGGATGTTACTCTATGTAACATTTGGTGAAAATTTGGTTGAAAAATTAGTATAGGGCTGGCAGATGTGGTGATTTTTGTCTGAAAAATCTTGCATATTTGCTCAGCAAAATAAAGCTTTTTTCCTTATAACTTCCGATCCAGCGTAGAAATCAAAACGAAGTTCATGCAATAAATGGACCTTACTGTAGACCAAATGTCGTAGGAATTTCGTACAAAAATCATGAAAGGGCTGCCAGCTATGACCATTTTTGTAATTTTGTGGAATTTCTTTACTGAGCGATTATGTCATTAGTTTTGCAATTGAGAATGATCCTGCAATGAAAATTAACAACAAATATTAACGTTTTAAAAATTTGATAAGTTTTGAGGGTGGTTACCCTAAAATTCTTTTCACCCGTATAGCTTCCAGCGCACTGATTCAATCGAAACGAAATTTACTGTTTGGGTTAAACTTAACGTGAAGCAAATTTGGTATATTTTTTGTTTTGCTGCTGACACAGGGTAACCAGTATTAGCCATTTTCATAAGTATTGCACCAACCGATGCTTCAAATTACGTATTCATATGCAAAGCATTTACGTTAAATTAAGAAACCAATTTTTAAATTTTCCGAGTTTTGAACATTTTTCGGATGACAGCCTCAAACAACGTTTAACCGCTGAAACTTTCGATGAAATCCTCCGATGAGAACGAAATTCAAAGGATAAGTTGATTTAAGTATGAGCTTGTTAAGGTTAACTTATTGCTGCTTGATTGGAAAAGTGTTGCCAGCACTGAACATGTTCATCATTTGTGTTATAGTTGAGATTTGTTGCTTAGGATAAGGAATGGTTGTACAAAAAAGTGTATTACGTCTTCCCACATTTTTTTGTCACTCAAAGACAATTTCTTCGAAAATTAGTTTTCTAGCGGTTTAGGTGCGCTAGAGTTTTTTCGGATTAGGTTTGATACCTTCGGTGGTCACTATATGGCCAAGAAATTCTGCCTTCTTTGTGAAAAATTCACTTTTGTCGACTTGGATCTTCAAATTAGCTGATTTTTAGACAACTTATATTTTTCTAAAGAGGTACTGAAGATTATGATATCATCCATGTAGACGAAACATATTTTTCCGATGTTTTCGTGTAGAATATCGTTCATTTACCTTTGATGGGTTGCTGGGGCATTTTTTTAGACCGAAAGGTATTCTAACAAAATCAAAATGACATTATCAGTTTAGAATGCGGTCTTTTGGATGTATTTTTCCTCTATCTCTATTTGGTGAAATCCCTTGGCTAGATCGAGGGTCGAAAAATACATTCATTTGCCTAGTTTAACTAATATCTCATCGATGTTGGGTAAAGCTAACTTTTTGTCGATGGTAATGCTATTAAGCTTTCTATAATCCACCACAACTCGCCACTTCATTTTCCCTGAGGCATCGGTTTTCTTTGGAACTATCCAAATTCGAGATTAATATGGGGATTTACTTGATCGTATTATCCCTTGCTTAAGCATTTCTTCTATTTGAGTTTCTACCTCGTTTCGATGTTTATACAGACACCTGTAAGATTTAGTATACACTGCAGTATTATTCGTTGTTTTTATATCGTGTTTTATTTGGTGGATAAAGGTCAAATTTTCACCTTCTTGGAAGAATATTTCACGGTAATTTTTTAATAAGGACATGAGTCTATTAGTTTCTTCTATATTTATTTATTTATTAATTTAATTATTCATTTGCCAAACAAGGCACGATATAATATATATTACAATAGAATATGAAAATATTTCAAAATAGGAAATGCAAGTATTTCAAGTTAATGTTTATTTGCATTTAGGCGAATAAGGATGTGAAATAAGTAGGTTAAGAGGTTAATAGGGCCTTTGTCAAGTTATTTTTGAAAATAGATTTGGTGATACCTGAAGAGTAGTGATGACCTACAGTATTGAATGTTCTACAGCACCTATTGATGGGTTCATTATACCCATAAACTGTAATGTGCTAGTATTCCTTAAGGAGGGTTGTATGCCTAGTCCGTCTTATTTGATTGTTGAAAGTAAATCGGTTAGAGAGAGCTGCTATACTAACTGTTCCGTCAATGATATCAAAGACTAGGGATGCGCAAATTATAGTTCTTCTTGATGAAAGAGTCATTAGGTTTAAAAGACCAAGTCTGTATTTGTAAGAGGGAAGATCACTAAAGTCGTTTGGATTATAGAGGTGCCTAAAGGCAAAAAGCAAAAATTGTTTCTGAACCGATTCGAGCCTGTCGCTGTGTAGTTGAAAAGCTGGGCACCAGACTATGCAAGCGTATTTCAGCTAAGGCCACACTTGTGATGTATATAGAGACTTTGTAACCCAAATGTTTTTGAACTCCTTAGCACATCTCTTAATAAAACCTAATTGTTTGCTCGCTTTCGACAAGACTTTGTCGATCTGCAAGTTAAAGCGCAATTTGGTATCTAGGGTTACACCTAGGTCTAAGATATGTTCTACCCTAATAAGTTCGTTGCTTTTAAGATAGTATGAATTGGCTAGTACATTATTTTTCCTAAAGAAATTTATCACTCGACACTTCTCGACGTTGAGATTTAGCTTATTCAGGAGGCACCACTGTTTGAGAAATACAAGTTTTGATTGGAGAAAATCAATGTCGGACTGTGTTTTGATAGTGTGGTACAATTTCAAGTCATCCAGCGTAGGAGAGGTGTGGGGTATCAAGTAAAATCCTAGATATATCCGATATGAAAATATTAAACAGAAGAGGGCCCAAACGACTGCCTTGCGGAAACCCCGACAGATCAAAAACTGTTTTTGAACATTTTCGTTGGAATTTGACAATCTGGGCTCTATCACAAAGATAAAATTAAGGCCAGTTAAGTAGGCAGCCAGATTTACCGAAATTAAGTAATTTCTGTGTCAAAATTTGATAGTCGACTCTATCGAAGGCCTTACTGAAATCAGTATAAACCGCATCGACCTGGACGTTCGAAACCAGGATCATGAGATTTGTGGTAGTTGACCTGCCTTTTCTAAGCCCATGTTACTGTTCGTTGAGAAGGGGGCTTATTATGAAAGTCAGTTGATCGCAGACGAGCTTCTCAAAGAGTTTGGGGATCACTGATAGAATAGCTATACCTTGATAGTTGTCAATAGATCGTTCATCGCCGGTTTTGAAAATAGGCGCAAGATGGGAAGATTTCCAAAAGGATGGAAATACGCCTAATGACAGCGACTTGTTAAAAATGATATACAGAGGGGTTACCAATTTATTGATACACTGTAATACAAAGCAGGGAGGTATTAGGTCAGGACCCGGTCCTTTGTTAATGTTTAGCTCTTGGATAGCGTTGGCCAATGCCTCTGTTGTTAGAATGATTCCCTCAATGAGTGGTGTGTATACAGTTTGGGTAGGCCAGACAGTTGAATTTATTGTAGGGATCGAAGGAGGACAGAACGAATCTTGAAAGTGATCTGCAAATAAATTGGAGATTTCCTGCGGAAGCGAAGATAAAGTGTTCCCGCTGAACATAGAAGCGGGATAGCCAATCGTTTTTTGTTTGATATTAACCAAGTCAAAAAACTTTCTCGGGTCATTTACAATTTTGTTACCCATTCAAGTCACGTAAAGCTCATATGCTTCCCGAGACTTAACTGAGAATTCTTTGGATAAAAGATCGTAGGGTTTTTTAGCCTTACGCTGATATTGCGATCATTTTGAATTGCTTTAAATGTTTGTTTCGTCGGTTCCTTAATTGTTTCAAATTTTTGTCTAGCCATGACTCAGAACGTTTATTGCGTTTTTACTAATGTTCGAAGAACAATAGTATTAAACTCGTTTCGCCGAAAATTCATATTTCTTTATATATATATATATATATATATATATATATATATATATATATATATATATATATATATATATATATATATATATATATATATGTGTGTCTATATATACATATATATATATATATATATATATATATATATATATATATATATATATATATATATATATATACATATATATATAGATATATATATATTATATATATATATATATATATATATATATATATATATATATATATATATATATATATATATATATATACATATATATATCTCTATATATATTATATATAGACATATATATAGGGAGATAATCTCTGGAGTGGCCGATCCGATTGAGCTGAAATTTTCGGAGAACGTAGATGTGTATAATAGGTAGGTCCACAACTTTCTCAAATTCAGATATCCTAAACCTTTTGACGGCGGCGAGCGTTTTAGTGAATTTTGGGGAACTCCTATATTTCCAAGCAGTGTAAATTTTTGTTAAAGAAAAGTATTGGGAATGAACACTAATTATGTTTTTAGCTTGCCTATGATAAAGAATTGGAAATTTTGAGCCGTGTGTGGGTGCAGGGTGCCTAAAAGTAGGCAAGGATTTTTTTCCAAATTTTGATTTGTCATTACTTGTAAGAAAAACAATGGATCATCGTGAAAATTACAAAACGTATTGATGTTGACTAAAATTTGGCACATATAGATTTTCAGCATAAAGCGGGTAACCCTGTAGCTGTGGCAGGCTGCTGAAAAAAAATCCTTCAAATCATTGACCTTCCTGAATTGAAACATCTTTTTGGCCTATAACTTCCGTTTCAGCCATCAAATTTTAACAAAATTCACACAGTACTTGGATGTTACTCTATGTAACATTTAGTGAAAATTTGGTTGAAAAATTAGTATAGGACTGGCAGCTGTGGTGATTTTTGTCTCATAAATCTTGCAAATTTACTCAGCAAAATAAAGCTTTTTTCCCTACAATTTCCGGTCCGGTCTAGAAACCAAAACGAAGTTCATGCAGTAAATGGACCTTAATGTGAAGTAAATGTCGTAGGAATTTCGTTCAAAAATCATGAAAGAGCTGCCAGGTATGACCATTTTTGTAATTTTTTGGAATTTCTTTACTGAGCGATTATGTCATTAGATTTACAAATGGAAATAATCCTGTAATGAAAATTAACAACAAATATTAACGCTTTAAAAATTTGAAAAGTTTTGAGGGTGGTAACCCTAACATTCTTTTCACCCGTATACCTTCCAGCGCAGTGATTTAATCGAAACGAAATTTACTGGTTGCGTTTAACTTAACGTGAAGCAGATTTGGTATGTATTTGGCTTTGCTGCTGACACAGGCTAACCAGCAATGTGCCATTTCCGTTGATATTGCACCAACAGATGCAAATCCAGAATGCGTTCTCATATGCAAAGCATTTGCAAAAAAATAAGGAATCACTTTTTAAATTTTCCGAGTTTTGAACATTTTTCGGATGGCAGCCTCAAACAACGTTTAACCGCTGAAACTTTCGATGAAATCCTGCGATGAGAACGAAATTCAAAGGATAAGTTGATTTAAGTATGAGCTTGTTATGGTAAACTCATTGCTGCTTCGTTCGGAAAGTGTTACCAGCACTGCACATTTTCATCATTTGTGTTATATTTGAGTTTAGTTGCTTTGGATAAGGAATGATTGATATGATTCTACAAAACAGTGTATTACGTCTTTCCACACTTTTTTGTCACTCAAAGACAATTCTTCGAAAATAAGTTTTCTAGCATTTCAGTTGCGCTAGAGTTTTTGTATCTTTGGTACATAAGTGTTTATGGCTTGAAAGATTTTTTCGTAGAATAAAGAAGCGAGTCCATCCAAATCCAACGTTGAGATGGACCTTGACCATTCTATGGTATCCAGATAATTGTAAATGCTTAAGTAGTCAGCATTATGAAAATCAAATACAGTTTCATTATTGTATGATTGTTTAAAAGCAATATTGACAGTGGAAAGTTCAACGGTAATAGCGGAGTGATGAAGAATATTAGAGAAAAGATTCTCGGCGTCAGTAGCTGCACTAACCACCACCTCGTCATAAAAATTGGTAAATATTAAATCTAACCACTTACCATTGTGGTTAGAAGTTGATATATCTTGCTTTAAATCATTGCTATAGAATGAACTGATAAGGTTGAAATCAATGGCGTCAAGAATGTTGATCGGGAGGAGTTGGTTATCATTTTCATCAATAGTTAATCTGATGTTTGGACGGTTGAAATCCCCGAATATTATTATTTTGTCTTCCTCATTCATAGAAGCAATAATGGAGGATATGGTGTCATTTATATTAGTGGTAGCAATTTCGTTAGAGTGGGATGGTACATAAAAAATTCCAATGTACGTATAATGACAGTTAAATAGAACTCTGACGAATTTATGTCCAAATAACTTGCACTGATTAGTTAAAATAGGTTCGCTAGAAAAGGAGTTGTGTGTGGCGATAAAAACACCACCTCCTCTTGTGGAACCAGTCTGAATATAATCGCGATCAGCTCTGTATATGGTTCAATTAGAGTCAAGAATTTCGTCATTTAGATGTGATTCGTTCAACCACGTCTCAGTTATGGCCAGGCTATTGAAATGGCAAGGTTTAGCGTCAAGAAAAAGTTTGTTGAGTTTACCATACCACCGCAGTTGTGGTAGAGAAATCTTGGTGATGTGGTAGAGAATTTCCGGTTGACTTTCTCGTTAGGAATAAAATTTCTTTTGATTTTTGCGTGACTTCTGTAAAAGTGATATATTTGGAGCTCACATATGAACGATATGTTTCAAGATCGCTTTCGACTTGTTCTGGAGTCATTTCCAGTTCGATATGATAGCGAGTAAAGAATGAGCGAAGAGAGTCAACCTCAGTGGGAAGACCTTCTTGATGGATCAATAATTTGAGGTGCGTCTTTGTTTACCCTCGAAACAGGTAGCATCGTTCGCATTATACATGTATCCAAGATAAAGGTGGACGATATCATTAATCTTATGGTCTCTAAATCGTGGTAACAAGTATCTATTATCCGTATCATCTTTTGAATTTATCGTTAGTTTTACAATTGGTGGTACAAGTGAATCTAAAAATTTTGTAGGAGAATGTTGAGAGGGTGATGAGTTTGGTATATAAATCGAGCCAGATGTCAGTGGTATTTGGTCCTCGCCGCGTACGAAGTTACGATATTTGAACTTGCTACTATGCCAGAACTAGAAAGTTGCTTTGGTGGTTTTAGAACATCATAAATATTAGTATCTTTGTTCGAAGAAAGAGTAAATGTAAGTTTCTGATTGGAGGTAGTATTTTTGGGTGATTTAAGTGTGAGTGTATTAGTCATCTTTGTAATGGCGTTATTTGTAGAAGATGATAAAGTTTCTCGGTAGAGAGGAAGTGAATTTCGGGAAACTGTAAAAAGGGAATCGCCTAAATACCTGATTGGTTTCTGTTGAGAATACATTGATAGGTTGGTTGGCCTGGGTTTGGTGGTGATGCGTTTACTGAATTTATTGTTCTTCCACTGACTCAATGTCATTTCGCGCCAAGTATAGACATCTCCAATGCGTTTATGGTTAGAAAATAGCCACCCATATTTTGCTGGAACAGTTAGTTTGAAAAAAGTTTGGGATTTGTCTTTGTGTCCTGATCGACGGGTGCGTATAGTTTTACATTTACAATCTACGATGCATAACTCATCCTTGAGTACTCTATATAACCAGGTGACGTCAGTGGATCTAGGAGCTCCTTTTACAAAGGAAGTTTTGTTGCAAGGTTTGCCAATGACCGTCGTGCTTACTGCCTGGTTGCACATTGTGTTGTTGATGGTGTTGTTGAACAGATTGATCTTCTTAATTCTGGCATCGCATTCTTCTCGAGACCAAGATGTGCCAAATTTTAAAATCCGACGACTCGAGGATTTGTCTGTTGGGTTTACCATACAATAATTTTGTTGGAGATTGGTCTCAGCTACTTCATTGGGAATGTTGAATTATCCACCATAATTGGGACTTCTGATATTACTGGTAAGTCTTCAGAAACTTGTCCTATCGTTGCTTTGGTGGCAACATCATTAATCATTTCAACAAGAGTGTTGACATTTGATCTGTGCATGTCAAGTTATCAAACAGCATCCAGGTGATCTTTAATAATGATAATGGGTTATTTTCTTTGTAAGTTTCATTAAAATATATTCAATAAATATACTGATCCATGTCATCTTCTTCTTTATAGTAATTTTTTATCAATCAATTTTATATATTTGTTAAATTAATCAATTTCTACTTTAAAGTTGATGAATGTGTTATATCCGAGGATTCCCTTAAGAAAGCTATTGAATTTAAGTTCTATAGAATTGAATTGTTATTCTCCTCCTATTTCTTTAAACGGTTTTATTTTTACTGTATGTGAATAAGATATCTGTGGATTTAAAGTATGGATATTTAAATTAATATTTGGGACTCTCAAACTTGGGTGGCATAGATTTGGGTCGATAATGCTCATTGCAGCTCCTGTATCAATTAAAAATCTAAAAGGGATTCCATATGAATCTATTCGAATATATGGGAGGTTGTAGAAGTTAGGAGTTCCGAGGTAGGCTCTTGAAAATTTCCTTTCTAATTAGTATGCACAATTTGGTGAGAATTATCTTCTTTCATAGGTTGATATGGTTTGAATTTTTTAATACGATTTTGAACTGAGTTGGGATCGTAATAGTTGCGTCCTTGTGGAATATTGTTTGGTTGAAAATAGTTATAAGTATCATGTCGACTTTAGCGATACTGGTTCTGGTTATTATCAAATTGGTTTCTATTTAGGTAATTAAGGTTTTGATAATAATGCTTTCATTTTTTATTTTGAAATTGTTGATTATGATTTTTATATTGGAAATTTTGGTTTTGATCTTTACTTTGGGAATATTGGCTCTGGTCTTGATTGTTATTATGATTCTAAGCCTGTTTGAATTTATGTTTTGATTTGAAATAATTCTACTCTTTTCTATGGTATAGATGTCCTGTTTTTGTTCAAATAGAAATTGCTCCTTCTATAGTATTGGGATTACGGCAGAACAGTATTGTTTGGATAGGCTCAAGGATGTTTCTTTTCAAGATATCGAGGGCTACACTTTGATTATCTTTAATCAACTGTAGCGCGTTAGGCCTTTGTTCCTGTTCGATTTTCAAATTTAAATTAGTTAATCTACGTTGGATAATATTTATAAAGTCCATTACTGATCCTTTGAGCTCTGTCGTTCTTAATTCATTTAGTATTTGGGTACTATTTCTAGGATCTGAGATATTTGCATACAATATTTTCTTAATATCTTCCTATTTAATAATATCTGGATTTGCATCTAAAATAAGCTTAGCTCTACCAACTATTCTACTTTTTATTATATTGCAAATATTAATCTTTGAACGATTATTGTATGCCTGAAGGAAGGGGGCCGTTTACGTCAACCATGTTTGTGAAGCTCTTCAGCTGGTCTCTACTTCCATTGAATGTTGGGATTTTCGAAGCGTGTTTTACGGGATCCAAAGAAATGCTAAGCCTGTTTTGTGTATTAATACTACTGTTACTTGGCTTTCCTGTTTCTGTCATCTTGGTAGTGTCTGGATTCTATGTGTTTTCTCGGTTAATTATCGGTTCAATTACCTTGATCGGAACTCGCACCTTCGAATTTACTGTCTTTCACTAAGTTTATAGTATGTAATGTTCACTTACATACATCAATTAAACCCGTTCAATGAAGAACGTTTTTTAATTAATAAGTCATATCGACTTTAATTGTTCGGATTTGTTTTAGGAGTTAAAACTCGCGTGTCGGCTTAAATGTTTTTAAGAACTTTATCGCTCGCACTTAAACTTGCACATAACACGATCCTACCGACTGCGCCTATTATGTTCACTGAATTTTTCAATTCAATTTCTTAAATAATAACACAGAAATCACGTTCACACAACATTACTTTATTTATAATGTAGAGTACAAGTATTGGATACCATTCATCGAGTAATATCTCTTATACAGAACGATCAAAATGCCATTACATTTAATAATAATACGATATAATACGATTTTTTTTTACTACACACTCTATCATTTTTATTTATGACCACTTTTTTTGTGAAATTTCCGATGAACTCTTTGAACTATGATTCTCGATTCAACTTTTCTCGAACTTAAATTTTTTTTCGAAATTTAATTTTTCTCAAAACTTTTTCAAACTCAACTCTTCTTGAATTGAACTAAACTGAACTTCTACAAATGAATTCTTTGAGCGAAGAGCATGCCCTTTTTACAGTGTTCTAAATCTGAGCATAATTGCACATGTATGATTTTAAGAAAACTATTAATTAGAAATATGTATTTCCCTATTGAAATGTCAATCAAACTTTTTCACGAGTGCTATTTGTAGCATCCAGTCATTTTTATTTGTTTTATTTAAAAATTACTGGTCACATATCTCCGACCCACACTGTATGGATCGGAGACGCTACAACATATTTTCAATTGAAACGCATTTCAATTGCACAAAAATAAAATCCCGCAAGTCCCCCGGTGACCTTATTTTTGTTTTCGCACAGCAACGAAATCCCTAACGGGATTTCCTCTTGCTGTGCAATCGGGCTTTGCGAGCTTGCAGCGCAGAATTCAGGACAGTCTTTGGAGTGTCGCTGTGGCGACGAGTCGCTTTTGGCGTGGCGGGTGGCCAAGGTGTAAAGGGAGAGCGTTGCGTTTGAGTAGTCGCGAACGGGTCACATTTATCTCGTTCGGGGAAAGAAATAGTTTTGAAAAGAATAGAAAAGAACGTTTTTTCATTAATGTCGGGACTAAGAACTTGTCGTCGTCAAATCGACAGAATTTCGTTTGTGTCGCACTAACTATTTCTACCTCGTGATTCGCGATGATTTTTCGGCTGGCGGAGTACTGTACCTCGCATATCTGATAGCGGGCCACTTATTTAGCGCGCCACGATTCGAGAGGCCTTCATCGAGCTTCGTACGAGAATGGTCGTGTGTGTCATATGTAATAAAACAGTTTTCGGTGACCGCGGAACCATCTCTGTATTTGGGGGAAAGAGAAAAAATGTTTAAGATTCGTACTCGGTTAAGTGTTAGGCGGCTGTCAAACGATGAAACGAGGTGACTTTCCCGCCATTATGAAGTTAGTAGCTGAGTGCTCGGAGTAGAGATTGTTTTCACAGAGTGATTTGTGAGTGGGTCATATTCCTGAAAGATTTACTTGCATTTGACAAAAGGGAATGAATTCTGCTATAAAAGTGAGTCCGTGGAAAACGCGAAAAGTGTGTTCTTCGGCGATCTGTCCCCCTGGCAATCTTTATTTCGTGGTTGAGTGAGCATTCGAGCGGCTATTGGCCACGTGTAATTATTGTTGTAACGAATGCATTCAATTCGAAGTGCCGGTCGTGTGTTATGAGCAGATACTAAGCAGCCCACCGAAGAATAGATACGCTATTATCTAAAATTAGCGGCGAGTGCATCGATACGGTTTTTGTGTATTGCATCTCGCGGTTTGTGAATTCTTATGGAACGAAAAACTGTTAACTGGGGAAAATACTTGTCCGCTCAATCATAGCATAGGCATTTGTGTATTATTGTTCTATCATGATTGCGAACGGCGGTTATTGGCACTCGATTGAATTGTACTTGCCCTTGCATCCTTTTGTTTTTGCGCAGCAATTATTGCGAGTCACGTGTCAGAGTGCAGAATGCAAGTTAAGTGACTTAAGTGCAGTGAAGGAGGCTTTGTTCAGGCGCCGCGAGAGTCGATTGTGAGTCGGCGGGTGGGCAAAAGTCAACGGAATGGAGAGGAGGGTGACTGCCACAACGACGTGCGTCGCGAAATTGAGACTTATTCTGATTTGTAATGAGATTCGTCTCGAAAAACTTCTCAGTGAGACGTACATTTGCGAAAGTGATTAGTAAAATTGAGAAAAAAAGAAACCTGCACGGAAGGCGTATGTGGTCGCAAGTGTAACTTTTGTGCTCTGTAAAACAGTGATAGAACGTGGGCCCTCATTGTTCCAAAACCGTTAAGATTTACCGTGGTTTTTTTTCTAGAAAAGTGTTCATAAATTATAACCATGGTGTCGAATAATCGCTTGGTGACTAATAACAATCTCCTAAGGTCAAGTTTTGTCTGATTGGCGCCATTTTTCTTGTTTGGGTCATTAGTTTGGTTTTATCTTCGTTGACCCGTAGATTTATTTTTTTGGCTTCTGACTCCAAACTTAGGAAAGCTTCCTTTGCTTCTGGTATGGTCCGTGCCATAATGTTGACGTCATCGGCGAATGCTACTATTTGCGTGGACTTGAACAGTAGTGTGCCTGTTGTATCAGCTGGTATTCTTCTGATGACGTGTTCCAGAGCAAGGTTGAATAGCTTCGGGGCAAGTCCATCTCCTTGCTTTAAGCCTGAGTTGGTGTGGAAGCTGTTGGATAGGTCACTGTTGACTTTGACCTGAGATTCGGCGTTCATCATTGTCACCTTAGACATGCGGACGAGTTTTGTTGGAATTCCCAAGTCAAGCATGATTCGGTAAAGTGTATTTCTGTCTACACTATCGTATGCTTGCTTGAAATCTACGAAGACCTGGTGCACGTCGATATTATACTCCCAGCATTTTTCAAGCACCTGTTTGACTGAGAATATTTGATCTATCGTAGATCGTCCGGACCTGAAGCCGCCTTGATACTCTCCTATGATGTTATCATAGAAGGGCTTCATTTTACGTTCAATAATTTTGGACAAAACTTTATAGGACGAGCATAATAAAGCGATGCCTCTGTAGTTTTCGCAACTTAATTTGTCTCCTTTTTTGTAAATGGGGCATATAATACTTTTTCGCCAATCATTTGGCAACTGTTCTGCTGCCCAAATTTTTAATATTAATTGGTGGAGAATGTTGCAAAGAAGAGTTCCACCATTTCTGAGTAATTCGGAAGGTATTCCATCTATTCCCGGAGCTTTGTTTATTCGAAGGTAACGTATGGCTGCCTGAACTTCTTCGAATGTTGGTGGAGAGATGTAAATGTCCTGAACTGCTTCTGGGATATTTGCATCTGCTGAGTTTGTCGTCGGTGCGGGATTAAGAAGCTGTTTAAAATACCGTGCCCATCTTTCTTTAATCTCGACCGAGTTTAGTTACTACTAAATTAAACAAAAGGAGCAAAAATACTAATATGGTCGCCTAAACAGATTAACTATTAGTCAAAGATATTTCATCCTGAATTTAATACGTTGTGTCTAAGAATAGGAGAGAAGAAGAGTATGCATTAGGATAGAAGCAACAGAATGAGAATAAAAACAAGAAAAATTTTTTTTTTGAAAACTATTGGGGAAATTTTTTTTTATTGTACATGCAGCCTTTGCATTTCAACCATATTTCGGTGTTTCTTTCGAGCAATAATCGGAACCACATTTTCAGTCTTGAAATAAATAGAATTCGAAGTAGAAGTTGTAAGAGAATCCGATTAAGACGTTTTTTTTATCATAGAACGAAAAATATTTGTTGCTATCATTGTGTGAAATTTTTTTGAACATTTGAATAAGAAGTAGAAACATGAAATTGTGAAGAATTTCAATAACAAAGAGGCAATATATAATAGAATATTATATAGATTTTTACTAATTTTCGAAGAAAAGTAGTATTAAACTCGTTTCGCCGAAAATTCATATTTCTTTATATATATATATATATATATATATATATATATATATATATATATATATATATATATATATATATATATATATATATATATATATATATATATATCATCAAAATGATTAAGGGAGATAATCTCTGGAGTGGCCGATCCGATTGAGCTAAAACTTTCGGAGAACGTAGATGTATTTAGTCGGTAGGTCCACGATTTGCTAAAATTGAGATATCCTAAACCTTTTGGCGGTGGCGAGCGTTTTAGTGAATTTTGAGGTACTCCTATATTTAAAAGCAGCGTGAATTTTTGTTCAAAAAAAGTATTGGGAATGAAAACTTATTATGTTTTAAGCTTGCTTATGGTAAAGAATTGGAAATTCTGAGCCATGTGTGGGTGCAGCGTGCCTAAAAGCAGGCAAGGACTTTTTTTCAAATTTTGATTTGTCATTACTTCTGACGAAAACATTGGATCATGGTGAAATTTGCAGAGCGTATTAATGTTGACTAAGGTTTAATGCACATTGATTTTCAAGGTAGTGCGGGTAACCCTGTAGCTGCGGCAGGCTCTTGAAAAAAAATCCTTCAAATCATTGAACCTGCTGAAAAATTTTTGATTTGTGACAAAAAATTCAAATCATTGACAAATTTTAACGTTTGTCAATCATGTAAATTTGAAATTTTTAAAATTCCGATTTGCACAAGAACGGCAACCCATCACAAAATTACCTCTATTTTCAGCAATCGAAAGTTCTGTTCACGAGAACTGACGACCGGATTATCCGATCATAATGAAATTCACAGAACATGTTGATATCAACTAGGACCAGGTCTGATAGAAATAATTGTGAAATGCGAGCATTCCTGTGGCAGTGGTGCCATCTTGAAAAATCACTGAGAAAAAAAACCGGTTTTTGGCCTATAACTTCCGATTCAGCCATCAGATTTAAACGAAATTCACACAATATTTAGATCTTACTTAAGGCAACATTTGATAAAAAATTGAAAATTTAGAATAGGGTTACCAGCTATGGTGATTTTTGTCTCCGAAATCTTGCAAATTTGCTCAGCAAAATAAAGCTTTTTTCCCTATAACTTCCGGTGCAGTCATGATAACAAAATGAAGTTTATGCACTAAATACATTTTAATGTGAGCCAAATGTTATAGTAATTTCGTACAAAAATCATGAAAGGGCTGCCAGCTATGACCATTTTTGTAATTTTTTGGAATATCTTTTCTGCGCGATTATGTCATTAGATTTGCAAATGGGAACGATCCTGCAATGAAAATTAACAACAAATATTAACGCTTTAAAAATTTGAAAAGTTTTGGGGGTGGTAACCCTAAAAATTTTTGCACCCGTATAACTTCTAGCGCAGTGATTCAATCGAAACGAAATTTATTGGTTGGGTTTAGTTTAACGTGAAGCAGATTTGGTGTATATTTTGCTTTGCTGCTGACACAGGGTAACGAGCTTTATCCATTTTCGTAACTATTGCATCAACAGATGCTTCAAATAACGTACACATATGCAAAACATTTGCAATAAAACTAAGAAACCAATTTTTAAATTTTCCGAGTATTGAACATTTTTTGGATGGCAGCTTCAAACAACGTCAACCGCTAAAGCTTTCGACGAAATCCTCCGATGAGAACGAAATTCAAAGGTTAAGTTGATTTAAATATGAGCTTGTGAAGGTTAACTTATTGCTGCTTCGTTGGGAAAATGTTGCCAGCACTGAACATTTTCATCATTTGTGTTATAGTTTATTTCTGTTGCTTTGAACGAGGAATGATTGATATGATTCTACAAAAAAATGTATTACGTCTTTCCACATTGTCAGTCAAAGACAATTTCTTCGAAAATTAGTTTTCTAGCGGTTCAGGTGCACTAGAGTTTTTTTTCTTGCTTATATTTTTTTTTTTGAAGTTCTTGCTTTAGTTTCCTTCGCGTTATCCAGCAACCCAAAATTGTATTTTGTTGTGGTTGAAAATAAGTAATTTTTCAAATTTTCAATTATTGTTTTTCGCGAAATGAATGAAGCGACAGTCTTCTTTGTTGTTAGATGTTATACACAATAGCGTACTATTATTAGAGCAAGCATACAAGAAAACAAAGAAACGAATATTCAACGAATTGTGAGTGAAACATGTTTATTTTTAGCTCATGGCGAATACTTATACCCTATCCAATTAAATTCTGAACGATAACTATAAAAAAAAAGAACAAGAAATATAAGCAAGATATAGAAATACGCTGCAAACAAACGGATTGACGCGATATAGAGCTGTAACGTCAATTATAACTTTCTTGTTTAGGAAGAAATAGCATTAAGTCCACAAGGAGATTTAATTGTTTAAGTACACTTTCATTATAATTACTATACATTTACATATCAACTTATTCAATTTGATTTTCTTTTATTTTTTTTTGTAAGGAATAATAATGAGTTGTTAATTCGAATCCACTGACCTTCTTATTGGGCGAAGGCCCGGGAAGTTCTTCTTTCTTTTCAGGGTCCGCGCATGGCCTGGCTGGCCTACAGATGATTAAGTAGTGGTTTTTTTGTGAATTTTTTCAGCTTTTCTCTTACAAGGGAGGGATACTGGCCAAACAGTTAGTTTCAGTCGGTCTTAGTTTTTGGTAGATTTTTGAATTTTTGAAATATATGGCCAGTATCATAGGGTGGAGGACCCCAGACCATCGGGGTCAGGGCTCCACTACCATCGGGGGGCCCGGGGCTGTCTGCCTCACCCGGGTTCCTTGGAAAAGAGAGGTAGCGCGTTTTCCCTTTCCGTTTTTAGATTTTTCAATTTTATTGGCTCCGTGTTTTGTCACGAGCACTGGGTCTGCTTAGCCAGCCCATGTTGCAGAGCCTGGGTGGTTTCCTTTACGGAACTATGCCCCCTTTTTGGTCCCTGGATATGTTTACATATCAGTTTGCGGCTACAATTCATGACGGATGAATATACGTAGCATCCCGTTTTCTTGAGAGCCAACCATCCCCATTTTTCATGAACCCACCCCAGCCGCAGCGAGCTAGCAAAGCGGCAAACCAGCATCCGTCGGGGTTGGTTAAAGGGTGCTCCGCTAATGCGGACGAGGGGCCTTCACGGCCATTTCTAGGGCACCCTGCTCTCGGGGCAATTCTTTTTTTTGGTTTTGCTTCTTGAATGGCAGCAGCCATTCCACTTCTTGGACCTTAGCACTCTTGGTTCTGGACTTCGGTCTGGTTCTAAGTTGTGCTAAGGCCACGCCCATCTTTCTTAATCGCTACAAATGGCACCCAACGTGGGGCCCGAAACTCGTTTTTGGGTGACCCACCAAAGTGAGAAAATACTTATGAGTTTCGACTCATACTCCCCTTAAGACTTTACGACTTCAATCCTTATAATTTCCATTCTCACTAGCAGGTCTTAGAATCGCCTCCTTTGCGATTCAATATTACTTCGTTCGAGAGAACAAAACCCCTTTATTAAGACCTGCACTGCTCGCTCTTCCTTACTAGCCTTAAACATTCTTCCCAATCCTTTCCTTTTAAAATCATATCCTGTTTAGCTTACCTTTTGGGCAGCTTCCTGTTGTGTTGTCTGTCTGAGTTTTTTGACTCTGGGTGCAACCTGGAGGTTGGCCGCGGATAACAGGTTGTGGTGGTTTACCGCCACTCCTGTCCCGGTCAACCGAAGGGCCCCTGCCCCACTTTATGTTGGGAAGCTGTCCCAAATATTGATATCCTTGCTGTCTTGATCCAGCTTGGGTTTGGTTCAAGCTGTGGTGGATTACGTGGGGTTGGCGTGGCGCCGCCTACACGTCCCTGCAGCTTGGCCAGACTTGAACCATTTGCTGAAGTTGAGTCAAGCAGCAACATAGTTGTTTTTGATCCTTGCTCATTTCTTTTCTAAGGAATTTCGGAGAAGGTGGACAGTCCTCAGATTGGGCGTTTGCACTTTGGAAGCGACCCTCACTTAAATTCATAAATTTCATTCAATATTTGTCACACTTACTAAAATTTTGGGAAACTTTCATTCATAAATATTTTTGAGTACTTTATAAAATTTCTTATCATTCTTGCGTTTTATTTCGAAAAGCCAGCCAGCCAGCGGACCTGAATTGAGGAAGAGTGGACCGGGTTTCGCTTAATGAGAAGGCCATATTTTGAAACGTATATAAAACTTTGTTTCGCGCTTAAGCTATCATTTTTGGTTCTGAATCCGCGCATTGTGCGAAGTGCATTAATCTATTAAAATTGTTAGTCACGTCCCTTGCAGACGTGCGTTCTATTACTCCTAGGAAATAATCATTCTTTTGAATAAGCGCCGCGATCACGTGCGCGTTTTAGTAGTTAAGATACTCCAAAAGCAAAGCGTTTTGACGCTGCTTTAGTTTAAGCTTATTGCCAGACGCAACTTTAATATTCTTCATTTTTTAGAATTTCAAATTTTCATCAAGACGGGATGCCACTCACAAGAAATAACGAGGACCTGTCCCGTATCCAGGTGGAGGAACAATGCTCCATCTGCCAGGCTCCATTTACGCCAGACAGGCCTGCTTCAACCACCTCCTGCGGCCACCAATTTCATGGGCCATGTCTCGAAAAATGGCTAAAGACGAGACAGGAATGTCCGCTGTGCCGTGGAGCATTGAGACTCCCCCTGGAGGCGGTACAGGTCTCTTCGGCAGGAGCAGCCTCCGGAAAAGGCGCTCGTCCTAAAACAGGTAGAGGAGGAGTAAGAACCCGCGGGATGGACCGTCAGGAAGAAGGAATTCGGGACTTCTCCATGGAAGACCCAAATGGGGAAGAAAGTTTGGGTAAATCCCCAGATCCAAAAAGGCACATCCAGCCCACCTCAGAGGAATCCGCAGCAGCCGTTGGTGTTCGCTCCATTGTTCAAAAGGAGCTGAGCACATTTCAACAACAAATTCTGGATCTACAGCGTACCATGCAGTCATTATTAAACCAAGGATTTGACCGGAGCCTTCCACCACCATCAGATAGAGTTGAGTCGCCCAGAATCAATCCTAGGGCGAACTCCTTTGTGCCACTCCCTAGGCCATCTCACCAAGCTCCACTTTCTCACCGAGACCCCCATAATTATGAACCGCCTCGAGGAGGGCTTCGAAATTTCCGAGACGAGCGTCTGACGCCAGACCGTATAACAACAATAATGGCTGGGTGGAATCTGTCGTTCAGTGGCCAGGCAGGAAGTATGCCGGTAGAGACTTTCCTCTACCGGGTCATTGCACTGACACGCCAGCAACTCCAAGGCGATTTCCGGGCGGTCACCCGACATATTGACAGCCTGTTGACAGGTGTCGCCGAGGAGTGGTATTGGCAATACCATCGAGAAGCAGAGCTCCACGACTGGCATTCCTTGAGGGAAGCCATGAGGCGCGAATTCCAAGATTTCGCATCCAATAGCGAAATCATGCGGAGGATCCGCCAGCGACGACAGAAGGTGGGCGAGTCGTTCGATGAATTTTATAGAGACCTCCGTCGCATGGCAAGCAGCCTTCCAGTCCTCCTGCACGATAATGACCTCTTGGATATCGTGCAGGGGAATATGCTCCCGGAGTTGCAGTGGCAGCTGGTGGATCGCCAGTTCATTAGCACCCAGCAGCTTCGAGAGCATGTTAAAAGGCGGGAGAGATTGGCCAAAGCTCTAGGCCAGCCAGAGAGAGTCTTCGGGACTCGCCGGCATCTGTCGGCGCTGACGGATCCGCCGGATTGGACCGAATTAGACGGTGAGCTAGGGAGCCGGTCGAGTGAGAGACCCACAGATGAAACACTTTGTGCTGCGACAGTCCTGCCTACCTGCTGGAATTGCAGGAAGGTGGGGCACAAATTTGATAACTGTTTGGAAGAAAGGCGTGTATTCTGCTACGGTTGCGGTAAGGAAAACACTTACAAACCTCATTGCGCAGTATGCCAATCAAAAAACCGCCAACCGGGAGTGCCGAATTCCAGCAAGAGCCTCCCAAACAGTGGGACACACCCCCCTCCGGATTCCAGCAGATAGACAGGACTGAGGACAGGCAGATGTCTCTCGGCAACCCTCACGATGCCTCCGACGCTTTTATATCTGCGCCCACCGGCCCTGACAGTTTTCTCCCAGCTATAACACAACCCGCACCATTGGCTTTCCTGCCATACCACCTAAGATGGCAGAAATATACGGCGGTCCGAGACCGAATTTTTAATTCCGAAATGTCACGACCGAAACCTATTCGTTCCAAAACCAAGCGCTCAACGCTGAGGATGAGAGCATTCTATTCTCGCTTTCGGCATTGGCGCTACCAGCTCAACTGTGCCACTCTGATGGACGTGCCTTCAGGTGACGTCCGTCCATACGCGCAGGTTCTGCTGTTTGACCAACCAATTGCAGGCTTGATCGACACGGGAGCTTCCGTGAGCGTGATGGCGGCTGACTTGGCAAAGTCATTCCTCGAGAGGAACGCTTTTCATTGGAAAAGAGCTTCTCTCGGGCTGAAGACTGCAGACGGCACACAACATCAAGCCGTAGGCCGAGTGTCAGCTGACATCACGTTCAGGGGAGTTACCAAGTCCCTGACGCTCTGGATGATTTCTTAGCCAAAACTTATATCTAGGCGTGGATTTCGTGCGTCAGTTCGCCTTAGCAGCAGACCTGTTTGCGCCATCACAACAAGTCAACACCACTAGTAGCCTCGAACAACTCGACGATCACGCCCACCCTCTCACACCGGAGCAGCGACGCAGACTTACGTCTGTGATTGCTAGCTTTCCGTCGTTCGCCGTAGAGGGTTTGGGAAAAACAGCGCTGATCGAGCACGAAATCGACACTGGCGATCAAAAGCCAATTAAACAGAGACACTTCTCTGTATCGCCAGCTGTCGAAAAACTCTTATATAAAGAGATTGATCGAATGCTCGCGCTGGGCGTGATCGAAGAGTCCAAGAGTGCGTGGTCCTCGCTAGTGACCCTAGTCGTCAAGCCCTCCAAGGTACGCCTGTGCTTGGATGCGAGAAAGGTTAACTCGGTCACAGTGAAAGACGCCTATCCCTTACCACTGATAGACGGCATCTTAAGCAGACTCCCTAAGGCCACTTTTATTACGAGCCTGGATCTAAAAGATGCCTTCTGGCAGATTCCTTTGGAGGAACGGTCAAGGGAGAAGACGGCTTTCACTGTGCCCGGGCGACCCTTGTATCACTTTGTCGTGATGCCGTTTGGTTTGTGCAATGCACCCCAAACGATGTCACGACTCATGGACAAAGTGATACCTCCGCATCTTAAGCACCAAGTGTTCGTATACTTGGATGACTTGTTGGTGATAACCGAGGCCTTCGACGAACACCTGAAGGTACTGCACCAGGTCGCATTCCATCTGCGACAAGCTGGCCTTACCATCAATGTGGAGAAGAGCAAGTTCCTCTTGCGCGAGGTAAAATATCTTGGCCACATTGTTGGTAATGGGACGATTAGGACAGATCCTGACAAGGTGAGATCCATTATGGATTTCCCTCTTCCAACGACTACGAAGCAGCTGCGGAGATTTTTGGGAATCTGCGGCTGGTATCGACGCTTCGTCAGAGAATATGCATCTTTGTCAACGCCACTGACAGACATGCTTTCGAAGAGGACGCAATTTGTGTGGACCGACGAGAGGCTAAAGGCTTTCAAGCAATTGAAAGTGAGCCTTGCTTCGGCTCCGGTGTTGCACAGCCCCGACTTCAACAAGCCCTTCTCCATCCAATGTGACGCGAGTCAACATGGAGTAGGTGCCGTGCTAGTGCAGCGGACGGAGGAAGGAGACGAAGCCCCCGTCGCCTATATGTCCCACAAATTGAATCCCGCTCAGAGAAATTACACCGTCACTGAGCAAGAATGTCTGGCAGCGGTGTTGGCAATCAAAAAGTTCCGTGCCTACGTGGAAGGTCACGAATTTGAAATCGTGACCGACCATGCTTCCCTAAAATGGCTAATGCACCAACCAGATCTAAATGGTCGCTTAGCCCGGTGGGCCCTTAAACTTCAAGGGTTTAACTTCACCATCGTCCACCGAAAGGGAAGCCAAAACGTAGTGCCGGACTCTTTGTCGCGCGTGTTCTCTGCCGAGGCGTTGATGCCGGCAGCAGGCGAGGAGACTCCAATGGAGCTAGATTTGACTTCGCCGCATTTCAAAAGTGCTTCTTATTTGGAGCTAGCGGCGAAAGTCCAGGCAGAACAAGACCAACTGCCGGACCTAAAAGTTGTAGACGGGTTCGTGTACAAGCGGATCGAGTATGCGACCGGAAACGGACTTCAAGACCAGTTGGCCTGGAAGTTGTGGGTGCCATCAGAAATGACGGCAGATTTAGTGAAGGGAGCTCATGACCCACCCTTGAGTGCGCATGGTGGCGTGGCCAAAACCCTCGGGCGATTACGTCAATGGTTTTACTGGCCACGAATGGCCGCTCAAGTGCGTGAATATGTGGGATCATGCCTCACATGCAAAACCACCAAAGCCCCTTCACACACCCTTCGTCCACCAATGACGCTGCAGTCCGTTCCCGAGCGCATATTCCAGCGCTTGTACATCGATATTATCGGCCCCTACCCTAGGTCCAAGTCTGGCAACATTGGAGCTCTCATCGTCCTCGACCATCTTTCGCGATTCCCATTCATCGAGCCGCTTCGAAAATTCACTGCGAAAGCAGTCATCGACATCCTGAGGAAAAGGGTATTTCACCTTGTTGGAGTCCCGGAAAGTGTCGTGACTGATAATGGTGTGCAATTTCGTTCTTCTACATTTCAAACTTTTTTACAGGAATTCGGTATCGGACATACCTTCACCGCCGTGTATTCCCCTCAAGCTAATGCATCGGAACGTCTTAACCGCTCCATACTGGCAGCAATACGTTCTTATATTGACCCTGCTCAAAAGGAATGGGACACCAACATCCCAGAGATAACCTGCGCGTTGCGCTCAGCACCTCACGCAACTATAGGGACTTCGCCCTATCAGGCAGTCTTCGGGCAACCAATGGTCACCCATGGCCGCACCTACCGTCTGTTGCGGCAACTTCATCTGTTGGATGACCCCGAGACCACTCTGCCACCTCCTGACCACCTGGCAATTCTACGCCAGACTATCCGCGACCTCACCACCAAAGCCCAGTCTCGCAATGCCAAGGCCTATAATCTTCGTTCCAGATTGGTTACATACCAGCCTGGCGAAGTGGTCTACAGGCGCAACTTCCGGCAAAGTGACGCAGCTGCGCACTACAATGCAAAGCTGGACCGGAAGTTCTTACCTAGTAAGGTAATTAAGAAGATCGGCGGTGCTTACTACCAGCTGGCCGATCAAAATGGACGATCAGTGGGCGTCTTTCACGCGAAAGACATCACTAAGTGATAGGCCCACTGAGTTCATCAGTTCACGATTTATTTCCAAATTTTATTTGGAGATCGTCCATTTGCGCCTATTTCAGGTGTCACTCCTGTTCCAATTGAAAAGTATCTAGAGATGTTCACCTGGTTCACCATTTCCTCTACCCAAAGATACTTTCATGATTAACTCAGTATACGTGTTCACGATATTTCCTTCAATTACATTTACCCCTTTTATTTGCTCACTAGTTCACGCAATAGAAAGGATTGGATAGTAAACGACATGATCACCTGTTCACGTCATTGTCTTTCACATATTACCTCCATCCTTCAGCTCTTTCCACGCATTTGCCCTTGTGGAAAGATCTGTGTTGTAGCATCCAGTAATTTTTATTTGTTTTATTTAAAAATTACTGGTCACATATCTCCGACCCACACTGTATGGATCGGAGACGCTACAACATATTTTCAATTGAAACGCATTTCAATTGCACAAAAATAAAATCCCGCAAGTCCCCCGGTGACCTTATTTTTGTTTTCGCACAGCAACGAAATCCCTAACGGGATTTCCTCTTGCTGTGCAATCGGGCCTTGCGAGCTTGCAGCGCAGAATTCAGGACAGTCTTTGGAGTGTCGCTGTGGCGACGAGTCGCTTTTGGCGTGGCGGGTGGCCAAGGTGTAAAGGGAGAGCGTTGCGTTTGAGTGGTCGCGAACGGGTCACATTTATCTCGTTCGGGGAAAGAAATAGTTTTGAAAAGAATAGAAAAGAACGTTTTTTCATTAATGTCGGGACTAAGAACTTGTCGTCGTCAAATCGACAGAATTTCGTTTGTGTCGCACTAACTATTTCTACCTCGTGATTCGCGAGGATTTTTCGGCTGGCGGAGTACCGTACCTCGCATATCTGATAGCGGGCCACTTATTTAGCGCGCCACGATTCGAGAGGCCTTCATCGAGCTTCGTACGAGAATGGTCGTGTGTGTCATATGTAATAAAACAGTCTTCGGTGGCCGCGGAACCATCTCTGTATTTGGGGGAAAGAGAAAAAATGTTTAAGATTCGTGCTCGGTTAAGTGTTAGGCGGCTGTCAAACGATGAAACGAGGCGACTTTCCCGCCATTATGAAGTTAGTAGCTGAGTGCTCGGAGTAGAGATTGTTTTCACAGAGTGATTTGTGAGTGGGTCATATTCCTGAAAGATTTACTTGCATTTGACAAAAGGGAATGAATTCTGCTATAAAAGCGAGTCCGTGGAAAACGCGAAAAGTGTGTTCTTCGGCGATCTGTCCCCCTGGCAATCTTTATTTCGTGGTTGAGTGAGCATTCGAGCGGCTATTGGCCACGTGTAATTATTGTTGTAACGAATGCATTCAATTCGAAGTGCCGGTCGTGTGTTATGAGCAGATACTAAGCAGCCCACCGAAGAATAGATACGCTATTATCTAAAATTAGCGGCGAGTGCATCGATACGGTTTTTGTGTATTGCATCTCGCGGTTTGTGGATTCTTATTGAACGAAAAATTGTTAACTGGGGAAAATACTTGTCCGCTCAATCATAGCATAGGCATTTGTGTATTATTGTTCTATCATGATTGCGAACGGCGGTTATTGGCACTCGATTGAATTGTACTTGCCCTTGCATCCTTTTGTTTTTGCGCAGCAATTATTGCGAGTCACGTGTCAGAGTGCAGAATGCAAGTTAAGTGACTTAAGTGCAGTGAAGGAAGCTTTGTTCAGGCGCCGCGAGAGTCGATTGTGAGTCGGCGGGTGGGCAAAAGTCAACGGAATGGAGAGGAGGGTGACTGCCACAACGACGTGCGTCGCGAAATTGAGACTTATTCTGATTTGTAATGAGATTCGTCTCGAAAAACTTCTCAGTGAGACGTACATTTGCGAAAGTGATTAGTAAAATTGAGAAAAAAAAGAAACTTGCACGGAAGGCGTATGTGGTCGCAAGTGTAACTTTTGTGCTCTGTAAAACAGTGATAGAACGTGGGCCCTCATTGTTCCAAAACCGTTAAGATTTACCGTTGTTTTTTTTCTAGAAAAGTGTTCATAAATTATAACCATGGTGTCGAATAATCGCTTGGTGACTAATAACAATCTGATTTCGTCCTTTAATTGATCTATCATATTTCGGGTTTTACGTAAAATCGGAAAGTACGGGAACAAACCTAATGGGTAGTGGGATTATCAGTGTTTGAATAGATGGAGGATTAGTGTCCCGTTGCTAACAATTTCAGCGCGTGTTGACTTAACCAAGAACCCGTTAAGTGCGCCTCAAAAATTGTCAGCTGGCGATGGAGTTGGTCAGATTGCCTCACGAGGACGAAATATGTAAGCTCTTTAAAATTTTCTTAGGATTTTCTACCAGTCAACGCGGCGACTGCCACTCAGCAACAGGTTTTAGATGGCGGTACTAGGACTGGGGTCTTTATCTCGACCTAGCCCTGCAATCTAGGTACGGGAAATCGGGCGCAGGAATATGTTCCAGATGCAAATGAACGACGATTAGATGCCATTTAATTAATATCTCATCCGAAGACGACCGAGAGTGTACAGCATGGAGTTGTAACAAACCTATCACAACCCGATTTAATTTTTCTGCGTTATTTTTAACTTAATTTAGATATATATATACCTATATACCACTAACGTTAGCTTATTAGCTTTTGATCTCTACTCGAATTACAGTTTACGAAAGGATATAATGATCAATACGATTACACATTAAGAAGTAGAAGAATTCACATCCTATACATTTGTAATTATTTAAATTAAACATGAACTATGACTAGTTACATGTTTGACGACCATACGAAACCGCCAACAGGTCGAAACACAAATTACAGACCACAACAACCGCAACCACCACCAACCACACAAACCCAACCACAATTACTGAGACTGTAACACTAGACAACAGACATAGTAAATGATAAATTATAAAACAAGCCTAAATTAAACAAAAGGAGCAAAAATACTAATATGGTCGCCTAAACAGATTAACTATTAGTCATAGATATTTCATCCTGAATTTAATACGTTGTGTCTAAGAATAGGAGAGAAGAAGAGTATGCATTACGATAGAAGCAACAGAATGAGAATAAAAAAAAGAAAATTTTTTTTTTTGAAAACTATTGGGGAAATTTTTTTTATTGTACATGCAGCCTTTGCATTTCAACCATATTTCGGTGTTTCTTTCGAGCAATAATCGGAACCACATTTTCAGTCTTGAAATAAATAGAATTCGAAGTAGAAGTTGTAAGAGAATCCGATTAAGACGTTTTTTTTATCATAGAACGAAAAATATTTGTTGCTATCATTGTGTGAAATTTTTTTGAAAATTTGAATAAGAAGTAGAAACATGAAATTGTGAAGAATTTCAATAACAAAGAGGAAATATATAATAGAATATTATATAGATTTTTTTTTCTTGCTTATATTTTTTTTGTTTGAAGTTCTTGCTTTAGTTTCCTTCGCGTTATCCAGCAACCCAAAATTGTATTTTGTTGTGGTTGAAAATAAGTAATTTTTCAAATTTTCAATTATTGTTTTTCGCGAAATGAATGAAGCGACAGTCCTCTTTGTTGTAAGATGTTATACACAATAGCGTACTATTATTAGAGCAAGCATACAAGAAAACAAAGAAACGAATATTCAACGAATTGTGAGTGAAACATGTTTATTTTTAGCTCATGGCGAATACTTATACCCTATCCAATTAAATTCTGAACGATAACTATAAAAAAAAAAAAGAACAAGAAATATAAGCAAGATATAGAAATACGCCGCAAACAAACGGATTGACGCGATATAGAGCTGTAACGTCAATTATAACTTTCTTGTTTAGGAAGAAATAGCATTAAGTCCACAAGGAGATTTAATTGTTTAAGTACACTTTCATTATAATTACTATACATTTACATACCAACTTATTCAATTTGATTTTCTTTTATTTTTTTTTTTGTAAGGAATAATAATGAGTTGTTAATTCGAATCCACTGACCTTCTTATTGGGCGAAGGCCCGGGAAGTTCTTCTTTCTTTTCAGGGTCCGCGCATGGCCTGGCTGGCCTACAGATGATTAAGTAGTGGTTTTTTTGTGAATTTTTTCAGCTTTTCTCTTACAAGGGAGGGATACTGGCCAAACAGTTAGTTTCAGTCGGTCTTAGTTTTTGGTAGATTTTTGAATTTTTGAAATATATGGCCAGTATCAGAGGGTGGAGGACCCCAGACCATCGGGGTCAGGGCTCCACTACCATCGGGGGGCCCGGGGCTGTCTGCCTCACCCGGGTTCCTTGGAAAAGAGAGGTAGCGCGTTTTCCCTTTCCGTTTTTAGATTTTTCAATTTTATTGGCTCCGTGTTTTGTCACGAGCACTGGGTCTGCTTAGCCAGCCCATGTTGCAGAGCCTGGGTGGTTTCATTTACGGAACTATGCCCCCTTTTTGGTCCCTGGATATGTTTACATATCAGTTTGCGGCTACAATTCATGACGGATGAATATACGTAGCATCCCATTTTCTTGAGAGCCAACCATCCCCATTTTTCATGAACCCACCCCAGCCGCAGCGAGCTAGCAAAGCGGCAAACCAGCATCCGTCGGGGTTGGTTAAAGGGTGCTCCGCTAATGCGGACGAGGGGCCTTCACGGCCATTTCTAGGGCACCCTGCTCTCGGGGCAATTCTTTTTTTTGGTTTTGCCTCTTGAATGGCAGCAGCCATTCCACTTATTGGACCTTAGCACTCTTGGTTCTGGACTTCGGTCTGATTCTAAGTTGTGCTAAGGCCACGCCCATCTTTCTTAATCGCTACATATTAGACGGTAGATTAGCAAAATAAAAAATTGCTAATGATTCAATCTGTATCTTTCGGTCATTGTAAATCCAACATTAGTTCGCGTGGCAGATCATCTACTCTTGTTTTCATTTTGCATCGCGGATTAATTCGCGTTGAAGATCATCTTCTTTTGTTTATATTTCGCATCGCGGTGGTTTTGACTATGAAGTTGGAAATGACTTAATTGAATCGTGGAAGTGCGAAATGAATTTAAAAGTTGATTTATAATGATATTTGAAATGACTTAATTGATTCGTAGAAATGCGAAGTTGATTTATAAAAAGTTGATTTATAATGATATTAAAATATTAAAATATATTAAAAGTTGATTTATAATGATATTTGAATTTATTTAAAATATTTCTTCTTCGGTTCTTATTTCGTCAGAACTATGATTCATGTTTCTAGCTAGTCTCAGTGAAAGTCTAAATTTAAGCTTCAACAGTTCCGTCATAGCATCTCATTCATTTTCTAAAACCAAAGCTGAAAGTTTTAAGCAACGCTCAAGTTCTCCCCGACAACAACCAAAAACTCGTTGGCCCGTACCTTTGACCAATTCAATATTCCAGTTGTATTTCAAACGTCAAAGCCATACCGATGAATTCGTCGTTGATAAAGTAATTGCGAAAGGAGCTTTTGGAAAAGTTTTTAAAATATTGGATAAAAACGGCCCGAAACTAGAGTATGCGCTAAAACTACTATGTAAATCGACAATCATTCAAAATAACAGCGTGCAACAATTGAAAGATGAAGTCGACGTTCAAAAACTGTGCAACCGTCATCCGTTCATCGATAAGCAAATAAATTCTTGGCAGAACTGACGTCATTTACATACTTTGCTTGAACACATACCGTTTGGAGAACTTTTCAATCAAAACCAAAATTTCTCGTTCGATTTACTTCACCGGTATGATGCTGAAATGTCACTGGCAATAGATTTTCTGCACTACGACAGAATAATTGATCGTGAGGTCAAACCGGAAAATAATTTATTTAGTTCGATGTCGTGAGTGTTTCTTTTGCTTTCTTGTTTCTACTTTCGCTATGTAAATGTGGTTACCTCCGGTGACCTAGTCCGTGATTCGTAAAAAGTTTTTCTGTCGATTGCCACTGTGCGATCATAGTTATATTGTTGCGATGACGAACCCTCGGCAAGAGTCAGGCACCATTTCCATAACAACTTACTATAAAAATTGTTGTTAATTCGAAATTTTGTAGTGTTGAGTGAATTGATGAATATTTCGCTATAAATCAACTACTTTTCGTGGCTTTGAAATAGATAGAGGAGTTCATTTCTTGACCTTTTCGATATATATTATATTTACAGAGCAAACTACTTTTATATCGTTGAATTAATTATATTAACTTAGTAAAAAAGAACCATTTTCCGTAGTTTACTTAACGATTTTGAATGAATCATTGCAATACTATTAAAAATAAACCAACCAACTACTATTTCAATACTTTTACAATACCAACAACTCTTTCAGTGTAATAATAGATAATTTCGTAGCTGTCATTGAATGTATTGAATTTATACTGAAACGTTCTTCTCTTGGTCAATCTTTTCTACCATAAGGTAGCCAATTTGGACCATAATGCCAGACTTCTTAAGTTAAAGGATGCTTTGCTGATATGCCTCTCGTTAACAAATCTGCTGATTTCTCTTTCCCGGGGCAATATCTTCATTCGCAGTTCTCTGTCAAAGCCTTTATTTCCTTAACCTGATTTGCAATGCAAGGTTTCAATCTGCCTATATCACCACAATTCCATTATTAAGCGATTTATGAGTCTGGCCATAAAACAATTTGCTCAAACGACGTTTTGTAATTTTGGCAAATATATGCTTGTAATCGAACAGTTATCAAAGCAGCCATAAGCAGAAGCTCCATATGCGTTGCTATCTGCGAATAAAAGTAATTCAAGACTAACAGTTGATTAGCAATTCAACGTGCATGTGGTTTAAATCGAAGACTTAAGAATGCCAACATCTTTGCGGTATGAGTGCTAAGTAACTAAAAAATCACCTGTAAGGTTTCATCCTAATTTAACTTTTGTCTCCAAATTTGTTGAAACAATATCTTTATCGCTAAAGTTAACTGTCAATATCTTTAACGCTATAGCGATCCAAGCGTATCGAGTAATCTTGATATCATTTGCAAAAACCGTACATTTGAAGAGCTAGGGTTCGTTGCAAGAACCTGTTTAACTAAACCGATATCTGCTGCAAGTTCATCAGACTTCTGGTAGACTACGGTGATGCTCTATCATGTCTCTTAGAGTTAAAAAGTTAGTATTCCGATTGCGCAAGTTCATTTTTTAGCAATTTATTTTGCGTTTTGCACGTCATTACTCATCAATACGTCGGTTTTTGTTGGATAAAAAGGCCTTTTACTTTGAAACTTTTAATAGTGTTGAAATAGTGTTAGAGAAAGGGACTTGATGTAACATCAAAGGCTATCCAAGTCATCCTACAGTTTTCAATTGGCGGTAAATTGTCCAAATTATACCAACAAATTATATGAGCTTATACCCTTCCGATTTATTTAGTAAAATTTGTGGAAGGCTTTTTCACAATTTCGACACGTCCGAAACAAAAATCAATTAGAATCTTTAGAATATCAGGCAACATCTTTGCTCCAGCTAGAAGTAGGTCGTTAATGAATTGCCAACCCTCAGTATGTGCAGAAGCATTAAACATTATGTGCACTTTTGTTGCTGATCTACTTTCTTGATATACCGCACAATGTGGCATGTAGTATATGCAATTAGTAGAATGATCTACTGGACCCCATTCTGCAATCTCCTCCGAAATCAGACTGGATATAGCTTTTCTTCGACTACGATCATTTAAAAAGTTTTCGGTGAAGCAATTGGATTATACTACATCAGGCTTCACTCCTTACGTTTCGAGATACCATAAATATTGAAATTAGACTCCAGCACGCTAGTTTGCAAAGCAGTTACATGTAAAACATTTCGCTCGATTCGGTCTGAAGTGCCCCGATGATGATGATATAAGCAAAATGATTAAGGGAGATAATCTCTGGAGTGGTCAATCCGACTGAGCTGAAATTTTCGGAGAACACAGGTGTACATAGTGAATAGATCCACGTTTTGCTAGAATTCAGATATCCTTAACTTTTGGGCGGCGGCGGGCAGTTTCGTTGAATTTTTAGGTACTCCTATGCAGTGTAAATTGTTGTTAAAAAAGAGTATTGGGAATGAAAACTTAATATGTTTTTAGCTTGTTTACGATAAAGAATTGGAAATTTTGAGCCTAATGTAGGCACTGAGTGCCTAAAAGTAGGCAAGGATTTTTTTCAAATTGTGATTTGTCATAGCTTCTAAGAAAACCAATGAATCATCGTGAAATATATAGAGCGTATTGATGTGAACTAAAACTTAACACGCATGGAATCTCCAGACTGTGCGGGCATTAATGTAGCTACAGCAGTCTCTTGAAAAACAATTATTCAAATCATCGACCTTCCAGAAAAATTTTTGATTTTTTGAAAATAAATTCATATTATTGATAAATTTTGACTTTTGTTTACCAAGTCAAATAAAAATTTTGTTAATTCTGCCGTAAACACGAACGGCAACCCATGACCAAATTACGTCTATTTTCAGCATTCAAAACTTTAGTTCACGAGAACTGACGACCGGATAATGCGATCAATATGAATTTTACAGGATATGGTGGTATATGCTAAGATCAGGGCTAATAGAAGTGATTTTGAAGTATTGGCAATACTGTAGCAGTGGTGCGATTTTGAAATATCAGCAAGAAAAAAAACTGGTTTTTGGCGTATAGCTTCCGATTGAGCTCCCAAATTATAACCGAATTCACTCAGAATGTGAACATTACTCTAATATAAATTTCATAGAACTTTGGTTGAAAAAGTAGTATAGGGTTGCCAGCTATGGCAATTATTGCCTCCTAAATATTATAAATTTGCTAAATTTCGATGCAGTAATGAAATCAAAGAGAAATTTATGATATTAGTGGATCTCGTTACATTTCTAATTCTGTATAAATTTCGTTGAAAAACAATGAAAGGGTTGCCAGCTATGATGAATTTCATAATTTATTGACATTTCTTTATCGAGCTTCTAACTTCCAACGCAGCCATTCAATCGAAAGGAAATTCACAGGGTGGATTCAACTCAACATGAAGCAGCTATGGTACTAGCGCATGATTGCCAGCACCAGGCAACTTTGTAAATGTTGCACCAACAGATGCTTCTATTTTGTACTCATAAGCAAAGTTTTTGCAATCAAATAAGCAACCGATATTTAAATTTTCCGAGTTTTGGAAATTTTTTGGATGGCGACTCCAGACATAGTTTAATTTCTGAAACTTTCAATGTATGAGAACGTAATTCAAAGGATAGGTTGATTAAGTACGAGCATGTTATGGTAGACCTATTGCTGCTGTGCTGGACAAATGTTGCCAGAACTGAACATTTTCATCATATGTGCTATAGGAAATGCGGTCAGATAATGATTTTGGCTCCTTTGAGTAAGAAATGATTGATATGATACCATAAAGAAGTGTACAACATCTTCACACATTTAAAAGTACATCAAAGATAATTTCTTCAAAACTTGGTTTTCTAGCGGTTCTAATGCGCTAGACTTTTTCTATTTTTCTTCTTTTTTTTGTGTAGTTTCGCGTATCGATTTCTTCATTGTCTCATACAGATGAGCAAAAACTTAATTCGTTCGGGAGTGCGTGTTATGTTCGGAGCAGTGAACGAAAAAATACCGTACCTTAAGCGTACTGTACGCGAAAAGTACACATACCCTACCTCAGTCTATAATGTTTGCGTACATGTACACAACCGATATACCGAACGAAACAGACACGATGCAAATGTACGCTACGATTGAATACTGTACTGTACAAAGTACACAAACCTTACCCTCTAAAATACGGAATGTGTACTCGTACACAACCCGTACACAAACGATATACACTAAACGTACCGTACGTTTAGTGTACTTTTCCGCTTCATTTACATGAAAAGGAAAAAAACTTTTAAAGTGAAAGCACTGAGTCAAAAATATTGAACTTCACAGGAGAACATAATCAATTCATTTCGGCTACGGCAGTGTCACTTTTATCTGTAATTTTTTCCCAGTTCATATAAATGAACCGCAAAAGTACACTAAACGTACAGTACGTTTAGTGTACACCGTTTGTGTACGGGTTGTGTAGGTGTACACATTCCGCATTGTAGAGGATAAGGTTTGTGTACTTTGTACAGTATAGTATTCAATCGTAGCGTACATTTGCATCGTGTCTGTTTCGTTCGGTATATCGGTTGTGTACATGTACGCAAACATTATAAACTGAGGTAGGGTATGTGTACTTTTTGTAGTGAATGTGTTTGCGTACGGGCTTCAAAAAAGTACGGTACAGTACACTAAGGTACGGTACCATAAGGTTTTTTTTCGTTCACTGGTTCGGAGTTGAGGATGGATTTCTCTTTCATAGATCAAATCGATCTTCATCACTGATCGCAACGCGAATGTCCATATTTTTACTAATGTTCGAAGAAGACCATTAGTATTAAAATCACTTTGGCCAAAAATTCATATTTCTATATATATATATATATATATATATATATATATATATATATATATATATATATATATATATATATATATATATATATATATATATATATATATATATATATATATATATATATATATCATCAAAAAATTTCAGTGAAAAAATCTCAGGAACGCGCCATCCGATTGAGCTGAAATTTTCAGGACACATTGGTGTATATGCAAAATAGTGCCAGGTCTCACAAAAAGTTAAAAATCTTTAACCCTTTGGCGCCGGCGGCCATTTTAGTGATATTTGTAATGTACGTATTATTCCGTACACAAATAAGTTTTGCAAAAATACAGTTAACAAAATAAATTTTGAACGTGTTTTACATGTGAATCAGATAATGTTTTGGAATATTTTAACCCCATGTGTGCGCTGGGTGCCTAAAAACAGATCGGGAAAAATTGAAAATTTTTAAATTGCGATAACTTTTGACAGAGCTATTCAATCATTACCAAATTTTTAGAACATATTGGTATTATTTAGTTGTAAAATCGTGTAGCTTTTGATGAGCGTGCTGGCATCCCTGAAGCTAGGGCAAGCACTGAAAGTGAAAACCTCCAAATTATCGTCTCTCTTGAAAAAATGCCGTTTCTTTAAAAAAAAGCCACTCATATGTAAATATCGGGCTTTGTTAACATAGAAAAAAAAAAAAAAATTTGATATGGTATAACGGGCACGCCTGGTAACCCTTGCCCAATTTACCTATATTTTTAGCATCAAAAATTTCTGTTCACGGAAACTCACGATCCGATGAGCAGAATTCATTGAAATTTGCAGACTGTATTGGTCTTATTTAGGAACAGGTTTGATAGAAGCGATTTTGAAAAGCGGGCGATTCTGTGCCAGTGGTGCCATCTTGAAAAATCACAAAAAAGATAACTGTTTTTAGCCCTATAAATTCTGATTGAATCGTTCGATTTTAACGAAATTCACACAGTAGCTGGATCTTACTTTAAACCACGTTTGGTAGAAATTTGGTTGAAAAATTCGTTTGGAGCTGCCAGCTATGATAATTTTGGTGTCTTAAATTTGAAAAAATAAAAATTTGTAAGTGAAAACATTAAAATCATCGAATATCCTAAAAATGTCCGTTTCTTACAATAAAACCAATCTGTATACAAATCTTATGCTTTATCTACACGCTCAAAGTAAAACTTTGGAAATTTCATGTCGGACAAGGACGGTAACCCTCTCCCAGTTAACCTATATTTTTAGCATCAAAAACTTCTGTTCACGGAAACTCACGATCCAATGAACACAATTAATTGAAATTTGCAGCATGTATTGGTCTTAAATAGGACCAGGTCTGATAGAAGTGATTTTGAAATGCGGACGATTCTGTGCCAGTGGTGCCATCTTGAAAAATCATGAAAAAAGATAACTGCTTTTAGCCCTATAAATTCTAATTGAATCGTTCGATTTTGACGAAATTTACACAGTAGCTGGATCTTATTTTAAACCACGTTTGGTAGAAATTTGGTTGAAAAATTCGGTTGGAGCTGCCAGCTATGATAATTTTGGTGTCTTAAATTTGAAAAAATAAAAATTTGGAAGTGAAAACATTCAAATCATCGAATATCCTAAAAATGTCCGTTTCTTACAATAAAACCAATCTGTATACAAATCTTATGCTTAATCTCACGTTCAAAGTAAAACTTTGGAAACTTCATGTCGGACAAGAACGGTAACCCTTTTTCAGTCAACCTATATTTTTAGCATCAAAAACTTCTGTTCACGGGAACTCACGAATCAATAATCAGATACCATTGAAATTTACAGAAAATATTGGACTGAAGTAGGACCAAGTCTGGACTTAAGTAGGACCAGGTCTGGGCAACTCTTTGCCAGTGGTGCCATCTTGAAAAATTACAAAGAAAAAAAAACTGCTTTTTGCCCTATGAAATGTGAATTAGTTAACAGATTTTCATGAAATTGACACAGTAGCTGAACCTTACTCCAAGCTCTGTTTGATAGAAATTTGGTTGAAAAATTCGATTGGTGCTGCCAGCTATGGTAATTTTTGTGTCTTTGGTTTTGAAAATTCTCTCAGGAAAATAAAACTTTTTGCCCTATAACTTCCAGTGCAGTCATGAAATCAATACGAATTTCATACAATTTATGGAACCTATTATAAGCATTATTCAGGCCAAATTTGGTTGAAAAGCCACAATAGGGTTGCCAGCTATTGTTGGTTTTGTGTTTGTTTGCAATATCTTTATAAAGCGGTTTAATCGTAGAATTGTCAATTGGTAATGATAGTGTAGTGCCAATTAACAGCAAATATTAAGCTTTTGATTATTTGAAAAAACTCGCTGCAGGTAACCCTAAATTTCTTCATACTCCTATAACTTCGAATGTAATATAACAACGTGAAGCAGATGTGATATATTCTTGGCTTTCATACTGGCGAAAGGTTGCCAGCACGAGTCGGTTGTGCTACTTTTGTATCAATAAAATTATACCGGAAACATTTACAATGCAAATAAATAACCGATGTTTCAATTCCCAAAGTTCTGCAAATTTTTCGGATCGCAGCCCCAAACACCAACTTCAGTTACAGTGCTGCAGGCACTGAGCATTTTCTTCATTGATGTTATATGAGATGCTGCTTTCAAAATTTTGTGAAATAAGCAACTGATAACGAATATAATTAACCCGTGTTTTCCTCTCATAAACGTTGAAATTCATGCCAGTGGTAATATCTGAAACCTTCCACCATATGAGTTATAATGCATTCTTGAGACGAAAGTAAAACGTGGCATTTGAAACAGTTTGGCCGTAATAAGCAGCACATGTGGTGGAATATGCACTCAAAACCTGCACGATTCTCCTACTGTTCTTCGAACATTAGTGTTTCTAGCGGTTCAGGTGCGCTAGAGTTTTTTTCATTAACGTAGTTTCCGTAAAGTTTCTAGTTTTGTTAGTAAATTTTCATAGTGTCGAGGGCCCGCCATCGCAGCTGGCGCCCACCGGTTTTCTTGCAAGTCTTCTCTCTTCCGCTGTGCTTCCTTCCTTCATAATCGGTTCGCGTGAGTTTTGTCGTGTGCAAACACCACGGTGTAACCTTTGGAGTTTTGACCACGTGGTTGTTGCAGTGCCAGACAAGTTGGTTGTTTTTACCTCGTTGGTTTCGATATGCAGCTAACTTGTCCGGTTCTTTATGCGACAAAGCTCCAATTAGAGTATATTTGTGTTATCTTTCACTTCCATCTATGAATTTTCGGTTTCATAACTTTGAAACAAAGATGGAACAGCGGCTGATCGCATTTATTCCATTTTTAAATTCAAAATATATTCTCTCTTTTTTTACTAATGTTCGAAGAACATTAGTATTAAACTCGTTTCGCTGAAAATTCATATTTCATTATATATTTATATATATATTATATATATATATATATATATATATATATATATATATATATATATATATATATATATAAATATATATATATATTTATATACATATATATATATATATATATATATATATATATATATATATATATATATATATATATATCAACAAAATGATTAAGGGAGATAATCTATGGAGTGGCCAATCCGATTGAGCTGAAACTTTCGGAGAACGTAGATGCGTAGGTAGGTCCATGACTTTCTCAAATTCATATATCCTTAACCTTTTGGCGGCGGCGAGCGTTTTAGTGAATTTTGAGGTACTCCTATATTTCCAAGCAGTGTAAATTTTTGTTAAAGAAAGGTATTGGAAATGAGAATTAATTATGTTTTAAGCTTGTCAATGATAACGAATTGGAAATTTTGAACCGTGTGTGGGTGCAGGGAGCCTAGAACAAGGCAAGGATTTTTTTTTCAAATTTTGATTTGTGATTTCTTGTAAGAAAGACAATGGATCATCGTAAAAATTACAGAGCGTATTGATGTTGACTCAGATTAAGCACATATAGATTTTCAACATAAAACGGGTAACCCTGTAGCTGTGGCAGGCTGCTGAAAACAAATCCTTCAAATCATTGACTTTCCTGAAAAATTTTTGATTTTTGACAAAAATTTCAAATTTTTGATAAATTTTATCCTTTGTCCTCCATGTCAAGAGAAAATTTTCAAAATTCCGATTTGTACAAGAACGGCAACCCATCACCAAATAACCTCTATTTGCAGCACTTGGAAGTTCTGTTCACGAGAACTGACGACCGGATTATCCGATCATAATGAAATTTACAGGACATGTTGGTATTAGATAGAACCAGATCTGATAGAAGTGATTTTGAAATGCGGGCAATCCTGTGGCAGTGGTACCATGTTGAAAAATCACTGAGAAAAAAAACCGGTTTTTGGCCTATGACTTCCGATTCAGCCATCAGATTTTAACAAAATTCACACAGTTCTTAGATGTTACTCTATGTGACATTGGTATAGGACTGGCAGCTGTGGTGATTTTTGACTCATAAATCTTGCAGATTTGCTCAGCAAAATAAAGCTTTTTTCCCTATAACTTCGGGTCCAGTGTAGAAACCAAAACGAAGTTCATGCAGTAAATGGACCTTAATGTGAAATAAATGTCGTAGGAATTTCGTACAAAAATCATGAAAGGGCTGCCAGCTATTACCATTTTTGTAATTTTGTGCAATTTCTTTACTGAGCGATTATGTCATTAGATTTGTAAATGGAAATTATCTTGCAATGAAAATTAACAACAAATATTAACGTTTTGAAAATTTGAAAAGTTTGGAGGGTGGTAACTCTAAAATTCGTTTCACCCGTATACCTTCCAGCGCAGTGATTCAATCGAAACGAAATTTACTGGTTGGGGGTTAACTTAACGTGAAGCAGATTTGGTATATTTTTTGTTTTGCTGCTGACACAGGCTTACCCGCATTAGCCATTTTCGTAAATATTGCACCAACAGATGCTTCAAATTACTTTCTCATACGCAAAGCATTTGCGATAAAAATAAGAAACCAATTTTTAAATTTTCCGAGTTTTGAACATTTTTCGGATGGCAGCCTCAATCAACGTTTAACCGCTAAAACTTTCCATGAAATCCTCCGATGAGAACGAAATTCAAAGGATAAGTTGATTTATGTATGAGCTTGTTAAGGTAAACTTATTGCTGCTTCATTGGGAAAGTGTTGCCAGCACTGAACATTTTCATCATTTGTGTTATAGTTGAGTTTTGTTGCTTTGGATAAGGAATGGTTGATATGATTCCACAAAACAATGTATAACGTCTTTCCACACTTTTTTGTCACTCAAAGACAATTTATTCGAAAATCAGTTTTCTAGCGGTTTAGGTGCGCTGGAGTTTTTTTGTCTTTTATACCCTTTTCAATTTGGCAAAATTGAACATCCTTTCGATTCGTTCTCGTGCTTCGTCGTTTCTGCGGGGAGATGATCGCGCACACACAATATTTAATCTCATAACAATAAACATAGAAAGTAAAAATTTTAAGAAAACTTACTTCGATATGAATAACAAAAATTAAAATTCAAAAGTGCATTTTTTTCTCTAAGTACACTTTCCTTGAGAAAATAAAATAATAAGACCAATTATTCGAAAAAATGTATCAACAAATAAAAAACTCTAGCGCACCTGAACCGCTAGAAAACTAATTGTCAAAGAAATTGTCTTTGAGTGACAAGAAAATGTAGAAAGACGTAATACACTTTTTTGTAAAATCATATCAACCATTCCTTGTTCAAAGCAACAGAACTCAACTATAACACAAATGATGAAAATGTTCAGTGGTGGCAATATTTTCATAACGAAGCAGCAATAAGTTTACCATAACAAGTTCATACTCAAATCAACTTATCCTTTGAATTTCATTCTCATCGGAGGATTTCGTCGAAAGCTTTAGCGGTTAACGTTGTTTGAGGCTGCCATCCAAAAAATGTTCAAAACTCGGAAAATTGAAAAATTGGTTTCATAGTTTTATTGCAAATGTTTTGCATATGAGTCTGTTATTTGAAGCATTTGTAGGTGCAATAGTTACGAATATGGCTAAAGCTGGTTAGCCTGTGCCAGCGGCAAAGCAAAATATACTAAATCTGCTTCACGTTAAACTAAACCCAACCAGTAAATTTCGTTTCGATTGAATCACTGCGCTAGAAGTTATACGGGTGAAAAATTGTTTAGGGTTACCACCCTTAAAACTTTTCAAATTTTTAAAGCGTTAATATTTGTTGCAAATTTTCATTGCAGGATCGTTCCCATTTGCGAATCTAATGACAGAATCGCCCAGTAAAGAAATTTCAAAAAATTTTAAATGGTCATAGCTGGCAGCCTTTTCATGATTTTTGTATGAAATTCCTATGACATTTGGTCCGCATCAGAATATATTTACTGCATAAACTTCATTTTTATATCATGACTGCACCGGAAGTTATAGCGAAAAAAGCTTTATTTTGCTGAGCAAATTTTCAAGATTTAGGACACAAAAATCACCATAGCTGGCAACTCTATTTTAATTTTTCAGCTTAATTTTCACCAAATGTTACAATCCAAATATTGTGTGAATTTCGTTTAAATGTGATGGCT
>OZ022264.1:108140231-108302731 GCA_963978885.1 Nemotelus pantherinus | reverse complement strand
CGGTGGAATGGCAGCAATAGTGGCTCGTTTGTTGGCTTCAAGTTCATCAAGAGTTTTCTAATTTGTTGGCATGAACCTTAAACTTAACATAGTCCCGAAGAAAATAACCCAATGGTCTACAGTCACACTATCTCGGTGGCCAGTTTTGAGGGCCATTTCGCAATATTATCGAATCACCAAACTGTCCGCGCAATAAATCCATCGTAATTCTGGCTGTGTGGCTGTGGAGGCATGAATTTGTTTATAATTATATGGCAAACCTTACGAAATACAATTGACAGCTAATGTCAGATTTTCAGTCAAAAATGGCCGCCATGACCTGTCAAAATCCTATCATCCCTTTTGGGTAGCACATTATAGAGATATATGTATATATATATATATATATATATATATATATATATATATATATATATATATATATATATATATATATATATATATATATATATATATATATATATATATATATATATATATATACATATATATATATATATATTTATATATATATATATATATATATATATATATATATATATATATATATATATATATATATATACATATATATATATATATATATACATACATATATATAGATATATGAAATTGCGGCGAAGCGAGTTAAATACTGAATTTTCTTGAAAAATTCAGTACATAATTGATAAAACTCAATCAAATATATATATATATATATATATAAATATATAACATATGAGAAACAGAGTTACGAAAAATTTGGTTAAACATTGTAATCACACAACTTCATACTCATTTTGACCGCAGGTCAAGTTTCAGACAAAACTGACTGGTTGTCCCTCTCAAAAGCGTTCAACTGCGGAGAATACCGAGGAGTGAAAATATGTGACATGCTATAGTCCTGCATCAATTGTGCGAAGTGTGTCGACGTAAACTGCACGCCATTGACAGAATGGAGGAACTCAGGTACACCAAAAGTGTGAAAAATATCGAGAAGAGATTTGACGAAGAGATGGAGAGATTTTGGCATAGCTTTTAACTAAATGAATTTAGTATAGTGATCTAGCACTATGGACAGTTGGGTATTTCCGCTTTTGGGACGTGGATTAGGTCCTAGAAAGTTGATGAAAAGTCGTTGCGTCGACCAAGCAGAAACACGTTCTTGAATGATCGTAGGTCTCAAGACTTGCTGACGTGGTTTGACTTACTTACATGTAACACATTGGAAATGTATGTCGAAGCATCTTTAGTCAGAGTAGGCCAATAAGAATAGCGGCAAACAATCTCAGTGGTCCTACGTGTGCCTCAATGAGATGAAGTTGGACTGTCATGTGCCTGGGAAATTAGCTTTTGTTGTTGACTCTCCGGAACCCATAAGAACCCATTCGAGGGTTATCTACATCGGTATCCGAAATACTGCCAGTATTGATAAAAACATTCCCGCCATGAGCTCATATATAAAGAAGCCTTTCAGGTTGTTAAGCTGTGAGTAGAACACGCTCTAGATATTCAATTTCTAAAAACGCGGAATCAGGAAGAAAATCACCAATGTGAGTGTGCTCAGGTAAGACTGCCAAAGATAAAAAGAAAATAATTTCAATTCGCTCGTGCATTCGGGATAATGCATCAGAGACGGTGTTTGCAGAGCTTTTGCAATGTTGGATTGAAAAATTGAAACTTTGAAGTTTCAGACTCCAACGGGCCAATCTGCCAGACAAATCCTTTTGACTCATCAACCAATTTAAATTTGAATGGTCACTAATGACTGTCAACGGTAAGCCTTCAATGTACGCGCGGAATTTCTTCACGCTTTAATTTTCAGTTAAATACTCAAGTGTAGTTTTTCTAAGCAGAAGTGAGCTTAGCGGACATGAAAGCTATAGGGTGCTCATGACCACTGTCGACCTTTTGAAAGAGGATGCCACCTATTCCGTTAGTGCTAGCATTGCATTGGACAACAAAGGGTTGGTTGAAGTCAGGGCTGATGAGAACAGGGGCAGAAACTTAGGTTTGTTTAATTTGCTGAAGGGAGTTTTCTGCTGCATCGGTCCATTTAAACGAAGATTTGCCCTTAAAAAGATCTGTCGACGGTGCCGTGACAAAGCAAAGTGACTGATAAAGTTAGTCATCCCCATGAATCCTTTTTTTTTCTCAAATTGACTTAGGTGTTGAGACTTTAGATGAATCAGTTTTGAGTATTCCATCAATAACCACATAACCCAGATACTTAATCTCACTCTGGATGAAATTGCTTTTCGCGACATTAATTATCAAAACAAGCAGCTGATAATAAATTAACAGCTATGCTGAGAAGGTCGATATGGTCGCCGAAAGAGGAACAAGTAATTAGCAAGCCATCTAGGTAGACAAAGATATTGTCATGCAACTCATGGGGATTACCTTGTGCAAAAGACGACACATGGTTTGTGGTGCGTTGCAAAGACCGAAGAGCATAACTGTGAATTCGTATAAAGGACGACCCGGCACCGTGAAGGCTGTTTTCTCCTCGGACTCAGGATCAAGAGGTATCTGAAAAAAGGCGTCCTTCATATCTTAGCTGGTAATGAGCTTAGTGGACTTTTATCCTGCAAGCAGGCCATCTTTTTAGTGTAGAGGATTTGCGTCTTTGATAGTTACCTCATTAAGCTGTCGTGCATCTAGGTATAAGTGCACTTTACCAGGTTTACGAGCTTAAGTGACTGGTGCGCTCCAAGAACTATTACTCTCACAAATAACCCCCAGCGAGAGCAAACGATCCAGTTCTTGGTACAATAAGTATTGCATAATCGGAGAAATAGCATTATGCCTTTGCCTAATGGGTTTAGCGGATTCAGTGTCTATGTGGTGAGAAACCAAATGCGTCTCTCCTAGACTAAATTTATTGAGAGACGGAAATTTATCAGTTACTTTCTATAATTGTTGCTCTTGGTCAGCTGGCAATTTATGATGTGTCGAAAAGTCTTTATTAGAGGCAGAAGGAAGGTTTTCACAAAGTTCACTTACAATAGGCATTTACACTGGTGCTATATTAAAAGTGTTCCAGAAGTCGGTTCTGAGACAAAGCTTGTTAGCTAACGAAGGCACGACTAAAAACAGTAAAGGTTTTGTGTCAGAGCCGTAATGAGCTGGAACGAGAATATAATTGAGAACAGATTTGGAATGTCCAGGCGCAGTTTGAATATTAGCCTTAACTGTGTGTAGCGTCAGATTTAATTCCTTAATGAGATACAAAGGACCCTGACCCAACACACTAACGCAAGCTAAACTCTCCATCAAACCTGTGAGTTTGTTGTTTTTGACGTAAATGTCACAATATGGACGAGGATCATTAGAAATCTTGTCAGAAATCATGGAGTTAATTGCTAATTGACGTAAGGCACGTTTAGCGCGAGTTAAACGCAAACTTTGAAGAAGTCTTTTAAGGGCAATGCCAAATTTTTTTGACTGAATAACAGAAGAATCAACTATTGTTGATGAATTACCATAGACGTAAAATTTGTATGATGAAGGAGGAGCAAAGTCAGTCTGAGTAGCGATGTCTACGGACTGAATGATATCTGATGCAAAATCAGAAGTACACGATAAAGATGAATTGAAAAATCTCGCATCTAGTGGCAGCGATGGAATTCGGGATCGATTTTGGCGGTTGCTTCCTCGGTGGAAGGTCTCACACGGTCGGAATGTATTGGAAGATTTGATGTGTTGGGAATGATTCGGTTCCCTCACCTTCAAACACTCCTGTTGTCGTTTACGGAAGGATTGCATTTTGGGCAACGAACCTTAAAAGTTGCAGGTGCTTCACAACCGAAACAAACGATAGCTTTGATAGGTATCGAACAATTAGAGAATGAGTCTCTAATTTCATTACAGTTCCAGCAGACGAGATGTTCAGACCGCTGGAAAGTGGATTGTGGCTAGTTCATGAACAAAGTGATTAGATTGCTGAAAAACGTGTAGTTTTTCCGGTTTATGTAAATTCCACTCAGCTTCTACAGACACGCAGCATTGAATTAGCTCCTGCGTGTTGTTGAAGTATCGACCAGCAAGATGGTCGTGAAGTCTCCTGTTTATAATCCTGAAAACCGTATGCGCAAAACCGACATCTTACATTCCCTGGCGTAATTGGAGAGACAAGGCTTCCAATGCTTCGTAAAATTCGATAAAAGACCCTTGGCTGCCTTGCAGACGAGCATCCATTTGTCGACGAATATCGATATCTACCGTGAAGGTTGAATATAGGTTAAGGAAAGCTTTGGTGACGGAGAACCAATTTAGTTGGTGAGAGTGCATCTCGTGGTGTTTCCGAAATCACACAAAAGCTAGTCCTTTTAGGAAAATCTGGAAACATTGGGCTAAATCCTCATAGGAAACTTTTTGAGAATCTGCCATAGCTTTCAAGCGATAAATGAGAGACTGCGCATTAAAACTAATTTTAGTGCCGTCGAAATAAATTCCCCATTTGGAAATGGGCAAAAAGAGAGTTGAATGATTTATGAACAGCCTGGTTACATAATAGTCATAAATTGATTCCGACTTTGGGCGTATACAATTTGAGGTGGATGAAATTACAGGTGGATGAGATTAGAATTGATTATTTACCGGATGTGTAAGGTAAATGTTGGAAGGATAAATGTTGTTGAAATGCAGACGCTGAAGGTCATTTGCTAATCTGTCTAATTGATTATGAACCGGTTAATGGGTTGGTATGGAGTGACTGGACAAACGCAATGGCGATGTTAATAATTTGGCCAAGTCAATAGCTATTTGCTGCGGAACGAATCCGATGTCATCAAGGAACAGACTAGTAGTATTAAATAGCGCTTAAGGTAGCCGCAGTACTTCTTGCGGGATCTTGGAAGAGATCTCCGTTTCCCTGGACACAAAACCGGTGCGTGCAGCACAGGTGGATCCATTTGTGGTAAAAGAAGCATGCGGCAAAATTTGTGATTGTCAAACTTCGTTATTAGCCTGATTGAAATTTACTGTATAGTTATTAGAAATGGTTTTACTTTAGGAAATTTTGAAACTTTAAAAAAACTTTACCTGCGGTCAAAATGAGTATGAAATTGTGTGATTACAATGTTTAACCAAATTTTTCGTAACTCTGTTTCTCATATGTTATATATTTATATATATATATATATATATTTGATTGACTTTTATCAATTATTTACTGAATTTTTCAAGAAAATTCAGTATTAAACTCGCTTCGCCGCAATTTCATATATCTATATATATGTATGTATATATATATATGTATATATATATATATATATATATATATTTATATATATATATATATATATATATATATATATATATATATATATATATATATATATATATATATACATATATATATATATATATATATATATATATATATATATATATATATATATATATATATATATATATATATATACATATATATATATATATATATACATACATATATATAGATATATGAAATTGCGGCGAAGCGAGTTTAATACTGAATTTTCTTGAAAAATTCAGTAAATAATTGATAAAAGTCAATCAAATATATATATATTTATAAATATATAACATATGAGAAACAGAGTTACGAAAAATTTGGTTAAACATTGTAATCACACAATTTCATACTCATTTTGACCGCAGGTAAAGTTTTTTTAAAGTTTCAAAATTTCCTAAAGTAAAACCATTTCTAATAACTATACAGTAAATTTCAATCAGGCTAATAACGAAGTTTGACAATCACAAATTTTGCCGCATGCTTCTTTTACCACAAATGGATCCACCTGTGCTGCACGCACCGGTTTTGTGTCCAGGGAAACGGAGATCTCTTCCAAGATCCCGCAAGAAGTACTGCGGCTACCTTAAGCGCTATTTAATACTACTAGTCTGTTCCTTGATGACATCGGATTCGTTCCGCAGCAAATAGCTATTGACTTGGCCAAATTATTAACATCGCCATTGCGTTTGTCCAGTCACTCCATACCAACCCATTAACCGGTTCATAATCAATTAGACAGATTAGCAAATGACCTTCAGCGTCTGCATTTCAACAACATTTATCCTTCCAACATTTACCTTACACATCCGGTAAATAATCTATTCTAATCTCATCCACCTGTAATTTCATCCACCTCAAATTGTATACGCCCAAAGTCGGAATCAATTTATGACTATTATGTAACCAGGCTGTTCATAAATCATTCAACTCTCTTTTTGCCCATTTCCAAATGGGGAATTTATTTCGACGGCACTAAAATTAGTTTTAATGCGCAGTCTCTCATTTATCGCTTGAAAGCTATGGCAGATTCTCGAAAAGTTTCCTATGAGGATTTAGCCCAATGTTTCCAGATTTTCCTAAAAGGACTAGCTTTTGTGTGATTTCGGAAACACCACGAGATGCACTCTCAACAACTAAATTGGTTCTCCGTCACCAAAGCTTTCCTTAACCTATATTCAACCTTCACGGTAGATATCGATATTCGTCGACAAATGGATGCTCGTCTGCAGGGCAGCCAAGGGTCTTTTATCGAATTTTACGAAGCATTGGAAGCCTTGTCTCTCCAATTACGCCAGGGAATGTAAGATGTCGGTTTTGCGCATACGGTTTTCAGGATTATAAACAGGAGACTTCACGACCATCTTGCTGGTCGATACTTCAACAACACGCAGGAGCTAATTCAATGCTGCGTGTCTGTAGAAACTGAGTGGAATTTACATAAACCGGAAAAACTACACGTTTTTCAGCAATCTAATCACTTTGTTCATGAACTAGCCACAATCCACTTTCCAGCGGTCTGAACATCTCGCCTGCTGGAACTGTAATGAAATTAGAGACTCATTCTCTAATTGTTCGATACCTATCAAAGCTATCGTTTGTTTCGGTTGTGAAGCACCTGCAACTTTTAAGGTTCGTTGCCCAAAATGCAATCCTTCCGTAAACGACAACAGGAGTGTTTGAAGGTGAGGGAACCGAATCATTCCCAACACATCAAATCTTCCAATACATTCCGACCATGTGAGACCTTCCACCGAGGAAGCAACCGCCAAAATCGATCCCGAATTCCATCGCTGCCACTAGATGCGAGATTTTTCAATTCATCTTTATCGTGTACTTCTGATTTTGCATCAGATATCATTCAGTCCGTAGACATCGCTACTCAGACTGACTTTGCTCCTCCTTCATCATAAACATTTTACGTCTATGGTAATTCATCAACAATAGTTGATTCTTCTGTTATTCAGTCAAAAAAATTTGGCATTGCTCTTAAAAGACTTCTTCAAAGTTTGCATTTAACTCGCGCTAAACGTGCCTTACGTCAATTAGCAATTAACTCCATGATTTCTGACAAGATTTCTAATGATCCTCGTCCATATTGTGACATTTACGTCAAAAACAACAAACTCACAGGTTTGATGGAGAGTTTAGCTTGCGTTAGTGTGTTGGGTCAGGGTCCTTTGTATCTCATTAAGGAATTAAATCTGACGCTACACACAGTTAAGGCTAATATTCAAACTGCGCCTGGACATTCCAAATCTGTTCTCAATTATATTCTCGTTCCAGCTCATTACGGCTCTGACACAAAACCTTTACTGTTTTTAGTCGTGCCTTCGTTAGCTAACAAGCTTTGTCTCAGAACCGACTTCTGGAACACTTTTAATATAGCACCAGTGTAAATGCCTATTGTAAGTGAACTTTGTGAAAACCTTCCTTCTGCCTCTAATAAAGACTTTTCGACACATCATAAATTGCCAGCTGACCAAGAGCAACAATTACAGAAAGTAACTGATAAATTTCCGTCTCTCAATAAATTTAGTCTAGGAGAGACGCATTTGGTTTCTCACCACATAGACACTGAATCCGCTAAACCCATTAGGCAAAGGCATAATGCTATTTCTCCGATTATGCAATACTTATTGTACCAAGAACTGGATCGTTTGCTCTCGCTGGGGGTTATTTGTGAGAGTAATAGTTCTTGGAGCGCACCAGTCACTTAAGTTCGTAAACCTGGTAAAGTGCACTTATACCTAGATGCACGACAGCTTAATGAGGTAACTATCAAAGACGCAAATCCTCTACACTAAAAAGATGGCCTGCTTGCAGGATAAAAGTCCACTAAGCTCATTACCAGCTAAGATATGAAGGACGCCTTTTTTCAGATACCTCTTGATCCTGAGTCCGAGGAGAAAACAGCCTTCACGGTGCCGGGTCGTCCTTTATATGAATTCACAGTTATGCTCTTCGGTCTTTGCAACGCACCACAAACCATGTGTCGTCTTTTGCACAAGGTAATCCCCATGAGTTGCATGACAATATCTTTGTCTACCTAGATGGCTTGCTAATTACTTGTTCCTCTTTCGGCGACCATATCGACTTTCTCACCATAGCTGTTAATTTATTATCAGCTGCTGGTTTGATAATTAATGTCGCGAAAAGCAAGTTCATCCAGAGTGAGATTAAGTATCTGGGTTATGTGGTTATTGATGGAATACTCAAAACTGATTCATCTAAAGTCTCAACACCTAAGTCAATTTGAGAAAAAAAAAGGATTCATGGGGATGACTAACTTTATCAGTCACTTTGCTTTGTCACGGCACCGTTGACAAATCTTTTTAAGGGCAAATCTTCGTTTAAATGGACCGATGCAGCAGAAAACTCCCTTCAGCAAATTAAACAAACCTAAGTTTCTGCCCCTGTTCTCATCAGCCCTGACTTCAACCAACCCTTTGTTGTCCAATGCAATGCTAGCACTAACGGAATAGGTGGCATCCTCTTTCAAAAGGTCGACAGTGGTCATGAGCACCCTATAGCTTTCATGTCCGCTAAGCTCACTTCTGCTTAGAAAAACTACACTTGAGTATTTAACTGAAAATTAAAGCGTGAAGAAATTCCGCGCGTACATTGAAGGCTTACCGTTGACAGTCATTAGTGACCATTCAAATTTAAATTGGTTGATGAGTCAAAAGGATTTGTCTGGCAGATTGGCCCGTTGGAGTCTGAAACTTCAAAGTTTCAATTTTTCAATCCAACATTGCAAAAGCTCTGCAAACACCGTCTCTGATGCATTATCCCGAATGCACGAGCGAATTGAAATTATTTTCTTTTTATCTTTGGCAGTCTTACCTGAGCACACTCACATTGGTGATTTTCTTCCTGATTCCGCGTTTTTAGAAATTGAATATCTAGAGCGTGTTCTACTCACAGCTTAACAACCTGAAAGGCTTCTTTATATATGAGCTCATGGCGGGAATGTTTTTATCAATACTGGCAGTATTTCGGATACCGATGTAGATAACCCTCGAATGGGTTCTTATGGGTTCCGGAGAGTCAACAACAAAAGCTAATTTCCCAGGCGCATGACAGTCCAACTTCATCTCATTGAGGCACACGTAGGACCACTGAGATTGTTTGCCGCTATTCTTATTGGCCTACTCTGACTAAAGATGCTTCGACATACATTTCCAATGTGTTACATGTAAGTAAGTCAAACCACGTCAGCAAGTCTTGAGACCTGCGATCATTCAAGAACGTGTTTCTGCTTGGTCGACGCAACGACTTTTCATCAACTTTCTAGGACCTAATCCACGTCCCAAAAGCGGAAATACCCAACTGTCCATAGTACTAGATCACTATACTAAATTCATTTAGTTAAAAGCTATGCCAAAATCTCTCCATCTCTTCGTCAAATCTCTTCTCGATATTTTTCACACTTTTGGTGTACCTGAGTTCCTCCATTCTGACAATGGCGTGCAGTTTACGTCGACACACTTCGCACAATTGATGCAGGACTATAGCATGTCACATATTTTCACTCCTCGGTATTCTCCGCAGTTGAACGCTTTTGAGAGGGACAACCAGTCAGTTTTGTCTGCTATTTGAACATATATTGGTTAGGACCATCGAAACTGGGGCGAGCATTCCAAGGAGTCGTGGGCAGCATTTCGCAATGTAGTGCACGAGTCTACGGGATGTTCGCTTCATTTCCTTATGTTCGGAATTCAGGCGATCAGACATGGTTCAGATTATAATCTGCGAAGGCAGTTAACCTCATTTGAGGATGGCGAAGTCGAATTGTCCACGCATGCTGATCGATTGAGGAGAAATACTGCCAGGCTTGCAGATGCCTACGCCAACGGCCAACGTTCTACAGGTTTTATACGAGTTGGAGGATTTGAATCGAAAGCATCTGGGAGCATTTCACACACAGGATATTCGTACCTAATACAGGTATAATTATGGTCTTTCACGCTTCTGTGTGCTGATGGTGATGAACAAACTTCGGACATTTCTATATTTTTTTTCCTATGGCTATATTTTTCCTATGGCTATATTTTTCCTATGGCTATATTTTTGTTTTACACGTAGCCATGTTTACAAGATCACGATTCTCTTCACTTAAGCAAATGAATTTTTTTGGCCCGGCTCCTTGGAAAACTCTTCTCAGGGCGAGGTCGTCCCCACGTTCGGTACGCTACTTTTCTATCAGGGTTTATGAAGATTTAAAAACGCCGTTCGTTCGGATTCTCATGAATGCATGATTGGCCTGGGACGTGGGCGAAAAAAAGGAGAGTTAGAATTAACGCGACTAATAAGCTATCGTCAGATATCAGCGTGGAGTCTATCTTTTCTTAGTGAACGTCTTAATTTAAGGTTCAATAAATCAGTCATAACATCTCATTCATTTTCTAAAACCAAAGCTAAGAAATGTATATAACGCTCGAGTTCTCCTCGAAAACAACCAAAAACTCGTTGGCCCTTACCTTTGACCAACTCAATATTCCAGTCGCATTTCAAACATAAAAGCCGTAACGACGAATTCCTCGTTTATAAAGTAATTGCGAAAGGAGCTTTTGGAAAAGTTTTTAAAATATTGGATAAAAAAAACTCGAAACTAGAGTATGCACTAAAACTACTAGGTAAATTGACGGTCATTCAAAAAAACAGCTTGCAACAATTGAAAGATGAGGTCAACGTTTAAAAACTGTGCAGCCGTCATCCGTTCATCACTAATCAAATAGATTCTCAGCAGAACTGACGTCATTAACATAAACTGCTTGAATGCATACCGTGAGGAAATTTTTTCAGTTAAATCCATAATGTCCCGTTCGATTTAGTTCGCCTGTACGGTGCTGAAAAATCACTGGCAATAGATTTTCTTCACAACGGCAGAATAATTGATTGTGATGTCTAACCGAAAAATGATTGATTTAATTCCGATTATCACATCAAACTCACTGACTTCTGACTAAGCAAGTAGTTAAAATTTGGCGAACGTACAAAGACAATGTGTGGAACGTTCCAATATTTGGGTATGATCTAGTTTTATATGAAACAATTTAATCAAAAAGATTCATTTTGGATAAGATAAACAGTGATATAGTGCATGCATTTGCTGTAAGAAATTGTAGCACCAATGTTTCACAGTAGACTCGACTAATAAGCTTGATGTGTTTTGAAAAAAATAAACGGAAATGATTAAAATAAATACAATTAAATGTGTGAAGTAAAAAAAAGCTTATGATTGTGTGTGTGCGCGAGAATTTTTTCTTATGATGATGGCGTGCGGTACTGCGCCTTAACTATGTTCGATGTCGCGAGTGTTTCTTTCGCTGTCTTGTTTCTACTTTCGCTATGTAAATGTGGTTACCTCCGGTGACCTAGTCCGGGATTTTTAAAAAGTTTTTCTGTCGATCGCCACTTTGCGATCATAGTTATATTGTTGCGATGACGAACCCTCGGCAACAGTCAGGCGCAATTTTCAAAACAACTTACTGTAAAAATTGTTGTTAATTCGAAATTTTGTAGTGTTGAGTGAATTGATGAATATTTCGCTATAAATCAACTACTTTTCGTGGCTTTGAAATAGATAGAGGAGTTCATTTCTTGACCTTTTCGATATATATTATATTTACAGAGCAAACTAATTTTATATCGTTGAATTAATTATATTAACTTAGTAAAAAAGAACCATTTTCCGTAGTTCGCTTAACGATTTTGAATGAATCATTGCAATACTATTAAAAATAAACCAACCAACTACTATTTCAATACTTTTACAATACCAACAACTCTTTCAGTGTAATAATAGATAATTTTATACTTTTCATTGAATGTGTTGAAACTATACTGATATGTTCTTCTCTTGGTCAATCTTTTCTACCATAAGCTAGCCAATCTGGACCATGCTGCCAGACTTCTTAAGTTAAAGGATGTTTTGGTGATATGTCTCTGGTTAATAAATCTGCTGATTTCTCTTTCTCGGGGCAATATCTTCATTCGCAGTTCTCTGTCAAAACCTGTATTGAAATGTAAGGTTTCCATCTGCCTATATCACCACAATTCCATAATAAAGCGTCTTATTAGTCTGACCATAAAACAATTTGCTCAAACGACATTTTGTAATTTTTGCAAATATATGCTTGTAATCGAGCAGCAATCAATGCAGCCATAAGCAGAAGTTCCATATGCGTTCATGCTGTTATCTGTGAATAAACGAAAATCAAGATTAACAATAGATAAGCGATTCCACATGCACGTGGTTTAAATCGAAGACTTAAGAATGCCAACATCTTTGCGGTGTGAGTGCTTAGTAACCAAAAAATCACCTTTAAGGTTTCATCCTAGTTTAATTTTTGTCTCCAAATTTGCTGAAACAATATCTTTATCTTTCATTTGCAAAAACCGTAGATTCGAAGAGCTAGGGTTCGTTGCAAGAATCTGTTCAACTAAACCGATATCTGCTGCAAGTTCATCAGACTTCTGGTAGACTACTGTGATGCTCTATCACGTGTCTTAGAGTTAAATAGTTAGTATTCCGATTGCGCAAGTTCATTTTTTAGCAATTTATTTTGCGTTTTGCACGTCATTACTCATCAATACGTCGGTTTTTGTTGGATAAAAAGGCCTTTCACTTTGAAAGTGTTTCTTTAGTGTTGTGGTTAAGAGAAAGGGACTTGATGTAACATCAAAGGTTATCCAAGTCATCCTACAGTTTTCATTTGGCGGTAAATTTTCCAAATTATACCAAAATATATGAGCACATACCCTTCTGATTTATTTAGTAAAATTTCTGGAAGGCTTTTTCACAATTTCGACACGTCCGAAACAAAAATCAATTAGAATCTTTAGAATATCAGGCAATATGTTTGCTCTAGCCAGAAGTAGATCGTTAATGGATTGCCAACCCTTAGTATGTGCAGAAGCATTTAACAATATGTGCACTTTTGTTGCTGGTCTACTTTCGTGATATACCGCACGTTGTGGCATGTTGTGTATGCAATTAGTGCGAGGATTGCCTTTTATATTTTTTGGAAAACCCTAGTGTTACTATCTGGAAGCTGACAGCTCTATAAAAAAATTTGACATTTTTGAGTTTATCCTTACTCAGAAAGTTTTGATATACGAGCGCTATTTGTGTTGCCCACAGTAACTTAAAAGATTCATCTCGGTCAAAATATGGAACTAAATCGTGAATATTATCGTGCGATTATTTTTTACAACTTTCGACGTGTATTAACTCAGCAACAGTGCATCAGTGAACTAAAATGAATTTTTGGCGATGAAGCTGCATCAAGGAGCAGTGTTTATCGATGGTATGGTGAATTCAAACGAGGTCGTAATTCACTTCAAGACGAATTTCGTGAAGGTCGTCCAAAATCAGTTGTTGTCCAGGAAACCATTGATACTGTGCGTGAACTGATATTGCAAGATCGTCATGTGACGTATCGTGAGATTGAAACAACCTTGAGCATTAGTAGAAGCAGCATACATTCAATATTGCATGAACATTTGATAGTCAAAAAAATTTGTTCGCGATGGATACCACACAATTTGCTCGTGTCGATTGGTCGAAAGAAATGCTCAAAAAATACGATCGCGGTGCTTCGAAGTACGTCTATGACATCGTGACTGGTGATTAATCGTGGATTTACGCGTATTAGCCGGAAAGTAAACAGCAGTCGACTGTATGAGTGTTCGAAGGTGAGCCAAATCCAACAAAAATTGTTTGCGCACGAAGCACTTCCAAGCATGTTTTTTCGGAAAAACTGGACATGTCGAACTGTATCACTAGAACAACACAGAACAGTCAATTCCGAGTGGTACACAGCCATTTGTTTGCCAGTTGTCTTCCAAAAAATCAGAAAGACCAACCGCCGAAGACGGATCACTCGTCACAATGACAATGCGAGCTCTTACACATCGGCTCAAACAACTGCATTTTTAAACCCGCAAAACATCGATTTGATGAATCATCCTCTTTATAGTCCTGACTTGGCATCGAATGACTTCTTTTAATTGCCTCACATCAAAAACAAATAACGTGGTCAACGATTTTTGACGCCCGAAGAAGCGGTCGATTCGTTCAAAACGCATGTTTTGGAAGTGCCTCAATCGAAGTGGAGAAATTGTTTCGAAAATTATTTCAAACGGATGCAAAAGTGTATAGATCTTCATGGGGAAAATTTTGAAAAACAATTAAACGATTTTCGATGATTAATCTCTGTTTTTATTCTCTCATCCCGAATTATAAAAGACACCCCTAGAATGATCTACTGGACCCCATTCTGCGATCTCCTCCGAAATCAGACTGGAAATAGCTTTTCTTTGACTACGAATATTTAAAAAATTTTCGGTGAAGCAATTGGATTATACTACATCAGGCTTTACTCCTCACGTTTCGAGATACCATAAATATTGAAACGATGCATAAGACTCCAGCACGCTAGCTTGCAGTTTCATGTAAAACAATTTCGCTCGATTCGGGCTGAAGTGGATTATGATGATAAAAGCAAAATGATTAAGGATATTCTCTGGAGTGGTCAATCCGACTGAGCTGAAATTTTCGGAGAACATAGGTGTATATAGTGGGTAGATGTCGTTAACATTTTGGTGGCGGCGGGCAATTTGGTTGAATTTTCAGGTACTCCTATATTTCGAAGCAGTGTAAATTTTTGTTAAAAAAGGAGTATTGGGAATGAAAACTTAATATGTTTTTAGCTTGTTTATGATAAAGAATTGGAAATTTTGAGCCTTGTGTAGGCACTGAGTGCCTAAAAGTAGGCAAGGATTTTTTTCAAATTTTGATTTGTCATAGCTTATAAGAAAACCAATGAATCATCGTGAAATATTTAGAACGGATTGAAGTGAACTAAAACTTAACACGCATGGAATTTTTAGGGGTTGGGTACAAAATCTCGTATTACAATATCCCGTTTACAAAATCCCGTTTACAAAATCCCGATTACAAAATCCCGCATTGCAAAATCCTGTATTACCAAATTCCGTATTACAAAATCCCGTATTACAAAATCTTGTATTATAAAATCCCGTAATACAAAATCCCGATTTAAAAATCCCGTAGTTTTGCATAATACGGAATCAGGCGCGGCGCCGCGCCTGATTCCGTATTATGCAAATTAATATTAAATATTTATTTAAAATATTTCTTTATTGTAGCTAACACGACGATAGCTAAAATTAGTGAAGGAGAATCAGAGAAGAAAATTTTGGCAAGGTACCAAAATTAAAAAAATTATAAGAAAAAGGTCTGAAACTGAAACAATCGATTATTTGAGAAGAAGCGAAGTGAAATTTATTCCTAAATAAAAACTTAAATCACTATGTTTTTGTTATTTCATTATATGAATAGGTTTCATTGCACGAGATTTTGACTTTCGGGATTTTGTTTTTCGGGATTTTGAATTTCTGGATTTTGAGTTTCGGGATTTTTAAGTACAGGATTTTGTATTTCGGGATTTTGGAATACGGGAATTTCGAAACATACGGGATTTTGTTAATTCGGGATTTTGTGATTCGGGATTTTGATACGATCCCAATTTTTAGACTGTGTCGGCATTGCTGTAGCCACAGCAGACTCTTGAAAAAAAATTATTCAAATCATCGACCTTTTTAAAAAGTTTTGATTTTTGAAAATAAATTCATATTATTGATAAATTTTGACTTTTGTTTACCAAGTAAAATAAACATTTTTAAAATTCCGCCGTAAACAAGAATGGTAGCCCATGACCAAATTACGTCTGTTTTCAGCACTCCAAACTTCTGTTCACGAGAATTGACGACCGGATAATGCGATCAATATGAAGTTTACAAAACATAGTGGTTTTAGCTAGGATCAAGGCTAATAGAAGTGATTTTGAAGTATGGGCAATACTGTAGGAGTGGTGTCATTTTGAAAAATCACCAAGAAAAAAAAACGGTTTTTGGCGTGCAGCTTCCGATTTAGCCACCAGATTATAAGCAAATTCACGCAGTATGTGTACATTACTCTAAGATAAATTTCATAGAAATTTGGTTGAAAAATTGGTATAGGGCTGCCAGCTATGAGTATTTTTGCCTGCTAGATATTGTAAATTTACTCAAGGTTGTTCCCAATAAACTCCAATATAGTAACGAAATCACAGCGAAAATCATGTGAATAGTAGATCTTGTTACATTTCTGTTTCTGTGGGAATTCCGTTGAAAAATCACGAAAGGTTTGCCAGCTATGATGCATTCCATAATCTGTTGGCATTTCTTTATCGAGCGATGTTGTTATAAAATTCCAAATGGGAATGATTTTGCAATGACAATTAACAACAAATATCTAGGTTTCGAAAATACGAAAAGTTTTGAGGATTGTTACCATAAAATTCTATTCACTCCCATAACTTCCAATGCAGCCATTCAATCGAAAGGAAATTCACAGGGTGGATTTAACTCAACGTGAAGCAGCTTTGGTACTAGCCAGCACCAGACTATTTCGTAAATCTTGCACCAACAGATGCTTCTATTTTGTACTCATAAGCAAAGATTTTGCAATAAAATAAGCAACTGATATTTAAATTTTCCGAGTTTTGGAATTTTTTTGATGGCAGCCCCAGACATAGTTTAATTGCTGAAACTTTTGATGATATCCTTGGATGAAAATGAAATTTTAGGGATAGGTTGATTAAGCACGACCATGTAATGTTAGATTTATTGCTGCTGTGTTGGACAAATGCCGCCAGCACTGAACATTTTCATCATATGTGATATAGGAAATGCTGTCAGATAATGATTTTTGTTCCTTTGAGTAAGAAATGGTTGATATAATACCATAAAGAAGTGTATAACATCTTCACATCAAAGATAATTTCTTCAAAAATTAGTTTTTTAGCAGTTTTGATGCGCTAGCCTTTTTCTAATTTTTGTTTCTTTTTGTGTAGTTCCGCATATTGATTTCTTCATTGTATCATACAGCTGAGCAAAAATTTAATTCTTTCGAGAGTGCGTGTTGTGTTCGGAGTTGAGGTTGGATTTCTGTTTCAAAGATCAAATCCATCTTCATCACTGATCGCAACGCCCATGTCCATATTTTTACTAATATTCGAAGAACATTAGTATTAAAATCGATTTGGCCAAAAATTAATATTTCCATATAAATATATATATATATATATATATATATATATATATATATATATTTATATATATATATATATATATATATATATATATATATATATATATATATATATATATATATATATATAATATAATATATATATATATATATATATATATATATATATATATATATATATATATATATATATATATTTATATATATATAAATATATATATATATATATAAATATATATATATATATATATATATATATATATATATATATATATATATATGTATATATATATATATATATATATATATATATATATATATATATATATATATATATATATATATATATATCTATATATATATATGTATATATATATATATATATATATATATATAAATATATATATATATATATATATATATATATATATACATATATATATATGTATTTATCTATATATATATATATATAAATATATATATATATATATATATATATATATATATATATATATATATATATCATCAAAAAAATTCAGTGATTATTTCTCGGGAACGCGCCATCTGATTCAGCTGAAACTTTCAGGATACATTGACAAAATAAGTCCAGGTCTCAATCAATGTCAATTATCTTTAACCCTTTGGCGCCGGCGGCCATTTTAGTTATATTTTTAATATACCTATTATTCCGTCCACAAATAATATTTGCAAAAATGAAGTTTACAAAATAAATTTTGAACGTGTTTTACATGTGAATTGGATAATGTTTTGGATTTTATTTAACCCCATGTGTGTGCTAGGTAAAACCGTATGTCTGTGCTAGGTAAACAGCCACTCCTTAATTAGTCTTATGCTCTATCTTTGGAGCAAAATTACAAAAATTGACTTTTTATAACGGGCACGCCTGGTAGCCCTTTCCCAATTTACCTATATTTTTAGCATCAAAAACTTCTGTTCACGGAAACTCACGATCCGATTTTCAGAATTAGTCGAAATTTACAGAATGTATTGGTCTTAAAAAGAACCAGGTCTGATAGAAGTGATTTTGAAATGCGGGCGATTCGGTGCCAGTGGTGCAATCTTGAAAAAACACTGAAAAATATAATTGCTTTTGGCCCTCTAAATTCTGATTCAGTCATTCGATTTTGACGAAATTCACACAGTAGCTGAACCTTTGCATTAACGTAGTTTCCGTAAAGTTTCGGGTTTTTTTAGTAAATTTTCATAGTGTCGAGGGCTTGTCATCGCAGCTGGCGCCCATTGGTTTTCTTACAAGTCGTCTCTCTTCCGCTGTGCTTCCTTCCTTCATAATTGGTTCGCGTGAGTGTTGTCGTGTGCAAACGCCACGGTGTCGCCTTTGAGGTTTTGACCACGTGGTTGTTGCGGTGCCATACAGGTTGGTTGTTCTCGCTTCTGGGCTTTGAAATGCAGCTAACTTGTCCCGTTCTGTATGTGACAAAACTCCGATTAGAGTACATTTGTGTAATCATTCACCTCCATCTATGGATTTTCGGTTTCATAACTTTGAAACATAGATGGAACAGCGGATGATCGCACAAGTTCCATTTTTAAATTCAAGGTTTATGTTCTCTTTTTTTGTTTTATGTATCCTTTTCAAACTGACGAAATCGAACATCGTTTCGATTCGTTGTCATGCATCGTCGTTTTTGGGGGGAGATGATCGCGCACACACAATATTAAATCACACAATAATATGCATAGAAAATTAAAAATTTAAAGATAACTAACTTCGATTGGAATACAAAAAATAAAAACTAAACAAAAAACATTTTTTTCTCTATGTATATTTTCCTTGAGAAAATAAAGTTATAAGGCTAATTATTTGAAAAAAAAAAATGAATCAAAAAATTGAGCTTGTACACAAAAATCAATCAAATACATATATAAAAGTTATTGAGTTGTGATCGGTTCCCTTCTCATCTATAAATCAGTATAGACAAAGTATATCGCCTCTGAAGCTTATCAAAGCAGAGAATATTGATACGGGAAACTCGATCGTTTTGCGGAATAAGCCTCCGAAGTCGAATCAAATTGGAATTGTTTTTGCGGGATGATTAAAATTTAAAAACTTTTATTAACATTGAACATTTTATTTTGACAAAGTGGTTTTTGTGTGAATAAGCTCAAATTTTTGTGAATAAGCTCAATTTTTTGATCAATATTTTTAAAATTTTATATATAAATATATTATATATAAGAAACAAGGTTAAGAAAAATTTTTTTAAACATTGTAATTACACACATTACATACTCTAAATGACCGCGAGTAAAGTTTTTTAAAAGTTTCAAAAATTTCTGAAAGGAAAGTCATGGCTAATAACATAAAGTAAATTTCAATCACAATTTGCTCCGCATGCTTCTTCAACCCCAAGTGGATTCACATGTGCTGCATGCACCGGTCTTGTGTTCAGAGACACAGGAATCTCTTTCAAGATCCAGGAAAAAGTACTACGGCTACATTACGCACTATTGAATACTACTTATCCGTGCCATAATGACATCGAATTCGTTCCCCAGCAAGAAGTTATTGACACGGCCGAATGATTAGCATCGCCATTGCGTTTATCCAGTCACTCTATACCACCCCGTAATCCGGTCCATAATCCATTGGACAGATTAGCAAATGACTCTTAGCGTCTGGCATTCGCTATCAGCAATATTAACTTTTCACATCCAGTTAATAATCAATACTAATCTCATCCACCTGTAATTTCATCCACATCAAATTGTATACAAGCAAAATCGGAACTAATTCATGACTATCATGTAACCAGACAATCCATAAATCACTCGATTCTCTCCTTGCCCATATCCAAATGGGGGATATATTTTGACGGCACTAAAACTAGTTTTAATGCGCAGTCTCTCATTTATCGCTTGAAAGCTATGGCAGATTCTCAAAAAGTTTCCTATGAGGATTTAGCCCAATGTTTCCACATTTTCCTTAAAGGACCAGCTCTTGAGTGGTTTTGAAAACACCACGAGATGCACTCTCACCAACTAAATTGGTCCTCCGTCACCAAAGCTTTCCTTAACCTATTTTCAAACTTCACGGTAGATATCGATATTCGTCGACAAATGGATGCTCGTCTGCAGGGCAGCCAAGGGTCTTTTATCGAATTTTACGAAGCATTGGAAGCCTTGTCTCTTCAATTACGTCAGGGAATGTAAGATGTCGATTTTGCGCATACGGTTTTAAGGATTATAAACAGGAGACTTGACGACCATCTTGCTGGTCGATACTTCAACAACACGCAGGAGCTAGTGCAATGCTGCGTGTAAGTGGAAGAGTGGAATTTAAATAAACCGGAGAAGCTTTAAATTTTTCAGGAATCGAATCACTTTGTTGATGAACTAGACCAGTCCAATGCCCCATATGTTCAAGTGGAGGCCTTTAAGCCACAGTCCACTTCCCAGCAATCCGAACTTTTTGTCTGCTGGAACTGTAATGAAATAAGACACTCGTTCACTAATTGTTCGATACCTATCAAAGGTATCTTTTGTTTCGGTTGTGGAGCACCTGGAACTTTTAAGGTTCGTTGCCTGAAATGCAATCCTTCGATAAACGGCTACAGGAATGTTTCGAGGTGGGGAAGCCGAATCACTCCCAACACATCAAATCTTCCAATACATTCCAACCGTGTGAGACCTTCCACCGAGGAAGCAACCGCCAAAATCGATCCCGAATTCCATCGCTGACACTAGATGCGAGATTTTTCAATTCATCTTTATCGTGTACTTCTGATTTTGCATCAGATATCATTCAGTCCGTAGACATGGCTACTCAGACTGACTTTGCTCCTCCTTCTTTATACAAATTTTTCGTCTATGGTAATTCATCAACAATAGTTGATTCTTCTGTTATTCAGCCAAATAAATTAGGCATTTCTCTGAAAAGCCTTCGTCGATGGTCGCGTTCAATTTTAATACTTTCGCGCTTAACGTGCCTAACGTCAATAAGCAGTAAGCCCCTTGATTTCTGACAAGGTTTCTATTGATCCTCGTCCATATTGTGACATTTACGTCAAAAACAACAAACTTACAGGTTTGATGAATAGTAGAGCTAGCGTTAGTATATTACGTCAGGGTTCTTTGTATCTTATTAAGAAATTAGATCTTACGCTACACACAGTTAAGGCTAATATTCAAACTGCGCCTGGACATTCCAAATCTGTCCTCGGTTATATGCTCGTTCCAGTTCATTACGGTTCTGAAACAAAACCTTTACTGTTTTTAGTCTTGTTTTCGTTAGTTTATAAGCTTTGTCTAAGAACCGACTTCTGGAACACTTTTACAAATGCCTTTTGTAAGTGAACTTCGTGAAACCCTTCCTTTTGCCTCTAATAAAGAGTTTTCGACACATCATAAATTGCCAACTGACCAAGAGCAACAATTACAGAAAGTAATTGATAAATTTCCGTCTCTCAATAAATTTAGTCTAGGAGAGACGCATTTGGTTTCTCATCACATAGACACTGAATTCGCTAAGCCCATTAAGCAAAGGCATAATGCTATTTCTCCAATTATGCAATACTTATTGTAATCGAAATAGTTATTGGAGCGCACCAGTCACTTAAGTTCGTAAACCTGGTAAAGTGCACTTATGCCTAGATGCACGGCAGCTTAATGAGGTAACTATCAAAGACGCATATCCTCTACCCTTAACCCTCCGAGTACACACCTATATTTTCGATCATGGAGAACACTTGGGGTACAATTGACCCAAGCACTTTTGAACGTCTATAGAATCGCCGCCACTGAAGATTTTAATTTGAAAAATTTTGTAGGTATAGTTTGAGACCTTTTCTAGTAGTTCTTATGCATAATCCGTGCCTTAAATGTCCTTAACATACCTAAAAAAAATTCGAAAATCAGGTTTTTTATTAAAAAATCGTTATTTTTTTTAATTTTCAATATTTTTGGCTAAAAATTTAGACAGATACTCTCATGACAAAATCATAAAAAAATTAGATGTATATTGGACCTTAAAAAAAGTATTTATTTTGCATATTTACGGTGGTGATTTTGAAGGTTTTTTATATTTGCATATATAAAAAAAAATTCATAAATTTGTCGATTTTTAATATTTTGAGCTTAAAATTTATATGGTTAAAATAATACAAAAATCATCCCTATATAAAGGGTTGCAAAAAATATATTCGTTACGCATATTGGTAGTAGTAATTTTGAGGGTATGAAAAATAATTAATTTTTTAATTTTTGAATAGAAAAAACTAATTTGAATACATTAAAATATATAACAAAATACAGAAGAAATTGAAAAATTATTCATATGCAACACAATCATTACATAAAAATGCCCGATGCTCGTCGCACATCGGTCGATCGCAAGATGCGGACACATCTTTTGTTTTGTGGACCTGTTTTCGAGAGCACAATAAACATTTTGCTCTTTTATTGAGCTTTGGACGTTCTGAAGAAACATTTGGGATATTTATTCCTAAAATATTCTCGATCCCTTTTCGAATGTCTACACGTAGAATGGTATTATTTAATTTTTCTCGTAAATATCGCTCGACGAGGTGAGCCACAACTTCTTTCAAGGTAGCAATGGCAGATTTATTTTTGGTAGCGTCATCTGCGTACTAACAAGTCCATAGACATCTGGCATTTACGATAGCTTGATCAAGCAAACCAAAAAAGTATCGCATTGGCCAACGCTCTGTTGCACGAGTAGTCGCATATGCGTGGCACAGTTTGTCAAATACATCCGTTCCACCTTTGGTCTTATTATAGTACAAGATTACCTCTTTCCCCAATGTTTCCTGTTGGTATCTTGGTGCTAATAAGCAGTACAACTTTATTTCGTTTTGGCGTAAAACTTGCCAAAGTAATATCTCCATGGTGGCAAAATTTAGTAGAAGGTACTTCTGTATTAGCAACCTTCATTTCAATAGGAATGTCGAGTTTATTTTTGCGGATTCTACCAGTTACATACAGTTTGTACTCTATTTTTTCAACATTTTTTTCACCAGAGGAACGGTTGTAAACCAATTATCGCAAGTAATATTAATTAATCTATCGATTTATAAAGTAAAAAACATATTGAATTTTATAACGTCGAGTACACATGGGGTCTATTTGACCCCTTGATCTGCTTCAAAGGCTTCTCAACGACGACTGACGACATGAGATTGTATGAGAACGGTTTAAACTAAAAGTCAAGGCACAGAAATACACTAAGGAACCAACAGTACCCCCCTTTTCCCGCAGGCCTAATTGCTGCAATTGGTCAAAAAGGTCTCTGGGGTCAATTTGACCCCCTGTGTTTTTGGAGGGCTAATAGATGGTCTGCTTGCAGGAGAAAGGTCCACTAAGCTCATTACCAGCTAAGATTTGAAGGACGCTTTTTGGCAGATACCTCTTGATCCTGAATCTCAGGAGAAAACAGCTTTCACCGTGCTGGGTCGTGCTTTATACCAATTAACAGTTATGCTCTTCGGTCTTTGCAGCGCTCCACAAACCATGCGTCGTCTTATGCACAAAGTTATCCCTCATGAGTTGCATGACAAGATCTTTGTCTACCTATATGACTTGCTGATGACTAGTTCCTTTTTCGACGAACATATCGACCTCCTCACCACAGTTGCTAATTCATTATCAGCTGCTGGTTTGATAATTAATGTCGAGAAAAGCAAGTTCATCTTAAGTGAGATTAAGTATCTGGGTTATGTGGTAAGTGATGGAATATAATCTAAAGTCTCAACACCTAACTCAACTAGAGATGTAAAAAATGGGTAACTGGTACCGTAGGTTTATCAATCACTTTGCCTCCATCACGGCACCGTTGACAGATCTTTTAAGGGCAAATCTTCGTTTAAATGGACCGATGCAGCAGAAAACTTCTTTCAGCAGATAAAAAAAGCCTGAGTTTCTGCCCCTGTTCTCATCAGTCCGGACTTCAACCAACCCTTTGTTGTCCAATGCGATGCTAGCACTAACGGAATAGGTCGCATCCTCTTTCAAAAGGACGACAGTGGTCATGAGCACCCTATAGCTTTCATGTCCACTATGCTCACTTCTGCTCAGAAAAACTACACCATTACTGAGCTTGAGTATTTAGCTGCACTTCAAAGCGTGAAGAAATTCCGTACATCGAAGGCTTACCGTTACTGATCATACAAATTTAAAGTGGTTGATGAGTCAATAGGATTTATCTGGCACATTTGCCCGTTAGAGTCTGAAACTTCAAGGTTTCAATTTTTCAATTCAACATTGTAAAAGCTCTGCGAACACCGTCATTAATGCATAATCCCAAGTGCACGAGTATTCCTTTTCCATTTCCTTTTTAACTTTGGCAGCCTTAAGTGAGCACACTCATATTAGTGAACTTCTTCCTGATTCCGCGTTTTTAGAAACTGATAGTTTAGAGCATATTCTGCTCACAGCTAAACAACGTGAAAGATTTCCTCATATATGGAATCGCGGTGGGAAAGTTTTTATCAATACTGGCAGTATTTTGGATACCGATGTAGATATCCCTCGAACCAAACTATGGGTTCCAGACAGTCAATAACAAAAGCTAATTTCCCCGGTGCATGACAGTCCAACTTCATTTTATTGTGGCACACGTAAGACCACTGAGATTGTTTGCCACTATTTTTATTGGCCTACTCTGACTAAAGACGTTTTGACATACATTTCCAGTTGTGTTACTTGTAAGCAAGTCAAACCATGTCAGCAAGTCTTGAGACCTCCGATCATTCAAGAATGTCTTTCTCATAGGCCGATGCAACGACTTTTCATCGACTTTCTAGGACCTAATTCACGTTCCAAAAGCGGAAATACCCAACTCTTCATAGTACTAGATCACTTTACTTAATTCATGTGGATTAAAGCTATGCCCAAAGCTACTGCAGAATCTGTTGTCAAATCTCTTCTCGATATTTTTCACACTTTTGGTGTACCTGAGTTCCTCCATTCTGACAACGGCATGCAGTTTATGTTCACACAATTTGCGCAATTGATGCAGGACTATGGCGTGTCACATATTTTCACTCCTCGGTATTCTACGCAGTTGAACGCTTCTGAGAGGGATAACCAGTCTGTTTTGTCTGCTATTTGAACATATATTGGTTAGGACCATCAGGATTGGAGCGAACATCTCAGGGAGCCGTGTGCAGCATTTAGCAATGTTGTGCACAAGTCTACGGGATGTCCGCCACATTTCCTTATGTTCAGATTTCAGGCGATCAGACATGGTTCAGATTATAATCTGCGAAGACAGTTGTGTTCAGTTGAGGATGGTGAAGTCAAATTGTCCAAGCATACCGATCGATTGAGGAGAAACCCGCGCCAGACTTGCATATGCCTACGCCAAGCGCCAACGCCGGTATAACTTACGCGATCTAGCACGAACCTTTTTGCCAAGTCAACTGGTATACGTGCGTAAACACGTTTTGAGTTGTGCTGCAGAGGAATTCACAGCCAAAAGAGCCCCAAAATTCATGCAGGCGAAAGTGCTTCGTTCAGTTGAACAGGTTTCATACGAGTTGGAGGACGTGAATGGAAAACATCTGGGGGTATTCCACAAACAGGATTTTCGTTTCTTATACACGTATACTTATGTTCTTTCACGTTTCTGTGTGCTGATGGTGATGGACACATTTCTGACATTCCTTTTCTGCACAAACACCTTTTTTTAGTCTTTTTTGTCTCAATTGGTTTTATTATTGTACTACATGTACCCTTTATATATTGTTCACTAGATCACGATTCTCTTCACTTTGGCAAATGAATTTCTTCGGCCCGGCTCCTTGGGAGACTTTTCTCAGGGCCAGGTTGTTGCCACGTTATTAACGCCGCTTTTCTGTCAGGGTTCATGAAGATTTAAAAAGGCCATTCGTTCGCATTCCCGTGAGTGCATGTTCCATAATGGTACGAGGGCCGTTCGTTGGGATTCTCATGAATGCATGTTTGGCCCGGGACGGACGCGAAAAAAAGAAGATAAGAATTAACGCGACCAATAAACTATCTTCACATATCAGCGTGGAGTTAAGCTAGTCTCAGCGAACGTCTAAATTTAAGCTTCAATAGTTCAGTCATAGCATCCCATTCATTTTTTAACGCTCAAGTTCTCCCCGACAACAACCAAAAACTCGTTGGCCCGTACCTTTTATCAATTCAATATCCAGTTCCATTTCAAACGTAAAAGCTGTAACGATGAATTCGACGTTGATAAAGTAATTGCAAAAGGAGTTTTTGAAATAGTTTTGAAATTATAAGATAAAAGCTCTAGCGCACCTGAACCGCTAGAAAACTAATTTTCGAAGAAATTGTCTTTAAATGACAAAAAAATGTGCAAGGACGTAATACACTTCTTTGTAGAATCACGTCAACCATTCCTTATCCAAAGCAACAGAACTCAACTATAACACAAATGATGAAAATGTTCAGTGCTGGCAACATTTTCCCAACGAAGCAGCAATAAGTTTACCTTAACAAGCTCATACTTAAATCAGCTTATCCTTTGACTTTCGTTCTCATCGGAGGATTTCATGGAAAGTTTTAGCGGTTAAACGTTGTTTGAGGCTAACATCCGAAGAACATTCAAAACTCGGAAAATTTAAAAACTGGTTTCTTATTTTTATTGCAAATGCTTTGAATATGAGTATGTAATATGAAGCATCTGTTGATGCAATAGTTACGAAAATGGCTAAAGCTGATTACCCTGTGTCAGCAGCAAAGCAAAATATAAACCAAATCTGCTTCACGATAACTTAAACCCAACCAGTAAATTTCGTTTCGATTGAATCACTGCGCTCGAAGTTATACGGGTGAAAAAAATTTAAGGGTTACCATCCTCAAAACTTTTCAAATTTTTAAAGCGTTAATGTTTGTTGTTAATTTTAATTGCAGGATCGTTCCTATTTGCAAATCTAATGACATAATCGCGCAGTAAAGAAATTCAAAAAATTACAAAAATGGTCATAGCTGGCAGTTCTTTCATGATTTTTTAACAAATATCCGATGACATTTGGTTCACATTAAAGTCTATTTACTGCATAAACTTCGTTTTGATATCATGACTACACCGGAAGTTATGGGGAAAAAGCTTTATTTTGCTGAGCAAATTTACAAGATTTAGTAAACAAAAATCACCATAGCTGGCAATTTTATTCTAATTTTTCAGCCAAATTTTCAACAAATGTTACCTAAAATATGATTCAAATATTATGTGAATGTTGTTTAAATGTGATGGCTGAATCGGAAGTTATTGGCCAAAAAGCTGTTTTTTTTTCTCAGTGATTTTTCAAGATGGTACCACTGCCACAGAGTTGCCCGCATTTTAAAACCTCTTCTATCAGACCTAGTTAACACCAACATGTTCTGTCAATTTCAATATGACCGGATAATCGGGTCACCAGGTCTCGTGAATAGAACTTTCGAGTGCTGTAAATAGAGGTAATTTGGTGACGGGTTGTCGTTCTTGTGCAACTCGGAATTTAAAAATTTTAATTTGGCACGATGGAAAAAGGTTAAAATTTATCAATCATTTGAAGTTTTTGTCAAAAATCAAAAATTTTTCAGGAGGGTCAATGATTTGAAGGATTTTTTTTTCAGAAGCCTGCCGTAGCTACAGGGTTACCTGCGCTAACTTGGAAATCCATACATATTAAATTTTAGTCAAAATAAATACGTTCTGCAAATTTCACAATTATCCAATATTTTTGCCAGAAGTAAAGACAAATCAAAATTTGAAAAAAAATCCTTGCCTATTTTTAGGCACACTGCACCCATACACGGCTCAAAATTTCCAAATTTTTGTCATAGGCAAGCTAAGAACATAACAAGTTTTCATTCCCAATACTTTTTTTGAACAAAAAATTCACGCTGCTTGGAAATATAGGAGTACTTCAAAATTCACCAAAACGCTCGCCGCCGCCAAAAGGGTTTAGAATATCTAGATTCTAGCGAGTCATGGACCTACTTATTATATACATTTACGTTCTCCGAAAGTTTCAGTTTAATCGAATAGGCCACTCCAGAGATTATCTCCCTTAATCATTTTCATATATATATATATATATATATATATATATATATATATATATATATATATATATATATATATATATATATATATATATATATATATATATATATATATATATATATATATATATATATATATATATATATATAATATATATTTATATATATATATATATACATATATATATATATATATATCTATATATATATATATATATATATATATATATATATATATATATATATATATATATATATATATATATATATATATATATATATATATATATATATATATATATATATGATGAAAATATGAATTTTCGGCGAAACGAGTTTAATACTACTTTTCTTCGAAAATTAGTAAAAACAGCCCGAAACTAGAATATGCACGACGACGGTTATTCAAAATAACAGCGTGCACCAATTGAAAGATGAAGTCGACATTCAAAATCTGTGCAGCCGTCATCCGTTCATCGAGAATCAAATAGTTTCTAAGCAGAACTGACGTCATTTACATAAATTCCTTGAATACATACCGTGAAGAGAACTTTTTAGTCAAATCCATAATTTCCCGTTGGATTTAGTTTGCCTGTACGATGCTGAAATTTCACTGGCTATAGATTTTCTTCACAATGACGGAGGTCATACCGGAAAATATTTTATTTAATTCTGATGATCACATCAAACTCACCGACTTCTGACTAAGCAAGTAGTTAAAATTTGGCAAACGGACAAAGAAAATGTGTGGAACGTTCCAATATACGGGTACGATCTAGTTTTATATGAAACAGTTTAATCAATGAGATACATTTTGGATAAAACAACAGTGATATAGCTTATGCATTTTTTTTTAAGAAATTGTAGCGCCCACGTTTTGCAGTGGACTCGACTTATAAGCTTGATGTTGAAAAAAAAGGAAATGATTAGTTTAAATACAATAAAATGTGTAAAGTAAAAAAAAAATCTAGCGCATCAGAACCGCTTGAAAACTGAATGTCGAAGAAATTATCTTTGAGTGACCAACAAATTTGGAAAGACGTTATACACATTTTGTAGTATCACATCAACCATTCCTTATCCAAAGCAAGCAAACCCAACTAAAACTTAAGTGAAGATAATGTTCAGTGCTGGCAGCACTTTTCCGATGAAGCAGCAATAAGTTTACCATACCAAACTCATACTTTAATTAACTTATCCATTGAACTTTGTTCTCATTGCAGGATTTCAATAAAAAATTCAGTGGTTAAACGTTGTTTAAAGTTGCCATCCGAAAAAATTTCAAAACTCGCAAAATTTAGAAATTGATTCCTTATTTTTATTCCAAATGCTTTACATTTGAGTATGTAACTTGAAGCATCTGTTGGTGCAATATTTACGAAAATTTCCGATGCTGGTTAACCTGTGTTAGCAGCAAAGTAAAACACTCGCCTATACTAAATCTGCTTCACGTTAAGTTAAACCAACGCTGTGAATTTCGTTTCGATTGAGGCACTGCGCTGGAAGTTATACGAATGAATAGAATTTAAGGGTTACCACCCTCAACACTTTTCAAAATTTCAAAACGTTAGTAAATGTTGTTAATTTTCATTCCAAGATCATTCCATTTGCATATCTAATGAATTTCTTACGAAAAGCCTACGACATTTGTCTATTTACTGCATGAACTTCGTTTTGATTTAATGACTGGACCGGAAGTTATAGGGGAAGTTATTATGCTGAGCCAATTTGCAAGATTTTGGAGACAAAAACCACCACAGCTGGCAATTCTATTCTAATTTTTCAACCAAGTTTTGATCAAATGTTGTCCGGGGTAAGTTCCAAATATTGTGTGAATTTGGTTGAAATTTGACAGCTAAATTGGAAGTTATAGGCCAAATAGCAGTTTTTTTTCTCAGTGATTTTTCAAGATGCTACCACTGCCACAGTGTTCCCTGCATTTCAAAATCACTTCTATTAGACCTGGTCCTAATTAATAGCAATATGTCTTGTGAATTTCAATCTGATTAGATAAGCCGATCGTCAGTTCTCGTGAACAGAATTTTCGAGTGCTAAAAATAGAGGTTGAAAATAAGCATTTTTGCATAACTCAATTAAAAGCTATTACTAATCAATAATCATACAAGCACTTTGTTTTCTGTTTTTCATACGATAATGAATATTGTAAGCAAAATGTAAACAATTCCAAATGATTGACCTATATCAGGTTTATCAACCTTTAATCATGCATGTAGCGAAGTGCTTTGCTTGCATATGCAGTTTGCTGGCATTTATACTTAATATTTGTAATTCAGTTATTGCAGTTTTACCTACTAAGATAAATTTGATTAATTGCAAGAAAAACATTCGGAATTGGTAAGCATTAATTTTGTAATAAATATTGTTACCATTTAGAAAATAAATCACCTCCTGATCAAGATCTAAAGTCGTTTGTGCAAACAAGTTTTTCAAACATAATTTGGTGACCCCGACTCTTGATGAACTAAGCCTGAATAATATCTCGGCGTGAGGCTGCGTTGAGCATCAAGATTAAACTCAGACAGAGACGATTGTCTGCCTACGAAGAACCAACCACTTTGGAGAAGTGCTACAGGAGCATCTACGAAAAATTATCAGTGGGACTGATAATTATTCCAACACATTTAAAAAAAAAAGCATTTATATTCTTTTGTTTTAAAGGAATTTTATAGGAAAATGGAAGCTGTACTTAAGGAGCAGTTAGACATTGGGGAAGAAATCAAACGAACGGTTCGAAATTTCAGAAAGGATTCCCAAGATCGGAAGAATGTAAAATACTTGCAGTCAAGACTAGACAAGATCCAGAAACTATGGGGAGAGTTCGAGAGGAACAACGAAATGCTGAAATCGTGTCAGGAGGAATTTAAGGACGTTGACTATTTCAAAAGTCAACACTATGAGGCAATTAAGGCATTAATGGAAAAATGGTCGAACTATTGAGTGTAAACCCCAGCTCATTAGTAAAACCGGTGCAGCAATCGATTCGGTGCGAAGAAATTATGTTACAAACTTTAAGAAGTTTGTTAAAACGTACCGAGGACCGACTTAAGACTGATCAGCCACTAAAGTATAACGAGTGCCAGTTGCAAGCTATTAACCGACACTGAGATTTGGTACGATACAAACATCTGCAAATTTTGGAGGCGTCAGAAATGACAGATGAGTATAATTGTAAAACTTACGATGAAGCTGAGGTATGGGTGGAAGCTGTTCAGCTGCAATTGATGAAGATGACGTCCTCATCCAACAAGTCAGTTCAGGCCAATGTTAAGCTTCCTCGTATCGAGTTGCCAAAATTTGATGGGAATTACCTTGAATGGCAGAAGTTCCATGATATATTTAATCAATTAATCCATGAAAATTATCTAGGACCAGCACAAAAGCTCTGGTTTTTAATAACAAACCTAGTTGGTGAGGCCGAGGCTTTAATGCGGCATTTACCTGTCTGTGATAGCAACTACGAGTCAGCCTCGAGTTTAATCAAAGAATGCTATGAAAACAGAAGGCTATTGGCTAATGCAGCTCTGAATAAACTGATTTCACAGCGGAGTATCATGGGCAAATCAGCGCCAGAGATTAAGGTACTGCATGATGTTACACAAGAGTGCATGAGATGGTTGGACGCATTGAAAATTCAAATTGATCATTGGGATCCAATGTTGATATTCTTATTAGTGAAGAAACTGGATAAAACAACGCATATGTTGTTCGAGTATTCTCTAGATGAACCTCGGGAAATCCCAACTATATGCCAATTTATGAGGTTTCTGGAATTAATCCTTAGAAGCTTTAGGAAACAAGGTGCGACAACAGCCTAAAGCAGGTCAAATGCAACAAAAGACTACATTTACCACCATCAAACCGTCGGAGAGTGGTTGCTTGATGTGTAAGGGTAGTCATAAAATCTATCACTGCGAGGAGTTCTTAAAGCTTCCCAGCAAACCAAATGTATCGTAATTAATTTATAAAAGAGCCATATTTTACGAACGTTTCTGTCGTTAACGAGCTCGCAAATGAATAGAAAACGAATCATTGGTCCTACTAAAATGGCCATCCGAGAAGAATCATTTTTAACGATTCGTAAATGAGTAAGAAAAAATGTGATTTTAGCGAGTATATATCGACCAGCAAACTAGGGGAAGAATCTATGTAAAATCTGCTACTGAGCCGCATAGGCCATAGAGCACACACACATGGCTTGCATTATTTATTGCGTCGGTCATCCTAAGCATTGCTGCGTATCGTTTTACGAACAGGCTCGGTTTTGTATGAGGGATATGTCTGTTGACTGTCGAAAAACGATCGCTTTTAGTGAACGCTCACTAAATTGTTTGCTGGGTTACCATATTGGCAAGGAGATACTTCATCTCAAAAAAGCACCTATGCTACAACTGCTTCAAGACAGGGCATAGTGTCAAAGACTGAACATCAAGATGTTGTTTTAAATGCAATAAAAAACACAACACATTGCGCCATCTGGAAAAAGACATGGCTAACGCTACGTCAACCAATACAACATTGGCTACTTTTTCTGAACAACGTGATTCTTACGTCTTCCTCAGGTTTCCGCCTTTGAACAGCAGTTGTAATGTGGTGAACATACATGGCACACTGCATACAGCAATAGCCTTGATAGACTCAGGATCGCAGCTGAGCTTTGTTACAGACAAGCTGAACAAGAACTTGCAAGTAAACTATACATTGGAATCGCAGGATAAAGCTGGGGTAGGTAACAGTCGTCAACACTCTTCGAAACGAGTGAACTTAACGATGAAGTCCAAGTGCAGCAATATCAGCATTCATTTTGAGGCATTTGTGCTAAAAGCAATCACTGGCAAGCATCCAGATAAGCAAGTGGATATCACTCAATGGCCAATTCCCAAAGATATTTCACTAGCAGATCCTTCGTTCAATTTACCCCAGAACATTGATATTCTAATTGGAGCAGAACTATTCAGCTCGATAATGGTCCCAGGAGTAATTTCTTTAGGGCCATATCTGCCAACATTACACAACACTGTTTTTAGATGGATGATTCTCGAAAAATTAAAGTCATCAGCAAGAAAAGTTAAAGTCATCAGCAGAAAAGTAGCAAAAAGTGTAGATGAACAACTGGAGCGGTTTTGGGAGATAGAAGAAATTGGTGCATAGTCAAATTCAACAATGTCAGCGGAAGAAATAGAGTGTGAAAATTTTTTTCTTTCGACGGTAAACAAAACTCCAAGTGGAAGATATGTTGTACGGCTTTCTTTTCAAGAATCTCCAAATAGCCTAAGGGCATCAAAACAGATAGCTCTACAGCGATTGAGTGCTCTTCAAAGAAGATTTACCCGAAATCCAATACTGCAAAAGGAATACGCTGCATTTTTCGAAGAATATTTAAAATTAGGTCTTTTAGAACCAGTGACAGATGTTGATGAAAACAATCCCCATTATCACTGTGTGTTGCGACCAGAAAGCAAGATAACAAAACTGCGGGTTGTATTTGATGGATCAGCAAAAACATCAAATAATAAGACTCTTAATGATATATTACATACTGGACCCATATTGAAACAAAACTTATTTGACATTTTGCTGCATTTTCGATGTCAAAGATACCAAATGACGGCTGGTATAAACAAAATGTATCGCCAGATCATTATCGCTACGAAAGATAAAAATTTCCAGCTTGTTCTTTGGCAGAATAAGCCTGGAGATAAAGTTGAGACATTCCGATTAAAAACGGTGACCTATGGTACATGTTGTGCACCATATTTGGCCACAAGGTGCTTAAACCAACTGGCTCAAGATGAAAGTGCGTCATACCCGTTAGCAGGAAGAATAATTCAGCGAGATTTTTACGTTCATGACTTGTTGACTGTATGCGATTCTATCGAAGAAGTTTTCCTGATTCAACAACAGACAATAACTTTGCTTAGAAAAGGTGGATTCAAATTACGGAAGTGATGCTCAAATAACTCAGAACTTGTTAAATCCATACCACCAAAAGACAAGGCTGTAGAAGTTGACATTACGAAGCTAGAGTCTGAAAACGTTGTCAAAACTTTGGGACTAACGTGGAATCCTTCATCTGATGAATTTAGAATAATCATCAATGGTTTCAAAAGTACGAAAGAAATAATAAAATGAATCGTGCTGTCAGAGATGTCACAACTGTTTGACTCATAAGGCCTGGTAAATCCAGTGATCGTAGTGGCGAAAATTTTGATGCGGCAACTGTGGGAAATCAAGCTTGATTGGGATGCACCACTTTCAGAAGAGCTGCAACATCGGTGGACAATGTCTAGAGCACAACTTCCTCTTTTGGATGATGTCAAAATACATCGGAAGATAAAAAACTTTGACAGCAATAAAATTTTTCAACTTCACGGGTTTCCAGATGCAAGTAAAAGGGCTTATGGAGCGTGCATTTATTTAAGTTCGCAAAATGAAAAAGGGATAATAACGACATTTTGAATGTGTGCTTAGAGTTGAGTAGCACCAACAAAAAAGAGAAGCATCGCTAGATTAGAGCTTTGTGCAGCCCAGCCGCGTGTCAATTTAATGCAGCAAGTAAAAAGTATTATACCTTTTCCCATCACAAAAACCTTTTTGTAGACGAATCCAGCAATTGTTCTGCAGTGGATTTCTTCACCTCGATCAAAATTTACAGCATTTGTGGCCAACAGAGTTGCATCCATTCAAATAGCCACAGGAGTTGGGGTTTGGCAACATGTCGAATCAGGAGACAATCCAGCAGCCATGGTGTCACGACGAATGCTTCCATCTAGCTGATAGTGGCCAACCAGTGGTTTGAAAGGCCGACTTTTTTTCGCCATCCTATCAGAATCAAACCAGCTCCTGATTATTTAAGTACCATATATCTTGTTCCGGAAACAAAAAGGATAAAGTTTGCACTCGCTGCTACTCCAACAATTCAAAATCACCCAACGATTCAAAACTTTTGACATAACAACAACTTCCAACGATTGCATGAGGTTCTAGCTCTAACACTAGAACACCGAAAAAGGAGCGAACAATTGGCAAGCCAACACCAGCTGAATTGGATACAGCACTGAAATTAATTGTAAAAGAGGTGCCAGCTCCTGATTTTTGTTCAGATCTAGAATCTAAGAGCATTACCTCCATTGCTTGACGACGAAGGAATAATACGTGTTGGAAAAAGGATTCCCGAAAATAAGTTATCATACCCGGCAAAGCACCCTATTCTTATTTCAAACAAGAATATTATATCAAAATTCATTTTTGAAGATCTTCACGGGAAATATTTGTATGCAGGCCCACAATACTATATATCTCCCGACAAACATTTTGGTGCATAAATGGAAAATATTTGGCCAACACCATTGTAAAGCAATGTGTCCGATGTGCACGAGCAAAACCAAAATTACTCAGTCAACTCATGGGAGATCTTCCTGCAGAGCGAGTACAACAAGCTCGCCCTTTTCTGAATACAGGCGTGGACTTTTGTGGACCCGTCAAAATTCATTTCCAAATCAGAGGGAAACAGCCTGTAAAAACTTATATTGCTGTCTTTGTATACTTCACTACAAAGGCAGTACATTTAGAATTGGCTTCTGATTTAACGACTACAGCATTCATTGGTAGTCTTAAGCGATTTATTGCAAGGCGAGGATTACCGGCTAAAATATTTTGTGACAACGCAACTAATTTTGTTGGAGCCCGATCAGAATCACAAGCACTTTCCGACATAAGTAGATAGAGAATGCCGGTTCTGGACCAGGACAAGGAGCAATAGACAGGGAGCACAATGACGTCACTGATAAGGGGGTATTCCCCCACTGATAAGGAGGTGTTCCCTATGGTCACTGATAAGGGGGTATTCCCCAAGGTCGTTGATGTGGATGATGACGCAAACGCGTGGGAATTACGATGATGTCATGTGTTTGTAACCTTGACCGTCTTACTAATATTGAATTTCGAAGCACCAGTGATTATCGAATAGCGTGTGAAATAATTAGAATTTTATTGATAACAGCAACTGAATTTCACAGATGTTATTTTCTTGACGTTTTTTATAATCATGTGACCTTAGCCGTCTTATTAAAATTGGGGTGAATGGCTAAATTTCGCAGCGCCAGCGTTTGAAATAATTAGAATTTGATAACAGCATATGAATTTCACATGAGAAATGTTATTTTGTTGACGTTTTTTATAGTCATGTGCTTGTGTCTTTATTAAAATTTAATTATAGCCTATGGGGGGTGAATGACTTTGATTTCGCAACAAGAGAAATGCTAGCGTTTTTATAGCAAAGATGGGGTTATGTGAACTTGACCGTCATAGCGCCGGCGATTGTCGTGCTTGAAATAATTAGAATTTTATTGAGCGTTTGAAATAATTAGAATGACAGCAAAGGAATGAGAAATGTTATTGTTTTTTATAGTCATATTGTTGTTTGTGTCTTTGACCGTTTTATTAAAATTGGGGTGAATGGCTTTGATTTATGAAATATGACAACAAATGAATTTCACTTGAGAAATGTTATTGTTTTTTATAGTCATATGTTTGTATCTTTGACCGTTTTATTAAAATTAGGGTGAATGGCTTTGATTTCGCAACATGAGAAATGCTAGCGTTTTTAGCATGCGCGTGATAAGAGAATAGGATATCCGGTGAATGAAAATATTTCAACAATGGTACAGCGTGTAAAAAAAGCAGTGACTATGAAAAAACTTGAGTTTCATTGATAGCAGCAAACGAATATCGCAACATGAGAAATGCGTTTTTTTAGCATGTGCATGATAAGAGAATAGGATTTCCGGTCAATGAGAACTATACGACAATATGATACAGCGTGTAAAAAAAGTGTATTTACGTGATAAGAGATTGTTTTAAAAGGAGGCTGTTTGCAAGCATCTACATCAGAAACGTTTAGTGCGAGTGACTGCAAAGTGCTAGTAAAAAATATATTCAAAAGTGTTAAAGTGCTAAATTAATCAGCTGGTAAGTACCAATTTTCTATATATATAGAGTTAGTGAAAATAGAAGTGTAAAAAAAAATAATGTTGTTGAAATCGGTTCAAATTGGGCCTCTTTAGGCCTCTATATAGCCATGTGTATATGGTTGTTTATGTGTGTGTGTGTGTGTGTGTGTGTGTGTCTCTGTATGAAAATAATTTGAGCCAGTGAAGCAGATTGGAAATAAAAGAGTAGTTTTCTTCCGCTTCCAGGTTTAAAACGCTCATTTAGCTCGGTAGGCAATAATCGGGACGCTACTATAAAAAAGCCAAAATAGAAGCAATACAAGCATTCAACGATATCGCAAGATATTTTAAGCCTTTTATTAGCGTAAAAGACTTGGTTATTAACCAGCCGTACAACGTGTTAAGCCAAGGCCCGAGAGGGGCTGTAGTGCTACGACGACGTACAAAGTGCTGAATGGTAGCGTGAAGAAAACAAAATTTGGCGAAAAAATTTGTCTTGAATTGGAAGAGAACGTACTGTTCTTGCCTGACCGATACAACAAGCTAATTGGGGAAACGTTGGACATTATAAGCAAAAGTTCGTTGTCGATTACATCACAAAGTCTAGTCAAGGACGATGGAGGCATATACGACTAACATCTTATAGATATTGGAAAATCTGTTGCGAAGAACCCAGTCGATGAAATAGAGAAGCCGGTATTATATGCGGACGAAGACGATACTATTGACGACACAATTTACTCGCAGTGGAAAACATTGGTAGCGCCAGGAGATACGACATCATCGCGACACATATTTTAGTTATTATTATATATACTCTTAATATTTAATTAAGTATATAATAAAATTTTATTATATATAATCTTTAATGTTTGCCTGCCCCAGCTGCGCTAAAAGTTTTAGCCGATCGAATAATCTAAAGCGTCACATTAAAAATGTCCATGAAAAAAACGAATGCCTAAGCCCATGTAGTGTATGTAATGCTTGTTTTGATAATTCAGGCAATTTAAAAAGGCATATTAAATTAAAACATAATAGAGAGAGCTCATCAAATGTAAAAGTGTTCCTAGCTAAAGAGGTAGATCGCGAGAGTTCATCGAATGTGGAGTTGAATGAGTCTATGTCCGAAAATAATCAAGTGGTGGAAGTTCAGAGTAGAGGTATCAAAAGAAAGCATGATAATGCTGATACTATGCACTGTCATATTTGTGAAAAAGACATTGTAAAATCATATTTTAAAAATCATCTGAGAAGTAATTTACATAAAACAAATGTCGGTAAAATCAATAATGTTCAAGACGAGAAGGTGAAGAAAATTTCACAAGCATTTGCAAGTCGAATAGCTTCATACCAGATTAATAACGAAAATGAGAAATCAAGCATTGAAGAGTTTTTAAGAGGGGAGAATAATTGTTTCAAAGAACTATTGCAAAATCAATTTCATGAGCTTACTACGGTGAAAGTCAATGTGGAACTATTTGCAATTTACATTAAATTCGATGTGAACAAAGAAAATAGCTCGAGTGATTTGAAATCGTTTAATACCAAAAATGTTGTAGTTACTATCGGATGCGACCTTGATGAAGTGTATCAGAATTTTTCGGCTATTATTTTAAAGAAAAGTGAAGAGTTTCAAGAGCGGGATAGTGGATGGGCATTCCAACAGGTTCTCTACTTACAAGTCAACATTAATAAATATGAGCCATTTCACGGGGGATCCTATTTACCACTGCCAAAAGAAGTTGCCTTGAAAAAAGCATGTGTTAATATTAAAAATCCTGATGACGCATGTTTTGCTTGGGCGATTGTTTCAGCTTTATATCCTGCTGAGCTACACTGTGACCGCATTAGCTCATACTCATCTTATTCAAGTGTTTTAAACTTAGAGGGTGTTAGTATGTCGATTTGTTTGGACCATATCCCCATTGTTGAACAAACGAATGGGATAAGTGTCAACGTTTATGGGTGGAGGGGCGGTTCCATTATTGGTCCATTTTATTATTCTAAAAATAGACAAGAGCAACACATAAATTTACTCTATATTGAGAACGATAGTGGTACTACTGGTCATTACTGCTGGATAAAAAATCTGAGTCGATTGGTGAATAATGGACTGTCCCACCACGAGCATAGATCATATTTATGTGATGGTTGTCTCATAAAATTTACAACAATTGAGCGATATAATAAACATATTGAGCATGACTGCAATAAAATCTGCACAATTCTGCCAACAGACGATGACAAAATATTGAAATTCGAAAATTTCGGCAAGCAGCTCAAAGTCCCTTTCATAGTCTATGCAGATTTCGAAGCTATATTGCAACCAATTCATTCATGTTCACCTTGCCCTGAAAGTTCATTTACCGAGAGCACTCATAGGCATTTACCATTCAGCTTTGCATATTATATCAAATGCAGCTATGATTCATCTCTTAACAAACTAGAAATATTTCGGGGTGAAGGATGTGTCAATGTTTTCTTAGCTAGGCTGCAGCATGATGCTGAGAAGATAATCAAAATCTTAAAAAACAACAAGCCGATGCAAATAACAGGTGCAGAGGAAACACAGTTTCTAGCCTCTATATCTTGTCATATATGTGGACAAAAATTTGGTCCGGAAATTCAGAAAGTGCGAGACCATTGCCATTTAACTGGAGCATTTCGAGGTGCAGCATGTAATAATTGCAATCTTCTTTATAGAGTGCCCAAGTTCATTCCAATTGTTTTCCATAACTTGAGTGGCTATGATGCCCACTTCATATTTCCAAACTTTGGAGGAGATTCTAGTAATATCAGTGTCATTCCCAAAAATAAGGAGAAATACATTTCCTTTACGAAATACATGAGGATGGATGAACAAAACATTGCGTTAAGGTTTATCGACTCATCCGATTCATGAGCTGTAGTTTAGACCAGCTTGCCCAAAACCTCAGCAAAGACAATTTTTTCGAAACCCGTCGATGTCATCACGACGATGAGCTGCTTGAACTTGTCGTTAAGAAAGGTGTTTTTCCTTATGAGTACATTGTTTGTTTCGATAAACTCAATGAGTCATCCTTATCAGCTAAATCATCATTTTACAGCACGTTGCAAAATAGCAACATCACCGATGCAGAGTATGACCACGCTCAAAATGCTTGGAGAAAATTCAACTGCCAAACTTTAGGCCTATACTCGGATATATACCTGATCACAGATGTGCTGCTACTGACAGATATATTTGAGGAGTTCAGAAATGTATGCTTGCAGACCTATAAACTTGATCCGGCTCATTATTTCACAGCGCCCTCACTTAGTTGGGATAGTATACTGAAAAGCACTAAAGTCGAGCTGGAACTGTTGACTGATATTGACAAGTACCAGTTTGTAAAGCGTGGGATAAGGGGCGGGCTATGCCAATGCAGTAAGAGACATGCAAGGGCAAATAACAAATACATCTCCCAATATGACTCAAATCTTGCTAGTAACTACATTTTGTATGTGGATGCGAATAATCTTTACGGGTGGGCAATGAGTCAGTACTTACCCATTAGCGACTTCCGTTGGCTAAATAGCCATGAAATTGAGCGCTTGGATGTAATGAATATTGAAGACGATGCATCTAAGGGTGTCATTTTGTCTGTTGACTTACATTATCCGGTAGAGCTGCATTCAGCGCATAATGATCTCCCATTTTGCCCAGAAAATCAAGTTCCCCCTCTTGAAACTTCAAAATACAAAAAATTGTTGGCAACTGAATCTGATAAACAGAATTATATTATTCATTATAGAAATTTAAAACAGTGTTTACGGTTCGGGCTCAAATTAGTAAAGATAAACCAGGCATTAGAATTTACTCAGTCACCCTGGCTAAAAACTTATATAGACTTAAATACCGAAATGCGTACAAAAGCCGCAACTGATTTCGAAAAAGACTTTTATAAATTAAGGAACAACAGCGTTTTTGGTAAAACGATGGAAAACGTGGACAAGCATGTTGATGTAAAAGTTTCAACCCATTGGGAAAACATCGGCAAGAAAAAAGGGGCAAATTATTATATAAGTAGACCCTACTTTCACAGTAGTAAAGAAATCAATGAGGATTTGGTTCTGATTCAAATGAATCGGGTGAATGTCGAATATAAAAAGCCTATATATACCGGGTTCGCAATTCTTGATTTATCGAAAACACTCATGTATGATTTTCATTATAATTTTATTCAAAATAAATATAAAGATCGGGCGCAGCTTCTCTATATGGACACAGACTCATTCATCTACGATATTGAAACATCCGATATTTATGAAGACATTAAAAATAACATTAGCTTATTTGATACAAGCAATTATGACATAGATAACCCATATCATATTCCACATGCAAACAAAAAAATGCTGGGGAAATTTAAGGATGAAAGCCCTCTAGCTCCCATTACAGAATTCATTGGCACTAAAGCCAAATCTTATTGTATAGTTACCGATGAATCATGCATTAAAAAAATAAAAGGAATAAAAAAATCTGTAGTAAATAGAGAAATAGAACCATCAGACTTTCTTAAATGTGTTCAAAATAATAAAATTAAAATGTTTAGCAAAATGTATGTGTTCCGATGTGATAAGCATCTTATTTATACTATATTAGTTAATAAAGTAAGCCTATCGGGTGATGATGATAAAAGATTCATTATACCTAATTCTTGTAGTACATTAGCATGGGGCAATAGTTTAATAAATAAATATTCGTAGCATTATAAGAAAAAATAATGTTTATTATAGATAAGTTCAACAAAATTGTTACAATAAATCATTCTTATTTATCCATGAATTATGTTCTTTTGTAAATCCTAGCTATTTAACGTAGACTTTGGATCCTTTCGCCTTCGAAACTTTTTCCACTAGGAAATCATTTGGGTATTTTGTTTTGCTCAGCTCCAGTTCATAGAAACAGCCTCAAATCGGGTTTCCTTGGTAGTCGTCAAGTAAGTATGTAACTGGATTCGTGAGTTGCACTCGACGAATTTTAAATATTTCAGTTGTCCAGTTTGGTGTGTAGCCCTTCTCGAACAGATGCTTGTATTTACTGATGCGAACATGCTCGCCAACCTTATATTTCGGCCATCCATAAGTTTTAGTATGATTGAAAGCTGAGGATAGTAAGCTGGATTCTTTTGATTTGTTAACGTCAATAGGCCACATCTTTATCGTACGATGCATAGTTTTATTGTACTGATTTGTTAAAGCCTTTATGTTTTTAGCCCATTGATATGTACCATTTGCACTGAATTGTGGCCAAAGCAGATTTTTCAGAGTTCTATTGAAGCGTTCCACAATCGATGCTTTTTTATGCTAAATGTTGAGTAGTGATTACTATTATATTTTTCCATCAGATGCTGAAAGATTCTTTTCCATCATCTGTTTGAAGGTTCTTCGGCACTCTACCACCGCTACTATTGAAAATAGACTGCATGAGCTCAGACTACCGTTCTTCCCGATTCTCATGATTTGATAGTATAGTGAATATTATTAGGGCTATTAACCTCTAACAATGGACATATTGGTGTAATAAAATACTAAGCTAATTAAGAATATACATTTTTTATATCATTCATTATTTTTCATCATAGGTTAGACTGACTGCTGACTCACCGTAACTTTATTAGGTCAGATATTGATTTTAATGAATTCAAAGTTAGAATATATACGGTATACAAATAATATTAGCTAAACTATCAAACCATGAGAATCGGGAAGAATGGGAGTCTGAACAGGTTAATAACCATATTGAATTGATAAACATCACTGTTTGGGCAGACGCGCAGCATGAAGGTCTTACAATATAATTGTTAGTGTTTGTTTGTTATCAACAGCATATGATATATTAATAGAGTTATATATAGTATTATCATAAGCTTATGAACATATGAAAAGGGATGATTAATAACCCTATTGAATTTTCATAAAGATCTCTGTTTGAGCAGATGGGTATGAAAAGTAAACCTTAGAAAATCATATCTCTTGGCACACGCGTGGGAATAACTACGGCATTCGATGCTTGTGTCTTTGATCTTGGTAACGATTCTGTGTTATCTGCATGTTGTAAAATTATTATTGTTATCAGCATGATACTTTTTAATAGAATTATAGTCAAATTTCAACTTCCGATTAGATCTTTAGCCATAACCATGATTAATCTGATTGTTGTAGAACATAATTTTATTAGTTTGAAGCAATGAATGGTTTATTAATAGAATTATACATAGTATTACCATATGCTTACGAGCATATTAAGAAAATTTTTGAGACCGACACTTAAGAGGAGCATGATGACGTCACAAAGAGGACCGACACTTAAGAGGGGCACGACGCCGTCACAAGTGATCAAAAGGATGAAGAAGATGAACGTTGGAATGATAGATATGTGTCGGTTCTAACGCAAAAGAGGAGGAGCAATAAGGATACGATGTCTGCGATTATTGGTTCGCGCATGACGTCCGCGCATGACGTAAACGATCATCCTTGAACTAATAAACAGCCCTGTTTAAAAAATTAAACAGGGCTGTTTATTAGCTCAACAGGGCTGTTTAAAAACTAAACAGGGTTGTTTATTACCTCAACAGGGCTGTTTAGTTTTTAAACAGGGCTGTTTATTAGCTCACTAGGGCTGTTTAAAAACTAAACAGGGTTGTTTATTACCTCAACAGGACTGTTTAGTTTTTAAACAGGGCTGTTTATTAGCTCAACAGGGCTGTTTAAAAACTAAACAGGGTTGTTTATTACCTCAACAGGGCTGTTTAGTTTTTAAACAGGGCTGTTTATTAGCTCAACAGGGCTGTTTAAAAACTAAACAGGGTTGTTTATTACCTCAACAGGGCTGTTTAGTTTTCAAACAGGCCTGTTTATCAGTTCAAGGATGATCGTTTACGTCATGCGCGGACGTCATGCGCGAACCAATAATCGCAGACATCGTATCCTTATTGCTCCTCCTCTTTTGCGTTAGAACCGACACATATCTATCATTCCAACGTTCATCTTCTTCATCCTCTTGATCACTTGTGACGGCGTCGTGCCCCTCTTAAGTGTCGGTCCTCTTTGTGACGTCATCATGCTCCTCTTAAGTGTCGGTCTCAAAAATTTTCTTAATATGCTCGTAAGCATATGATAATACTATGTATAATTCTATTAATAAACCGTTCATTGCTTCAAACTAATAAAATTATGTTCTACAACAATCAGATTAATCATGGTTATGGCTAAAGATCTAATCGGAAGTTGAAATTTGACTATAATTCTATTAAAAAGTATCATGCTGATAACAATAATAATTTTACAACATGCAGATAACACAGAATCGTTACCAAGATCAAAGACACAAGCATCGAATGCCGTAGTTATTCCCACGCGTGTGCCAAGAGATATGATTTTCTAAGGTTTACTTTTCATACCCATCTGCTCAAACAGAGATCTTTATGAAAATTCAATAGGGTTATTAATCATCCCTTTTCATATGTTCATAAGCTTATGATAATACTATATATAACTCTATTAATATATCATATGCTGTTGATAACAAACAAACACTAACAATTATATTGTAAGACCTTCATGCTGCGCGTCTGCCCAAACAGTGATGTTTATCAATTCAATATGGTTATTAACCTGTTCAGACTCCCATTCTTCCCGATTCTCATGGTTTGATAGTTTAGCTAATATTATTTGTATACCGTATATATTCTAACTTTGAATTCATTAAAATCAAGATCTGACCTAATAAAGTTACGGTGAGTCAGCAGTCAGTCTAACCTATGATGAAAAATAATGAATGATATAAAAAATGTATATTCTTAATTAGCTTAGTATTTTATTACACCAATATGTCCATTGTTAGAGGTTAATAGCCCTAATAATATTCACTATACTATCAAATCATGAGAATCGGGAAGAACGGTAGTCTGAGCTCATGCAGTCTATTTTCAATAGTAGCGGTGGTAGAGTGCCGAAGAACCTTCAAACAGATGATGGAAAAGAATCTTTCAGCATCTGATGGAAAAATATAATAGTAATCACTACTCAACATTTAGCATAAAAAAGCATCGATTGTGGAACGCTTCAATAGAACTCTGAAAAATCTGCTTTGGCCACAATTCAGTGCAAATGGTACATATCAATGGGCTAAAAACATAAAGGCTTTAACAAATCAGTACAATAAAACTATGCATCGTACGATAAAGATGTGGCCTATTGACGTTAACAAATCAAAAGAATCCAGCTTACTATCCTCAGCTTTCAATCATACTAAAACTTATGGATGACCGAAATATAAGGTTGGCGAGCATGTTCGCATCAGTAAATACAAGCATCTGTTCGAGAAGGGCTACACACCAAACTGGACAACTGAAATATTTAAAATTCGTCGAGTGCAACTCACGAATCCAGTTACATACTTACTTGACGACTACCAAGGAAACCCGGTTCGAGGCTGTTTCTATGAACTGGAGCTGAGCAAAACAAAATACCCAAATGATTTCCTAGTGGAAAAAGTTTCGAAGGCGAAAGGATCCAAAGTCTACGTTAAATGGCTAGGATTTACAAAAGAACATAATTCATGGATAAATAAGAATGATTTATTGTAACAATTTTGTTGAACTTATCTATAATAAACATTATTTTTTCTTATAATGCTACGAATATTTATTTATTAAACTATTGCCCCATGCTAATGTACTACAAGAATTAGGTATAATGAATCTTTTATCATCATCACCCGATAGGCTTACTTTATTAACTAATATAGTATAAATAAGATGCTTATCACATCGGAACACATACATTTTGCTAAACATTTTAATTTTATTATTTTGAACACATTTAAGAAAGTCTGATGGTTCTATTTCTCTATTTACTACAGATTTTTTTATTCCTTTTATTTTTTTAATGCATGATTCATCGGTAACTATACAATAAGATTTGGCTTTAGTGCCAATGAATTCTGTAATGGGAGCTAGAGGGCTTTCATCCTTAAATTTCCCCAGCATTTTTTTGTTTGCATGTGGAATATGATATGGGTTATCTATGTCATAATTGCTTGTATCAAATAAGCTAATGTTATTTTTAATGTCTTCATAAATATCGGATGTTTCAATATCGTAGATGAATGAGTCTGTGTCCATATAGAGAAGCTGCGCCCGATCTTTATATTTATTTTGAATAAAACTATAATGAAAATCATACATGAGGGTTTTCGATAAATCAAGAATTGCGAACCCGGTATATATAGGCTTTTTATATTCGACATTCACCCGATTCATTTGAATCAGAACCAAATCCTCATTGATTTCTTTACTACTGTGAAAGTAGGGTCTACTTATATAATAATTTGCCCCTTTTTTCTTGCCGATGTTTTCCCAATGGGTTGAAACTTTTACATCAACATGCTTGTCCACGTTTTCCATCGTTTTACCAAAAACGCTGTTGTTCCTTAATTTATAAAAGTCTTTTTCGAAATCAGTTGCGGCTTTTGTACGCATTTCGGTATTTAAGTCTATATAAGTTTTTAGCCAGGGTGACTGAGTAAATTCTAATGCCTGGTTTATCTTTACTAATTTGAGCCCGAACCGTAAACACTGTTTTAAATTTCTATAATGAATAATATAATTCTGTTTATCAGATTCAGTTGCCAACAATTTTTTGTATTTTGAAGTTTCAAGAGGGGGAACTTGATTTTCTGGGCAAAATGGGAGATCATTATGCGCTGAATGCAGCTCTACCGGATAATGTAAGTCAACAGACAAAATGACACCCTTAGATGCATCGTCCTCAATATTCATTACATCCAAGCGCTCAATTTCATGGCTATTTAGCCAACGGAAGTCGCTAATGGGTAAGTACTGACTCATTGCCCACCCGTAAAGATTATTCGCATCCACATACAAAATGTAGTTACTAGCAAGATTTGAGTCATATTGGGAGATGTATTTGTTATTTGCCCTTGCATGTCTCTTACTGCATTGGCATAGCCCGCCCCTTATCCCACGCTTTACAAACTGGTACTTGTCAATATCAGTCAACAGTTCCAGCTCGACTTTAGTGCTTTTCAGCATACTATCCCAACTAAGTGAGGGCGCTGTGAAATAATGAGCCGGATCAAGTTTATAGGTCTGCAAGCATACATTTCTGAACTCCTCAAATATATCTGTCAGTAGCAGCACATCTGTGATCAGGTATATATCCGAGTATAGGCCTAAAGTTTGGCAGTTGAATTTTCTCCAAACATTTTGAGCGTGGTCATACTCTGCATCGGTGATGTTGCTATTTTGCAACGTGCTGTAAAATGATGATTTAGCTGGTAAGGATGACTCATTGAGTTTATCGAAACAATCAATGTACTCATAAGGAAAAACACCTTTCTTAACGACAAGTTCAAGCAGCTCATCGTCGTGATGATATCGACGGGTTTCGAAAAAATTGTCTTTGCTGAGGTTTTGGGCAAGCTGGTCTAAACTACAGCTCATGAATCGGATGAGTCGATAAACCTTAACGCAATGTTTTGTTCATCCATCCTCATGTATTTCGTAAAGGAAATGTATTTCTCCTTATTTTTGGGAATGACACTGATATTACTAGAATCTCCTCCAAAGTTTGGAAATATGAAGTGGGCATCATAGCCACTCAAGTTATGGAAAACAATTGGAATGAACTTGGGCACTCTATAAAGAAGATTGCAATTATTACATGCTGCACCTCGAAATGCTCCAGTTAAATGGCAATGGTCTCGCACTTTCTGAATTTCCGGACCAAATTTTTGTCCACATATATGACAAGATATAGAGGCTAGAAACTGTGTTTCCTCTGCACCTGTTATTTGCATCGGCTTGTTGTTTTTTAAGATTTTGATTATCTTCTCAGCATCATGCTGCAGCCTAGCTAAGAAAACATTGACACATCCTTCACCCCGAAATATTTCTAGTTTGTTAAGAGATGAATCATAGCTGCATTTGATATAATATGCAAAGCTGAATGGTAAATGCCTATGAGTGCTCTCGGTAAATGAACTTTCAGGGCAAGGTGAACATGAATGAATTGGTTGCAATATAGCTTCGAAATCTGCATAGACTATGAAAGGGACTTTGAGCTGCTTGCCGAAATTTTCGAATTTCAATATTTTGTCATCGTCTGTTGGCAGAATTGTGCAGATTTTATTGCAGTCATGCTCAATATGTTTATTATATCGCTCAATTGTTGTAAATTTTATGAGACAACCATCACATAAATATGATCTATGCTCGTGGTGGGACAGTCCATTATTCACCAATCGACTCAGATTTTTTATCCAGCAGTAATGACCAGTAGTACCACTATCGTTCTCAATATAGAGTAAATTTATGTGTTGCTCTTGTCTATTTTTAGAATAATAAAATGGACCAATAATGGAACCGCCCCTCCACCCATAAACGTTGACACTTATCCCATTCGTTTGTTCAACAATGGGGATATCGTCCAAACAAATCGGCATACTAACACCCTCTAAGTTTAAAACACTTGAATAAGATGGGTATGAGCTAATGCGGTCACAGTGTAGCTCAGCAGGATATAAAGCTGAAACAATCGCCCAAGCAAAACATGCGTCATCAGGATTTTTAATATTAACACATGCTTTTTTCAAGGCAACTTCTTTTGGCAGTGGTAAATAGGATCCCCCGTGAAATGGCTCATATTTATTAATGTTGACTTGTAAGTAGAGAACCTGTTGGAATGCCCATCCACTATCCCGCTCTTGAAACTCTTCACTTTTCTTTAAAATAATAGCCGAAAAATTCTGATACACTTCATCAAGGTCGCATCCGATAGTAACTACAACATTTTTGGCATTAAACGATTTCAAATCACTCGAGCTATTTTCTTTGTTCACATCGAATTTAATGTAAATTGCAAATAGTTCCACATTGACTTTCACCGTAGTAAGCTCATGAAATTGATTTTGCAATAGTTCTTTGAAACAATTATTCTCCCCTCTTAAAAACTCTTCAATGCTTGATTTCTCATTTTCGTTATTAATCTGGTATGAAGCTATTCGACTTGCAAATGCTTGTGAAATTTTCTTCACCTTCTCGTCTTGAACATTATTGATTTTACCGACATTTGTTTTATGTAAATTACTTCTCAGATGATTTTTAAAATATGATTTTACAATGTCTTTTTCACAAATATGACAGTGCATAGTATCAGCATTATCATGCTTTCTTTTGATACCTCTACTCTGAACTTCCACCACTTGATTATTTTCGGACATAGACTCATTCAACTCCACATTCGATGAACTCTCGCGATCTACCTCTTTAGCTAGGAACACTTTTACATTTGATGAGCTCTCTCTATTATGTTTTAATTTAATATGCCTTTTTAAATTGCCTGAATTATCAAAACAAGCATTACATACACTACATGGGCTTAGGCATTCGTTTTTTTCATGGACATTTTTAATGTGACGCTTTAGATTATTCGATCGGCTAAAACTTTTAGCGCAGCTGGGGCAGGCAAACATTAAAGATTATATATAATAAAATTTTATTATATACTTAATTAAATATTAAGAGTATATATAATAATAACTAAAATATGTGTCGCGATGATGTCGTATCTCCTGGCGCTACCAATGTTTTCCACTGCGAGTAAATTGTGTCGTCAATAGTATCGTCTTCGTCCGCATATAATACCGGCTTCTCTATTTCATCGACTGGGTTCTTCGCAACAGATTTTCCAATATCTATAAGATGTTAGTCGTATATGCCTCCATCGTCCTTGACTAGACTTTGTGATGTAATCGACAACGAACTTTTGCTTATAATGTCCAACGTTTCCCCAATTAGCTTGTTGTATCGGTCAGGCAAGAACAGTACGTTCTCTTCCAATTCAAGACAAATTTTTTCGCCAAATTTTGTTTTCTTCACGCTACCATTCAGCACTTTGTACGTCGTCGTAGCACTACAGCCCCTCTCGGGCCTTGGCTTAACACGTTGTACGGCTGGTTAATAACCAAGTCTTTTACGCTAATAAAAGGCTTAAAATATCTTGCGATATCGTTGAATGCTTGTATTGCTTCTATTTTGGCTTTTTTATAGTAGCGTCCCGATTATTGCCTACCGAGCTAAATGAGCGTTTTAAACCTGGAAGCGGAAGAAAACTACTCTTTTATTTCCAATCTGCTTCACTGGCTCAAATTATTTTCATACAGAGACACACACACACACACACACACACATAAACAACCATATACACATGGCTATATAGAGGCCTAAAGAGGCCCAATTTGAACCGATTTCAACAACATTATTTTTTTTTACACTTCTATTTTCACTAACTCTATATATATAGAAAATTGGTACTTACCAGCTGATTAATTTAGCACTTTAACACTTTTGAATATATTTTTTACTAGCACTTTGCAGTCACTCGCACTAAACGTTTCTGATGTAGATGCTTGCAAACAGCCTCCTTTTAAAACAATCTCTTATCACGTAAATACACTTTTTTTACACGCTGTATCATATTGTCGTATAGTTCTCATTGACCGGAAATCCTATTCTCTTATCATGCACATGCTAAAAAAACGCATTTCTCATGTTGCGATATTCGTTTGCTGCTATCAATGAAACTCAAGTTTTTTCATAGTCACTGCTTTTTTTTACACGCTGTACCATTGTTGAAATATTTTCATTCACCGGATATCCTATTCTCTTATCACGCGCATGCTAAAAACGCTAGCATTTCTCATGTTGCGAAATCAAAGCCATTCACCCTAATTTTAATAAAACGGTCAAAGATACAAACATATGACTATAAAAAACAATAACATTTCTCAAGTGAAATTCATTTGTTGTCATATTTCATAAATCAAAGCCATTCACCCCAATTTTAATAAAACGGTCAAAGACACAAACAACAATATGACTATAAAAAACAATAACATTTCTCATTCCTTTGCTGTCATTCTAATTATTTCAAACGCTCAATAAAATTCTAATTATTTCAAGCACGACAATCGCCGGCGCTATGACGGTCAAGTTCACATAACCCCATCTTTGCTATAAAAACGCTAGCATTTCTCTTGTTGCGAAATCAAAGTCATTCACCCCCCATAGGCTATAATTAAATTTTAATAAAGACACAAGCACATGACTATAAAAAACGTCAACAAAATAACATTTCTCATGTGAAATTCATATGCTGTTATCAAATTCTAATTATTTCAAACGCTGGCGCTGCGAAATTTAGCCATTCACCCCAATTTTAATAAGACGGCTAAGGTCACATGATTATAAAAAACGTCAAGAAAATAACATCTGTGAAATTCAGTTGCTGTTATCAATAAAATTCTAATTATTTCACACGCTATTCGATAATCACTGGTGCTTCGAAATTCAATATTAGTAAGACGGTCAAGGTTACAAACACATGACATCATCGTAATTCCCACGCGTTTGCGTCATCATCCACATCAACGACCTTGGGGAATACCCCCTTATCAGTGACCATAGGGAACACCTCCTTATCAGTGGGGGAATACCCCCTTATCAGTGACGTCATTGTGCTCCCTGTCTATTGCTCCTTGTCCTGGTCCAGAACCGGCATTCTGTATCTACTGACATACTTTGTAAGAAAGAAAGCCAAGAAGCAATTTAAACACTGTGCTGCAAGGAAAGAATTGAATGGTTGCATATACCTGGACCAGAACACAATGGAGGACGGACTAAAGCCTACAACTAAGATCGCCTCATTTCGGTGGCTTATGAGAAGCTGCGGTAAAATCAGCCAAGTACCATTTAAAAGGGATACTTGAAAGTAAATCTTTGACATATGAGCAATTGCATACAGTGATTTGTCAGGTCGAAGCTGTATTAAATTCAAGACCACTTATGCCTATGTCTTCTGATCCAAATTACCTGCAAGCTCTAACACCGGGTCATTTTCTGATCGGACAGCCCATTTGCGCACAACCAGAGCCGTTGAGACATGTAGACAACTTGTCCCTGGCTACAAAATCGAAACTAGTGCTGTCATTACATGTGGAATTCGGGAGAAGATGGTCCAAGGAACATTTACAAAGTCTACAAAACCGTTACAAGTGGCAAAATCTTCAGCCAGAATTGACAAATTGAACCCTTGTGTTGTAAAAATACAATAGCATTTCACCACTACAATGGAAGTTGGCCCGCGTGATAAAGGAAATCCCAGGAGCCGATAGTCATAATCGAGTGGTCAAAATTAAAACATCAGCAGGTGAATTTGAGCTTTTTATTCACACACTTTGTCCGCTTCCCGATAATATAACAACACCGGGTCCAACATCTGATTAAGCAGTTGAGCCAGCTAACAAAAGCTTACAAAAAACACGAAGCCAAAAATAGCGCTTGTGTGCTCCAACTATCCTACGTTGAATTCCAGTTCAGTCAAAAGAAAAGCTGAAAACACTGACCCGAGTAAAAGGAAAAAAGGAACATTTTTGTTGTCACAGGCTCTGCTCTGTGTACTGTTGGTGTGTCCCTTTTTTAAGGAAACTCAAGGAGAAGTTATCGATCCAGTTCAAGTCACTCCCTTCACAACTAACCCTGGAATTTTCTTTGAGGAAGTTGGATCCATGTGGCTAAGCCATAATAATTGGAAAATTATTTCCTATTATAACTTGACAAGATATTAGACTGAATATGATGGGACGACCAGATCAATCAACAATTTGATGGGGCTTTGGTCAGCGCAAAAAAAAAACTGCTCAACACTACAAGGTTTTGCAATGCAGTTGTATCTCAACTCCATCAAACGCATGTAGAAATTTAAAGGAAAAATGAATTACTGTAGCAGCATCCCATAGAAGCAAGAAGGAAGAGAAGATCTCCATTGAACATTGTTTGCTCGGTAGCACTTTCCTTGATCGGTATATAAGACGATGAATTCGCCAGTCAATATGAAGAGCATATACAAAAGGTAGAAGAAAATGAGCAATACATACTCACATTATTCAAGAACCAAACCAGCGTTATAGACAGCACAGTCCATATATTTAAGAAGAGTGCAGAAGAAATTCATCATCAAGTCCAATTCATTGAATCCCAAATAGAACATCTAACAGAAACCACTAGGGAAACTGAGGAAATAAGTCAAATTTTCAATTTCATTGCACTTCAAACCACTCTTATGTTGAATCATCTTCAAAATACATAAAACACCTTGCTGGAAATAATAGCAAACACTTACCATGGAAAAATTTGCCCTCTGTTGCTCAACTCAGGACAGCTACAAAAGCAAATTCAGATTATGAAACAACATCTGTCTCCAGGCCAAATATTACCTGCTCCGAAAACCTCACCACTAAAGCTGTACAACTTGGCCGAAGTACGAATTCGCACGATGGGAAAACATATGATATTTGATATTCGAAAACCGTTATTAACCTCTGAACACTATCAACTGTTGAAACTCTATTCAATACCAACGAAAACAAACGTGGCGCTACGCGCCTCGCCGGCGCGTATATATCTACACATATATACATACATACACGCTATTTATAGCAACCAAGCACACACCAACACAGCCAATGTTCGTGGAACGCTTTCTGATAACGCTTTTTTATGTCGTTTTTCTATGTCGTTTTTTTCAAACAGGCTCCCGTAAAAGTATGTTCCATACTAAAAAAAACCACTCAGTTATCCAAATCAAACCATCGCCGAACTATTTGGCTGTAACATTGCAGCGTGATAAATACTATCCGTTGTCTGAATCAAAAAAGGGCCAATGTAAGCGCTTCAATTCGGATTCTATCATCCAAAACCATCCAATAAACACCCTTCAGTCAGACGTCAGTAAATGTAAAATATCCTTGTTAACACATTCAACGGAAATTTCATCCAAATGCAACATTGAAAGGCTTGCAACGCCCACGGACAACTACTGGATCCAGCTTGAAAGCAAGAAACGCTGGATATATTCAGTCTTCAAGTCGGTAGCATTGGATATTGTTTGCAAGCAAACTATATTTACTAAACAAATCATGGGAACCGGCATTCTAAGATTATCACCAAATTGTATTATTATTCAACATACCGTGATTCTTACAGGACGCACTCAATTCACTGAAAAACAAACTTTTTATTTATTCCTCTATTCGACTTCGCCAACTACACTGGACCTACCATAAACTCACAAAAATCAAGCCACGAATCCACATGGAAAATTGAGTCTAGCGAATAAGATGCCATTCACACCAAACTAAAAGATTAGCTATCCTCAAGCCTACCCGAACAGTTATCCTCACATGACACCCACAATTACGCAGTCAATTACATCACCGTGACGATCCTGCTCAAAATCATGATTTTTTATTTCCATCAGAAGTTTCGATTTAGATTACGAAATCACCCACCAGCTGTTGAAATTCTGTCACGAGAATTCAAGGTGGCGGAAGATGTTAAATAAGCATTTTTGCATAACTCAATTAAAAGCTATTACTAATCAATAACCATACAAGCACTTTGTTCTCTATTTTCCATACGATAATATATTGTTAGCAAAATGTAAACAATTCCGAACGATTGACCTATATCAGGTATATCAACCTTTAATCATGCATGTAGCGAAGTGCTTTGCTTGCATATGTAGTTCGCTGGCATTTACATTATTTACATTTTAATATTTGTAATTCAGTTATTGCAGTTTTACCTACTAAGCTAAATTTGATTAATTGCAAGAAAAACATTCGGAATTGGTAAGCATTAATTTTGTAATAATAAAATAAATCACTTTCTGATAAAGATCTAAAGTCGTTTGTGCAAACAAGTTGTTCAAACAGAGGTAATTTGGTGATGAGTTGCCGTTCTTGTGCAAACCGGAATTTCAAAATTTTACTTTGATATGATAGACAAAGGTAAAAATTTTTCAATGATTTGAAGTTTTTGTCAAAAAGCAAACAATTTTCAGGATGGTCATTGATTTGAAAGATTTTTTTCAGGAGCCTGCCGTAGCTACAGGATTACCGGCACTGTTTTGAAAATCCGAATGTTTTAAGCCTTAGCTAATTTTAACGCGCTCTGCAATTTTCACGATGATCTAATGTTTCCGACAGAAGTTATGACAAATCGAAATTTGAAAAAAAATCCTTTCCTACTTTTAGGTACTCAGCACCAACACACGGCTCAAAATTTCCAATTCTTTATCACAAACAAGCTTAGAACGTAATAAGCTTTCATTCCCAATATTTTTTTAGCAAAAAATTACACCGCTTGGAAATAAAGGAGTACTTGAAAATTCGCTTAAACGCCCGCCACGACCAATGGGTTAAAAAATCACGGACCTACTTACTATATACATCTATGTCCTCCGAAAATTTTAGGACAATCAGATCAGCCACTTAAGAGATTATCTCCCTTAATCATTTTGCTGATATAAATATATAGAGAAATAATAGATAATTTCATCGTTTTCATTGAATGTATTGAGTTTAGGTTGATGGATTCATCTCTTGGCCAATCTTTTCTTCCATAAGCTAGGATCTTTCAATCTTTTCTTCCATAAGCAATCTGGACCATACTGCCAGACTTCTTAAGTTAAAGGATGTTTTGCTGATATGCCTCTCGTTAATAAATCTGCTGATTTCTCTTTCCCGGAGCGATGTCTTCATTCGCAGTTCTCTGTCAAAGCCTTTATTTCCTTAACCTGATTTGCAATGTAAGGTTACCATCTGCCTATATCACCACAATTTCATTATAAAGCGATCTATGAGTCTGGCCATAAAACAATTTGCTCAAACGCCGTTTTGTAATTTTAGAAATATATGCTTGTAATCGAGCAGCAATCAACGCAACCATAAGCAGAAGTTCCATATGCGTTCATGCTGCTATCTGTGAATAAAAGAAATTCAATATTTATAGTTGGTAAGCGATTCCACACGCACGTGGTGAAAATCAAAGACTAAAAAATACAACATCTTTGCGGTATGAGTGCTTAGTAGCCAAAAAATTACCTCTGAGGTTTCATCCCAATCTATATTTTGTCTCCAAATTTGCTGAAACAATATCTTTAACGCTAAAATGAACTGTCAATATCTTTAACGCTATAGTGATCCAAGCGTATCGAGAAATCTTGATATCATTTGCAAAAACCGTATATTTGAAGAGCTAGGGTTCGTTGCAAGAACCTGTTCAACTAAACCGATATATGCTGCAAGTTCATGAGACTTCTGGTAGACTACTGTGATGCTCTATCACGTGTCTTAGAGCTTAATAGTTAGTATTCTGTTTGCGCAAGCTCATTGCTGCGACACTGACAATGTTCTTTGTTTTGGTAGCAATTTATTTTGAGTTTTCCACGTCATTACTCATCAATACGTCAGTTGTTGTTGGATAAGAAGGCTTTTCACTTTGAGAATGTTTCTTCAGTGTTATTGTTTGGAGAAAGGGGCTTGATGTAACATCAAAGGATATCCAAGTAATCCAACAGATTTCAATTGACGGTAAGTTTTCCAAATTATCCAAATTATACCAAAATATATGAGTACATACCTCTCCGATTTATTTGGTAAAATTTGCAGGAGGCTTTTTCGATATCAGCCACAATTTCGACACGTCCGAAACAAAAATCAATTAGAATCTTTAGAATATCAGGCAATATGTTTGCTCTAACTAGAAGTAGATCGTTAATGGATTGCAAACCCTCAGCTTGTGCAGAAGCATTAAACATTTTGTGCACTTTTGTTGCTGGTCTACTTTCGTGATATACCGCACGTTGTGCCATGTAGTATATACAATTAGTATAGAAGATAGTATAATACCATGTAGTATAATCTACTGGACCCCATTCTGCGATCTTCTCTGAAATCAAATTAAAAAACTCAAGCGCACCAGAACCGCTAGAAAACTAATTTTCGAAGAAATTGTCTTTGAGTGACAAAAAACTCTAGCGCACCTGAACCGCTAGAAACACTAATGTTCGAAGAACAGTAGAAGAATCGTGCAGGTTTTGAGTGCATAATCCACCACATGAGCTACTTATTACGGCCAAACTGTTTCAAACGCCACGTTCTACTTTGGTCTCAAGAATGCATTATAACTCATATGGTGGAAGGTTTCAGATATTACCTCTGGCATGAATTTCAAAGTTTAGAGAGCAAAACACGGGCCAATTATATTCATTATCAGTTGCTTATTTCACAAAATTTCGAAAGCAGCATCTCATATAACATCAATGAAGAAAATGCTCAGTGCCTGCAGCACTGTAACTGAAGTTGGTGTTTGGGGCTGCGATCCGAAAAATTTGCAGAACTTTAGGAATTGAAACATCGGTTATTTATTTTCATTGTAAATGTTTCCGGTATGAATACTAACTGTAAGCATTTATTGATACAAAAGTAGCACAACCGACTCGTGCTGGCAACCTTTCGCCAGTATCAAAATATATCACATCTGCTTCACGTTCTTATATAACATTCGAAGTTATAGGAGTATAAAGAAATTTAGGATTACCTGCAGCGAGTTTTTTCAAATAATGGAAAGCTAATTATTTGCTGTTTATTGTCACTACAATATCATTACCAATTGAAAATTCTACGATAAAACCGCTTAATAAAGATATTGCAAACAAACACAAAACCAACAATAGCTGGCAATTCCATTGTGGTTTTTCAACCAAATTTGGCCTGAATAATGCTTATAGTAGGTTCCATTAATTGTATGAAATTCGTATTGATTTCATGACTGCACTGGAAGTTATAGGGCAAAAAGTTTTATTTACCTGAGCGAATTTTCAAATCCAAGGGCACAAAAATTACCATAGCTGGCAGCACCAATCGGATTTTTCAACCAAATTTCTATCAAACAGAGTTTAGAGTAAGGTTCAGCTACTGCGTCAATTTCATGAAAATCTGGTAACTAATTCACATTTCATAGGGCAAAAAGCATTTTTTTTCTTTGTAATTTTTGAAGATGGCACCACTGGCACAGAGTTGCCTACAATTCAAAATCGCTTCTATCAGACCTGGTCCTACTTAAGTCCAATGCATTCTGTAAATTTCAATGGTATCTGATTATTGATTCGTGAGTTCCCGTGAACAGAAGTTTTTGATACTAAAAATATAGGTTGACTGGGAAAGGGTTACCGTTCTTGTCCGACATGAAATTTCCAAAGTTTTACTTTGACTGCGTAGATTAAGCATGAGATTTGTATACAGATTGGTTTAATTGTAGAAACGGACATTTTTTAGGATATTTGATCGTTTGAATGTTTTCACTTCCAAATTTTTTTTTTTCAAATTTAAGACACCAAAATTATCATAGCTGGCAGTTCCAACCGAATTTTTCAACGAAATTTCTACCAAACGTGATTTGAAGTAATGTAATGATATAACATCACGTGCATGAAATAAATCAAAGCAAAACAAACAAGTCAAAACAAAACACCATGTAGTTCATTCATATCGTCTACGTAATAGCAGACCACACAATGTTATACAACTGACCATATCATCATGACCATATCAGGTTTCCGAGTAGCGACCGTGAATATCCATGCCATATGGTATATTCAAATGTAGTACGAGGTCATATTGCGAACGATAATGAATTATGTGTCACCAAGGCACGCGACCCAAATATGTTATGGTTACAGTGTGAATAAGCGCATAGGGCAATAAATCCTATATGTGTTGATAGAATGGCGCTAGAAATGTTGGTCAAGTGTAGCGTGTGAAAGTTGAACACATTTGATTCATGTAGATTATTGTGTCATGGGAAATATACATGTTATTGATTTATTTCAGGGCATGCTGAGTTTGGTTAATAAAATAGGTTAAGTTATGTTCATAATGTTTTGTAAAAATCATATATAAGGAGTGGTAAGAACATTGAGAAAAGAGATTCATTTGAGTAAGCGTGGAATACACAGTTTTATTTCTGTTGAATCTCTGCTAGCGAGGTTATTCTTGCGGAGCATTATCTAAGCACGGCAAATGTCCAAGGTTAGCTTTGACATGGTGCCAGCACTAACTGCGGCCTCGCCGCTTTGGTAGGTTGGATAGTGGTACAATCCACTCTCTGCTTTTGGGTTAGTCTAAACTCTATTCCTCTACAGCAAGGACCCTGCGTTGAAGCAAACAGAGGGAGAAATATCTCAAGACCAAACAACAAACTTATTTCAAGGCAACCCTTGCATATTTCATGACGATCCTTGCTTATTTCATGGCGATCCTGATGTACGGAACTCTGGAATCTACTATAAAGATTCAGGCAGCTACATAGAAGAAGAAGGACAGTTAGAACAGGAAGAATACGTCCCTGAGCCAGTATCGACTACACCATCTTACTACAAGCCCACAGCAATAAATACACTTGGACCCAGACCTAGGAGAATTGAAGAATTCAAGAAAAGGAAAGCTGAGAAAGATATTTTGGACACCATCCCCAAACCAAGACGACCACGTGGAGGCAGGAAAACAAAGTTAAAGCGTGAACGAGCGGAACTACACAGATTGGTACGGATTTCTTTTGGACAACAGAAAGAATACTTCCGGAAGAGACTACGGGAACTTAAAGAAAATGGGGAATAATTGCTCGACGGAGGAGGTAACAGTGATACAGGAGTATCAACAATCATTAACAACGGCAGCAATTTTCTGTATTATATTAGGAATATTCTATGTTTACAATAAAAAAAATAAGGAGTATGTAACTAAGAGGTTAAATAGGAGTATAGATGTATAGCAATAATTAAAACAATACATATGTCTTGATACATAAATTTTAAAAAAAAAAAAAAACTTTTATTTATGAATGTACGGTTCTTTCTTATAAAAATCCCAGTCTTACAATAATTATGTATGGACACTTTAGAAGGTTTAATCTTGGAAAACGAACAGGTTTTAAGAAATTTGAGAAAAAGTTCGAAGAATTTATATAGGTTTGAAACTTTAAAAGAGAAATTGAACGATTTACAGGCACGTAAAGAAAAATTTAAGAAAATAATCAGCAATTTTAATGACGAAAGCTCTGAGGTTTTAGATATAAAACTAAAGTTCAAAGCGGTATCAGCGATATTAGAGGGAGAAATCTGGCTACAGCTTGGTAAACAAGGATATTCTGCGGAAGACGTCCAACAAGAGTGCGACATCACCGAAGAATTAGAGACTAGTTTACAAGTACTAGAAGACAAAGCCAAGATGTCTGAGTTTAGTCTAGAGACTGCCATAAAAATAATTCCTACTTTCGAGGGAAAGTATAAGGAATTAGAATCCTTTTTGAAGATAGTAGAATTACTAAATTCCACATTAACCGCTTCAGGAAAAACTCAACTCATAGATTTCGTCACTAAAGTTAAACTTACCGCGAATGTGAGATTATCTTTGATTAACACATCAATCAGCACTTTTGAATCTTTAAAAAATGAATTATCTAGCAGGTTTAGGAACAATAAAACAGTACCACAGATTTATTCTATGCTCAGTAACATGTGTCAGAACCGATCATCTGTTACTACATATAAAGATAAGATTTTATCTTTGGTTGATGAGCTCAATCAATTACAGGTACAAGGGCTAGGTAATCAGGCTACAGAACCAGAAAAGAAAGTTATCGCGCAAATGAACGATACTTATGCACTCACTATCTTTAAAAGTGGACTTAATGACCAGCTGAAAGGCACAATATTTTCAGCTAGGCCCAAAACTTTTGCTGAAGCAGTATCATTAGCGCAAGAGATTGAGACATTAGAATCTCAAGCTACGAGTAGCGTAATGCATATCGGCAATTTTGCAAATAATAGAAATAACCGTGATCGAAAATACAGAAACAATGGCAATGATAGAAATAGCAATGGTTATAGGGATAGAGACGGTCGAAGAGATTTTAGGAATAAAAGATTCGATAACCATAGAAATTTTAATAGAAAAACAGATAACAGATCAAATAATTATAGGGATAATAATGATAACAGGAATAATCATCGTAGGAATGACAGATATGCCAATAACCATAGTAATCACCGCAATAACAATAATAGAAGTATACACGTAATTTCGGACCAGGGAAACGTCCTAGGTTCCGGAGAGGAAATGAGGAACCTCCCGGAATAAACAACACGAGTAAGGAATGTAAAATTTACAGAATAACTGATGGCTGCACGAATTACGTAAGAATTTATAATGATGGAGCGAATAGACAACTATCGTTCTTAATAGATACGGGTGCAGACGTATCAATTTGTAAAGTAGGTATATTTAAGGCGTTAGAACATAGAGTGAATAGCAAGGATAAAATTAAGTTAACTGGTATTACTAAGGAAGTAACGACGTCTTTAGGTACTTCGAAATTAAACTTATTAATTGGGAACAAAAGGGTAACAGAACTATTTCACATTGTAGACGACAATTTTCCGATTAGTACGGACGGTATTATCGGTAGAGATTTATTAGTTGGTTTCATGAGTAAAATTGACTATGAAACATTCACCATTACTTTTAGTGTGTCAGATGAAGAAATTGTATTACCCATGGATACAAAACGTCAGAACCATTCGGGAATTAATATATCCGCGAGAACTGAAGCAATAGTTCCGATAAATGTGAGCATTGATGAGGATAGCATTGTGCTGAACGCAGAAATTGAGAAGGGTGTTTTCATCGGAAATACTATTATACCAGCGAAAGGCGTTCGACACGTAAAGGTTTTGAACACAACTGATAGAGATGTAGTCATAAACAACTTCAACATAGAGGTTGAACCACTAAAGAATTACAAGGTATATGCAGGAAAACAACAGAGAGGTGATCAGAAACGTTTCGAGAAACTACTGGGAGTTATAGATAAAGATAATTTGGACAAAAGATCTATGGACAGTTTGTTTGAGATAATCAAAGAATATCAAGATGTTTTTCACTTGGAGGAAGAGAAGTTGACAACAAACAATTTCTACAGACAAAAGCTGCAGATGGCAGACGATAGTCCGGTCTACATTAAGAATTATAGGCTACCTCAAGCTCAAAACGAAGAAATATTACAACAAGTTAGAGACTTAGAAGACAATGATATTGTCGAACCGTCAGTAAGCCCATACAATTCACCACTTTTGGTTGTACCGAAGAAGACTTCAGATGGTAAAGCTAAATGGAGACTTGTAGTGGATTTTCGTAGATTGAACGACAAAATCATCAATGATAAGTTTCCTTTGACTAGATTGGAAGACGTTCTAGATAGGCTTGGTAGAGCGAAGTATTTCTCAACTTTGGACATGACTAGTTCATTCCACCAAATCGAACTTGAGAAAGAATCTAGACCCGTCACCGCGTTTTCGACCAGTGATGGTCACTATCAATTCAAGAGATTACCATTTGGATTAAAGATTTCGTCCAACAGTTTCCAACGGATGTTGACGATAGCTTTGAGTGGTTTAAGTCATGAGGCATTCCTATATGTAGATGACATCATAGTTTTTGGATGCAGTGTCAAACACCACAATGATAATCTTCGCAAAGTGTTACAGCGAATGCGACAGTACAACTTGAAGTTGAACCCTGGGAAGTGTCACTTTTTGAAATCGGAAGTAGTGTATTTAGGGCATTTGATAACCAGTGAAGGTGTTAAAACAGACCCATCTAAATTTGAGACGATCAGAAACTATCCGGTTCCGAAATGTGCAGATGAAGTACGCAGATTTGTTGCGTTTTGCAACTACTACAGGCGTTTTATTCCGAATTTTGCCGGAATTGCCAAAAGTTTGAACTCGCTATTGAAAAAGAACGTTACTTTTGAATGGACCGACGAATGTCAAAAAGCGTATGAAACACTTAAGAATAAATTAATTGAGCCACCAATTTTGCAGTATCCAAATTTCGAAAAACCATTCATTTTAACAACTGATGCATCTAATTACGCATTAGGCGCTGTATTATCGCAAGGTGAAATTGGACAGGATTTACCAATTTCGTATGCAAGCAAGTCGCTAGCAAAGCACGACATCAACAAACCAGTCATAGAAAAAGAACTTTTAGCCATACATTGGGGCATAAACTTTTTCAGACCCTATCTCTACGGAAGAAAGTTCGTAGTTGTCACAGACCATAGACCACTAGTATCTTTATTCACCCATGCAAATCCTTCATCAAAACTCACTAGAATTAGAGTTGACTTATCGGATTATGATTTCACGATTGTGTACAAGAAAGGCAGCATGAACACGAATGCTGATGCTTTGTCAAGAATTGAGTTGGATTCTGACTCTTTAAAAGCATTAATACCTCCAGTTATAGATGAAACAGCAAATCGTAAACTATTAGCAATTACAAGGGGCATGGCAAAGAAAACAGAGGATAAAAAGCAAGAAAACCGCAGTGAAAGCAACCACGTAAAAGTAGAACCTGATCAATTCTATTGTTGGGATTGCACTAGCTTGTCGGATATCACCGGTGTTATGAAGTTAAAATTTATCCTGCGCAATGATGAAAATAAAAGTATAGATATCGTACGTACGAAAGATATTGTAAAAGTATATTGTAGCGATATATCTAACGTGAAACCAGTTTCCGTTAATGCAAAGCTAACAATAAATAGGGGTACCCGCAGACACAAAAGTAATGAGAATAATAGTGATAATCCACATTCAGAATACGTTTTGATTATGGAGAAACTATTAGATTTTGCTAGACGTAACAAAATCCAAGAACTCTCATTATCAAGTGATGATGTTATATTAAAGTCTATAGACAAGGAAGAATTTAAGAAAGTATTTAACCTGTTGCAACGAAAAGGTAAAGATAATGCGCATATGAAGCTAAGAATAATGATATACAAGCCACCCGCTAAGATAACGAATAAAGATGAACAGGTGAAATTAATAGAAGAATATCACAATTCACCGCACGGAGGACATTTAGGGATTCGCAAAACTTTGTTAAAGCTAAAACAAAGATATTGCTGGAAGAACATGAACAGTATGGTTAAATCCCACATAAAGAATTGCACACCTTGTCAAATAAACAAACAGGTGAGACACACAAAAGAAGAAATGATGAAAACCGACACACCAACTACGAGTTTTGAAACAATACAAATAGATACCGTAGGTCCACTAAGAATATCTAATAACTATAGATACATATTAACCTTACAATGTGAACTGACTAAATTTGTAGTAGCGTTCCCAATAGAGAATAAAGAAGCACAAACCATAGCTGTAGGAATAGTTAATGAATTTATATTAAAGTATGGACATTTCAAAGTACTCAAGTCTGATTTAGGTACTGAATTTACAAATAAGCTTATGAGCAACATCTGTGATTTGCTAAAAATAAAACAAATATTTTCAACACCATATCACCACCAAACTTTAGGAGTAGTAGAAAGGAATCATCGGGTACTAAACGAATATATGTATTCGTTTGCTGATGACCAACAATGGGACAAATGGGTTCCATATTACACATTTGCGTACAATACAACCCCAAATGTAGATACAAACTACACTCCATTTGAATTGATTTTCGGTAAACTTCCATATTTACCAAATGACATAGTTGATAATCAAGATGTAATTTACGATTTAGATGATTATGCCAACGAGTTAAAGGCAAGATTGAGGATGTCGATTAATAGAGCACGAGGTTTGATTGAAAAAGTTAAAATCAAAAGAACAATGAACCAAACAAATATACATTCTTTGAATCCTAAAATAGGAGATTTCGTACTTTTGAAAAATGAAAATAGAAAGAAACATCAACCGCCATATAAAGGTCCATATAGAGTATTGGACATGGATCACTGTAATGTCACTTTAGACATAGCAGGAAACCGTAAATTAGTACATAAAAACAGATTAAAACCTTACCACACATGTAACATAAACGACAATGTAGTTAAATAAAAAAAAATATATATATACGAACCTACATATAAAAATTTTGTAATAGAAACGTTCAGAATGATACAAGCTAAGTAAGCTTTATTGTAAATAAAAAAAAAAATATTGAACCATAAAAAAATATTAAACCTACAAATAGAGAAATTTTGTTATATTTTAAAGTACATTAAGAATGATAAACTTTGTTGTGACTAAAGATAAGAGAATATTATTATAAAAACCCCTTCTGGGACTATTGAACCTAATGTTTGTGATTAGTCTTCATTTTTTTTTGTTGCAAATGAACCCTAATCAAAAAAAGGGTAAAAGTGTAATGATATAACATCACGTGCATGAAATAAATCAAAGCAAAACAAACAAGTCAAAACAAAACACCATGTAGTTCATTCATATCGTCTACGTAATAGCAGACCACACAATGTTATACAACTGACCATATCATCATGACCATATCAGGTTTCCGAGTAGCGACCGTGAATATCCATGCCATATGGTATATTCAAATGTAGTACGAGGTCATATTGCGAACGATAATGAATTATGTGTCACCAAGGCACGCGACCCAAATATGTTATGGTTACAGTGTGAATAAGCGCATAGGGCAATAAATCCTATATGTGTTGATAGAATGGCGCTAGAAATGTTGGTCAAGTGTAGCGTGTGAAAGTTGAACACATGTGATTCATGTAGATTATTGTGTCATGGGAAATATACATGTTATTGATTTATTTCAGGGCATGCTGAGTTTGGTTAATAAAATAGGTTAAGTTATGTTCATAATGTTTTGTAAAAATCATATATAAGGAGTGGTAAGAACATTGAGAAAAGAGATTCATTTGAGTAAGCGTGGAATACACAGTTTTATTTCTGTTGAATCTCTGCTAGCGAGGTTATTCTTGCGGAGCATTATCTAAGCACGGCAAATGTCCAAGGTTAGCTTTGACATGGTGCCAGCACTAACTGCGGCCTCGCCGCTTTGGTAGGTTGGATAGTGGTACAATCCACTCTCTGCTTTTGGGTTAGTCTAAACTCTATTCCTCTACAGCAAGGACCCTGCGTTGAAGCAAACAGAGGGAGAAATATCTCAAGACCAAACAACAAACTTATTTCAAGGCAACCCTTGCATATTTCATGACGATCCTTGCTTATTTCAGTAAGATGCAGCTACGGTGTGAATTTCGTCAAAATCCAACAATTCAATCAGAATTTATAGGGCTAAAAGCAGTTATCTTTTTTAGTGATTTTTCAAGGTGGCACCACTGGCACAGAATCGCCCGTATTTCCAAATCGCTTCTATCAAACCTGGTCCTATTTAAGACCAATACATTCTGCAAATTTCATTTATTTCTGCTCATCGGATCGTGAGTTTCCGTGAACAGAAGTTTTTCATGCTAAAAATATAGGTCAATTGGGCAAGGGTTACCAGGCGTGCCCGTTATATCAAATTTTTTTTTTGTTTATGTAAACAAAGCACAAAATTTACATATGAGTGGCTTTTTTTTAAGAAACGACGTTTTTTCAAGAGAGACGATGATTTGGAGGTTTTCACTTTCAGTGCCTGCCCTAGCTACAGAGTTGCCAGCACAATCATTAAAACGTGCATTAATCTACAACCAAATAAAACAAACATGTCCTGAAAATTTCGTAATCATGGAATAGCTCTGTCAAAAGTTATCGCAATTTAAAAATTTTCAAATTTTCCCGTTCTCATTTTAGGCACCCAGCGCACACATGGGGTTAAAAAATTCCAAAACATTATCCGATTCACATGTAAAACTTGTTCCAAATTTATGTCGTCAACTTTATTTTTGCAAAAATTATTTGTGTACGGAATAATAGGTATATTAAAAAAATCACTAAAATGGCCGCCGGCGCCAAAGGGTTAAAGATTATTAACTTTTTGTGAGACCTGGCACTATTCTGCATATACACCAATGTGTCCTGAAAATTTCAGCTCAATCGGGTGGCGCGTTCCTGAGATTTTTTCACTGAAATTTTTTGATGATATATATATATATATATATATATATATATATATATATATATATATATATATATATATATATATATATATATATATATATATATATATATATATATATATATATATATATATAGAAATATGAATTTTTGGCCAAAGTGATTTTAATACTAATGTTCTTCTTCGAACATTAGTACAAATCCTTGCCTACTTTTGGGCATGCTGCGCCCACACACGGCTCAACATTTCCAACATTTTAACATAAACAAGCTTAAAACATAATAAGTATTCATTCTTAAACATTGATTTTAACAAAAATTTACAATGCTTGGAAATATAGGAGTACCTGAAAATTAACTAAAACGCTCGCCGCCGCCAAAAAGTTTGGGATATCTGAACTCTAGCAAATCATGGACCTACCTACTATATACATCTACGTCCTCCAAAAATGTCAGCTCAATCGGATATTCCACTCCAGAGATTATCTCGGAAAATCATTTTGCTGATATATATATATATATATAAATATATATATATATATATATATATATATATATATATATATATATATATATATATATATATATATATATATTTATATATATATATATATATATATATATATATGTATATATATATATATTTATATATATATATATATATATATATATATATATATATATATATATATATATATATATATATATAAATATATATATATATATATATATATATATATATATCTATATATATATATATATATATATATATATATATATATATATATATATATATATATATATATATATATATATGTGTATATATACAGCCTTGGCCAAAAGTTTGAGCCCACCCCATAGAAGTAACAAAAATCAAAGTGCTTTGATATTGGTTGAAAGAAAATGTCAAATATAATTAGTATTCATAGTGTTTTATTAAAATAAATCAATATTTCGTTGGACCTTTTTTGGCTTTAATAACTGCAGCGATTCTTTGTGGCATAGTGAAAATTAGGTGTTTGCATTCTTCCGAAGTAATTGATTCCCACTCTTCTTTCAAAGCACAAATTAAACTTGCTTTGGAAGTTATGGGTCGGTCATGGATCCTTCTTTTCAGAATGCTCCATAAATGCTCGATCGGGTTAAGATCTGGAGACTGAGAAGGCCATTCTAACAAATCTACACGATGCTCACGGAACCAGCTCATCGCAACACGAGACTTGTGGCAGGGTGCGTTGTCTTGCTGGAATCGAATATGATCAAGATTGGTTTCCCCAAAAATCTTGACGGCCGATTCGAAAAGTACCTTTTCAAGTATTGAAATGTATTTTGAAGAATCCATTCGACCATCACACAAACACAAACTTCCAACTCCGTTTGAAGCCATGCAACCCCAAACCATTATGCTGCCTCCTCCGTGTTTCACAGTTGTTACCACATACTGTGGTTGGTACGCTTCACCAATTCGTCGTCGCACAAAGACCGCACTCGGTGTTCCAAAAATCTGCAATAAGTGAAAAAAACATTTCCATGAAAATAGCCCATTACATAAAATGCATCTAACCTTGAGCTTATTAGATACTTTCAGATAAAAACACACAACATTTTGAGAACTTACTTTAATATTAGATTCGTCTGACCAGATAATATTCGACCAATCTTCTTCGGTGAGATGTTGATGCCTCCGAGCCCCGTCTAGTCGAATTTTCTGATTTTTTTGTGACAGCCACGGCTTTTTTCTCGCCTTACAGCCTCTCAGCCCTTTTTCGCACAGGCATCTCCGTACTGTTCTGGATGACAAATTTTTCCCAAACTCGTCGGACAGCTTAGCAACTAACTTGGCAGATGTTTTTTTCCGATATCTCAAAGATGCACGTACCATCAAACGGTCCTCCTGTATGGTTATAATTCTCTTTTGACCGCTCCTTGTTAAATCCTTGTGCGAACTGGTTTGCTCAAATCGTCGAATAATCGAGCGAACCGCTCCGCGCGAACATCCAAGCCGTACGGCAATTTTTCTCGAACTGAACCCTTCTGCATGTAGCAATTGAATTTGTGCACGCATATCCGAACTTACCTCCTTTGTTTTGGACATTTTCGAGAACAAAGAATTTTAACTCACTAAATGAATCGCCGTTGATCGTTTAAACAGCGTACGCAAACTATAACAGACCAACAAACTGCAAAGGCTTATGTAGGAAAATTTCGGAATTTTCCATTATTACTCATCCCGTGGCCGGGTTTTTCAAGAAACTTTCTAAAATCATTTTATTGCAGTTAACAAGTAGCTTCGCCGATGAGGAACAACCGATGAATAACGAGCATTTAAGAATTTTTAATCAACAACCGAAAAATAGGGTGGGCTCAAAATTTTGGCCAAGGCTGTATATATATATATATATATATATATATATATAGATATATATATATATATATATATATATATATATATATATATATATATATATATATATATATATATATATATATATAGAAATATATATATATATATATATATATATATAAAGAAATATGAATTTTCGGCGAAACGAGTTAAATACTAATTTTCTTCGAAAATTAGTAAAAACCCTAGCGCATCAGAACCGCTAGAAACACTAATGTTCGAAAAACGGTAGAGGATTTGTGCAGATTTTGACTGTGTATTCTACCACTACTTACTTTTCCTACTTAAACCGAATTTTCGAAGAAATTATCTTTAAGGGATTTAAAAATGTGTGAAGACGTTATCCACTTCTTTGTTGTATCATATCAACCATTTCTTACTCAAAGGATCAAATATCATTTTCTGACAGCATTTCCTATAACACAAATGATGAAAATGTTCAGTGCTGGCAACATTTGTCTAACACAGCAGCAATAAATCTAGCATAACATGCTCATGCTTAATCAATGTTTCCTTTGAATTTCGTTTTCATCCGAGGAGATCATTGAAAGTTTCAGCGATTATACTGTCTGGGGCTGCCATCCGAAAAATTTCCAAAACTCGGAAAATATAAATGCCGGTTGCTTATTTTATTGTAAATGCTTTGCTTATGAATACAAAATGTAAGCATCTGTTGGTGCAATGTTTACGAAATTGTCTGATGCTGGCAATCATGTGCTACCGCCATAGTTGCTTCACGTTGTGTTCAACCCACCCTATGAATTTCGTTTCGATTGAATGGCTGCGCTGTAATTTATAGGAGTGAATATAATTTTAGGGTTACTACCGTCTAAACTTTTTAAATTTTGAAACGTAAATATTTGTTGTTAATTGTCATCGCAGGATCATTCCTACTTGGAAATTTAATGACAACATCGCTCAATAAAGAAATGTCAATAAATTACGAGATTTATCATAGCTGGCAACCCTTTCACAATTTTTCAACAAAATTTTTACAGAATTAGAAATGTAATAAGATCCATTTATCAAATGAATTTTGTTTTGATTTCGTTACTGCATCGAAAGTTATAGGGAAAAAACCTTTATTTTCCGGAGCAAATTTACAATATTTAGGAGACAAAAATTGCCCTAGCTGGCGACCCTATACTAATTTTTCAATCAAATTTCTATGAAATCTATCTTATCTAGACCAATCTACCAATCTATCTAAATCGGAAGCTATAGGCCAAAAACCAGTTTTTACTAATGTTCGAAGAAGAACATTAGTATTAAAATCACTTTGGCCAAAAATTCATATTTCTATATATATATATATATATATATATATATATATATATATATATATATATATATATATATATATATATATATATATATATATATATATATATATATATATATATATATATATATATATATATATATATATATATATATATATATATATATATACGTGTATATATATATATATATATATCATCAACAAATTTCAGTGAAAAAATCTCAGGAACGCGCCATCCGATTGAGCTGAAATTTTCAGGACACATTGGTGTATATGCAGAATAGTGCCAAGTCTCACAAAAAGTTAAAAATCTTTAACCCTTTGGCGCCGGCGGCCATTTTAGTGATTTTTTTAATATACCTATTATTCCGTACACAAATAATTTTTGCAAAATTAAAGTTGATGAAATAAATTTCGAACCTGTTTTACATGTGAATCGGATAACGTTTTGGAATTTTTTAACCCCATGTGTGCGCTGGGTGCCTAAAATGAGAACGGGAAAATTTTTAAATTTTTAAATTGCGATAACTTTTGACAGAGCTATTCCATGATTACGAAACTTTCAGGACATGTTTGTTTTATTTAGTTGTAGATAAGTGTACGTTTTAATGAGCGTGCTGGCAACCCTGTAGCTAGGGCAGGCACTGAAAGTGAAAACCTCCAAATCATCGTCTCTCTTGAAAAAAAGTCGTTTCTTAAAATAAAAGTAATTCATATGTAAATTTTGTGCTTTGTTTACATAGGCAAAAAATAAAATTTGATATGGTATAACGGGCACGCCTGGTAACCCTTGCCCAATTGACCTATATTTTTAGCATGAAAAACTTCTGTTCACGGAAACTCACGATCCGATGAGCAGAAATAAATGAAATTTGCAGAATGTATTGGTCTTAAATAGGACCAGGTTTGATAGAAGCGATTTTGAAATACGGGCGATTCTGTGCCAGTGGTGCCACCTTGAAAAATCACTAAAAAAGATAACTGCTTTTAGCCCTATAAATTCTGATTGAATTGTTGGATTTTGACGAAATTCACACCGTAGCTGCATCTTACTTCAAACCACGTTTGGTAGAAATTTCGTTGAAAAATTCGGTTGGAACTGCCAGCTATGATAATTTTGGTGTCTTAAATTTGAAAAAAAAAAAAATTTGGAAGTGAAAACATTCAAACGATCGAATATCCTAAAAAATGTCCGTTTCTACAATAAAACCAATCTGTATACAAATCTCATGCTTAATCTACGCAGTCAAAGTAAAACTTTGGAAATTTCATGTCGGACAAGAACGGTAACCCTTTCTCAGTTAACCTATATTTTTAGCTCCAAAAACTTATGTTCACGGGAACTCACGAATCAATAATCAGATAGAATTGAAATTTACAGAATGTATTGGACTTAAGTAGGACCAGGTCTGATAGAAGCGATTTTGAATTGTAGGCAACTTTGTGCCAGTGGTGCCATCTTCAAAAATTACAAAGAAAAATAATGCTTTTTGCCCTATGAAATGTGAATAAGTTACCAGATTTTCATGAAATTGACACAGTAGCTGAACCTTACTCTAAGCTCGGTTTGATAGAAATTTGGTTGAAAAATTCGGTTGGTGCTGCCAGCTATGGTAATTTTTGTGTCTTTGGTTTTGAAAATTCGCTCAGGAAAATACAACTTATTGCCCTATAACTTCCAGTGCAGTCATGAAATCAATACGAATTTCATACAATTACTTGAACCTATTATAAACATTATTCAGGCCAAATTTGGTTGAAAAGCCATGATAGGGTTGCCAGCTATTGTTTGTTTTTTGTTTGTTTGCAATATCTTTATTAAGCGGTTTTATCGTAGAATTTTCAATTGGTAATGATATTGTTGTGACAATAAACAGCAAATATTAAGCTTTCGATTATTTGAAAAAAACTCTCTGCAGGTAACCCTAAATTTCTTTATACTCCTATAACTTCAAATGTTATATAACAACGTGAAGCAGATTTGATATATTCTTGGCTTTGATACTGGCCAAAGGTTGCCAGCACGAGTCGGTTGTGCTACTTTAGCCAGCACGAGTCGATTGTGCTCAATAAATGCTTACAGTTAGTATTCATACCGGAAACATTTACAATGAAAATAAATAAGCGATGTTTCAATTCCCAAAGTTCTGCAAATTTTTCGGATCGCAGCCCCAAACTCCAACTTCAGTTTCAGTGCTGCAGGTAGTGAGCATTTTCTTCATTGATATTATATGAGATGCTGCTTTCAAAATTTTGAGAAATAAGCAACTGATAACGAATATAATTAGCCCATGTTTTGCTCTTATAAACGTTGAAATTCATGCCAGTGGTAATATATCTGAAACCTTCTACCATATGAGTTATAATGCATTCTTGAGACAAAAGTAAAACGTGGCATTTGAAATAATTTGGCCGTAATAAGCAGCGCATGTGGTGGAATATGCACTCAAAACCTGCACGATTCTTCTGCTGTTCTTCGAACATTAGTGTTTCTAGCGGTTCAGGTGCGCTAGATTTTTTTTTCTCAGGGATTTTTTCAAATGGCACCACTACCGCAGTATAGCCCGTATTTTAAAATCATTTCTATCAGACCTGGTGCTAGTAAATACCAACATGTCCTGTAAATTTCATATTGATCGCATTATCCGATTTTCAGTTCTCGTGAACAGAAGTTTTGAGTGCTGAAAATAGAGGTATTTTGATCTCGGGTTTCCGTTCTTGTTTACCGTGGAATTTTTGAAATTTTTAGTTGACTTGGTGGACAAAAGTCAAGATTTATCAAGAATTTGAATTAATTTTCAAAAATCAAAAATTTTTCAGGAGACTCGATGATTTGAAGGATTTGTTTTCAGGAGCCTGCTGTAGCTACAAAAATGCCCGCAGAGCCTTGAAAGTCCATGTTTGTTGAATTCTAGTTTACATCAATACGCTTTGCCAATGTCAAGATGATATATTGTTTTTCTTAGAAGTTATGACAAATCGAAATTTGAAAAAAAATCCTGGCTTACTTTTAGGCACTCAGCCCGTACACCTGGCTAAAAGTTTTCAATTTTTTATCATAAACAAACTATAAACATAATAAGTTTTCATTCCTAGTATTTTTTTAACAAAAATTTACACTGCTTGGAAATATAGGAGTACCTGAAAATTCACTTAAATGCCCGCCGCCGCCAAAAGGTTTAAGATATCTGAATTCTACTCTAGCAAGTCATGGACCTACTTGTTATATACATCTATGTCCTCCGAATGTTTCAGCTCAATCGGATTTGCCACTCCAAAGATGATCTCCCTTAACCGTTTTGCAGATATATTTATATATTATAATAAACGATTTAACTCGAAAATTGTTTATTACATATAAATGTAAAATACAAAATAAACTATTTATTCAGGATGTTCCAGGGACCCTTGAGTGCTGCCTGAGAACGCTGATAATAGAGTGATCCTATCGTATTCGATGCCTCGTATACATAGGAGTTGGCATATGCGCATCGGAGCGTATGCAGTGTGGTGAATATTTGCGTCTGCAGTGTGGTCAATATGGGTGTCAGTAGCGTTCCAAAAATTGGTCGTGCAAAGTGGTGTTATAGACTCCCCTTCTACTTCAGATGATCGCCTCGATGATGAAGCAGTTACGGGTGTAACTTTCTTGGTCGACCTCATCGACGTAGAGGCTGGAGAGGTTGATCTGCGTTATCGATTCTGGCGTTGAACTTACGTAGTGCTGATATATGGTATACTCCAAGTATTGATGAAGGGTCATCTTTAGGAGCGATTTCGTAAGATGATCTATCTTTCCTTTGTAGAATGACATATGGTCCATCCCGCTTTGGCTGGAGCTTCGATCCAAATTTACGCTGAGTGTTGACTAATACAAGATCCCCTGGATCTAATTGTATTGCGTTGGAGCGGCGTTGGTCTGCATATTCCTTCTGGCGGTCCTGCTCCTTATCGGTTACTTCGTGTGCGTTACGTTACGCATTTACCATTTTGACAAGGTATGGTGAAATCTCTGTTCCGAAGTTTGTATTGCAGGCTATATGGGATAAGTCATCACTAACTTCTAAGGGTGATCTTAACTCTCGTCCAAAAGTAAGATAAGCAGGAGTTGTTTTGGTAGTTCTGCATACAGCGGTATTCAATGCGAAACGGATTACCGGCAGCTTTTCATCCCATTCTTAACGTGATGACTCTGTCAGGATGCTGAGTAGTGGCTTCAGGTCTCTGTTCTTCCTTTCGACTGGATTCGCTTCTGGGTGATAGACAGGTGTAAACCGCTGTTCAATGTTGAAACAATGCGTTACATGATTAAACTAATGAACTGCGTGCCGTTGTCACTGATGATACGCCGTGGGATTCCAAAGCGTAAGAAGATTTCTGATATAAGGTGTGTTGCACATGTCGTAGAGGTTGCGTCTTCGAGTGGAAATAGCTCAACCCATCTGCTAGCTAGGTCTTCTATGATGAAGATCCACTTTCGCCCTTTTGATGTCACTGGTAGTGGTCCAAAGAGATCTATTGAGATAATTTCAAAGCGTTGGCTCGGTGGGTGTGATTGAAACAGCCCCACAGGTTTCAAATTAGAAGCCTTATATTTTTGACAAGCACTACAGGTTTTAATATAGTTCGAGATGAAGTCTCGCATTCCTGTCCAAAAGTACCTTTGGGAGATCCGGTGGTAGGTTCGTTCTTCGCCAAAGTGACCGGCTGTCGGGGCATCATGAAAGTTTTGTAGGACTCGTTCTCTTTCGTGTTTGGGTACCACCAATTGTGCACTTTCGTGATCACAATCAGGCGTGTACCGATAGAGGGTTCCATTGTTCATTAAGTATCCCTTTGCTGTCCAACGCACAAAAAGTCCTGACGTGGCTCGGGTGATTCAAGGTCTGGGATGATTTTAACTAGGCTATCATCCTTGAACTGCTCTTTTCTGATGTCTGCTGCTGTTCTTCTAGGCATGTCGACTTCTATACTGTTGACTTCTTGGCTTTCGTGCTTCGGTAGTGGTGGTCGAGAAAGCGTATCTGCTACTGCGTTTGACTTTCCTGGTGTATAAGTTATATTGATATTGTATGGCTGTAGCAATAACGCCCATTGAGCGAGTCTTCCCATGGGTGATTTCAACGACATGAGCCAGCGAAGTGGCTGATGATCAGTAGCAAGTGTGCCCTTGCTCCCTTCGATATATCCACGGAATTTTCCGGTGCTCCAGACAACTGCTAGTGCTTCTCTTAACGTGGTGCTGTAGCTCCTTTCAGCGCTAGTCAAGAGACGGCTAGCGTATTCAACTGGTCGTTCTTCAGCACCCTCCCCTTGCAACAATGCTGCTCCAAGGGCAAAACCGCTTGCATCTTTTCGCAATACAAACGGTTTTGTTCCGTCGGCCTGCCGCAAAATCGGCGCTGTGGTAAGACACATCTTTAGTTGGTCGTACGCTGCTTGTTGCTCCTCTGTCCATTTCCATTGTGCATCCTTCTTAGTCAGGTTGGTTAGTGGTCTTGCTTTATCAGGAAACCTAACGATGAACCGGCGGAACCATGAACAGGTCTGCAAGAAGGTGATGAGTTGCTTGAGGTTTGTTGGTTCTGGTCTATCTCGTAAAGCGCTGACATTTCCTGAGTCAAAGGATATTACTTGGTTGGTCAAGATGTGGCCTAAGAATTTGATACTAGGACAACAGAAGCTGCATTTTGTTCGGTTGATTCGTAGCTGAAAATATCGAAGTGCTTCAAAGACTTCACTGATGTCTCTGATGTGGTCTCCGAAGCTCTTTGACAAAATTAGCAAGTCATCCAGGTATGCTAATGTGTTTGCGTGCTTGCATTTTGTTCGTACTTGCTCCATCATTCTTTGAAAGGTACTGGCTGCGTCTCGAAGACCAAATGGCATCCTCTTGAATTTGAACACTCCAAATGGCGTGATGAACGCGGTTTTGTTCTGGTCATTTTGTTGGACGCTGATCTGCCAGTAGCCAGCGTGAAGGTCGATACTCGTCATGTACTGTGTGCCATGAGCTCCGTGAAGAAGATCGTCTATTCGTGGTAGTGGGTAGTGGTTAGGTATCGTTACTGCGTTGAGACGCCGATAGTCTACGCAAACTCGAATGGACCCATCTTTTTTAGGGATCATTACAACTGGTGAGGTCCATGGTGAGTCGCATTCCTCGATGATATCGTCCCATATCATCTTCTGGATTTCTTCCTTCAGTTGGTCTTTCTTTTGAGGAGAGAGCCTGTATGGTGGTGAAGCGATTGGTGCATGGTCTGCACTGTAAACGTGATGCTCGAAAAATCTTGCGGGTGGTCCACTGCGCAGAAACAGGTCAGCTTTTTTGAATATGACTGTATTCAAATTTTCTCGTTCTTGTGGTGACAGTGTGATGTCTCATCTTATTTATTTATTTATTTATTTATTTATTTATTAATCCCTTGCGCTACAGATATAATTCCAATTACAGCAACAAGAAAGCAAAAATAACAAAAAAAGAAATATAAAAAAGGAAAAGAAATAACAAAAATAATTAAAAATTAGAAAACTAAAATTAGAAAACTAAAAACTATAATTAGAAAACTAAAAACTAAAATTAGGACTAAGGTAAGTAGCAATTCAAGGTTTTAATACATGCTTGAATTGTAAAAAAGATTGAGGGAGAGGACCAAGCTTAAGGGCATTGTGCGTTCTGGGTAGGCGCAGCAAAGGCGAATGGAAGTAGACTTCCGTACGTGCAAAAGGAACAGAGAAAGCTTCAGAAGAACGACTTGGACGGCTGGATACACGTCTGGTTATCTGTGAACCGAGATCTGTCAAAAAAATGCCTTGGCAAATTTTGAAGAGGAAACACTCATCGAGGAACAACCTCCGTGATTGCAACGAGGACATACGAAGGAGGGAAAGACGAGAGGAGTAGGGACAATAGGGGATATTAAATTTAAAAAAAAAAGTGAGCGAGTGAACCTGCGCTGAACAGATTCAATGGCGTCAGATAAATACTGAAAGCGCGGAGACCAGATTTGGCAGCCGTATTCTAGAATACTGCGTACTAAGGAGACATATAAATGAATACAGGAGGAAATGTTGGTAAACATATAGGAAGAACGCAAAACAAATCCAGCAATCCTAGAGGCCCTGGACGTCATATTCATAACGTGAGTATCAAATCTTAATTTCGAATCAAACACCACACCCAGGTCTCTAAAATGCTGGACAACTGACAGGGAAATACCAGACAAAGAATAAGAGAACACATGTGGAGTATTTTTATATGCGAAAGACATCTGGTGGCACTTCGAAATGTTCAGAGGCTAAAAGTTGTCTTGACACCAGAGATTAAGAGCAAACAAATCAGCTTGCAACTGGTGAAAATCGTTCGCGGACCTGATTGCTCTGTATAATTTTAAATCATCCGCATATAAAAGGCAAGGAGAATTGATTACAGAAGGAAGGTCGTTGACAAACAAGATAAAAAGTAAGGGGCCAAGAATAGAACCTTGAGGAACTCCGGATGTGGGAAAAATAGGAGAAGAAAAGGAACCATTAAAAGTAACTCTGCAGGGACGACTATGAAGATATGAGGAAAACCAGGAGAGGAGGGGACCAAAAACACCAAAACCATTTAGTTTAAGGAGCAGCAGGTTATGGTTCACAGAATCAAAAGCCTTCGAAAAGTCTGTGTAGATTACATCAACTTGATGCTGACAATCGAAGGCAGAGGCTACAAAATTAGTGAACTCCATAAGATTGGTCGATGTAGAGCGACCCTTGAAGAAACCATGCTGCTCAGGAACAAGTAAGGGCTGTATGGAAGGATAAATTCTATTGTAGACAAGACGTTCAAGGATTTTACTGAAACAGCAGAGGAGGGATATAGGACGATAGTTGGAAACAACGGAAGGATCACCACATTTGAAGATTGGGAAAATATTGGCGGATTTCCATAAAGAAGGGAATACACCAGATGTAAGGCTAATGTTGAAAAGGATAGCTAAAGGAATACAGAGCGAGGATGAGAGGGATTTGACAAGGATATTAGGAATACCATCAGGACCGGAACTGGCATTAGAATTTAAGGTATGCAAAAGGATTTCAACTTCCAAAGGATTGGTACTAAACATAGGTAATGCAGGAGAGGTACGAGAGATAGTGGGAGCTATAGAGGTATTTAGTGGGTTTTTTTAAAGGAGGAGGAAAAAAAGGCAGCAAACAAATCACAAATAGCCTGAGGAGTGGAAGCAGTAACATCATCAAGAGACATAGAATCAGGAACTGAAGAATTGGATTTGAGGGAATGGATGTAGGACCAAAAGGATTTAGATTGATTGGAACAGATTGAAGCCTCGATGTTCGAAAAGTAATCACGCATTGCCTGCTTGAGCACTTTTTTAGCGTCAGAACGCAAACTACGGAATTCCTGAAGGTCAGAGGGTGAACCCGTCTTCTTTTCACGAGCTTTATCCTTAGCTTTAAGAGCATCAGAGACTTTCAAAGTGAACCAAGGGACATCATTAGGTTTGAGAGGACGTTTAATGGGAGTAAAACGAAAGATAAGGTTAGAAAAGAAAGAGTAGAACTTGGACAATGCACAATCAACATCCAATCCTTTGAAAAATGAAAACCAATTGATAAGACTGATTTCAGAGGACATTTTTTGAAAGTCAGCTTTGAAGAAATTGTAACGCTGAAAAGAAGGACATTTATTCTTTACCTGGAAGTTCAGGTCAACATCAAGCAGGAGAGGAGGGTGATGAGGATCAGGTTGCACATAAGCAAAGGGAGCAGGAGAGAGAGAAAGGGAATCTAAAGGAACGTTAGTAAGGACTAAGTCGAGGATTCTGTTATTAGTGTTACGAAGGTGGTAAATTTGGGAACAAGAAGAAAGTGAAAGAAAGGACGAAGTCGCAACAGAGAGGTGGTTGTTGGATAGTAAACTAAGGTTTGTGGTGTCCCACTCCACAGTGGGCATGTTAAAGTCACCTAAAATTAGGAGGGGAGTTGAAGGAAATCGAGAGAGGATAAAGCTGGAAAGCTCAGCGTAAAAACGTTCGTAGGCAGTGACAGACAAGTTACATGGTATATAAACACAGCAGACAAGTAGGTCGGAAAATGGGGAAAGGATAGCACGTACAACAATACACTCAACAGGAGGAGAAGGAACAAACTCAGCACAGATTGTTCCACGAAGAGTGTTATGGATAGCAATTAAGACACCTCCGCCATCGGCTTTGCAAGAAGCAGCCCGATCACGATCTCTCCGGAAAACAGTATGACATGGAAGGAATTCTCTGTTCAAAATATTGTCATTAAGCCATGTCTCTGTCAAACAGATAATGTGATGTAAGTCTAAAGTAGATGCGAGCAGAACTTCCTTAAGTTTAGTCCTCAAACCACGAACATTCTGGTAGAAGATACAAAGTGAAGTAGATCTAGTTAGGCGTGTAAAACTCGTTTGGCGTTGTTCAGAAAATTTTTCCGTTGGCGTTGTTGAAATTCTTTAACAAGGATGCCAGCTGGCCAAAACTTCGGCGCAAGTACGATATTCAAGCCAGCAGATACGATGATTTTAAAAGAGGCAATAGCTCTATCCGGTAAGTTATCAGGCGTGAGTTTAACACATTATAAGATGCTAGGCGAAAAACCAAGCCTAGATGTGATGAAGTTTGTTATATCCTCTGCAGAAACTCCGTAAGTTACCCGGCTGATGAAAATTTGGAGAGGAGGCAATGCTACAGGTATTGGCGGAGCATCGCACAAAGTAACAACCTGGTTATCAGGAACAGTGACAGGCCCAGACTTATCATCCGAACGCATCTGGATGTTGGGCGCGTGGAGATTAACGACACGATGCGGCGTTTGTCACTTACGTTGAGCCTGAGGCTTGGAAAGAGTTTTAGTCTAAACCTGTATACTCGGTGAATTAATTATTTGAAGATCCGTATGTGGCATCGGCTCCGCAGAAGTACGAACAGGCTGAGCTTGATTAGAAGGCTGTTGCAGCTGGGCCTGAGTTGAAATTTGCTGCTTCTGACTTCGAGTGCAGATTCCACCAGGAAGAGAAGACGCAGGACAGACAGGTGAGGCGGGAGGTACGATCGCATCACTGACAGCCAGCGTATCATGCGACGCGGAAGTAGATGGACGCTCAGTCAAAGCAAATTTGAGGAGCTTTTCGGTCTCCTTGCGGGAATCCTCAAGCTGCTTATGTAATGCGTTGAAAGAGACCTCAAACGCAGTAAAATTCCGTAAATTGGCTCGACGTCTATCTACGTAAGTAAGAATCGAATGTTTCCGGCATTTTTCACAGTAGTAATGTATACCCGAATCCGCGCGATTGATACAGTCCCCCATAGGTGCAGTGAGACCTGCACACTTCGCGTGAAAAGATAAGCCGCAAAATCCAAAACAAGTAATGAGTGGAGTTTTTTCGGCTTTGTCACAGCAGGAGTTAGCGGAACAAAGAGACATGATCGAAGATAGTATTGCAGGAAGAAAAAAAAAAAAGAATATAATAAGCATAGTTAAATTCTCAAATTAAAATCGAAAAGTTCAAATTAAAATCGAAAACCAGCAATAAAATGTAGATGTGGTAGCACTTCGCAAACAGGATGCACAATTATGGCAGCACTCCGACAAAAGTTAGGTGAGTGTCCAGACTTCACACCGCGGTTTAAAAGCACAACACTAGCGAGCCGGTAAGAAAATAGAATGAAGTATGGATCGAGTGATCACTAAAAGCTTAGAAGCTCCAAAGTAATTGAAGCGTAGGTAAGTGTCTTAACTATAGTCTATGAGAGCACAGCTTCACACCACTTCAAGTTATTGATCAAGCAACAATAACTTGAAAAGCGCGTCGGATTGGTATGAAGTAAACAGCAACAAGAACCGTTCACAGAAGAAAATTTTAAAATTATGTCTTGGGAATTAAGGCAGCTTTCGCACACTTTCACTATCAAGGGCAACTACACAAAAGTAGTTAAGGGGCCGGTCAAAACTTTCACTAAGTCGAAGGATTACTCAAAGTACGTGGAAAACTGGGAAGTTGAGCGAGAACTTTTTGACACGACCGAACGGACCGTATGTATGTGTACGTATGATGGTAAGTGGTAAGTGATTCGAACTCAATGGAAGCGACGTTGGAAGAACCTCTAGTCGTCGTTGTTTGTTCCTGGTCCGTTCTTGGTTTTTTTGGGGTGTAGCCTATCGGGCTTATTGGTGTAGGTACTTCGAAATATTGTATTGGAGAACTATCCATGATTTCGTGTTGACTTCGCCTTTGTGGTGTGGTTTTGGTAGGGCTGATTGGTTCGGGGGCGTCAAATAGCAAACTAGGCATCTGTATATCAATGCATGGTGTTTTTTCCTGTAAATATTCCAAGTAATCTGGAAGATGGTTAGTGGGGTTTTTGTTTGTGGGCAAAGGATAGGGCTTGTCAATGTTGTTCCAAATAGAAGTATTGTCGTCTTCCTTCTGGTAAAAGTCGTATTTGACATTAGTATTGTCTCCGAAGTGACAAAATCGCTGTGGAAGGTTGATGACAATGTTAGCGTCTTCGATGAAGTCGGCGCCTAACAGAGTTCGGTTGTTTGAAGCTTCCGGGAGTACTACAAATTGTAAGGAGCATGTCCTTCTTTTGACGGTAACATCTCCTCAGACTAAATAAACATCTTGGTCCTTACTGGTGCTATCAGCCAACACGATGCTCGTGTTACAACGCTGGAAATTACATCTCTGTTGCTGAAGCTGATTGTAAAGCTCGTGGCTGGCTATGCTAACTCTTGCTGCGGTGTCTAAGTAACCACACCGTTTGATACCGTTCACAGAAATATCGAGGACTGGGCGGTAACGTGGACGAACTACTCCATTGGTGCCAACTGAGCAAAAATTGACTACCGGAGGTTCCGTTGTCTTTCGGCACCTTGGGCAGTTGCTTCGTACCACTCCTGGTTGCCACATCCGTAGCAAGATACATTGTATGGTTGATCGACATTCATTGATTGCTTGTTCCCTCGCTGACTAAGTGCTTCTCGTTTTCGGCATTTGTCTATGTTGTGTCCATAGTTGTTGCAAAACGTGCACTTCAAGCGATTGGTTGGTTGCGGTTGAGGAAGGTTGAGTTTCCGGGCTACCGCGTTGTCCTCTCTGCGCGTATTTTTTCGCTCCGCTTCGTTCTCTTCGATGATCCTGGCGTGCTGTAGCAGGTCTGCGAAGGTTGTTACACTGTCCCTGGTGATATGTTGCCTGATTTTAAGACTGAGGAGTCCAAAAATTAGGTCTATTTGCTGGCTTTTATCGTGTAACGAAATTCATAGGGTGGGTTAACAAAACGTGAAGCAGCTGTGGTGTTAGCACATGATTTCCAGCACCAGACAATTTCGTAAATATTGCACCAACAGATACTTCCATTTTGTATTCATAAGCAAAGCATTTACAATTAAATAAGCAACCGATATTTAAATTTTCCGAGTTTTGAAAATTTTTTGGATGGCAACCTCAGACATATTTTAATCGCTGAAACTTTCAATGACATCCTTGGATGAAAATGAAATTCAAGTTGATTAAGCACTAGAATGTTATGGTAGATTTATTGCTGCTGTGTTGGACAAATGTTGCCAGCACAGAACATATTCATAATTTGTGTTATAGGAAATGGTGTCAGAAAATGATATTTGTTCCTTTGAGTAAGAAATGGTTCATTTTTAAATCCCTCAATTATAACTTCTTCGAAAATTAGCTTTCTAGTTTTTAAATAAAAACCTTATGCACCGTACATTCGAATCTTCGGTTTGATATACCCAGGCATCAAATATTATTATTATATTAGTTAATTTTACCTGAACTTGGCCTGAAAGGATGTTCAGGTGCCTGGAAATTGGAATATATGGCCGGAAAATATGAAAAGTCACACCTCCAAATCTACCAAATACCAGTTCGATTTTTGGGCTGTGATAGTGTTAATGATCACAAATGCAGCACATCCTTCATTATCCCCAGGCATTAAAAATTATTAATATATTCGTCCATTTTACCTAAACTTGCCCTGAAATGATGTTCAAGTGGATGGAACTTCAAATATCTGTAAGAAAAATCTAACAATTCACCCCAACATAGACTAACGTTGTCCATAATTTTCAAAAGTGTTTTACTTACTTACATATTGAGCGCATACACTCTGATAGTTTTGGAGGAAAAATGAACATATTACCAAAAAAAATTTATAACCTGGCGACAAAAAAAAATTTTTTCATTGGAAACAATGTAATTTATTAATTTCAAGTAACTGATAACGTGTAATATTGTCAAGGATTTATTTTCAATCAATTACATGTGCTGCATTTACTAAAGCAATATAGTCTGACCCCAAACAAAAATTTTGCGCGATTTATATCAAATTTGTTGAAATTATTAAAGTACATATTATTTTAAATAAAGAAAATGCAACGATTATCGTTCTATGAATATCAAAAGTTTATTCTTTAGTTACCTCAGCTTGTTATTTGATGTCTGCAAATGTGCGGAATCATACCATATCAAATCGTTGGGTAAAATTAATTTTCACGCAGAGAAATGCGTTTCCCACTTGGCGTTGTCATGTTTTTGGTTAAAAGGAAATATTAACCTGTTCAAAATAAATCAGTTTATCTTAGACTTCTATTTTATTTATGTTTATAACAACAAAATACAATATCTGATTCAAAACCTGGTCAAAATATATTTTGTTGTTAGAATACAATAATGGCGTACGAAAAAACCATGTCAATATTGAAAATGTGTAAAACATACAAGACATGCAGAAGTTGTCGATTCCAACATAAAACGTGTCTTTGTTTGCAAGACAGTTTTAAAATGAGGACAGATCTCTTTAATTTTAAAGAATATAAAAAATCTTCCATTGACAAGTAAACAAGTAAATAGTTGCTCGCATTCACAACTGAACAACTAAATACTTTGTTGCATTCGCGGACATATATTCCAAACAAATCAAATCTTGTAAATCTATATCATTGACAATATTTTCTGTGCCCATGATACAATTCCTTCCAGTGGCCATTCAAATGCTTATTTCTATGTCGATAAAGCACTTCCATATTGTGCGGTGTTAATAATACAATTTAAATGCTTTTTCAAACTGTCCCGATATCTTTAAAATGCACCTCACAAATAACCTCAATCAACATTAATCCATTAAATCATATGTATACACTTTGCGCATAATTCAAAAACTCTAAATGCTAAACTAGCTCATCGGCATTATCTTATATGCATACGCACATACACATATATCTCACTGAAGCATAATTTCTCAATGCATATTTGAATCTATGACTCTTTCCGGTTGCATAAATCCGCATCTTAACATCAAATTTATTATTTTATCGCTCACTATCAATTCCCTTTCGGTGGCCATTAAAATGCTTATTTCTATGTTAATAAAGCATTTCCATACTGTGCGGTTTTAATACCATAATGCAAATATATTTTCAAAAAGTACCAATATCTTCAAAATCCACCTCCCCAGCAACATAAATCAACATAATTGCTATACATCAATTAAATCATATGTATACACTACGCATAATTCAAAAAATTTAATTCTTCAATTAGCTCATCGGCATTTTCTTATATGCATACGCACATACACATATATCTCGCTGAAGCATAATTTATAAATGCATATTTATAACTATGACCCCTATAATCCCCTTGTTAACATCAACTTTATTATTTTTTTCGGTCAGAATCAACTCCCTTTCGGTGGCCATGTCAGCAAAGCATTTCCAAACTATGCGGTGTTAATTACACAATACGAATCTATTTTCAAACTGTACCGATATCTTGAAAATGAATCTGGCAAAGAAACTGAATCAACATAATTGTTATACATCAATTTAATCATATGTACACACTTTGCGCATAATTCAAAAACTTTAAATCTTCAATTAGCTCATTGGCATTGCCGTATATGCATACGCACATACATAGATATATTTCACTGAAGGATAATTTCTCAATCCATATTTACATCTATTTCCCTCTCCGGTTGCATAAATCCGCTTCTTAACATCAAAATTATAATTTTTTCGCTCACTATCAATTATCTTTCAGTGGCCATCAAAATCCTTATTTCTGTGCCAATAAAGTACTTCCATATTGTGCGGTGTTAATAACACAATACAAATCTATTTTCTTATTGTACCGATATCTTCAAAATGCACCTCACAAAGAACGTCAATCAACAGAATTATTATACAACAATTAAATCATATGTATGCACTTTGCGCATAATTCAACAACCTTATATCCTCAATTAGCTCATTGGCATTGTCTTATATGCATACGCACATACATATATATCTCACTGAAGCATTATTTATCAATCCATATTTACGTTTATTACCCTACCAGGCAAGAATAAGAATCCCCATCTTAACATCAACTTTTTGAATTTTTTCAATAAAAAATTTCTCCAATGTGCGATGCTTATATATTTTCAAAACGCAACCGATCAACAACCGCAAATAACAGAATTATTATCTATCAATCACATCATAATTTTTCAATTAAGTCTATGCACATTTGCATCTACTGAGCTGCATGAACCTGCAACACAATACCGCACGTACATACAACTAGCATCGTACCCATAAAAACACTCTAAATGATTCGTTGAAGTGAGCGCATTCAATAAAAAATAAGCTATTGAGTTTTTCGTCATTGTGTTTTGTACAATAGCGTTTTCCTTGAGATTTTCTTGGACATTTAAAAGTACAGACTAAGCATTCAAACCCCATTTTCAAAATCAAAATATCGCTCCATTAACACCCCAAACGCTATCCTTGAAGTTGCCCAATTTTACATTGGCTTAGAGACAAATCACTCACAGTTGTCGCCAGCGCGAGAATGGGATAGTGATAGACATGCGCAATGGATTACCTTGTTCTCATTGTATCATGGTCTGATGCATTGTTCCAATATTTATGGTATCTCGAAACGTTAGGAGTAAAGTCTGATGTAGTCTTATCCAATTGCTTCACCGAAAAATTTTTATCTGATCGTAGTCGAAGAAAAGTTTTTTACCAATATTCGAAAAACCTAAGTATTAAAATCGCTTCTCCGAAAATCGTCATATATATATATATATATATATATATATATATATATATATATATATATATATATATATATATATATATATATATATATATATATATATATATATATATATATATATATATATATATATATATAACACCACTTTGCACGACCAACTTTTGGAACGCTACTGACATCCATAATGAACACACTGTAGACGCCCATATTCACCATTCGCATATGCCAACTCCTATATATACGAGGCATCGAATACGATAGGATCACTCTATTATCAGCGTTCTCAGGCAGCACAACATCCTGAATGGAACATCCTGAATAAATAGTTTATTTTGTATGTTACACTTATATGTAATAAACTATTTTCGAGTTAAATCGTTTATTATAGTGGCGCCCAACCTGGGGCCTAACCATCGCCCCGAGAAGAAGCACCCGCAAGGAGAAGGCAATGGCGGCTATTCAGATGACCGATGAGCAGCTGCAGCAGCTTATGAGTGCTCTTCGACCATCTACACCAGCACCGACAAACGGATCGCTGGGAAGTTTCGCAAATTGCACCGCCCGCTACGATATTACTCGTTCAAGAATGAAATTGGACAAATTCGTAGGCAAAATTAGCATCTACAAGCAAGTAGAACCCATCGATGACGAGCAGGCAATCTTAGGAATGCCCCTTCTATTGGAAGGCATAGCGGTCACCTGGTGGCAAGGAATCAAAAACGAAGTAACGACTTGGAAGGAAGCCATAACCCTCCTAAGAAATACGTTTGCACCAACTAGGCCGGCATACCAAGTATATATCGAGCTATTCAGCCAGAAGCAAGAAGGTAATTACTCCACTGATATTTTCATCTGCGACAACCTTCGCAGACCTGCTACAGCACGCCAGGATCATCGAAGAGAACGAAGCGGAGCAAAAACAACGCGCAGAGAGGACAACGCGGTAGCCCGGAAACCCAACCTTCCTCAACCGCAACCAACCAATCGCTTGAAGTGCACGTTTTGCAACAACTATGGACACAACATAGACAAATGCCGAAAACGAGAAGCACTTAGTCAGCGAGGGAACAAGCAACCAATGAATGTCGATCAACCATACAATGTATCTTGCAACGGATGTGGACAACCAGGAGTGGTACGAAGCAACTGCCCAAGGTGCCGAAAGACAACGAAACCTCCGGTAGTCAATTTTTGCTCAGTTGGCACCAATGGAGTAGTTCGTCCACGTTACCGCCCAGTCCTCGATATTTCTGTGAACGGTATCAAACGGTGTGGTTACTTAGACACCGCAGCAAGAGTTAGCATAGCCAGCCACGAGCTTTACAATCAGCTTCAGCAACAGGGATGTAATTTCCAGCGTTGTAACATGAGCATCGTGTTGGCTGATGGCACCAGTAAGGACCAAGATGTTTATTTAGTCTGAGGAGATGTTACCGTCAAAATAAGGACATGCTCCTTACAATTTGTAGTACTCCCGGAAGCTACAAACAACCGAACTCTGTTAGGCGCCGACTTCATCGACCTTCGGAGACAATACTAATGTCAAATACGACTTTTACCAGAAGGAAGATGACAATACTTCTATTTGGAACAACATTGACAAGCCCTATCCTTTGCCCACAAACAAAAACCCCACTAACCATCTTCCAGATTACTTGGAATATTTACAGGAAAAAACACCATGCATTGATATACAGATGCCTAATTTGCTATTTGACGCCCCCGAACCAATCAGCCCTACCAAAACAACACCACAAAGGCGAAGTCAACACGAAACCATGGATAGTTCTCCAATACGATATTTCGATCAACAACCGCAATGAACAGAATTATTATCTATCAATCACATCATAATTTTTCAATGCACATTTAAATCTATGCACATTTGCATCTATTGAGCTGCATGAATCTGCAACCCAACATCGCACGTTCATACAACTAGCATCGTACTCATAAAAATACTCTAAATGATTTGTTAAAGTTAGTGCATTCAACATTTTCTTCTTTTTTTTTCTTTCTACAATAAGCTATTGAGTTTTTCATTATTTTGCTTTGTACAATAGCTTTTTCCTTGAAATTTTCTTGGACATATAAAAGCACAAACTAAGCATTCAAACCCCATCATCAAAATCAAAATATCACTCCATTAACACCCCAAACGCATCCTTGAAATTGCCCAATTTTACATTGGCTTAAAGGCAAATCACTCTTAGTTGTCGCCAGCGCAGAACGAACACATTTTGGTACTCAGAATAGACTACCTTGTTCTCATTGTATAATGCATCAGACTCCAGTATGCTAGCTTTCAAAGCAGTTACATGTTAACCAATTTCGCTCGAATTTTTTGCACTTTGAACAAGCCCACGTAAAGTCCATCCGAAAAAAAGTGTTTACTGCCTTCAAATGGTCCGAGTTTCGCTCGAATTCACTTGCAAAAATTTGCCAACAGTTATCAGTACCAATGAGTATGCTTTATCCATTCTCATACTCTGACTTGAGTGCACGAGCATCTGCAAACACGAGTATTTCCAGTATAGGGCTACTAGGTTTGGGAATCTGTAGAGCATCCAAGATCGAAGCCGCTTTCGATGTTCAAATGAGTGAGTGCTTTTGCGATCCGGAGTTTAATGTTGCTTAGATTTACAGAAAAGCATATGTTGTTTGTGCATGCTGCTTATATCCCAACCGCAAATGTATGGGTTTTCACCTTACTTAATTTGCGTCCTCCACTAGCACTTTCGAGAGGATCCGCTACTTTTTTAATTAATTTAGGAGATGGTGAATATGCTTATTGATATCGAAGATAATCAGGGACTCACTTGTATCATTTTAACTGAAATTTCTCATCATACTATCACTCATTTCAATAACTACACTTTCAACCAACGCTCAAAGCATTTAAACAGTGACGGCTCGTCAGGGACGGCAAGGTCGGCCCAGCCGTACCAAGAAAATTATCATAAGTAGGAAATTATTATGACAAATAGGAAGGATGAATAATTGATTTTAAGCCCTTAGCTACTATATATAGCTTCCTCTTAACTATATTTACCTCATTCAATCTTTAGTTTGCCATAAGCCGCGTATACAGGACTGGACTACATCAGAAATAAGATCGAACCGGTAGTATGTAAACGGATAAATACCCCGTTTGAGTTGGACTGTTTTTATATCAGTCACATTTAAATCCTTGTTAATATACGCGGCTATGGAGAGCAAATCATCAATAAAATGTATCGTTCATACGACGGCCGGTCAACAGTCCCAATCTAAATCATTTCATTCAAGCATATGTACATACATATGAGTACAATGCATCATCCACCCAGCGAAACGGCGGCCGCATCGTACCCAGCGAACATGTCTAACAAGTGCAAGCGAGAACCGAGTGAAGCGACGGTTGAAATCGCGGCCGAAGAAAATTGGCCGTACTCAAGCACAGTCTAGGGTACTCAAAACTTTTCAGATAGCCTTCATTCGAGACTTCGTTTCCATACAAACTATTTATTTGGGTGTTTCGTATAGAATTTTACACCCCGCGCATGGATGGGACAATACAAGAGACTCGGCGGCCAGCCGCATTCAGGTGGAAAATAAAAAAATAAGCAAAATGTAAGAAAAAGTGGCAAAGGGAATACATTTTTTTGAAATCGGATCGTACTGGGATGAAAGTCAAGTACGTTTTTACTCATAGTAGAAAGCATTTTTTTTTTATGCTAGAACGGTGGTTGTCTTATGTGCTATATTAGTGATTTAATTGATTCTGTATTTTGTTTAAAAGAGTGTAGTTTTCGTAGTTCTTTTTAGGTAAATAGTGAGTTTGAATCGCTAGATAAAAATTTGAATGAAAATAACTTTGAATATATTTAAAATTGAGAAGTGTGCAATGGAGATGGATGCGGGGAGTATTAGAGAATGTGTGAGTTGAAAGAGTGATTTAATAAATCATTTTTTAACAAATAAGTTTGATCGCATGTTATATCAAGATAAACATTTTCTTAAAATTTTACGCATTCCACGGCCGAAAATGGGCAATTTAGGCCAAAAACAGCTGAACATCGCAAGATATTAGATATATATAATAAGAATCAAATTTAGAAAGAACATGCCCACTCGACTTTGAAACATAAATTACTCGGTAAATTCGGTATCAGTAAAAAAAAATCAAAACGTGCGAGAAAATTGGAAAATGATGAGGTATTTGATAAATATTACAATTTTTCTATCAATGCAGGAAATGGCATTTAGAGACAATAATGAGATAGCAGTATCAAACAACTAGGGAAATGTGAAAGAATTATCTAAATTCGCTTTAAACTTAAATTCTGATTTTAATAGATTTATAGACACAACGGTTTTTACAGGATTATCAAAGACGATTACAATGCATTGATTGACGCAATAATTAAAATAGTAAGTAATAAAATAAGCAGTCAAACTAACAGTGCAAATTGTTTTTATTGGGAAGTAGATGAAACTACTGATTTTAGTTGTTTTTCTCAACTGTCCGTTATTTTCCGATTTGACTGTAAGGGCGAAATAACAGAACGGGTATTTCTTTTCTTAAATATCAGTAATGGTCGCCGGGCAAATCATATTTTTAATATTTGGATTGAAAAATTGGAGCAATTCAATATTGAAGAAAAAAATTGATTGGTCAAACTTAAGATGGAGCCCTGATTATGGCTGGTGAAATAAGCAAATCGCAATCCAAAATTAAATCAATTGCTCATCAAGAATTGTTTATACATTGTTATGTACGCAAGATGAATTAAGTGCTTCAAGATTAATGATTTGTGCACGTATTATTTATTTTAATTTTATTATAAAAGGTAAATTTCTAATCGATATACTTAAGTAAAAGTTATGAGTGACAATGCCCTATTTTGTACAATTCCTTCTATCTCTTCAACCATCCCTTTGATCATAGTTCGTACTTGGCATGGTTTTTCTACTGCTCTTTATTGTTTTCATTTTTGGCAACCATACCAATACCCACTTGTCCATTCTTTTCCTTTCCTAGCGAGAGTGGTGTAGACCTCCTCGTGGTTCTTGCTGGACGATTTAATTTTTTTTTTCAGATAAGATACTCATTGTTCGTACATAAATTTCTTAGCACTAAGCACCAAAAAATTTAGTTGACAAATTAGAATTTTCTTTTCGGCCGATCCAAATATTTATGTCACGAGCCGTCACTGCATTTAAAGAGCGATTACTCATCATCACACCTGTGTATAGGTGACGAAGTCCCTTAGAATCGGTTTTCAAACTAACAGCAGCCAATGCCATTAGTTGTTGCATATTTTTATCAGCAAATTTGTCGATACTGCCAAACTCCTCTTGCAAGAGCGCAATAGCACCATCTTATTTTGCCGAGGTTGATAAAAAAAAACTGCAACAGTGTCAGCAACTTTTCCCCTTCAAAGAGAAAACGAGATAAACAAACTTTTCAGCCCCTGTTGAACTGGCGTTTTCGTGAACCATTAAGCGGAATTGTTCCCAATATGGATGGAAATCTTTATGATCGCCAGAAATAGTTTTTTAAAATATTTAGGTAGTTTTATGGCCGAGTTATTATCCTGTTCAGTCTCATTGCCAGAATAGCATCCGATATGAAGCTGGAATAGCATCCAATAGTTGCGGATGCGAGAAACGATTGACCTTATCCAAACGAGAGAAATCGCTCCAACTGCTCTGTGCTCGTACTCGGCAACAATTCTACCTTCCTTTGCCATATCCTCTGGCTTTGTTAGACCATGTGCTGTGGCATTGGCCTTTTAAAGACTTTTGTAAGCCGTTTTAATTCTCTGCAGATAGACCGATAAATCATGTGCTTTATCTTTTAATTGTTCAATATTTTGAGGAATTGGTTTCAAATTGAACGATTGTAAATAATCATTCGTGGCGTTAACAACTCAAGTTACCAGTCCTCTAGAGGTTGACCAGTTCACGATTTCCCTAATGAGCGATTCGTTTATAGCTAAGCTATCGTTATGTGTGAGTCAAAAACTCCCGAATTATCGTTATTACTTTGAAAAAATTAGATCAATATTTTACGTTAGGGTATTTTATCCAGAATAAGCTTTTTCAGCTACCAGGTTTCAGCATCAAAAATGTAAGAACTTTAAACCACAATCGCGAAATATTGATGTACACGCTCCAGTTTCTAAGCAAAAGTTAATTTATATAAAGTAACTGGCAACGTTACTAATACATGTAAACAAAAGTGGATCTTATAGATTCTAATACAACAAAAATTATGAAAGCTCGTAGATAATAAAATAGTGCTCTTATTTTTCAATAAGGGGCTTTGTTAAATTTCAGCCGACTTATTGCTCTTTGTATATCTTTTATGCTTCGTGGCGGCACCATAAGGTCTGTTTTTTGCTTTGGTCGAGCCTCCAATTCTTCGTTGAGCTGACCGGTTAGCAATCCACTAAAGTGCAGTTCCCATTGCTCTAGAATGTTTTCATGATCGATGATCAGATTACCTTCTTTTTTCTTATAGTACGTGCAGTGTGGTGTGTACTGTGGCATGTTTCCGACTATTTCACGTCCCGCGTTCTATGTAATTACGTTCAGTCGCTAGTTTGCGTTCATCATCGAACCAGTCGCTCCGATCTTTTTGACTACTGCCTAAGATGGCATCAGCATTACTAATGACAGCATTCTCAAGGCATGCCCACGCCCGGCATCCTGGCCCCAGGACTTATTCTCCCTCCAACGCGAGACCAAAAATGTTACTAGTATTTTCATTGCGTAAAGCCACCGTGTTGATTCAAGCCTGGTTCGCGGATGCAATGCTTCTTTGCAAAGCTATTCGCGCTTGAAAAACCATACCAACCAGATAGTGGTCCCAGTCTTAGTTGGCACCTCGATACGTTCGTATCGTCATCAGGCTCGAATAGTGATGGCGATATATCAATGTTTCATGAGTAAATTTTCAAATCGTTTAGCCGTTTTCGTTCGAGTGGATGTCGTTTTGGTATCAATCTGGTTGCGAGGCTTGTTGATGGCTTTGGCTTGTTAACCGGTTTGGAAAGCATTGTACGGGAGAGGTTGTCGGTATCTCGCCAATCTTATTTGAGAGGGGTCAGCCTACAAATATTCGCAAACAATTTTGGAAGAAAAATTATTGCCCCCAGAAACCGCGAGGAGGTTGAATTCAGACTTCCATCAACCAAAAAAGTTACTGCACGTGCATATATTCATATACAACGTGTTATTTCTCCTATTTAATTGATGGTTCGGCGGCAATGTGATTTTGATACTAAAAATATAATTGGTAGTTGTAAGAGCTATGAGAATATAATGTAGGATATAAAGAAAGTACAAAAATGTAAGCATTCGCAAAACAGTAAGAAAAGCAGGAATGAAATATCACTTCAGTAGCAAAGTTATAGAGAGAGCCATTGATGAACAAAAACTATTAAGAATTGGTTGCGCATGTGTGGTTTGGGAGACACCTCTAAGCACTCAGGCAAAAAGACCAGTTGACCCCGGTCCACTATAATTTCCCAGATTTCTTGAGAAAATATTGGATCATTCGGAGGAGAAAAGAAGCAGCCAAAGCATAGGTATCTGAAACGCACAAACTCTGGGAACTCACAAAGGATATGTTCCACACAGTCAGCTTCCTTCTTAGGTGGGATAGAGAGAAATTATCCTGTACAACACCTTTGCGGTATAATTGCCCTCCTAGCCAACTGTATCCAGTCAGTACTGGACTGTAAAATGAAGACTTTAGTGTGCCTGGCTACATCAAAAGAAATCTGTTTTTCTGAGCATCAACTACCGGCACACCCAAGGTAACTTCAGGGTCCTGAAAAGAAAGCAACAAATCTTGCTTCACAAATGTGTCAGCAATTTTATTTCCCCTAACTCCACAGTGCCCTTGTACATGGAGCAGATGTACCCTTTTAAAAAAAGCGATTTTTTCCCTACCACAATTTCTCAGCAGGTTCAAGTTAGCTAGCTTTGGTTTCAAAAACAGAGACGTCTTTTTCGAGAGAACAAACGCATCTGTCATTCGATGAATGCAATATACAATAACTCCAGAACTAACATTATCTTCGAGCCGTCCGGTCCGTGAAAAAAAACTGGGAGTATCCTCTCGTCCAAATATCCAAATCCTCCCAATAACTTCCTTTCAAGAAGATAACTTCGTATATTCTCTCGAAAACTAGGAAGGGCACTCGAGTGTCTGGACGCATTGCAAAAATTGGAGAGATCTCACGCACCGAACCAATAATTGAACAGTGCTGCATATCGTCACTTTTAATTCAAAGGCAAAGCTGAGTCAATTGTCACGGTTTGCGGACTCGCTTTCCCTCTCGTTTAAATCAATAAAGGCAAAAAAACTCTAACGCACCTGAACCGTGATAAATACTAATGTTCGATGATCAATAGAAGAATCGTGCAGATTTTGAGTGCATATTCTACCACAAGTACTCCAACCTATTTCAAGTGCAAAACCACTTTGATCTTAACAGTGCATTTAGAGTCATAGGGTGGAAAGGATTTCAGGACTACCACTTGCATGAGTTTCAAGATTTAGCAAAGCCAAATACTGCAAAACTTTGAAAGCAGCATAACATAAAGAAGAAAATGCTCAGTGCTTGCAACACTTTACCAGCACTCGACTAAAAGTCTCCCACAACTCCCTCACGTCAAAATCAAATTACTCTATCGATTTGGATTTTATCCGATGATTTCGTCAAAAAAAAGTTAGAGGGATAGAGAGATGTTAAGAGTCAAAAACGAAAGATGTTTGGATCCGAACAATTTCTAGGGCTAAGAAAATTTAAATAGTTGGTAACTTATTTTCATTGTAAGTGTTCGTGATATGAATACATAATGTTAGCATTTATTGATACAAAAAAAGCAAAAAACGTCTCACGCTGGCAACTCTTTGCTAGCATCAAAGCCAAAAATATATCACACCTGCCGCACATCAAAATCAACCTACTCTGTGAATTTCGTCTTGATTTGATGATTGCATTGGAAGTTCAAAGAAACTAAAGGATACCGGTCGCAAAAGATTTCAATTTTCCGAAAACTTAATATTTGTTATATACTGTCACTACAAGATCATTACTGTTTGAAAATTTTACGATAAAATCGCTATGTAAAGATTTTGCAAATAAATAGAAAACCAGCAATACTTGCCAACCCTATAATAATTTTTTTTACCAGATTTTTTCTGAAAAATGCCTGTAATAAGTTCCGTATAACAAATGAAATTCGTTTTGATTTCATGACTGCACTTGAAGTTATACGGCAAAAAGCTTTATTATCGTGAGCGAATTTTTAAAACCTCAGACACCAACATTACTACAGCTGGCAGCACCAACCGAATTTTTCAAGCAAATGGCTACCAAACACGGCCTAAGGTTAAATTCAGTTACTGAGTTAATTTCATGAAAATGTGATTACTAAATCAGAATTCATAGGACAAAAAGCAATTTGTTTTCTTAATCATTTTTCAAAATGGCACCACTGGCATAGAGGTGCCCCCGTTTCCAAATCATATCTACCAGATCTGGTCCTACTCAATACCAAAACATTCTGTGAATTCTGTGAATCTGATAATTGGGTCGTGAGTTTCCGTGAACATAAGTTTTTGATGCTTAAAATATACGTAAATTGGAAGAAGGTTACCATTCTTGTCCAATGTGAAATTCCAAAAGTATTTCTTTTGTTGTATAGACAAAGCATAAGATTTGTATATGAGTTGGTTTTCACTGTAAAAGACGAAAATTTTTCAGAAGATTCTATGGTTTGAAGATTTTCACTTTCAATGACTGCGGTAGAAGCACGTTCAAAAAAAATCAGCACGTTCAAAAAAAACTATACGAGTCTACTACTTAGCAATAGCAATTTGCTCTACAAGTTAATAATCTGGTCAAAAGTTGTCGCAATTTAAAAATTTTCAAATTTACCGAATCTCATTTAAGGCGCCGAGCCTACACATAAGACTAAAAAATTCAAGAAAATTATCATATTCACATTTGGAACACGTTCAAAATTCATTCACGCTAGAAAACCGCTAGAAAACTAATTTTCGAAGAAATTATCTTTGAGTGACTTAAAAATGTGTGAGGACTTTTGTACAATTTCTTACTCAAAGAAATAAATATCATTTTCTGACAGCATTTCTTACAACACAAATGATGAAAAAGTTCAGTGCTGGCAACATTTGTCCAACACAGCAGCAATAAGTCTACCATAACATGCTCGTGCTTAATCAACCTATCCTTTGAATTTCGTTTTCATCCAAGATGAACTTCAAATTTTTCGCGCGCATTCATTAATATTACGCTCGAAACGACAACGGCGTGACCGGGAACCTAAATTAATATTTCAATTTTTATGTTTATAAATAACAGTTAGGTCATAAAATGTTAAGTATATAAGAAATCAATCGAAAATAAAATAGTTAGTCTTGGTTAGTGTTTCTTTTTATCAACCGGCATTGAAGCGTATTAAGCAGTTGTTGGAGTGTTTGTTTTCAGTAATAATAGAATCAGGTAATTAGACTCGGGTGCATCGCTCAACGTCAACAGTTTGAAGGTAGATTTGGGCGTACGACTCGAGGCGTAAATTGTCTGGCGAATCTTTCGGGTGTAACATTCGAAGGAAGGTTAACACTAAGACTCGGATGCATTACTCGAAGTCGATAATTGGGCGACCGTTGCGGGTGTTCCACTCGGAACGAAGGTAGTGTGGTGAAGAACTCCGCCGCTCACAAGTCTAACTTGTGATATGCCGGTCCCAAGCCCAGAGAACGGAGGAGGGTTTGAGGTAACGAGGTAACTCTATCCTCAGTAAAATGCGTATATTTGCAGCCTGATGGCTGTAGTAAGCATAAGGATGAATCCCAAGGATTTTATCTCTGCAGGTGGCAGCCAGACTGAGTCTGGAAATCCACCCGTGCTCAGCACGGCAGGGGCTCGGATTTTGCAGGCCCCAACCTCATGTATGACTGCAATGGAGGACCCTGGTTGCAGTGGAAGCTCACAGGTTACCATCGTGGAAGACTCCATGGCCAGCAAGTTTTCGGACTTGCTGATAGCATCCCCCCTGATCACAGGCTCCGGAAAGGCGAGTACAGCACCAGCTGGAAGTCCGACTACGGCCGTACCAGGGGTAAAGATGTTTCTTCCCGAATCCTCACATAAGAGGAGAAGGGATGCATTAGAGGAGGTAGCTCCGACTAGTGCAAATGAGACGCCCGCTGGAAGTACAGATAGTAAGAGTGCTCATTCCTCTGAACTCTGGAAACCTGTGGAGGCTCTCAGTCGCAGACAACGTAGGAGACTGCGCAAAAGAGGCAAGCTGCCGCCGAAGGCTGACGGAGAGACAAACGCAGTATTAACTGCAGATGTTTCCCTGGAGACTGGACGTCAGGCAGCGAAACCTCTGAGCCGACCCGGGGTAGCGAAAGAAAGGTTGGCTGGTGATGCTAAGGTCGCATGTTCGGAGCAGAAATGTTCTGGACCGGCGGCTGGATGCAAAGCTACGCCGACTGGACTTCGTGAACCAGGGAAAGCTCTTAGCCGTCGACAGAAGAAGACTCTGTTCAAGAAATCGCTGATTCCTGATGCAAATCGGGATTCAGCGACGACGCTGAAAGGTAAGGAGGGACCGGTCACACCGAAGATCTCCCAGCCGGCCAGCACAGAGGCCAAATCTGCCAGCGGCGGCGCACGAAAGAGACGCAAGGTTGAGGCGAAAGCGGATACCTGCATCTCTGAGCGCAAGGTGCCGAAAGGTGTCAAAATCTGCGAGAGAGATCTTGCAGAGGCTGGCCCTTCTGGCACAAACACACCTTCCACAAGGGTAGGGAGGAGAACGTATGCAGAAGCTGCGTCTTCTTCGCTGGTTGTTGTGATAGGTGTGTCTGGCAAGGGTGGCAAACTGACCGAAGGTCAGTGCGCTATCCTTAAGAACGAACTGTGGCGAGAGATAGCGGAGTCGGGACCAGTTTACAACTTCACGCAAGCGAAGTTTGTGGATGGTCACCTCCAAGTCGCCTGCTCCAATCAAACATCTAAGGAGTGGCTCACACAGATCGTTCTTAAATTGGGTACTGGCAGTCGGCCCAAATTTACCATTTTGGACTCCGACCTGGCCAAACCCTATTATGTCAGTTGTTGGATCCCTGGTCCTCGCAAGAGTGCAGGTGACATCACTGGCATGTTCGGCAAACTGAATCCAGGCATTGATGCGAAACACTGGATCATCAAGTACATGAATCCCAGGAAGAATCCCACCACAGGTGAAGATGGTTTCAACCTGGTGATCGTACTTGACCAGAGAAGTTTCTCGATGCTAAGAGACAGGTACCGGATGGTGCTGAGCTACTTCTTGTATGCGGTTAAATTTAACCAAATCAGGAAGTGGTGAGGCACGAGCTTTTGTGACTGTCTATGGACAGATCGCCAGAGCAAAACGCAGAGATCCAGTGGAAATTCTCTCCCATAGAGTTTCTTTCACTGGTCACGCGGACATTATCTAAGGGTCCCTGCAAAGGGATCCAAAGATTTAAACTCCGGACGTTTCTGTGCCTGAAGGTATAAGATTTGTCCAGATCAACTTGCGGCGTGCCAAGGCTTCGTCCTATCTTTTGAGCGAAAAATTGACAAAACTGCAAGCCTCCCCCTACATTGCACTTGTACAGGAACCGTGGGTTCGAGGCGGTTGGATCTACGGACTTAGTCCAACCACGGGGGCCAAGATCTTTTATGATGAAAGGTCAATACGGCCGAGGACTTGTGTTCTGGCTTCCAATCTGCTTGATGCCACCATGCTCAGACAGATTTCAAGCCCGGACCTGTCAGCGGTCGTCGTACAACACCGAGAAAATGGTAGGCTTAAGCGCACGATAGTTGCCTCAGCTTACTTTCCCTTTGACTCCTTACTCCCGCCGCCGATACAGGAGTTAAAGGACCTGGTTTTGTACGCTGAATCGGAGAGACTTGAACTTGTGGTGGGCTGCGATGCCAACTCCCAGCATAACAGCTGGGGTAGCAACAAATGTAACGCCAGGGGTAAAAGTCTCTTTGATTTTATAACTTCTGCCGGGCTGATGATTTTAAACACTGGGACTACTCCCACATTTGTCACCCCAAACAGAAGGGCGGTCATTGATGTATCGCTATGTTCAGCTGGAATAGTTGGATCAATGACTGGATGGAATGTATCAGATGAGGATTCACTCTCTGATCATCGCTACTTGGTGTTCTCTTTAGCCACGGATCTAACACCCGTGGTGGAAAGAAGAAACCCAAGAAACACTGATTGGCCTACGTTCAACCGGCTTCTTGCAGACAAAGCGCGTCCTAGTGGTAGGATAAGATCGCCAAAGTCAATAGAATCCCGGTTGAGCACTCTGAATAGAGACCTAATGAGTAGCTATGAAGAGGCCTGCCCGATCAGTAAGAGCAGATGTGGCAAGACGGTTCCCTGGTGGAATCGGGAACTACAGAAGCTAGGGAAAAGTACCAGGAAAATTCTCAACAGAGCTTGTAAGAGCAACAATGAGGATGACTGGATCGCCTACAGATCTTCAAAGAGAACGTATAAGAAGCTGGTGAGGACCTCTAAGAGGGAATCATTTAGATCTTACTGTGAAAGACTGGAAGGCGCACGGGAGACGTCTAGGCTTTGCAAAGTCCTAGAGAAGGATCAATCAGCTAAGCTAGACTCTCTAAAACGCTCGGATGGTGATTTTACCAAGTCCAAAAAGGAGTCTTTGCAGACTTTACTTGGGACTAACTTCCCGGGAGCCCCGGTGATTGAGTCGCAGAAGGCAAATGCGCCTGTGACCGAAATCCCTGCTCTTCGCAGCAGTAGGAAGTGCTGGTACACAACTAGATCTGTGGTCACTAGTGAAAAGGTCAGGGATGCAATCATGTCTTTTGAGAATTTCAAATCGCCGGGCCTGGATGGTATCTATCCGGTTATGCTTAGGGAGGGAATTGACCATTTGGGGGCAGACCTGAGAGAAATCTTCTGGGCATGCCTTTCCTTGGGGTATGTTCCGTCACCTTGGCGAGAGGTTAAGGTAGTTTTTATACCTAAACCGGGGAGAGATGACTTTTCCGATCCAAGGAACTTTAGACCGATCAGCTTAACTTCGTTTATGTTGAAATGCCTAGAGAGACTTGTCGAACGACACATACGTACTACGGCGCTTAGGTTTAACCCTTTGAATGATGAGCAACATGCGTACCAGCGAGGAAAATCATGCGAGTCGGCCCTTCATTCTTTGGTGGCCAGAGTTGAGGGAGCGATCTCCAATGGTGAGTATGCGTTGGGGGTGTTTGTGGACATTGAAGGGGCCTTTGATTGCGCGCCCTTCGTGGAACTATGTGATGCTGCGAAAGTGCATGGCGTGGATGATGTCTTAGTTAGGTGGATTCATGCCATGCTGACGCAGAGATGGTTGCTGGCGGAAGCTGGATCCGATTGCTACTTAAGAACAGAGGCGACAAATGGATGCCCTCAAGGGGGCGTCCTATCACCGCTCCTGTGGAGTATGCTAGTCGACTCCCTGCTTAACGAACTGCAACAAGAAAGGCTGCACGCACAAGCTTATGCTGATGACGTGGCCGCACTGGCTGTCGGTAAAGATCTGAATGTGGTATGTAGAAATACACAGCGTGCATTGGATCTGATTGGCAGCTGGTGTTCGAGGCACGGCTTAACAGTGAATCCTGGTAAGACGAAACTTGTTTTGTTTACCAGGAAAAGAAAACTGAGAGGACTAGTGCTTCCAGTCATGAAGGGTGTAACACTTCAACTTTCAGATGAAGTCAAATATCTTGGAGTAATCTTGGACAAAAAACTTCTCTGGAAGAAACATGTGGAAGTGAAGCTTACTCGTGCTATAAAAGCTTTCGGGCAGTGCAAGAGAGCTTTTGCTACCACATGGGGTCTAAAGCCTCGTGTAGTGATGTGGATCTACACAGCAATAATTAGGCCGATGTTCACGTACGCATCGGTGGTGTGGTGGACTATCGTGAGGCTATTGTATGCTTGGAAAAAGTTAGCCACGCTGCAAAGGACGGTGTGCCTGGGTATCTGTGGTGCCATGAGCACTACTCCGGGTGCGGCCCTTGATGCGCTTCTCAATCTGCCTCCTCTCGACATTCAAGTTCAGAGTGTGGCGATGAGCTCTGCCCATAGACTAGCTCAGCTTGGCTTATGGGTAGGTGAAGACGATGTGGGGCACTGCTCTATTAGGAGGTCGATGTGTGAGATCTCTCCGATTCTCGCGATGCCTTCGGACGCTCGGGTGCCTTTCCTCGACTTCAGAAGAAGGTACGAAGTAATCCTCTTAAGCAGAAGTAGCTGGGATGATCCCGATCTGTGTACGAGGGGATATTCAGAGATCTTCTTCACGGACGGCTCGAGGTCAGATAGTAGATCTGGAGCTGGTTTTGAAAATTGTCCAAGAGTGCAGAGCACGATTGAACTCTGTCGCCAGATTCAATAGGGTGCATCTGCTCTGGGTACCGGGGCACTGTGGTGTTGAGGGGAATGAAATTGCTGACGTCATTGCGAAGCAAGGTTCGGAACTTCCGCTACGGGGCCCTGAACCCGCCTTGGGTGTGCCGACCGCATCTGCACGTGCCATTATTCGCAAGTGGGTAGATGATGCTCACAAAGATAGATGGACGGCTGCCGGTGTGGCTAGGCACACGAAGGTATTCCTTTCAGAACCCAACCATGTGACTGCGGGATTCTTGCTCAATAAGAGCAGGAAAGTTTGCAGGGCCATGGTAGGTATTCTGACTGGACACAACTGCCTAGGAGGACATATGTACCGAATAGGTGTTGTACAGGATGACCTCTGTTCATCCTGTCTAGAAGAGGCTGACTCTGCGGAGCATTTCCTCTGTGAATGCCCAGCGTTTGCGCGTCTCAGATATCAATGCTTTGGCTGGGATGTTGCACGCATGCAGACGATAGCCTCTTTTCCCCTATCAGTGATCCTAGACTTTATCAAGAGGTCTGGGAAACTATGGTAGGCAGGGGGTATTGAGTACAATGGGTCCTTTGGCCTGAGTGCTTAGAGGCGCCAATGCGCCTCTCCCCCAACTCACACACACACACACACACACACACAGTGTGGTGAAGCATGATACTTCTCCGGCGGTCAATAAAAGCATTGGTCGCGGTACAAACAGATATCATCGAAAGTTTCAGCGAATAATTTATGTCTGGGGTTGCCATCCGAAAAATTTCCAAAACTCGGAAAATTTAAACATCGGTTGGAAGCATCTGTTGGTGCAATATTTACGAAATTGTCTGGTGCTGGCAATCTTGCGTTAGCACCAAAGCTGCTTAACGTTAAGTCAAATAAGCTTAGCTGGCTGGCTTTGAATAACCCTGTAAGAAACACCAGATCCTCTCGTTTACTTAAGGAATATCCACACTTCACTACTTACGCAGCTAATGAGCCGATAAATAGATGCTGCAGGATATTCAATAGCATAAGTAATCTGTATTCTCCAACAGTCTCAAAATTATCCTTCAAATCCTCCCTTTTCAAAGCCATCCGCAACCCTTTATCCTAAGCTATATGTTCAATGTTTTATTTATTTGTTATTTATTAATTTGTTATTGATTTATCTTGTTAATAACTTTATTTAATTTTTTGTTTTATTTCTATGTACTCGTAATTTTCAATTTTGTTTTTTTACTGTTTATGTTACTTGTACCTTGCTTGGTTGAGAAATAAAATAAAATAAATATCCTCAAAACTTTTCAAATTTTGTCATTGCAGAATCATTCCCATTTGGTAATTTTATGACAACATCGCTCGATAAAGAAATGTCAATAAATTATGAATTTCATCATAGCTGGCAACCCTTTCATGATTTTTCAACGAAATTCCTACAGAATTAAAAATGCGTCAAGGTCCACTGATCACATGAATTTTGATTTGGTTACTGTATTTTGTTTTGATTTGGTTACTGTATCGGAAGCTATGAAGAAAAAACCTTCATTTTCCTGAGCAAATTTAAAATACTCAATAGACAGATATCGCCATAGCTGCCAATCCTTTAATAATTTTTCAACCAAATTTCCATTAAATCTGTTTTATAGCAATGTTCACCTACTGCGCGAATTTTGTGAAATTCTGAAGGCTAAATTGGAAGCTATAGACCAAAAAACAGTTCTTGTTCTCGGTCATTTTTCAAAATGGAACCCCTGCCACAGAATTGCCCGTATTTCAAAATCACTTCTATCAGACTTGGTCCTAACTAATTTCAACATGGTGTTTAAATTTCATGTCGATCGCACTATCTGGTCGTCAGTTCTCGGGAACAGAAGTTTTGAGTGCTGAAAATAGAGGTAATTTGATCGTGGGTTCCCGTTCTTAGTTACCGCGGAATTTCGAAAATTTTAATTTGATTTAGTGGACAAGAGTCAAAATTTGTTTAACTTATTTGAATTTATTTTCAAAAATCAAAAATTTTTCAGGAGGGTCAACGATTTGACAGATTTTTCTTTAGGAGCCTGCTGTAGCTACAAAGTTGCCCGCACAGTATTTAAAGTTCATGCGTGTTAATTATAAGTCAACATCAATACATTCTGGAAATTTCTCGATGATCCCTTGTTTTTTTAGAAGTTATGAGAAATCGAAATTTGAAAAAAAAATCCTTGCCTACTTTTAGGCACTCAGCACCTTTACGAGTTATTTTACCTGAGACAAGCTTAAAACATAATAAGTTGTTATTCCCAAAACTTTTTTTCCAAAAATTTTCACTGCTTGGAAATATTAGGGTACCTGTAAATTCACCAAAATGTCCGCCGCCGCTAAAAGGTTAAAGGTATCTGAGCTCTAGCAAAACATGGATCTACCCACTATATACATCTCTGTCCTCTGAAAATTTCAGTTCAATCAGATCGGTCACTCCAGAGATTATCTACCTTATTATTATCTATCTACCTCATTTTGCTGATATATATATATATATATATATATATATATATATATATATATATATATATATATATATAATATATATATATATATATATATATATATATATATATATATATATATATATATATATATATATATACATATATATATATATATATATATATATATATATATATATATATATATATATATATATAAATATATATATATATATATATATATATATATAAATAAATATATATATATATATATATATATATATATATATATATATATATATATATATATATATATATATATATATATATATATATATATATAGATATCGAAAATCAGTAATAAAAGACGAACATTATGTGTAGCTTTTTGTTAAATTATAAAAGGTTTAGTATAAGGGAAGTAGAGCAAGTAAAAATTCCGGGGCAGACACCGGTGACCAACACCAAACAAGTCGAAAACAATCATCATCAACTCGATTATATCACGAACGTTTCAACTTCACAATCCACGCCAACGTCAATAAATACAAAATATCTAGAATACACACCTCCGATCATCACACGAATCGAACGTGCGAGAGGAAGGGAAATACTATGAGTATGCATCGCAGAGTGACGCATGGATATGCACGGCAGAGCAGCGCGAACTCAGGTCATTGATATCGGCACTATCTGACCTGGGTTAACATTTGCCTATTGTGCGAATGGCTTGTTGCGGTCTTACTGAACACCTTACATCACACGCGAGCTAAAGAATGACCGGACAACGACTTCAAAACTCGAAAAAAACTCCACGCCTTAACTCAACGACTAGGAAACCCCTTCAAAGACGGTCATGTTGGAATCAAGCTAACTTGAAGGAGTTAGCCGCAAAACATACATTCCAGGGACGAAATCCGTGGACTCCTAGTTGTCCGGCCACAGTCACCAGCGAATGAGCTTTCTCCAATATGCGTAAGAGCGATCGCATCAATAAATCTCCTGCCACCGAACAATTGAAGGACCCATTGAGCTTAGAATCGCATTTGTCGCGCACAAACTATACATTAAAGTTGGAAAGTAGATTAACGTTGAGAAACGTCAGGAACTATCCGTTGGCAGATGGAATGGTGGTGCGACCGGACTGTCCCAAAGTGGATGGGGTGGTGAAGATGGAAGTCAACTTCCAGTTGAATGCGGTTGACCTCGGGTCAGTGCGCCCAACGGAATAAATATTCCTGTGCACTGGGTTGGCGGGAAGGGGCTCTTTTACAAAAATCTGAGTGAAAGGACGGATGTTCGAAGAAAAGCAGCTAAATGCTTAAAACAACTTTTTGTTTTTCCATTTTACATGTGAACTGGACCGGGTGTATGATCAAGGCAAATCGAACGGTGGAATTTGAAATAAATGTTTTGTCAAGTAACTTGGTGGAAAGTGCAGTAGAATATAGATACGACTGCGGGGCGAATTCCTTTTTTTCAGTATTTCCGGTTATACGGTGGTGGTGCATAGCGGGAACCGTCGCTAGTTTCTCGCTTCAGAGCGACGGGATAGTGATAGTTTTAGGGTGTGAAGCAAGTGGCGCCTACTCACCCCATCTCCGGTGAGCGTAGGCCTTCGAGATTATCCCTTCTTTGTTCCGGCCGGGAACAAAGGAGTTTTGAGCGCTTCAACACCACGGAACGGTAATAAATTGACGCCCAACGTGGGGCATACAATGGTTAATAACGGATATAACGATACGTTTAGCGTGAAGAATAGCCGAATCCTAAATTGTTGCAAGGCTCGTAGTGAAGGAAAATCATAGCTTAGAGGCGATATCAGAGAGAATTGAAGGTTTATTTCGTACTTTCGAAACAAAAGTTGTCAAACTGAAGTTATTGCATTTATTTCTGGAAATTAAACTTATCGCATTTGCCTTGGAAATTAAACTTATCGCATTTGTTTTTCAAATTGATTATTTCGCATTTATTTTTGAAACCGAACCCATTACATATACTTGTGTAATTAGATTTATTGCATTAATTTTCTTCAGGCATATAGTTTATTGAGCATTTTACATCAAATTTTCTCTATATTTTGGAATTCTGGCAAAAAACGAGTGAATGTATGTGCATAGTAGCGGATGTGAAAACGGTATTGAGTTTGAGTACCTGAAAAGTATATAAAAGTAAAGTGATAGTTGAAGGAAGTTTCAGACAGAATCGCAGAGAAGACGGAGCATATAACGGGCATATCGATAGCTTGCGGAACGAGGCTTCATTGTGATTTTAGTTATCAGCCAAGACCTCAAACATCAGCCGTGATTGAGAAGATAGGGGCTCTCGAATGGAAAAACGTTAAGAAAGGCTTATATAATACTTTTTCTCATTATGCATAACATCTATAGTATGTAGACTGTGTTTGTGAGTGAGCAAGGAAAGAGGTTTAAATAGAGTCAAATTTAAACCAGCTAGAGGTTGAGTGTGGCCACATGCAAGGGATCAAATCTTCAGTATCATACGGTAAAGGAGCATTGGACTATGTTGATCGATAAAAGGGGCTTAATGTAGAAGTGATATAAATGTCCGGTAAGTAACGCACTGAGTTTATTAACAAAAATGTAACTGTACTATTGAAACTTCTTTGAATGTGCACTTTCGTACCCGAAAACGATGAAAAACTTGATTTTGTGACCCACACAGCCCACACTGAAGTCAAATGCTTGCAGCGAAATAACCGAGTTGGATTTTTGAAGCTAATCCGCAGTCGTGATAGAAAAACACAGTGTTTTACGGCTGCAAGCAATCATTTATTTGGGAGATTCCCGTGGAGCTCAAAGTTTTATTTAAAAAGCCATATAATGCGGAATTTGGGTGACAAATCGGTTAAAAATACTTGCTAAACACTGCCGTGGGCTACGATTTTAAGGTTAAGTACTTTCGAGAAAGTTTTTAAGCACTTATTATTTAATTTAAAATGATATTCTGCACTCCGATAAGTACGCACTAGCCACTTCTCTTGACAGCTGACAGCTGATGTGCGAGATTTCAGTGGTTGCCATTCGTCGTATTTGTGGTTAGTATCTCGGTTTGTCAAGTAAACGTAAAAAAATGCTTATATAATCGTTTTTCTGATTATGCAAGACATCTATAGTATGTAGACTGAGTTTCTGAATGAGCAAGGAAGGAGGTTTTAGTAGAGTAAAATTTAGGCCAGCTAGAGGTTGAGTGTGGCCACATGCCAAGGGGTCAGATCTTCAGTATCATACGGTGAAGGAGCCAACTTTATGTTTAGGGGAGTGACGCAGTAGGTTTTAGTGTTTATCTTTTCTTCCTTTTTGTTGTGGGGAGAAAAATTTGGCGTGGAAAAATCATTTTAGCCGAAATTGTATCTTATTTATTTATTTATTTGTTTATTAGCCAAACAAGGCATAAATACATATATATATATATATATATATATATATATATATATATATATATATATATATATATATATATATATATATATATATATATATATATATATATATATATATATATATAAATATATATATATATATATATATATATATATATATATATATATATATAAATATATATATATATATATATATATATATATATATATATATATATATATATATATATATATATATATATATATATATATATATATATAAATATAAATATGAAATATCAAATTATTTAAAAAAAAAGTGTAAGGTGTAAATAAATAACTCATAAATAAATAACTAATTGAGTAAACAAATAACTTTGAAATAGACTATTAGTAAAATAACAATTAAAAAAAAAAAAAAACAATTAAAAACGACAATTAAACAAGAGCTTAACAATTATGGTGTGAAAATGGCTTGGATAAGGGAAGATTTGAAAGATAGTTTGTAAATCGTTGGGGAATTAAGGTTGCTTAAGCCATTGAAGACCCTGCAGCATCTATTTACCGGCTCATTGGCTGCATATATGGTGGAATGTGGATATTCTTTTAGTAAATGATTGGACCTGATGTTCCTTTAGGGGATATTTATCACAAATTTACTATTAAGGAATTTAACTCTAATAACGCCTCTACGTGAAATGTGAAGCATACCGATATCATCATTCTTCTGGATGCAAGTGAAGTTAAGTTTAAATGAATCAGTCAAAACTCGTACGGGGATGAATTTTCGAAATCGTAAGGGTTGCACAGATCTCTGGGCGAAAATTAAAAATTGTTTTTGAATGGACTCGAGTCTTTTATTGGGAATTTCAAAGACTGGGTTCCAAATAATACAGGCGTATTCAAGAAGAGAGCGTACAAGTGCAGTGTATAATGATCTAGTGGCCCACAAGTTTTTAATTTCCCTGGCACGTCGTTTAATAAAGCCGAGCTGCTTATTCGCACAGGAAAGAATTTTGCCGTCTTGCAAGGTGGAACGAAAGCTTCACATCCATCACAACACCAAGATCGACAAAGAAAAGAAGCTATCATCGCGAGTTAATAAAATGTTGCCGAGAAAGTAGGTGTTCTGCGTAACCGTGAATTTACGGCTTAAACTTATTATTTGGCACTTATCAATATTCAGCGAGAGCTTGTTTATATTGCACCACTGAACAAAAGAATCAAGCTTGGATTGAAGGAAAAGTGCATCAGATTTAGATTCAATGGTGTAGTACAGTTTGAGATCGTCTGCATAAAGTAGGTGATGAATGTTTGACAGGATGTCAGATAGATCCGAGATGAATATGTTAAAGAGAAGTGGGCCAAGATGACTACCTTGTGGAACACCAGAGGTAGCAAATATATTTTTTGATAAAATTCCTTGAAATTTAACGAGTTGGATTCGGTTGTGGAGGTAAGAACTGAGCCAGCTTAGTAAAGATCTAGCATGTCCGAACTTGTGCAGCTTAAGGATCAATATAGAATGGTCAGCTCTGTCAAAAGCTTTGCTAAAGTCAGTGTAGACTGCGTCAATTTAGAAGCCTTTCTCCATTTTACACAAAACGTTCGAAACTAGGATTGTCAAGTTGGTGATAGTTGAGCGACCTTTTCTAAAGCCATGCTGTTGCTCATTCAGACGAGAGGCAACTAGTGGAGAAAGTTTATTGTAAACAATCTTTTCAAAAAGTTTTGGAATGGAACATAAAATGGCAATGCCCCTGTAATTTTTGATGTAGCGTCTATCTCCATTTTTGAAAATTGGTGTCACATTTGAAAGTTTCCAATAGGATTGGAAAACAACGGATGAAAGTGACATGTCAAAGAAAATATGCAAGGGTGGGGTGTTATTAGCTGCTCAACACACCAACGCAGGAGGGTCGGTGAAAGGAGATCAGGACCAGGGCCTTTGTTGCAATCGAGCTCCAAGATAGCTTTACGTATTTCTTCGCGTGAAATTTTAATTTGGATAATCTTGGGAACGCGCCATCCGATTGAGCTGAAACTTTCAGGATACATTGGTGTTTATGCAGAATAGGTCCAACTTCACTAAATGTCAATTATTGTTAACAGTTTGGCGTCAGCGGCCATTTAAGAGATAATTTTAATATACCTATTATTCCGTACACAAATAATTATTGTAAAAATAAAGTTGACGAAATAAATTTCGAACGTGTTTTGAATGCGAATCGGATAATGTTTTGGAATTTTTTTAACCCCATGTGTGCGCTAGATGCCTTAAAAGAGAACGGGAAAATTTGAAAATTTTTAAGTTGCGATAACTTTTGACTGAGCTATTCAATTACTACGAAATTTTTAGGATATCTTGGTATTATTTAGTTGTAAATTTTTAAAGCTTTTAAAAAGCGTGTTGGCAACCCTGTAGCTAAGGCAGGAAATACAAGTGAAAACCTCGAAATCATCGTCTCTCTTCGAAAAATGCCGTTTCTTAAAAAAAGCCACTCATATAAAAATGCTATGCTTTGTTTACATGGTCAAAGTAAAAAATTTGATATGGTATATTTTTTTACCTATATTTTTACCTATATTTTACCTATATTTTTAGCATCAAAAATTCCTGTTCGCGAAAACTCACGATCCGATGAGCAGAATTCATTTAAATTTGCAGACTGTATTGGTCTTAAATAGGACCAGGTCTGATAGAAGTGATTTTGAAATGCGGGCGATTCTGTGCCAGTGGTGCCATCTTGAAAAATCACTAAAACAGATAAATGCTTTTAGCCCTATAAATTCTGATTGAATCGTTCAATTTTGACGAAATTCATACAGTACTTACTTCACCTTACTTTAAACCGTGGTTGATAGAAATTTGGTTGAAAAATTTGGTTGAAACTGCCAGCTATGATAATTTTGGTTTCTTAAATTTGAAAAAAATAAAAATTTGGAAGTGAACATATTCAACCATCGAATATCCTAAAAAATGTCCGTTTCTTACAAAAAACCAATCTGTGTACAAATTTTATGCTTTATCTACACGTTTCAAGTAAAACTTTGGAAATTTCATGTCGGACAAGAACGGTAACCCTTTCCCAGTTAGCCTATATTTTTAGCATAAAAAATTTCTGTTCTCGGGAACTCACGAACCAATAATTAAATACAGCTGAAATTTCCAGAATGCATTGTACTTAAGAAGAACCAGGTCTGATAGAAGCGATTTTGAATTGTGGTCAACTCTGTGCCAGTGGTGCCATCTTGAAAAATTACAAAGAAAAAAAACTGCTTTTTGCCCTATGAAATGTGAATAAGTTACCAGATTTTCATGAAACTGACACAGTAGCTGAACCTTACTCGAAACCTTGTTTGGTGGAAATTTGGTAGAAAAATTCGATTGGTGCTGCCAGCTTTGGTACTTTTTGTGTCTTTGGTTTTGAAAATTCAGTTAGGAAAATAAAAGTTCTTGCCCTATAATTTTCAGTGCGGTCATGAAATCAATACAAATTTCATACAATTAATGGAACCTTTTATAAACATTATTCAAGCCAAAATTGGTTGAAAAGCCACGATTGGGTTGCCAGCCATTGTTGGTTTTTTGTTTAATTGCAATATCTTTAATAAGCGGTTTTATGGTAGAATTTTCAATTGGTAATGATATTGTAGTGACAATAAACAGCAAATATTAAGCTTTCGATTATTTGAAAAATTCGCTGCAGGTAACCCTAAATTTCTTTATACTCCTATAGCTTCGAATGTAATATAACAACGTGAAGCAGATGTGATATATTCTTGGCTTTGATACTGGGGAAAGGTTGCCAGCACGAGTTGGTTGTGCTACTTTTGTATCAATAAATGCTTACAGCTAGTATTCATGCCGGAAACATTTACAATGAAAATAAATAACCAATGTTTCAATTCCCAAAGTTCTGCAAATTTTTCGGATCGCAGCCCCAAACAACAACTTCAGTCACAGTGCTGCAGGCACTGAGCATTTTCTTCATTTTGTGAAATAACCAACTGATAACGAATATAATTAACCCGTGTTTTGCTCTCATAAACGTTGAAATTCATGCCAATGGTAATATCTGAAACCTTTCCACCATATGAGTAACAATGCATTCTTGAGACCACAGTAAAACGTGGGGTTTGTAACAGTATGGCCGTAATAAGCAGCTCATGTGGTGGAATATGCTCTCAAAACCTGCACAATTTTTCTACTGTTCTTCGAACATGAGTGTTTCTAGTGGTTCAGGTGCGCTAGAGTTTTTTTTATTCGACTGTCCCACTCATTTTTCGACCAATGTGTACCAAATTTATATATTGGCTTGGCTGCAGTTCAAGTCAATTCTTTGACAAGAGACGTAGTTTTGTCTTTTGTGATCACTTTCGGCATGTTGTTGCTAATTACGACCATTGAGAGCTCATGGAGAAGCGAATGCTCGAAAATAGATGGCCAATTATTTAGATCTTCCAATGGGTTTTCGCGCTTGTGCTCAATGTGTTCAGTCTTATTATGTATATTATTTAATTTTAGTGCTTGTCCCAAGAAGGCATTAGTTAGCAACGTATTTTGTTTGTCGACAATTGAAGAAAATTTTTGTTCAATATTCTCAAGCATATTTTTAAAGTTTACTTGGCGAGAGCTACTTGTGACAGAAGTGGCTGAGATATTACAAGATATTTTATCTAATTTTCCATTCAGAGAATATATTCTTTTTTCCAGTGTGACAAAAGGCTTTTCAACGCCATTATTGTTGTGGTTAATCTTCGAAAGAACAGATGAAAGTTCATCAAAATGTTGCGAAATGTCGGCCAAAATATCATCATTTGCTCTAGCCTGAGCTTGATTTTTCAATATAAGATGGTTTTTTCAGCATTTAGTAATTTGATAAACTATAAACACGGGTCCAAGTTTGTTAGAATTTAAGAAACTATATTAGATTACAACTGAAATTACAAAAGGCAAACTATTGCTTACGTATTATGTTTCTGACTGACTGGTTGCAAGAGAAGTCAAAAACTTTAGTAAAAACTGGTTTACAACTATGAACAGCTAATTACATTCAAAAAATCCAGCAATACAGGTTATTAGTCATTACAATATAATTCAAAGGCAATACATACACAATATGTACGAGTTTTGGTAACAATTCAATTCAATATACATGTATTTTTAACATCCTCCCGCCGCCGTTGCTCTTTAACGCACTTCCAGTGGAAAAAGGTGCTGTACAGCTCGCTTTAGCACAAGCCCATTCTGCAGTTCAACATCACACGATCGTATTCAGTTGTCTCTACCTGGGTATACTTGTTTAATCATCCCCAGTTTCCAAAACAAACGGGGAACTGATGAATCATGGACTATGACGACGTCTCCCAACTTAAGTTCTTGGGAAAATGTTAGATGGCCGTGATGAGCTGACCTGAGCATCTGAATATACTCCGTTCTGAAACGTTTGAAGAATCTATTTGCGAAACGTAAACGTTCTTGCCATTTCATTTGTATGCTCTGGTTTCCACGCTGAAATGAACTATCGCCTACTGTTGAGGGAAAGCTTCCAAATATGAAGTTGGCAGGTGTCAGAGGTGATAAATCACGAGGATCATCGCTAACATATGTCAACGGGCGAGCATTAATAATGAATTCAGCTTCAGATAGATAAGTTGATAGCTGATCGAAGTTAAGATTAGCTCTCTGGATCGATGCCTTGAGTAGGTCCTTGACGCTTTTAACTAGTCTCTCCCAGAATCCGCCCCACCAAGACGCTCTCTCTACTATAAACTGCCACGATATGTGCTTATTGGCCAAAAAATTCTGGAATTGCTCTGATTGTATTGTTTTCTGTATTTCGCGAAATTCCAGAGCTCAGCGTTTAAAGGTTTTCGCATTATCTGACATTATAATATCAGGTACTCCACGACGAGCAAAAAAACGCCTGAGAGCCAAGATGCAAGATTCCGTCGTTAAATTCGGCACCAGCTCCAAATGAATTGCACGAACCACCGCGCAAGTAATAACTAGTATGTAAACCTTATTGGTTGCGTTGCTCGCATTGTGAACGTAAAGTGGACCAGCAAAGTCTATTCCAACAGTTTCAAACGGCCGCGAGGAGAAGAGACGTTCTTTCGTTAAAGGAGCGAATGGCTGATTGGCTGGTTTACCTCTCAAACGTTTGCAAACGCGGCATAATTTAATTACGCTTTTGACCAACTGGCGCCCCTCAACTACCCAAAACCTTTGGCGTAGTCTAGTTAGAACGAGATTGACTCCACCATGAAGAACTAGCTCATGGGTTTTCAGGATTAGCAGCAAAGTAATATGTGATCCTTTTGGTAATATTATAGGATACATTTCGTTGAATTGGAAATCTCCGTGGCTCAAACGGCTTCTCAAACGCAGCAAATTTTCTTCGTCCAGAAATGGATTTAGCAGCAAAATTTTAGAGTTTTTAGGACATATTTTGTTGTTGCTTAGAGCGAAGACTTCGTCCTTGTAAGCTTTGAACTGGGTGCATTTAATCCAGTTTATTTCAGCCCTTTTAATTTCTTCTGCCGTGAGGTATGTCTGATTCGATCCTTTTTTTCAAAGTTTATTCAAAAAACGGAGAACGTATGCGGTAACACGAAGTAATTTACGATAATCACTGAACCTTTCTGGTTCGAGAATGCTTGTTATCTTGGGATTATCATCAGTGGATGGCACGAAAAAACTATTTCCAACTATTATCAAGTCTTCCAATTGATTGTCTTGTTCCGGCCAATATTCCGCTTCACACTTAAGCCAACTAGGACCATCTAGCCCGCAGGAAGAATTCATCAGTTTTTGTACGTTGACTCCACGGGTTAAAAGATCTGCTGGATTGTCGACTCCAGGACAGTGCTTCCAGTCTGTAAGGTTCGTTAACCTGTGTATTTTGTTTATACGATTGCTAATGTAGACATCTTTTTTGTACTTCTGACCTTTGATCCAGTACAGCGCAATTTTAGAGTCGGTCCAAAGGTGTACAGAATCGAAAATAGCGCCTACATTTGTTCTTAAAAAACTGGCCATTTATGCTGCCAGTGACGACGCGGCTAGCTCCAGCTTGGGAAGAGTGACCTGTTTTGACGTATCTGTTCTGATAGGAGCTATTCGGTTCTTCGAGCACAAAAATGAAACATTCATGGAACCATCTCGATATTTGCTTCGAACAAAGGCAACGATTCCATAAGCTTGAGGACTAGCGTCAGCGAATACATGAAGCTGTTGATTTAGTCGGTGAGGGTCATTGAAAACATAACGTGGTATTTTGAGACTACAAAGATGACGAAAATCGATAGTATCCTTAGTCCATGCTGTCTGTATATTTACCGGCAATGGTTCATCCCACTGAATATTTTGTTTCCATGTTGCCTGGAACAGTAACTTAAGTTTTACGACATAAGGCGAAAGCATACCTAATGGATCATATATTCCAGCAATCGTTTGTAAAAGCGTTCGTTTCGTTACGGTTACAAGCATTTGGCTTAGGATCTTATCAAGATTCACTGCAAGGTCATCTGATTTTAAATCCCACACGATTCCGAGCACCTTCTGTGCCATTGATAAATTGTTTGCATCCATATTTAACAGTTTTCCCAACTGCTTATCATTTGACCTCCATTTCCTAAGATTCATGGATGCACGTTTCAAAATTTCACAGGCCTCTCTATATGTTTGTACAGCATTTTCGTATTCATCAATGCTTGCAACGAAATCATCGACATAGAATGCCGAGTTCAACAGTCTGCACGTATCAGGAAATTCGTTTGCTTCCCGTCGGAAATGCTTTCTTAACGTTCCACTCAGTAGAAATGGGCTGCATGTGACACCAAAGGTAACCCGCGCCATTCTCAAAACTTATCACTGACTGGTTATCTTCAATCTCTTGAAGCCAGAAAAATCTGTGGACGTCTCGATCTTTAGCTGCAAGTTCGATTTGTAGAAATGCCTTTTCTACATCTGCAGTCAAAGCATACTTCCCGATTCGAAAATTTAACAAAATCGTTAATGTATTTGGTAAGAGATTAGGTCCAGCCCAAAGTAATTCATTTAATGATAACTGATTACCTGTTTTCGCGGAAGCATCAATTACGATGCGAGTCTTTGTCGTCTCTTTATCTATGCGGTACACTGGACGGTGTGGCATGTAATACACTCTGTCCTTAAAATCATCGTTATATTTTTCAGCGACTCCTGATGAAATAAGTTCTTGAATAATGTCGTTATACTGCTTAAGTCTCTCGAAGTCTCCACTGAGCTAAGTCACCAGCTTCTGTAGTCGAACTAGCGCTGCATTAAGATTTCTATCAATTGTACAGTTTTCCTTTTTCCACAATAATGACACTTCGTATCGTATTCCATTCTCACGAACGTATTGGTCAATCAATCGATCGGCATCAACATCTTGACCCGAATAAATATCATCTAAATTCCACAAGCGAGCAATACAGCTAGGTATGGAATTATACGGTGCGTTAGAGTCATCATCATATAGGTGACCAATACTAAGATTCACGCTTGACGTAATATGCTTGGGCTCTGCAACTATAGGACCCTGCAAGGTCCATCCGAAAATAGTGTCCACAGCAACTAAATGATCATTGATTCTCAGAGTTTTCTCTCTTACTATTAACCAATAAACATCAGCACCTAGTAACATTCCGATACCGTTTTCACCTTCACTTATACGATAGTCATCGGCTAATGAAAGGTTTGATAGACATTCTGTTGAAGTATGCGGAAATTGAAGTATGTCTGGGCATATGTCAGGAACGACAATAGCAATTACTTCGATATAATCATTGCTATGAGTGCTGTGTTAACTTTACTTGTACTCTATCGAACATGTCGGCTGCCGGACGTCGCGAACTACCAAAAGGAACGATTTGCATGTTTACGGTATCCAAAATTTGGAGATTGAGCTTATGTGCGACACTCCATTTAATGTACGTTCTCTGTGAGCCACCACCCAAAATAATTCGGATCATTAGCGAGCCTTTGCCATTATTTGCTTGGGCTAATACTCGAGCAGTTTGTAGTAATACTTCTCCTGATTTGTGAATTGAAGAACATAATGTTGCCAACACGGACTCATTGCTCTGCACCTTGATAGATTTTACTCCTAATTTGTTTTGCGACTGCTCATTAATCTTTTCTCTATATCTTGGATCACACATTGATTTTACGTGATTTCCAAAACATGATGTACACCTAATGTGTTTATTCAAGCATTGTCTGGCATTATGTCCCTTTCTTGTACATCTGAAGCAACAGCCGTGCTTTTTCAAAATAGATTTTTTCTCCTCTATGCCAATGGAGGCACTACAAGATTACATACTGTGTGTATTTGAATTGCAAAAGAAACAATTGTTTAATTCTTTGGCTGGTGTTAGTAATCCAGCAGCCGTTCCAATAGGTTTCACGAGCTCACTCTTTCTCGCGCGTAGCTTACTCTCCGCAAATTGGTCCAGACTTTCTAGAGATGCAATTTCACGCTTTAAAAACGACAAAATCCACTCTAACCAGTCACAACGTCTATTGGACAAAGAGCAATCACTACCTGCCGACACTGATGCATTTTCATTTTCAATATCTCGGCCGGAACTATGTGCATTTTGAACATTCGAACGCTGTTTGTGCATTTCAACTACTAATTCTCTGGGTAATCGGTCGAGAATGAATGTCTTTAGCATAATCGAATATTGTATCGAAGGCACGTTCAACACCGTCAATGATCGTGTGTAAGTGATCACACTGTAACAGAGCTTTCGTAAATTCACTGCATCGCTACGTGAAGTGACTCGAGGCAAATTCATAAGCTGTTGCATTATAATGTCAATAAGTTTCTCACTATCACCAAATTGCTCTAACAGTAATGCGATAGCGGCATCGTAATTTGCACTGGAAGGTGTGAAACCGGCTATGGACTCGGCTGCCTTGCTCGACAAATGACTTGCTAGATAATTAAATTTGTCTGCACCTGAAATGTCGTCTCTGTCATGAACTGCAGCTCTGAAACGTTCCCAAAATGGTATCCAATTTTTCAGTTCTCCGTTAAAAATACTCCAAGACAGCTTTGGTAATTTAGCACAGTTTTCTACGCGGCTATTTCTTGGTGACACTGGAGATGAAGTCCCGTTAGCTCGATCTTGAAATGCGTGCACGGATCGTAAACGTTGATTAAGACGTGCTAATATTGCTGTCGCCTTATCCTCATATTCGATTATGGTTTCGAATTCCTTTTGCATGTTTTCGGGCTTTACATCTTGCCTTAATTCCGCGTTGATCCCCTTCAAGCTATCATGTGCGGCCATTATTCTAGCCACATACATGCATAGCTCCTCTTCGAATTCGAAGCTATCGGTGTTCTCGTTGCATTTAGAATTAGGGCTCGCTAGATATTCACTTGCACTTTTAACCAATTTTGTAATCTGCCCACGATAAACAGCACGTTCCATCGTATCCATAATTAAGCCAATACTTTCAGTCGTCGATACAGTAATCTCTTAAATTCACTATTCCCGGGTTTCGGCACCAAATTTTGATAAATTATAAACTCGGGTCCAAGTTTGTTAGAATTTAAGAAACTTTATTAGATTACAACTGAAATTACAAAAGGCAAACTATTGCTTACGTATTATGTTTCTGACTGACTGGTTGCAAGAGAATTCAAAAACTTTAGTAAAAACTGGTTTACAACTATGAACAGCTAATTACATTCAAAAAATCCAGCAATACAGGTTATTAGTCATTACAATATAATTCAAAGGCAATACATACACAATATGTACGAGTTTTGGTAACAATTCAATTCAATATACATGTATTTTTAACATCCTCCCGCCGCCGTTGCTCTTTAACGCACTTCCAGTGGAAAAAGGTGCTGTACAGCTCGCTTTAGCACAAGCCCATTCTGCAGTTCAACATCACACGATCGTATTCGGTTGTCTCTACCAGGGTATACTTGTTTAATCATCCCCAGTTTCCAAAACAAACGGGGAACTGATGAATCATGGACTATGGCGACGTCTCCTACATTAAGTTCTTGGGAAAATGTTAGATGGCCGTGATGAGCTGACCTGAGCATCTGAACATACTCCGTTCTGAAACGTTTGAAGAATCTATTTGCGAAACGTAAACGTTCTTGCCATTTCATTTGTATGCTCTGGTTTCCACGCTGAAATGAACTATCGCCTACTGTTGAGGGAAAGCTTCCAAATATGAAGTTGGCAGGTGTCAGAGGTGATAAATCACGAGGATCATCGCTAACATATGTCAACGGGCGAGCATTAATAATGAATTCAGCTTCAGATAGATAAGTTGATAGCTGATCGAAGTTAAGATTAGCTCTCTGGATCGATGCCTTGAGTAGGTCCTTGACGCTTTTAACTAGTCTCTCCCAGAATCCGCCCCACCAAGACGCTCTCTCTACTATAAACTGCCACGATATGTGCTTATTGGCCAAAAAATTCTGGAATTGCTCTGATTGTATTGTTTTCTGTATTTCGCGAAATTCCAGAGCTCAGCGTTTAAAGGTTTTCGCATTATCTGACATTATAATATCAGGTACTCCACGACGAGCAAAAAACGCCTGAGAGCCAAGATGCAAGATTCCGTCGTTAAATTCGGCACCAGCTCCAAATGAATTGCACGAACCACCGCGCAAGTAATAACTAGTATGTAAACCTTATTGGTTGCGTTGCTCGCATTGTGAACGTAAAGTGGACCAGCAAAGTCTATTCCAACAGTTTCAAACGGCCGCGAGGAGAAGAGACGTTCTTTCGTTAAAGGAGCGAATGGCTGATTGGCTGGTTTACCTCTCAAACGTTTGCAAACGCGGCATAATTTAATTACGCTTTTGACCAACTGGCGCCCCTTAACTACCCAAAACCTTTGGCGTAGTCTAGTTAGAACGAGATTGACTCCACCATGAAGAACTAGCTCATGGGTTTTCAGGATTAGCAGCAAAGTAATATGTGATCCTTTTGGTAATATTATAGGATACATTTCGTTGAATTGGAAATCTCCGTGGCTCAAACGGCTTCTCAAACGCAGCAAATTTTCTTCGTCCAGAAATGGATTTAGCAGCAAAATTTTAGAGTTTTTAGGACATATTTTGTTGTTGCTTAGAGCGAAGACTTCGTCCTTGTAAGCTTTGAACTGGGTGCATTTAATCCAGTTTATTTCAGCCCTTTTAATTTCTTCTGCCGTGAGGTATGTCTGATTCGATCCTTTTTTTCAAAGTTTATTCAAAAAACGGAGAACGTATGCGGTAACACGAAGTAATTTACGATAATCACTGAACCTTTCTGGTTCGAGAATGCTTGTTATCTTGGGATTATCATCAGTGGATGGCACGAAAAAACTATTTCCAACTATTATCAAGTCTTCCAATTGATTGTCTTGTTCCGGCCAATATTCCGCTTCACACTTAAGCCAACTAGGACCATCTAGCCCGCAGGAAGAATTCATCAGTTTTTGTACGTTGACTCCACGGGTTAAAAGATCTGCTGGATTGTCGACTCCAGGACAGTGCTTCCAGTCTGTAAGGTTCGTTAACCTGTGTATTTTGTTTATACGATTGCTAATGTAGACATCTTTTTTGTACTTCTGACCTTTGATCCAGTACAGCGCAATTTTAGAGTCGGTCCAAAGGTGTACAGAATCGAAAATAGTGCCTACATTTGTTCTTAAAAAACTGGCCATTTCTGCTGCCAGTGACGACGCGGCTAGCTCCAGCTTGGGAAGAGTGACCTGTTTTGACGTATCTGTTCTGATAGGAGCTATTCGGTTCTTCGAGCACAAAAATTAAACATTCATGGAACCATCTCGATATTTGCTTCGAACAAAGGCAATGATTCCATAAGCTTGAGGACTAGCGTCAGCGAATACATGAAGCTGTTGATTTAGTCGGCGAGGGTAATTGAAAACATAACGTGGTATTTTGAGACTACAAAGATGACGAAAATCGATAGTATCCTTAGTCCATGCTGTCTGTATATTTACCGGCAATGGTTCATCCCACTGAATATTTTGTTTCCATGTTGCCTGGAACAGTAACTTAAGTTTTACGACATAAGGCGAAAGCATACCTAATGGATCATATATTCCAGCAATCGTTTGTAAAAGCGTTCGTTTCGTTACGGTTACAAGCATTTGGCTTAGGATCTTATCAAGATTCACTGCAAGGTCATCTGATTTTAAATCCCACACGATTCCGAGCACCTTCTGTGCCATTGATAAATTGTTTGCATCCATATTTAACAGTTTTCCCAACTGCTTATCATTTGACCTCCATTTCCTAAGATTCATGGATGCACGTTTCAAAATTTCACAGGCCTCTCTATATGTTTGTACAGCATTTTCGTATTCATCAATGCTTGCAACGAAATCATCGACATAGAATGCCGAGTTCAACAGTCTGCACGTATCAGGAAATTCGTTTGCTTCCCGTCGGAAATGCTTTCTTAACGTTCCACTCAGTAGAAATGGGCTGCATGTGACACCAAAGGTAACCCGCGCCATTCTCAAAACTTATCACTGACTGGTTATCTTCAATCTCTTGAAGCCAGAAAAATCTGTGGACGTCTCGATCTTTAGCTGCAAGTTCGATTTGTAGAAATGCCTTTTCTACATCTGCAGTCAAAGCATACTTCCCGATTCGAAAATTTAACAAAATCGTTAATGTATTTGGTAAGAGATTAGGTCCAGCCCAAAGTAATTCATTTAATGATAACTGATTACCTGTTTTCGCGGAAGCATCAATTACGATGCGAGTCTTTGTCGTCTCTTTATCTATGCGGTACACTGGACGGTGTGGCATGTAATACACTCTGTCCTTAAAATCATCGTTATATTTTTCAGCGACTCCTGATGAAATAAGTTCTTGAATAATGTCGTTATACTGCTTAAGTCTCTCGAAGTCTCCACTGAGCTAAGTCACCAGCTTCTGTAGTCGAACTAGCGCTGCATTAAGATTTCTATCAATTGTACAGTTTTCCTTTTTCCACAATAATGACACTTCGTATCGTATTCCATTCTCACGAACGTATTGGTCAATCAATCGATCGGCATCAACATCTTGACCCGAATAAATATCATCTAAATTCCACAAGCGAGCAATACAGCTAGGTATGGAATTATACGGTGCGTTAGAGTCATCATCATATAGGTGACCAATACCAAGATTCACGCTTGACGTAATATGCTTGGGCTCTGCAACTATAGGACCCTGCAAGGTCCATCCGAAAATAGTGTCCACAGCAACTAAATGATCATTGATTCTCAGAGTTTTCTCTCTTACTATTAACCAATAAACATCAGCACCTAGTAACATTCCGATACCGTTTTCACCTTCACTTATACGATAGTCATCGGCTAATGAAAGGTTTGATAGACATTCTGTTGAAGTATGCGGAAATTGAAGTATGTCTGGGCATATGTCAGGAACGACAATAGCAATTACTTCGATATAATCATTGCTATGAGTGCTGTGTTAACTTTACTTGTACTCTATCGAACATGTCGGCTGCCGGACGTCGCGAACTACCAAAAGGAACGATTTGCATGTTTACGGTATCCAAAATTTGGAGATTGAGCTTATGTGCGACACTCCATTTAATGTACGTTCTCTGTGAGCCACCACCCAAAATAATTCGGATCATTAGCGAGCCTTTGCCATTATTTGCTTGGGCTAATACTCGAGCAGTTTGTAGTAATACTTCTCCTGATTTGTGAATTGAAGAACATAATGTTGCCAACACGGACTCATTGCTCTGCACCTTGATAGATTTTACTCCTAATTTGTTTTGCGACTGCTCATTAATCTTTTCTCTATATCTTGGATCACACATTGATTTTACGTGATTTCCAAAACATGATGTACACCTAATGTGTTTATTCAAGCATTGTCTGGCATTATGTCCCTTTCTTGTACATCTGAAGCAACAGCCGTGCTTTTTCAAAATAGATTTTTTCTCCTCTATGCCAATGGAGGCACTACAAGATTACATACTGTGTGTATTTGAATTGCAAAAGAAACAATTGTTTAATTCTTTGGCTGGTGTTAGTAATCCAGCAGCCGTTCCAATAGGTTTCACGAGCTCACTCTTTCTCGCGCGTAGCTTACTCTCCGCAAATTGGTCCAGACTTTCTAGAGATGCAATTTCACGCTTTAAAAACGACAAAATCCACTCTAACCAGTCACAACGTCTATTGGACAAAGAGCAATCACTACCTGCCGACACTGATGCATTTTCATTTTCAATATCTCGGCCGGAACTATGTGCATTTTGAACATTCGAACGCTGTTTGTGCATTTCAACTACTAATTCTCTGGGTAATCGGTCGAGAATGAATGTCTTTAGCATAATCGAATATTGTATCGAAGGCACGTTCAACACCGTCAATGATCGTGTGTAAGTGATCACACTGTTACAGAGCTTTCGTAAATTCACTGCATCGCTACGTGAAGTGACTCGAGGCAAATTCATAAGCTGTTGCATTATAATGTCAATAAGTTTCTCACTATCACCAAATTGCTCTAACAGTAATGCGATAGCGGCATCGTAATTTGCACTGGAAGGTGTGAAACCGGCTATGGACTCGGCTGCCTTGCTCGACAAATGACTTGCTAGATAATTAAATTTGTCTGCACCTGAAATGTCGTCTCTGTCATGAACTGCAGCTCTGAAACGTTCCCAAAATGGTATCCAATTTTTCAGTTCTCCGTTAAAAATACTCCAAGACAGCTTTGGTAATTTAGCACAGTTTTCTACGCGGCTATTTCTTGGTGACACTGGAGATGAAGTCCCGTTAGCTCGATCTTGAAATGCGTGCACGGATCGTAAACGTTGATTAAGACGTGCTAATATTGCTGTCGCCTTATCCTCATATTCGATTATGGTTTCGAATTCCTTTTGCATGTTTTCGGGCTTTACATCTTGCCTTAATTCCGCGTTGATCCCCTTCAAGCTATCATGTGCGGCCATTATTCTAGCCACATACATGCATAGCTCCTCTTCGAATTCGAAGCTATCGGTGTTCTCGTTGCATTTAGAATTAGGGCTCGCTAGATATTCACTTGCACTTTTAACCAATTTTGTAATCTGCCCACGATAAACAGCACGTTCCATCGTATCCATAATTAAGCCAATACTTTCAGTCGTCGATACAGTAATCTCTTAAATTCACTATTCCCGGGTTTCGGCACCAAATTTTGATAAATTATAAACTCGGGTCCAAGTTTGTTAGAATTTAAGAAACTTTATTAGATTACAACTGAAATTACAAAAGGCAAACTATTGCTTACGTATTATGTTTCTGACTGACTGGTTGCAAGAGAATTCAAAAACTTTAGTAAAAACTGGTTTACAACTATGAACAGCTAATTACATTCAAAAAATCCAGCAATACAGGTTATTAGTCATTACAATATAATTCAAAGGCAATACATACACAATATGTACGAGTTTTGGTAACAATTCAATTCAATATACATGTATTTTTAACATCCTCCCGCCGCCGTTGCTCTTTAACGCACTTCCAGTGGAAAAAGGTGCTGTACAGCTCGCTTTAGCACAAGCCCATTCTGCAGTTCAACATCACACGATTGTATTCGGTTGTCTCTACCAGGGTATACTTGTTTAATCATCCCCAGTTTCCAAAACAAACGGGGAACTGATGAATCATGGACTATGGCGACGTCTCCTACATTAAGTTCTTGGGAAAATGTTAGATGGCCGTGATGAGCTGACCTGAGCATCTGAACATACTCCGTTCTGAAACGTTTGAAGAATCTATTTGCGAAACGTAAACGTTCTTACCATTTCATTTGTATGCTCTGGTTTCCACGCTGAAATGAACTATTGCCTACTGTTGAGGGAAAGCTTCCAAATATGAAGTTGGCAGGTGTCAGAGGTGATAAATCACGAGGATCATCGCTAACATATGTCAACGGGCGAGCATTAATAATGAATTCAGCTTCAGATAGATAAGTTGATAGCTGATCGAAGTTAAGATTAGCTCTCTGGATCGATGCCTTGAGTAGGTCCTTGACGCTTTTAACTAGTCTCTCCCAGAATCCGCCCCACCAAGACGCTCTCTCTACTATAAACTGCCACGATATGTGCTTATTGGCCAAAAAATTCTGGAATTGCTCTGATTGTATTGTTTTCTGTATTTCGCGAAATTCCAGAGCTCAGCGTTTAAAGGTTTTCGCATTATCTGACATTATAATATCAGGTACTCCACGACGAGCAAAAAAACGCCTGAGAGCCAAGATGCAAGATTCCGTCGTTAAATTCGGCACCAGCTCCAAATGAATTGCACGAACCACCGCGCAAGTAATAACTAGTATGTAAACCTTATTGGTTGCGTTGCTCGCATTGTGAACGTAAAGTGGACCAGCAAAGTCTATTCCAACAGTTTCAAACGGCCGCGAGGAGAAGAGACGTTCTTTCGTTAAAGGAGCGAATGGCTGATTGGCTGGTTTACCTCTCAAACGTTTGCAAACGCGGCATAATTTAATTACGCTTTTGACCAACTGGCGCCCCTTAACTACCCAAAACCTTTGGCGTAGTCTAGTTAGAACGAGATTGACTCCACCATGAAGAACTAGCTCATGGGTTTTCAGGATTAGCAGCAAAGTAATATGTGATCCTTTTGGTAATATTATAGGATACATTTCGTTGAATTGGAAATCTCCGTGGCTCAAACGGCTTCTCAAACGCAGCAAATTTTCTTCGTCCAGAAATGGATTTAGCAGCAAAATTTTAGAGTTTTTAGGACATATTTTGTTGTTGCTTAGAGCGAAGACTTCGTCCTTGTAAGCTTTGAACTGGGTGCATTTAATCCAGTTTATTTCAGCCCTTTTAATTTCTTCTGCCGTGAGGTATGTCTGATTCGATCCTTTTTTTCAAAGTTTATTCAAAAAACGGAGAACGTATGCGGTAACACGAAGTAATTTACGATAATCACTGAACCTTTCTGGTTCGAGAATGCTTGTTATCTTGGGATTATCATCAGTGGATGGCACGAAAAAACTATTTCCAACTATTATCAAGTCTTCCAATTGATTGTCTTGTTCCGGCCAATATTCCGCTTCACACTTAAGCCAACTAGGACCATCTAGCCCGCAGGAAGAATTCATCAGTTTTTGTACGTTGACTCCACGGGTTAAAAGATCTGCTGGATTGTCGACTCCAGGACAGTGCTTCCAGTCTGTAAGGTTCGTTAACCTGTGTATTTTGTTTATACGATTGCTAATGTAGACATCTTTTTTGTACTTCAGACCTTTGATCCAGTACAGCGCAATTTTAGAGTCGGTCCAAAGGTGTACAGAATCGAAAATAGTGCCTACATTTGTTCTTAAAAAACTGGCCATTTCTGCTGCCAGTGACGACGCGGCTAGCTCCAGCTTGGGAAGAGTGACCTGTTTTGACGTATCTGTTCTGATAGGAGCTATTCGGTTCTTCGAGCACAAAAATTAAACATTCATGGAACCATCTCGATATTTGCTTCGAACAAAGGCAATGATTCCATAAGCTTGAGGACTAGCGTCAGCGAATACATGAAGCTGTTGATTTAGTCGGCGAGGGTAATTGAAAACATAACGTGGTATTTTGAGACTACAAAGATGACGAAAATCGATAGTATCCTTAGTCCATGCTGTCTGTATATTTACCGGCAATGGTTCATCCCACTGAATATTTTGTTTCCATGTTGCCTGGAACAGTAACTTAAGTTTTACGACATAAGGCGAAAGCATACCTAATGGATCATATATTCCAGCAATCGTTTGTAAAAGCGTTCGTTTCGTTACGGTTACAAGCATTTGGCTTAGGATCTTATCAAGATTCACTGCAAGGTCATCTGATTTTAAATCCCACACGATTCCGAGCACCTTCTGTGTCATTGATAAATTGTTTGCATCCATATTTAACAGTTTTCCCAACTGCTTATCATTTGACCTCCATTTCCTAAGATTCATGGATGCACGTTTCAAAATTTCACAGGCCTCTCTATATGTTTGTACAGCATTTTCGTATTCATCAATGCTTGCAACGAAATCATCGACATAGAATGCCGAGTTCAACAGTCTGCACGTATCAGGAAATTCGTTTGCTTCCCGTCGGAAATGCTTTCTTAACGTTCCACTCAGTAGAAATGGGCTGCATGTGACACCAAAGGTAACCCGCGCCATTCTCAAAACTATCACTGACTGGTTATCTTCAATCTCTTGAAGCCAGAAAAATCTGTGGACGTCTCGATCTTTAGCTGCAAGTTCGATTTGTAGAAATGCCTTTTCTACATCTGCAGTCAAAGCATACTTCCCGATTCGAAAATTTAACAAAATCGTTAATGTATCTGGTAAGAGATTAGGTCCAGCCCAAAGTAATTCATTTAATGATAACTGATTACCTGTTTTTGCGGAAGCATCAATTACGATGCGAGTCTTTGTCGTCTCTTTATCTATGCGGTACACTGGACGGTGTGGCATGTAATACACTCTGTCCTTAAAATCATCGTTATATTTTTCAGCGACTCCTGATGAAATAAGTTCTTGAATAATGTCGTTATACTGCTTAAGTCTCTCGAAGTCTCCACTGAGCTAAGTCACCAGCTTCTGTAGTCGAACTAGCGCTGCATTAAGATTTCTATCAATTGTACAGTTTTCCTTTTTCCACAATAATGACACTTCGTATCGTATTCCATTCTCACGAACGTATTGGTCAATCAATCGATCGGCATCAACATCTTGACCCGAATAAATATCATCTAAATTCCACAAGCGAGCAATACAGCTAGGTATGGAATTATACGGTGCGTTAGAGTCATCATCATATAGGTGACCAATACCAAGATTCACGCTTGACGTAATATGCTTGGGCTCTGCAACTATAGGACCCTGCAAGGTCCATCCGAAAATAGTGTCCACAGCAACTAAATGATCATTGATTCTCAGAGTTTTCTCTCTTACTATTAACCAATAAACATCAGCACCTAGTAACATTCCGATACCGTTTTCACCTTCACTTATACGATAGTCATTGGCTAATGAAAGGTTTGATAGACATTCTGTTGAAGTATGCGGAAATTGAAGTATGTCTGGGCATATGTCAGGAACGACAATAGCAATTACTTCGATATAATCATTGCTATGAGTGCTGTGTTAACTTTACTTGTACTCTATCGAACATGTCGGCTGCCGGACGTTGCGAACTACCAAAAGGAACGATTTGCATGTTTACGGTATCCAAAATTTGGAGATTGAGCTTATGTGCGACACTCCATTTAATGTACGTTCTCTGTGAGCCACCACCCAAAATAATTCGGATCATTAGCGAGCCTTTGCCATTATTTGCTTGGGCTAATACTCAAGCAGTTTGTAGTAATACTTCTCCTGATTTGTGAATTGAAGAACATAATGTTGCCAACACGGACTCATTGCTCTGCACCTTGATAGATTTTACTCCTAATTTGTTTTGCGACTGCTCATTAATCTTTTCTCTATATCTTGGATCACACATTGATTTTACGTGATTTCCAAAACATGATGTACACCTAATGTGTTTATTCAAGCATTGTCTGGCATTATGTCCCTTTCTTGTACATCTGAAGCAACAGCCGTGCTTTTTCAAAATAGATTTTTTCTCCTCTATGCCAATGGAGGCACTACAAGATTACATACTGTGTGTATTTGAATTGCAAAAGAAACAATTGTTTAATTCTTTGGCTGGTGTTAGTAATCCAGCAGCCGTTCCAATAGGTTTCACGAGCTCACTCTTTCTCGCGCGTAGCTTACTCTCCGCAAATTGGTCCAGACTTTCTAGAGATGCAATTTCACGCTTTAAAAACGACAAAATCCACTCTAACCAGTCACAACGTCTATTGGACAAAGAGCAATCACTACCTGCCGACACTGATGCATTTTCATTTTCAATATCTCGGCCGGAACTATGTGCATTTTGAACATTCGAACGCTGTTTGTGCATTTCAACTACTAATTCTCTGGGTAATCGGTCGAGAATGAATGTCTTTAGCATAATCGAATATTGTATCGAAGGCACGTTCAACACCGTCAATGATCGTGTGTAAGTGATCACACTGTTACAGAGCTTTCGTAAATTCACTGCATCGCTACGTGAAGTGACTCGAGGCAAATTCATAAGCTGTTGCATTATAATGTCAATAAGTTTCTCACTATCACCAAATTGCTCTAACAGTAATGCGATAGCGGCATCGTAATTTGCACTGGAAGGTGTGAAACCGGCTATGGACTCGGCTGCCTTGCTCGACAAATGACTTGCTAGATAATTAAATTTGTCTGCACCTGAAATGTCGTCTCTGTCATGAACTGCAGCTCTGAAACGTTCCCAAAATGGTATCCAATTTTTCAGTTCTCCGTTAAAAATACTCAAAGACAGCTTTGGTAATTTAGCACAGTTTTCTACGCGGCTATTTCTTGGTGACACTGGAGATGAAGTCCCGTTAGCTCGATCTTGAAATGCGTGCACGGATCGTAAACGTTGATTAAGACGTGCTAATATTGCTGTCGCCTTATCCTCATATTCGATTATGGTTTCGAATTCCTTTTGCATGTTTTCGGGCTTTACATCTTGCCTTAATTCCGCGTTGATCCCCTTCAAGCTATCATGTGCGGCCATTATTCTAGCCACATACATGCATAGCTCCTCTTCGAATTCGAAGCTATCGGTGTTCTCGTTGCATTTAGAATTAGGGCTCGCTAGATATTCACTTGCACTTTTAACCAATTTTGTAATCTGCCCACGATAAACAGCACGTTCCATCGTATCCATAATTAAGCCAATACTTTCAGTCGTCGATACAGTAATCTCTTAAATTCACTATTCCCGGGTTTCGGCACCAAATTTTGATAAATTATAAACTCGGGTCCAAGTTTGTTAGAATTTAAGAAACTTTATTAGATTACAACTGAAATTACAAAAGGCAAACTATTGCTTACGTATTATGTTTCTGACTGACTGGTTGCAAGAGAATTCAAAAACTTTAGTAAAAACTGGTTTACAACTATGAACAGCTAATTACATTCAAAAAATCCAGCAATACAGGTTATTAGTCATTACAATATAATTCAAAGGCAATACATACACAATATGTACGAGTTTTGGTAACAATTCAATTCAATATACATGTATTTTTAACATCCTCCCGCCGCCGTTGCTCTTTAACGCACTTCCAGTGGAAAAAGGTGCTGTACAGCTCGCTTTAGCACAAGCCCATTCTGCAGTTCAACATCACACGATCGTATTCGGTTGTCTCTACCAGGGTATACTTGTTTAATCATCCCCAGTTTCCAAAACAAACGGGGAACTGATGAATCATGGACTATGGCGACGTCTCCTACATTAAGTTCTTGGGAAAATGTTAGATGGCCGTGATGAGCTGACCTGAGCATCTGAACATACTCCGTTCTGAAACGTTTGAAGAATCTATTTGCGAAACGTAAACGTTCTTGCCATTTCATTTGTATGCTCTGGTTTCCACGCTGAAATGAACTATCGCCTACTGTTGAGGGAAAGCTTCCAAATATGAAGTTGGCAGGTGTCAGAGGTGATAAATCACGAGGATCATCGCTAACATATGTCAACGGGCGAGCATTAATAATGAATTCAGCTTCAGATAGATAAGTTGATAGCTGATCGAAGTTAAGATTAGCTCTCTGGATCGATGCCTTGAGTAGGTCCTTGACGCTTTTAACTAGTCTCTCCCAGAATCCGCCCCACCAAGACGCTCTCTCTACTATAAACTGCCACGATATGTGCTTATTGGCCAAAAAATTCTGGAATTGCTCTGATTGTATTGTTTTCTGTATTTCGCGAAATTCCAGAGCTCAGCGTTTAAAGGTTTTCGCATTATCTGACATTATAATATCAGGTACTCCACGACGAGCAAAAAAACGCCTGAGAGCCAAGATGCAAGATTCCGTCGTTAAATTCGGCACCAGCTCCAAATGAATTGCACGAACCACCGCGCAAGTAATAACTAGTATGTAAACCTTATTGGTTGCGTTGCTCGCATTGTGAACGTAAAGTGGACCAGCAAAGTCTATTCCAACAGTTTCAAACGGCCGCGAGGAGAAGAGACGTTCTTTCGTTAAAGGAGCGAATGGCTGATTGGCTGGTTTACCTCTCAAACGTTTGCAAACGCGGCATAATTTAATTACGCTTTTGACCAACTGGCGCCCCTTAACTACCCAAAACCTTTGGCGTAGTCTAGTTAGAACGAGATTGACTCCACCATGAAGAACTAGCTCATGGGTTTTCAGGATTAGCAGCAAAGTAATATGTGATCCTTTTGGTAATATTATAGGATACATTTCGTTGAATTGGAAATCTCCGTGGCTCAAACGGCTTCTCAAACGCAGCAAATTTTCTTCGTCCAGAAATGGATTTAGCAGCAAAATTTTAGAGTTTTTAGGACATATTTTGTTGTTGCTTAGAGCGAAGACTTCGTCCTTGTAAGCTTTGAACTGGGTGCATTTAATCCAGTTTATTTCAGCCCTTTTAATTTCTTCTGCCGTGAGGTATGTCTGATTCGATCCTTTTTTTCAAAGTTTATTCAAAAAACGGAGAACGTATGCGGTAACACGAAGTAATTTACGATAATCACTGAACCTTTCTGGTTCGAGAATGCTTGTTATCTTGGGATTATCATCAGTGGATGGCACGAAAAAACTATTTCCAACTATTATCAAGTCTTCCAATTGATTGTCTTGTTCCGGCCAATATTCCGCTTCACACTTAAGCCAACTAGGACCATCTAGCCCGCAGGAAGAATTCATCAGTTTTTGTACGTTGACTCCACGGGTTAAAAGATCTGCTGGATTGTCGACTCCAGGACAGTGCTTCCAGTCTGTAAGGTTCGTTAACCTGTGTATTTTGTTTATACGATTGCTAATGTAGACATCTTTTTTGTACTTCTGACCTTTGATCCAGTACAGCGCAATTTTAGAGTCGGTCCAAAGGTGTACAGAATCGAAAATAGTGCCTACATTTGTTCTTAAAAAACTGGCCATTTCTTCTGCCAGTGACGACGCGGCTAGCTCCAGCTTGGGAAGAGTGACCTGTTTTGACGTATCTGTTCTGATAGGAGCTATTCGGTTCTTCGAGCACAAAAATGAAACATTCATGGAACCATCTCGATATTTGCTTCGAACAAAGGCAACGATTCCATAAGCTTGAGGACTAGCGTCAGCGAATACATGAAGCTGTTGATTTAGTCGGCGAGGGTCATTGAAAACATAACGTGGTATTTTGAGACTACAAAGATGACGAAAATCGATAGTATCCTTAGTCCATGCTGTCTGTATATTTACCGGCAATGGTTCATCCCACTGAATATTTTGTTTCCATGTTGCCTGGAACAGTAACTTAAGTTTTACGACATAAGGCGAAAGCATACCTAATGGATCATATATTCCAGCAATCGTTTGTAAAAGCGTTCGTTTCGTTACGGTTACAAGCATTTGGCTTAGGATCTTATCAAGATTCACTGCAAGGTCATCTGATTTTAAATCCCACACGATTCCGAGCACCTTCTGTGTCATTGATAAATTGTTTGCATCCATATTTAACAGTTTTCCCAACTGCTTATCATTTGACCTCCATTTTCTAAGATTCATGGATGCACGTTTCAAAATTTCACAGGCCTCTCTATATGTTTGTACAGCATTTTCGTATTCATCAATGCTTGCAACGAAATCATCGACATAGAATGCCGAGTTCAACAGTCTGCACGTATCAGGAAATTCGTTTGCTTCCCGTCGGAAATGCTTTCTTAACGTTCCACTCAGTAGAAATGGGCTGCATGTGACACCAAATGTAACCCGCGCCATTCTCAAAACTATCACTGACTGGTTATCTTCAATCTCTTGAAGCCAGAAAAATCTGTGGACGTCTCGATCTTTAGCTGCAAGTTCGATTTGTAGAAATGCCTTTTCTACATCTGCAGTCAAAGCATACTTCCCGATTCGAAAATTTAACAAAATCGTTAATGTATTTGGTAAGAGATTAGGTCCAGCCCAAAGTAATTCATTTAATGATAACTGATTACCTGTTTTCGCGGAAGCATCAATTACGATGCGAGTCTTTGTCGTCTCTTTATCTATGCGGTACACTGGACGGTGTGGCATGTAATACACTCTGTCCTTAAAATCATCGTTATATTTTTCAGCGACTCCTGATGAAATAAGTTCTTGAATAATGTCGTTATACTGCTTAAGTCTCTCGAAGTCTCCACTGAGCTAAGTCACCAGCTTCTGTAGTCGAACTAGCGCTGCATTAAGATTTCTATCAATTGTACAGTTTTCCTTTTTCCACAATAATGACGCTTTGTATCGTATTCCATTCTCACGAACGTATTGGTCAATCAATCGATCGGCATCAACATCTTGACCCGAATAAATATCATCTAAATTCCACAAGCGAGCAATACAGCTAGGTATGGAATTATACGGTGCGTTAGAGTCATCATCATATATGTGACCAATACCAAGATTCACGCTTGACGTAATATGCTTGGGCTCTGCAAGGTCCATCCGAAAATAGTGTCCACAGCAACTAAACGATCATTGATTCTCAGAGTTTTCTCTCTTACTATTAACCAATAAACATCAGCACCTAGTAACATTCCGATACCGTTTTCACCTTCACCTATACGATAGTCATCGGCTAATGAAAGGTTTGATAGACATTCTGTTGAAGTATGCGGAAATTGAAGTATGTCTGGGCATATGTCAGGAACGACAATAGCAATTACTTCGATATAATCATTGCTATGAGTGCTGTGTTAACTTTACTTGTACTCTATCGAACATGTCGGCTGCCGGACGTCGCGAACTACCAAAAGGAACGATTTGCATGTTTACGGTATCCAAAATTTGGAGATTGAGCTTATGTGCGACACTCCATTTAATGTACGTTCTCTGTGAGCCACCACCCAAAATAATTCGGATCATAAGCGAGCCTTTGCCAATATTTGCTTGGGCTAATACTCAAGCAGTTTGTAGTAATACTTCTCCTGATTTGTGAATTGAAGAACATAATGTTGCCAACACGGACTCATTGCTCTGCACCTTGATAGATTTTACTCCTAATTTGTTTTGCGACTGCTCATTAATCTTTTCTCTATATCTTGGATCACACATTGATTTTACGTGATTTCCAAAACATGATGTACACCTAATGCGTTTATTCAAGCATTGTCTGGCATTATGTCCCTTTCTTGTACATCTGAAGCAACAGCCGTGCTTTTTCAAAATAGATTTTTTCTCCTCTATGCCAATGGAGGCACTACAAGATTGCATACTGTGTGTATTTGAATTGCAAAAGAAACAAGTGTTTAATTCTTTGGCTGGTGTTAGTAATCCAGCAGCCGTTCCAATAGGTTTCACGAGCTCACTCTTTCTCGCGCGTAGCTTACTCTCCGCAAATTGGTCCAGACTTTCTAGAGATGCAATTTCACGCTTTAAAAACGACAAAATCCACTCTTACCAGTCGCAACGTGTATTGGACAAAGAGCAATCACTACCTGCCGACACTGATGCATTTTCATTTTCAATATCTCGGGCAGAACAATGTGAATTTTGAACATTCGAACGCTGTTTGTGCATTTCAACTACTAATTCTCTGGGTAATCGGTCGAGAATGAATGTCTTTAGCATAATCGAATATTGTATCGAAGGCACGTTCAACACCGTCAATGATCGTGTGTAAGTGATCACACTGTTATAGAGCTTTCATAAATTCACTGCATCGCTACGTGAAGTGACTCGAGGCAAATTCATAAGCTGTTGCATTATAATGTCAATAAGTTTCTCACTATCACCAAATTGCTCTAACAGTAATGCGATAGCGGCATCGTAATTTGCACTGGAAGGTGTGAAACCGGCTATGGACTCGGCTGCCTTGCTCGAAAAATGACTTGCTAGATAATTAAATTTATCTGCACCTGAAATGTCGTCTCTGTCATGAACTGCAGCTCTGAAACGTTCCCAAAATGGTATCCAATATTTCAGTTCTCCGTTAAAAATACTCAAAGACAGCTTTGGTAATTTAGCACAGTTTTCTACGCGGCTATTTCTTGGTGACACTGGAGATGAAGTCCCGTTAGCTCGATCTTGAAATGCGTGCACGGATCGTAAACGTTGATTAAGACGTGCTAATATTGCTGTCGCCTTACCCTCATATTCGATTATGGTTTCGAATTCCTTTTGCATGTTTTCGGGTTGCCTTAATTCCGCGTTGATCCCCTTCAAGCTATCATGTGCGGCCATTATTCTAGCCACATACATGCATAGCTCCTCTTCGAATTCGAAGCTATCGGTGTTCTCGTTGCATTTAGAATTAGGGCTCGCTAGATATTCACTTGCACTTTTAACCAATTTTGTAATCTGCCCACGATAAACAGCACGTTCCATCGTATCCATAATTAAGCCAATACTTTCAGTCGTCGATACAGTAATCTCTTAAATTCACTATTTCCGGGTTTCGGCACCAAATTTTGATAAATTATAAACTCGGGTCCAAGTTTGTTAGAATTTAAGAAACTTTATTAGCTTACAACTGAAATTACAAAAGGCAAACTATTGCTTACGTATTATGTTTCTGACTGACTGGTTGCAAGAGAATTCAAAAACTTTAGTAAAAACTGGTTTACAACTATGAACAGCTAATTACATTCAAAAGATCCAGCAATACAGGTTATTAGTCATTACAATATAACTCAAAGGCAATACATACACAATATGTACGAGTTTTGGTAACAATTCAATGCAATATACATATATTTTTAACATAGTGTTCCAATGTAACTGATTAAGCTGTCGTACATGCTTTTCATCAGCCGGTCTACATATTGGCAATCTGTGCTTATGAAATGGTGTTCTAAGTATGGATGGTACCAATCCCTGTGGAGCATCCATGCATGCGCCATGTAATTTTCTATTCCAGAATGCTTTGCAATGCATAAACTTCATTGTGCTGTCGAATGCGAAACAGTTCTTTAAGCTTCACTTGAAACTCAAGATTGAGCTGACGAGAAGTATGCAATTTTCTACGTAAAATTTACCACGGACACGAACCGATTAAGTGAGGTAACAAATGTATGTAGCTTAATCCCACAAAAGCACAGCTTGGCGGTAGTCGATGTATTTCAAGTTGAAATTAATCAATTTTTAGACCTTGTATATATTATAAGGTGAATTTGATATTTGTGGTTTATTAAAATCAAAGAATATAAGTCAAAAATGTTCTCCACCGTTTGGTTTCGAACCCGATATAAATGTCCGGATGTATGGATATAAAGTTGATTGAAATTATTCAGCTATTTTTATTTGAAATTTTATTTGAAATTTATAAAAATTGTCGAATAAGTCAAAAAATATTTCACACTGTTCAAAATTGAACCCGCAACTTCAGTATTCAAGAGCCGACATTGTAACCACAGGATTATGTTGATCGATAAAAGGAGCTTAATGTAGAAGGGATATAAATGTCCGGTAAGTAACGCACTGGGTTTATTAAGAAAAATGTAACTGTACTATTGAATGTGCACTTTCGTACCCGAAGAAGACGAAAAACTTGATTTTGCGACACACAGCCCGCACTGAAGTCAAATGTTTGCCGCAAAATAACCGAGTTGGATTTTTGAAGCTAATCTGTAGTCGTGATAGAAAAACACAATGTTTTACTGCTGCAAGCATCCATTTATTTGGAAGATTCCCGTGGAGCTCAAAGTTTTATTTAAAAAGCCATAAAATGCGAAATTTGAGACAAACTAACCTATGAGCTTGCCATCCGGAAGTCGAGGATTCAGTCGCAAAGGCGTCAGGACAAACAGCCGCATCAGACTTCCTGAAAATAAGAGTAAACATTGAATTTGCGTTTTGTCGCCTGGGAAACATCCAGGCGGTCACCCCAGAAAAGAGGAAGGGCGCTAAGAAGCGCAAAACTGCGGAATCGGCTTATCCTGGCGATGGCAAACTTTGTGTCCAAAACCAAAGAGTCGAGCGAAGATGAAGAGGAACTTGCTGGAGGTAGCTGTACATTTGCCGTTCCGTTGGAAGTTACAGCTCAAAGTCTGGCGGAAATAGTGAAATGGGGTTAAAAGTTTAGTGATGATTCTTCCGGCCCTGTAAAAGCATTTCTCGAGCGCGTCGAAGAGCTACGGCAAGTGACGGGACTCTCGAAACCTCAGTGTCCTTATATGGTTTCAGGCTAACCGGATTTTTTTTTGCCGAGCTAGAGGTAGAATTTCTACCCTCGGACTATGAGGACCGTCTTTGGGAAGAAATTCGAAGGCGCACTCCAGGTGAAAACGAATCTATTGGGGTATATGTGACGATGAGGGAGCGTCTGTTCAGCCGATTGAGGATGAGCTATTCAGAGAAAGAAAAGCTGCGCATGCTGCTACCAGCAGCAATTGTCTCTGAGGCCGGTGACACCTATTGTGGAGTTGGTCAAAATTGGTTAAACTCTGGATGCCACCAGGATGGGCACTACAAAGTCGATCCTTATTGTCTGCTGAGGAGGCCAAGATCTTGTCAGAATTGTAAGAGGAGCAATTCTGGTTGATGGAAGATGGGCTAGGCTTTGCCAATTCCGTTGAGCATGTGGTCGAGAAAATGGCAGCCCCAATCAAACAACGGTACTATTCGGTCTGACCTGGGGTACAGCCTCAAGTTAATAAGGAGCTGAGTGAGATGTTACAGATGGGTGTGGTTAAGCCTTCTTTTAGTAAAAAAAAACGGGTTCTATGGGTTCTGCTTAGATTCTTGAAAAGCAAACGCAGTATTAGAAAATGATGCATATCCTTCTCCAGACATCTCGAATACTTTGGATAAACTAAGAATCGCCAAGTACTTGTCAGCTCTAGATGTCAAGTCGGCATATTTGCAAGTTCCGATGGCAGACGGCTCTTGGCGATTTACGACGTTCAGGTTATTCCTTTTTTTTTGAATGCCATTTGGGTAACACAATTCTGGTGCAATGTGGCAGTGACTGATAGACATCGTACGCAGTCGTTTATTGGAACTATTCACTTTCACATATTTTGGCAATATTATCTTTGTGACGGAGTATTTCGAGCGACATACAGAGGTTCTCCGGGAGGTTTTCTCAGGACTGAGAAAGACAGATTTACGAGTCTCGAAAGATAAATGGAAGTTTTTAGGGCGCAACTTAAGTATAAGGCTATCTTGTAGACGAGGAGGGTCTTAAGGTTGACCCCGAAAAGGTGCTAGGCGTGAACGAACTCCCTCGCCCAACTACTGGAAAGCAGGTTTGTCAGCTCCTCGGAACAGTATCATGGCAATGACGAATTATCTCCGGTCATGCGGTAATGATGGTTCCATTGAGCGACCTTTGGAAGGAAGACCGCAAGTTTGTGTGGTCCGAGGAATGCGAAGAGGCCGTATTAGCTTGCCCGGATTTTGAACTTCTATTTAAGGTTCAAAAGGATGCCTCAGACGTGAGCATTGACACATTACTCAGCCAAGCGCACCCAGTTGGCGAAAAAAGTCATTTGCTACCTCAGCAGGGTGCTTTTTAAACAGGAAAAGAAATATTCGGCCACCAAGAAGGAGTGTTTAGGAGTTTTATGGGCAATGGAGAAGCTGCGCAGTGAAGACGCGATTTGTCGTGATTACATACCATCATTCCCTGGTCAGGTTTAATAATCTTAAGGACCGTACTGGCAGATTGGCTAGGTTGACAGTGAGACTGCAACAATTTGACTTTGAGGTGGTCCATCAGGAGGGGAAGGAGCACCTGGTACCGGATGCACTTTCTCGAGTGATAATTTACGTAGATAGCATTCTCAAGATTCAGAGCGGTGCTACTCGGGGATGTAAGTGAAGGTGCGGGAGGACCCCAACAGATACGACGATTGGTACGTTATGAATACGTTATTGATTTATTTATTTATTTATTTGAATAAACGGACGGATGTCCTTTAAAATATAGTTACATGGTAGCTGACAAGTAGCAATAAAACTAAAACTAACTTAAATAAACGTAACTTGTGATCGCTGAAATGATATTTTAAATGCGTTCTGGATACATATTTATATGAAGAAAAAAAAAAAATATCAGAAGAGATGTCCGAAAATAAGCGTGAATTGTTAATCAGGCATACCAAGCATAATTTTTCTTAAATTGATTTGATCCAAGTTAAATAAATCTACATGAGAAGATATAAAATTTCCTATTGCCTTCAATCGTTCTATAGGTGAATGCTGCATATAATTTGTTCTGCACATCAAAAGGTGGAAAAGTTCATAAGATCTGGTTTGTCTGTTTGGGACTCTAAATGAAAACTCCTGTAAAATAGCTGATGCATCAGTGATGCCATTAACAATTTTAAATAAGAACACAGCATCAAAATCATTTCTGCGTACTGCAAGTGTATTCATATTTAGCAGAGTCAATATGCTTGAGTAGTCAATGTTCTCACAAGGAATGCGAAGCTTGTAAGCTATAAAACGTAGAAATTTTTGTTGAATTTTCTCAATTGCATGCGAATGAGTCGTATAGCAAGGATTCCAAACAACTGAGCAATACTCAAGTTTACTACGAACAAAAGCAAAATACAGCGATTTGAGTGCATGGATATTATAAAAATTACGTGTATTTCTAATAATAAAACCCAACATTCGACGCGCTTGCTGTGAAATATCATTTATGTGATAAGTAAAATTTAAGGATGTATCAAACAAGACTCCTAGGTCTCTAACAATATTAACTTGCAAAAGAGGCACGCTATTGATGGTATATGTATGCTGAAACATAACTTTTGATTTATTGAAAACAATGTATTGACATTTGGCTAAATTGAGCTGCAAACAATTTTGTACACTATATGCATAAAATTTGTTCAAATTTGACTGAAGAGTCATTACATCATCCATAGAAGACACCGTTTTAAATATTTTGCAGTCATCTGCAAATAGTAGGAATTCACCATCTTGAAAGATCGTATGTATATCATTAATGAATAGCAAAAATAAAAGTGGGCCTAGGTGAGAGCCCTGCGGAACGCCTGATGTCGGGAAAATTTGACGAGAATAATGATTATTAGCATTTACTACTAAGGATCTATCTCTTATGTAACTATTTAACCAGCGTAGCATTGAACCATGAAAACCAATATTACCAAGCTTAATTACAAGAAGATCAAAATTAATTTTGTCGAATGCTTTTGAGAAATCCGTGTAAACTGAATGTACTTGTAGTGAAGCCATAAAGGATTTATAAATATAACTTTGATATGAGATGAGATTAGTCGAGGTGGACTTTCTCGCGGAAAAACCATGCTGATTTTGTATAATGAGTGGGCGGACCAGTGGTGTAATAAAATCAGTGACCAGACTTTCAAAAATTTTAGGGATAGCAGATAATATGCAAATAGGACGATAATTTTTAATATCAGCTTTGTCGCCAGATTTGAAGATAGGTACGACAAAGCTAGATTTCCACCGCACTGGGAAAGAGCCCGATGACAGAGATTTATTAAATAGATAGAGAAGTGGGTGACTTATAGTTTCAGCACAATTTTTAAGGAAAACCGGAGGAATATTGTCGGGGCCAGGGCTTTTTGTGACATCCAAATTATGTAATTTTTCGCGGAGCGAGTCATAAGCTATGTTGTACAGAGATAGGCTAAATGAGCTATTCAACAAAGGAGGATCAAAGGAACTTATATCACTAGAATATACCCTTGAAAAATTATCAGCAAACATGTTTGCTATATCAGCTAAATTTGAGCTTCGAATTTTATCTAAATACATAGTATTTGGTAGTCCAAATTCAGCCTTGCAAGAGTTAATATGTCTCCAAAAGTACTTAATATTATCCGTAACTTGAGACTCTAATCTATAAATATAGCGCCGGTAGTCAAATTTGGCCTGAATTTTGCATTTAGATCTTAAATTAGAAAATAAGTTGTAGTATTGTAACTCTCCAGTAGATTTATAATTTAAATGAGCAATTTTTTTGTTATGGACTAATTTTTTTAATTCCGACGAAAACCAATGTGGAAATTTGTCATCATTTAAGCGAACACGTGGAACATAAATGTTGATCAAATCATTAACTTTAGTATAGAAGAAATCCACTGCATCATCTAATGACATACAATTTAAAACTGACCAATCAGTATTGCACAAAGCAGCATTTAAGTTAACATAGTCTACGTTTTTAAAGCTAAAGATACTTGATGATTCCTTGTTACTATTCGGCTGACTGAAAGAGGGTAATTCGACATTAATTTCTAATGCTGGATGATACAAATCTATAGGTAATAAAGGAAATTTGTTTTGAACGACATTAATAACATCTAAATTTGAGAAAACTAAATCAAGTATGTTATCACTAATATTTTTAACATCGTTGAACTGTGAAAAGTTTAAAAAAGAAAATGAGTTGATAATCTCAATACTTTTAGCATTAGAGTTGTTAACCGACCAAGATCGAACATTCCATTCCACATCACGGAGATTATAGTCACCGGTAACGATTATATTAGCAGCGGGAAAATTACTGGAACAGTTTGCAATATCCTCTGCGTGCTTCCGATAGCACTCAACAGTCGCATCAGGTGGCAAGTAAACAGTTGATACGAGTGTACAAGTACGAGAGTGTACGTTTAGTGAAATAGTTAAAAAATGCGTTTAGAAATGGAAACAACTACTTCGTCGCAAGGTAAATGGGGAAGGCAATCAAGTTTGGAAGAGAGTTGCGGCAAAAGCAAAACGGAGAACCATCTTTATCCGGTATCACGATGACCCCAAGGCGGGGCACATGGATTTTGCTCGTACAGCAGGTCGTGTTGCGCAGAGTTTTTATTGGCCACAAATGCGGCCAGATATCTGCAAGTACGTGAAGTCCTGCAAGGTGTGTCAGGCGTGCAAGGTGGAGCAAAAAACACCAAGAGAAACGATGTCTACTAGGGCCGGTGAGGCAAGAGTTCTATGGGAAATGATTTTCATGGACTTGGTAGGGTACCAGAGTCAGCCCGGGGATACTCGTACATGCTGACAATTCTCAGCTATGTCACAAAGTATTCAGTCGTACTGCTGGTACGAACAGCCACAGCGTCAACTATTTTCCAGTTATAAGAGGAGAACGTCTTTTTGATCTACGGGGTGCCGAGAATTGAAGTATGTGATAACGAGGGACAACTCGTAGGTAAACAGTTTCGTTAGGCCGTAGAAGAATACGGGACGCATGCGAGTTATACCGCCTAATACCATCCTCAGGCTAATCCGGCCGAGCGGCATAGTCTGGATATAAAATGTATGTTACGGTGCTACGTTTCCGACAATCACCGCTCATAGGATCCTTACTTGGCCAAAATTGCGTGTTACTGTAGCGTGGCTGGTTACTCTCCTTACTTGCTCAATTTCGGTAGGGTGATGGTTATCTTCAGGGAGGAGGCACAACCTCCTTCTCTCTGACAAAGAATGCGGAGATCTTAGAAGCGATCCGCAGCGAAGTTGTATGGAGAGTGAAAGATCAGTGGAACCTAGCAAGAGGCGTTACGATCTGCGCCGAAGAGGGGAGGACTTTCAGTTCGGGGACACAGTGTGGAGGAAAAATTATGTCCTGCCCGATGCTACCAGGAACGTTGCGGCCAAATTGGCTCCCGCGTTTATCGGACCCTTCAAGATTAAAAAGGAGACGTCGGCGTGGACCTTTGAATTGATTGATGCTAAGGGGAAGCCTGCGGAAAACTGGCACGCGAAAGATCTCAAACCGTATATTGAAAGCTTGTGCAAAAGTATATATCTAGTGTGGAATAATTTACAAATTATGTATAAAGAGAGCATGGTTTAAAATGATTGGTCTATAGTTAAGTATAAGGTAGTACTAAATAAGGAGATAATTAATGAAACAGATTTATAACTAGAACATGGTAAGTAAGGGTCAGTGCAATAAAAAGGGCGCAAGATTATTAGAATTACTGTGTGCCGCCCTGGAATACGACTTTCGTTTTGTTTTTTTTTTTTGGTTTTTGCTTCTTTTTTTCTTTTCCTTGTTGTAGTTTTTTTTTATTTTGTACTGCTGTGTGTTTTAGCGTAAATGGTGGTAAGGTGAGCCAAAATAATAGTGTATAGAATTATAAATGACAAGAAATTAGAATTAGAAAATGTAGAATAATTAATTGAAATAGTCGTGCATGCGTTTAGTGAATTAGCTCGGTCGCAAGTCCGTAGAAGTTAGTCCGTAGTTTAGTCAGTAAGGTTGGGTTAGATCCAGTTTAGGTTTTGTATGCAAGGACAAAGATAATGGTGGTGGTTTAGAGTAGAATCGTAGTGAGATGTAGAAAAACTAAGTCGAGTTACTATTATTTTTAAGTGAAACTGAAAGGATTACCGTATTTTTTTTCTTTCGCTACGTTTGGAACATATATATGGAAAGGAACACATATATGGAAAGGAGCATACTCGTATATCATTTACTGACAGCATTTCCTATAACACAAATGCTGAAAAAATGTTCAGTGCTGGCAACATTTGTCCAACACAACAGCAATAAATCTGCTTAATTCACCTATCCTTTGAATTTCATTTTAAAAGGTAAATGTAAAAGGTATGCCATAAATACAGAAAAAAAAATCATAGCTGACAGCCCTATCATTATTTTGAAATTAAACTTCTACTGAATATTGTCTATCAAAAGTTTAATATGATATTTGAATTTCGTTTTGATTGCATGACTAAACTGAAAGCTGTAGGGCAAAGAGCTATATTTTTCTCACGAATTTTCAAAATCTAAGACAACAAAATTAAAACAGTTGGCAGCTCGAAACGAATTTTTCAACCAAATTTCTATCAAACGTGCCCTATTTTAAGGCTCAGCTACTGTGTGAATTTCGTTAAAATTGAATGACTGAATCAGAATTTATGGGGCCAAAAACAGTTATTTTTGCGCTAGATGTCGATGAAGATGGCGCTACATGTCGATGAAGTTACCTACACATCACGTCAGCTGTGTCTTGTTATTGTTTTGATATCCGACAAAGATTTTCACAGATAACACGAGTTTCATTCAGTAGCATTAGTTTATTAGAGATAAACATGTCGAGTTTTGTGCCAACAAATCACGATTTGCGGACAGCACTACTTTTCTGTTTTCGTCTGAAGAAAACCGCAGCCGAATCGCATCGAATGCTTGTGGAGGCGTTCGGTGAGCATGTTCTAGGTAAAACACAGTGTTTTGAGTGGTTCAAACGATTCAAAAGTGGCAATTTTGACGTGAGGAACGAAGAACGTGGAAGACCACCGAAAAAGTTTGAAGACACTGACCTGCAAGCCTTGTTGGACAAAGAAGACGCTCAAACACAACAACAACTGGCGGATCAGTCAAAAGTGACCCGAGAAGCCATCTCCCTTCTATTGAAACCCATGGGAAAGATACAAAAGGTGGGGAAATGGGTTCTACATGAACTCAACGAAAGACAGCAGGAAAACCGCAAAACATCATGCGAAATGCTGCTCGCCAGGTTACAAAGAAAGTCATTTTTACATCGAATTGTGACTGGCGATGAAAAGTGGATATATTTCAAGAATCCTAAGCGCAAAAAGTAATGAGTTACTCTGGGTGAATCATCAACATCGACGGCAAGACCAAACCGCTACGGTCGAAAGACAATGCTGTGTGTTTGGTGGGATCAGAAGGGCGTCATCTACTACGAGCCGCTGAAACCTAGGGAAACTGTCAATACTCAACGATACCGACAACAAATGACCGATTTGGATCGAGTTTTGCGTGAAAAACGACCAGAATACCAACAAAGACAACACAAGGTGATTTTGCTGCATGACAATGCACCAGCACACAAAGCAAAACAGGTCCAGGAAATGACAGAGTCATTCCGTTGGGAGATTCTTCAGCACGCGCCTTACTCACCGGACCTTGCCCCATCCGATTACTACTTGTTTGCATCAATGGGACACGGACTTGCTGAGCAGCGCTTTACTTCTTACGAAGATGTACAAAAATGGCTCGATAAGTGGTTTGCCTCAAAAGAACAACAGTTCTTTTGGCGCGGAATCCACAAATTGCCAGAATGATGGGAAAAATGTATAGATAGCGACGGACATTATTTTGAATAAGTTACTTTATATCATATCATTACAATAAACGTGTATTTTCTGTACAAAAATTCCGGATTCATACTTACACACCTGGTATACTGAAATTTTCGGAGGACTTAGATGAATATAGTAGGTAGGTCCATGACTTGCTGAAATTCAGATACCCGAAACTTTTTGGCGGCGGCGAGTGTTTTAGTGAATTTTGAGGTACTCCTATATTTCCAAGCAGTGTTAATTTTTTTTTAAATAAATAATTGAGAATGAAACCTTATTGTGTTAGGCTTGCTTATGATAGAAAATTGGAAATTTTGAGCCGTGTGTGGGTGTAGCATGCCTAAAAGTAGGGGAAGATTTTTGTTTCAAATTTTGATTTGCTATTACTTCTGACAAAACATTGGATCATCGTGAAATTTGCAGAGCCTATTGATGCTGACTAAAATTTAACACACATGGATTTTCAAGATAGTGCGGATAACCCTGTAGCAATGGCAAGCTCCTGAAAAAAATCCTTGTAATCATTGACCCTCCTGAAAAATATTTGATTTTTGACAAAAAATTGAAATCGTTGATAAATTTTGTCCTTTGTTCATCATGTCAAATTAAAATTTTCAAAATTCCGATTTGCACAAGAACGGCAACCCATCACCAAATAACCTCTATTTTCAGCACACGAATGTTCTGCTCACGAGAACTGACGATCGGTTTATCCGATCATAATAAAATTTCCAGGACATATTAGTGTTAACTAGTTCACTTGTGTTCACTGATTGAAGTGATTTATAAATGCAAGCAACTCTTTGGCAGTGGTACCATTTTGAAAAGTCACTGAGACAAAAAACAGCTTTTTGGTTTATAACTTCCGATTCAGCCATGACATTTAAAAAAATTCATACAATATTTGGATCTTTATTTAGGTAACATTCGGTAACAATTTGATTGAGTAATTAGAATAGAGTTGGCAGCTATGGTAATTTTTGTCTCCTAAATCTTGCAAATTTGCTCAGCAAAATAAAGCTTTTTTCCCTATAACGTCCGGTCCAGACATGAAATCAAAACGAAGTTCATGCAGTAAACAAAAATTAATGTGAACCAAATATCGTAGGAATTTCATACAAACATCAACAAAGGGATGCCAGATATTACCATTTTTGTAATTTTTTGGAATTTCTTTACTGTGCGATGTTGTCATTAGATTTGCAAATGGGAATGATCCTGCAATGAAAATTAACAACAAATATTAACGTTTAAACATTTAAAAAGTGTTGAGGGTGGTAACCCTAACAATTTTTTCACCCGTATGACTTCCAGCGCAGTGATTCAATCGAAACGAAATTTACTAGTTGGGTTTAACTTAACGTGAAGCAGATTTGGTATATATTTTGCTTTGCTGCTGGCACAAGATAACCAGCATTAGCCATTTTCATTAACATTGCACCAAAAGATACTTCAAATTACATATTCATACGCAAAGCATTTGCAATAAAAACTTAAACTAGCGCATCGGAACCGCTAGAAAGATAATTTTCGAAGAAGCTATCTTTGAGGGATTGAAAACTGTGTGAAGACGTTATACACTTTTTGTAGTATCATATCAACCATTTCTTACTCAAAGGAACAAATATTATTTTCTGACAGCATTTCCTAAAACACAAATGATGAAAATGTCAACATTTGTCCAACACAGCAGCAATATATCTGCTTAAACAACCTATTCTTTGAATTTCATTTTCATCCGAGGATTTCATCGAAAGTTTCAGCGATTAAACTATGTCTGGGGTTGCCATCTGAAAAATTTCCAAAACTCGGAACATTTAAGCATCGGTTGCTTATTTTATTGTTAATGCTTTGCTTATGAATAGGAAATGGAAGCATCTGTTGGCGCAATATTTACGAAATTGTTCGGTGCTGGCAATCATGTGCTAGCACCATAGCTGCTTCATGTTGTGTTTAATTATTGGAGTGAATATAATTTCAGGGTAAACATCGTCCAAAGTTTTAAAATTTTCGAAACGTAAATATTTGTTGTTAATTGTCATTGCAGGATCATTCCCATTTGGAAATTTTATGACAACAATGCTCGATAAAGAAATGTCAATAAAATTTGAATTTCATCATAGCTGGTAACGCTTTCGAAATTCCTGCAGAACCAGAAACGCAACAAGATATACTTATCACATGAATGTCGCTTTTATTTCGTTACTGCATCGGAAGTTAAAGGGAAAAACCTTTATTTTCCTGAGAAAATTTACAATATTTAGGAGATTTGAATTTCCGTAGCTGGCGTCCCTATACCAATTTTCAAGCAAATTTCTATGAAATCTATCATAGAGTAAAGTTCACCTACTGCGTGAATTTTGTTAAAATCTGTTGGCTAAATCGGAAGCTATAGGCCAAAAACCAGTTTTTTTTCTCAGCGATTTTTCCAAATGGCAGCACTGCCAAAGCGTTGCCTGTATTTCAAAATCACTCCTACCAGACTTGGTCCTAACTAATTTCAACAAGTCCTGTAAATTTCATATTGATCGCATTATCCAATCGTCAGTTCTCGTGAACGGAAATTTTGAGTGCTGAATATAGAGGTAATTTGATCACGGGTTGTCGTTTTTGTTTGCTGCGGGATTTTGAAATATTTTATTTGAATTGGTGGACAAAAGTCAAAATTTATCAACGATTTGAATCTATTATCAAATGTAAAAAAAAATTCCGGAAGGTCGATGATTTGAAGGATTTTTTTTTCAGGAGCCTGCTGTTGCTAGAGAGTTGTCCGCACTGTCTTGAAAGTCCATGTGTGTTAAATTCTATTCTACATAAATATGCTCTGCAAATTTCACGATAATCCATTGTTTTTCTTAGAAGCTATGACAAATCGAAATTTGAAAAAAATCCTTGCCTACTATTAGGCACTCAGCGCCTACACAAGGAATTTCCATCAAAATATCAAAATTTCCAATTCTTTATCATAAGCAATATAAGAACATAACAAGTTTTCATTCCTAGTACTTTTTTTTAACAAAAACTTACACTATTTGGAAATATAGGAGTACCTGATAGGATAGTTGCCAGTGTGGTGTTTATTAAAAGACGTTCGAGTCGACTTTCTGCTTTATTATACAATTCATGACTGACTACATACTAACTTAATAACTAGTTCTAGACTAGAGCAATGTATGTACTATATGAGTATTGGTGTGTAGATATAAGTGAATATACTATACATAATATTATAGAATGAAATGCATATAACATCTTTTCTTTTTTTTTTTAAGAAGCTTACAAAATCATAAAGATTTTAAATAACATCAACCACATAAGCTTTGTAACAAACCAGCTTATGTGGTTCTACATTTTTAAATCATATAATCATAAATCATATAATTCATATAATTCATATGATTCATATGAAATCATAAAATTCATAATATATAAATCATATAATTCGACTTTTATTTTAATTGTTACTTATGCTCATGTATCGGTATTATTTACAATTTTGAAAAATATAGTGACTTTTACAAAAATTTATAACACTTGAATTCATGATTTTTACTAATGTTCGAAGAACATTAGTATTAAAATCGATTCGGCCAAAAATTCATATTTCCATATATATATATATATATATATATATGTATATATATATATATATATATATATATATATATATATATATATATATATATATATATATATCATCAAAAAATTTCAGTGAGATAATCTCGGGAACGCGCCATCCGATTGAGCTGAAACTTTCAGGATACATTGGTGTATATGCAGAATAGGTCCAGGTCTCTTTAAATGTCAGTTATTGTTAACCTTTTGGCGCCGGCGGCCATTTAAGTGATATTTTTAATATACCTTTTATTTCGTGCACAAATGATTTTCGCAAAAATGAAGTTAACGAAATAAATTTCTAACGTGTTTAACATATGAATCGGATAATGCTTTGGAATTTTTTAACCCTATGTGTGCGCTGGGTGCCTAAAAAGAGGACGGGAAAATTTGAAAATTTTTAAATTTCGATAACTTTTGACAGAGCTATTCAATCATTACGAAATTTTCAGAACATATTGGTATTATTTAGTTGTAGATTTGTGTAGCTTTTAATGAGCTTGCTGGCAACCCTGTAGCTAGAGCAGGCACTGAAAGTGAAAACCTCCAAATCATCGTCTCTCTTGAAAAAATGCCGTTTCTTCTAAAAAAAGCCATTCATATGTAAATCTTGTGCTCTGTTTACATAACCACAAAAAAAAAGATATGGTATAACGGGCACGCCTGGTAACCCTTGCCCAATTTACCTATGTTTTTAGCATCAAAAACTTCTGTTCACGGAAACTCACGATCCGATGAGCAGAATTATTTGAAATTCACAGAATGTATTGGTTTTAAATAGGACCAGGTCTGATAGAAGTGATTTTGAAATGCAGGCGATTCTGTGCCAGTGGTGCCATCTTGAAAAACCACTAAAAAAAGATAACTGTTTTAAGCCCTATAAATTCTGATTGAATCATTCGATTTTAACGAAACTCACACAATAGCTGGACCTTACTTCAAACCACCAAACCGTTTGGTAGAAATTTGGTTGAAAAATTCGGTTGGAGTTGCCAGCTATGGTAATTTTGGTGTCTTCATTTTTTAAAAAAAAAAAATTTGGAAGTGAAAACATTCAAACCATCGAATATTCAAAAAAAATGTCCGTTTCTTACAATAAAACCAATCTGTATATAAATCTTATGTTTTATCTACACGTCCAAAATAAAACTTTGGAAATTTCATGTCGGACAAGAACGGTAACCCTCTCCCAGTTAACCTATATTTTTAGCATCAAAAACTTCTGTTCACGGAAACTCACGAACCAATAATCAGATACAGCTAAAATTTACAGAATGCATTGGACTTAAGTAAGACCAGATTTAATAGAAGCGATTTTGAATTGTGGGCAAGTCTGTGCCAGTGGTGCCATCTTGAAAAATTACAAAGAAAAAAAACTGCTTTTTGCCCTATGAAATGTGAATAAGTTACCAGATTTTCATGAAATTGACACAGTAGCTAAACCTAACTCTAATATCTGTTTGGTGGAAATTCGGTTGAAAAATTTGATTGGTGCTGCCAGCTATGGTAATTTTTGTGTCTTTGATTTTGAAAATTCGCTCAGGAAAATAAAACTTTTTGCACTATAACTTCCAGTGCAGTCATGAAATCAATACGAATTTCATACAATTAATGAAACCTGTCATAAAAATTATTCAGGCCAAATTTGGTTGAAAAGCCATGATAGGGTTGCCAGCTATTGTTGGTTTTGTGTTTAATTGCAATATCTTTATTAAGCGGTTTTATCGTAGAATTTTCACAGCAAATATTAAGCTTTCGATCATTTGAAAAAACTCGCTGCAGGTAACCCTAAATTTCTTTAGACTCCTATAACTTCGAATGTAATTAAACAACGTGAAGCAGATTTGATATATTCTTGGCTTTGATACTGGCGAAAGGTTGCCAGCACGAGTCGGTTGTGCTACTTTTGTATCAATAAATGCTTACAGTTAGTATACATACCGGAAACATTTACAATGAAAATAAATAACCGATGTTACGATTCGCAAAGTTCTGCAAATTTTTCGGATCGCAGCCCCATACACCAACTTCAGTTACAGTGCTGCAGGCACTGAGCATTTTCTTCATTGATGTTATATGAGATGCTGCTTTCAAAATTATGTCAAATAAGCAACTGGTGACGAATATAATTAACCCGTGTTTTGCTCTCATAAACTTTGAAACCCATGCCAGTGGTTATATCTGAAACCTTCCACCATATGAGTTATAATGCATTCTTGAGACCAAAGTAAAACGTGGCATTTGAAACAGTTTGGCCGTAATAAGCAGCACGTGTGGTGGAATATGCACTCAAAACCTGCACGATTCTTCTACTGTTCTTCGAACATTAGTGTTTCTAGCGGTTCAGGTGCGCTAGAGTTTTTTTATATTCGAATCTTTTCGGTGGGACTACTTTTCTTCCATATCGAGTTTGTAAGGATTCTGTTCCACTTGGAGTGCCTACAGAAGAGGGACTGTCAGGAGGACTGTTCCCTGAATTGTCTGGAGAATTGCTCGGCGGACTGGTCTTTATTTGAGTTGGCGTAGGCATTATATGTTCCCTATTTCTTCTATACGTGTTTCCTTCAGTATCTTGAACTACATAAGATCTTGGATTCTTACAGATTTCGATTACAGTGCCTGATATCCAGTTTGAAAAAGGCATTTTTACTAATGTTCGAAGAAGAACATTAGTATTAAAATCACTTTGGCCAAAAATTCATATTTCTATATATATATATATATATATATATATATCATCAAAAAATTTCAGTGAAAAAATCTCAGGAACGCGCCATCCGATTGAACTGAAATTTTTAGGACACATTGGTGTATATGCAGAATAGTGCCAGGTCTCAGAAAAAGTTAAAAATCTTTAACTCTTTGGCGCCGGCGGCCATTTTAGCGATATTTTTAATATACCTATTATTCCGTACACAATTAAGTTTTGCAAAAATAGAGTTTTTAAAATAAATTTCGAACGTGTTTTACATGTGAATCGGATAATGTTTTGGAATTTTTTAACCCCATGTGTGCGCTGGGTGCCTAAAAAGAGAACGGGAAAAACTGAAAATTTTTAAATTGCGATAACTTTTGACAGGGCTATTCAATCATTATTAAATTTTAAGAACATATTAATATTATTTAGTTGTAAATTCGTGTAGCTTTTGATGAGCGTGCTGACAACCCTGAAGCTAGGGCAAGCACATAAAGTGAAAACCTCCAAATTATCGTTTCTCTTGAAAAAATGCCGTTTCTTCAAAAAAAAATCCACTCATATGTAAATCTCGTGCTTTATTTACATAGACAAAAAAAAAATTTGATATGATATAACGGGCACGCCTGGTAACCCTTGCCCAATTCACCTAAATTTTTAGCATCAAAAACTTCTGTTCACGGAAACTCACGATCCAATGAGCAGAATTATTTGAAATTTGCAGACTGTATTGGTCTTAAATAGGACCAGGTCTGATAGAAGTGATTTTGAAATGCGGGCGATTCTGTGCCAGTGGTGCCATCTTGAAAAATCACTAAAAAAGATAATTGGTTTTAGCCCTATAAATTCTGATTGAATCGTTCGATTTTAACGAAATTCACACAGTAGCTGGACCTTACTTCAAACCAAGTTTGGTAGAAATGTGGTCGAAAAATTCGGTTGGAGCTGCCAGCTATGATAATTTTGGTGTCTTAAATTTGAAAAAATAAAAATTTGGAAGTGAAAACATTCAAATCATCGAATATCCTAAAAATGTCCGTTTCTTACAATAAAACCAATCTGTATATAAATCTTATGTTTAATCTACACGTTCAAAGTAAAACTTTGGAAAAATCATGTCGGACAAGAACGGTAACCCTCTCCCAGTTAACCTATATTTTTAGCATCAAAAACTTCTGTTCACGGGAATTCATGAACCAATAATCTGATACAATTGAAATTTACAGAATGCATTGGACTTAAGTGGAACCAGGTCTGATAGAAGCGATTTTGAATTGTGGGCAACTCTGTGCCAGTGGTGCCATCTTGAAAAATTACAAAGAAAAAAAAACTGCTTTTTGTCCTATGAAATGTGAATTAGTTACCAGATTTTCATGAAATTGACACAGTAGCTGCACCTTATTCTAAACTCTGTTTGATAGAAAATTGGGTGAAAAATTCGATTGGTGCTGCCAGCTATGGTAACTTTTGTGTCTTTGGTTTTGAAAATTCGCTCAGGAAAATAAAACTTTTTGCCCTATAACTTCCAGTGCAGTCATGGAATCAATACGAATTTCATACAACTAATGGAACTTATTATAAGCATTATTCAAGCCAAATTTGGTTGAAAAGCCTCGATAGGGCTGCCAGCTATTGTTGGTTTTGTGTTTGTTTGCAATATCTGTATTAAACGGTTTTATCGTAGAATTTTCAAATGGTAATGATATTGTAGTGACAATAAACAACAAATATTAAGCTTTCGATTATTTGAAAAAATTTGCTGCAGGTAACCCTAAATTTCTTTATACTCCTATAACTTCGAATGTAATATAACAACGTGAAGCAGATGTGATATATTCTTGGCTTTGATACTGGCGAAAGGTTGCCAGCACGAGTCGGTTGTGCTACTTTTGTATCAATAAATGCTTACAGTTAGTATTCATACCGGAAACATTTACAACATTTACCCTAAGTTCTGCAAATTTTTCGGATCGCAGCCCCAAACACCAACTTCAGTTACAGTGCTGCAGGCACTGAGTATTTTCTTCATTGATGTTATATGTTTTGCTGCTTTCAAAGTTTGGTGAAATAAGCAACTGATAACGAATATAATTAACAAGTGTTTTTCTTTCATAAACTTTGAAACCCATGCCAGTGGTTATATCTGAAACCTTCCACCATATGAGTTATAATGCATTCTTGAGACCAAAGTAAAACGTGGCATTTGAAACAGTTTGGCCGTAATAAGCAGCTCATATGGTGGAATATGCACTCAAAACCTGCACGATTCTTCTACTGTTCTTCGAACATTAGTGTTTCTAGCGGTTCAGGTGCGCTAGAGTTTTTTTTATCATAAATCTTTTCCCCAACATTAAGAGGTCTGAGAGGTTTTGTCGTTCGATTGTAATATTTTGACTCTTTTTCATATCTACTTTTAATAAGAGTTTCGTAAGTTTTTGGATTTACTGCCTTTGTGCGATAGTTTGTCGCAATGAAAGGAAGCTTATTTCGAAGTTTTCGTGGCATTAATAATTCTGATGGCGCAGGAAGATTACTTTTTGATTCTGTTCCATAATGTAATAAGGCTATGTACGGATCAGATTTAGTTTCGAGACATTTTTTAAAAAGCTTTTTGATTGTTTGGATTGATCGCTCTGCTAAACCATTCGATCGTGGCAAATATGGGCTTGAGGTTTTACTATTAATTTCTCATTCGTCACAAAATTTTGAAAAGTCCTCAGAATTAAATGGAGGACCATTATCAGAAATAATTACTTGTGGGATTCGATGACGTGAAAATATTGATTTTAATTTTTGAATGACGTATTTACTACTAAAACCTGCATTGAGACACTCGACTTATCACAAGGACCCAAAAACCGAGACGTACGAGAAAAAAAAAACTCGACTTGTCACAAGGGCCCAAAAACCGAGACGTACGAGAAAAAAAAAACTACGTAGCATCGAGTTTGCTAAAATACCTAGCACCTCTTAATTTCGCCTTGAAATCATCCACATTTGGGAAAACAAAATGTGGTCTACAAATAGCTTTGTTTAGATTTCGAAGATCTAGACACAAGCGTAATTTATTATTGGGCTTATTTACAAGTACAATTGAATTTACCATTTCGGTCGGCTCGTTTACTTTGGTTATTATACCATCCGATCCATCCGATCTAATTCCGCTTTAAGTGGTTCGAGTAAAGCAAAAGGCACTTTTCTAGGGCTATTGATCACTGGAATTACATCATCCCGAACTTTAAACGATACTTTTCCGTTTAATTTCCCTATTCCTGTCAAAGCTTCACTATATTTTTTCACAATAGTATCACAATTAATTGGCACTATTTCTATTTGTTTTTCTTTTTGTATACTAGCTACTCTAATGTCACTCACTTTGTTAATGAGATTCATTAATAAACAACTACACAGCCCTAACACAGCTTTGCATATTCCTTTCAAAATGTAAAATTCTAACGAATATTTTTTATTTTTATATGCACACGGTAATCTCGCTTTACCTAATACCGACAATTTTTCTCCCGAAAATGTCAATATAGTTGTTAGAGCTGGTTTTACATGTTTTACGCCTATTTGTACGAATGTGTCATGCGAAAGAATGTTGCACTGCACTCCAGTGTCAATTTGAAATTCAACAACGCTACCATTTACTATTAATGGCATCACCCACATACATTTGGTATTCAGTGAACGTTCTACTACTACAAGAAAAAGAGATGCATATATAACAGCCAGCTGCTCGAGTTACTATTTTTCGCAAATAGACACAAAGTGGTGACAAGCAAGAAAGAGGTAGCAAAGCATGAAAGGGCTTTGTGGCTTTATTTATTTGTTAAGTTGTGAAAACTTTTCATAGAAAAATTGTAAGTGGCCTGTCTACACATGAGTTCCTTGCAGTATTTCAAAGATTTAAGGGAAAACGAGGATTTAGTGGACATATACATTCCGATTGCAGATTAAATTTTGTCGGTGCATATGCTGACTTGAAAATATTAACACAAATCAACAAAAAGGCTGCCAAAATACTTGCCAATGACGGAGTGATGTGGCACTTCAATCCTCCAGCTTCGTCGCATTTTGGTGGGCTCTAAGAAGCCAGAGTCAAATCTTGAAAGTCTTGTCTGCACCGAATTGTGGGCAACATTGCTCTAACGTATTCACCATCTTAATTAGAATCGAATTCTGCCTCAATTCTTGACTCCTGTGCCCCTTGAGCGACGATTCGACAGACGCGACTGCACTTGTCGCAGCACATTTCCTGATCGGCGATACAATACTAGCACCACCAGAAGTAGATTTCGAAAACGCCAACATCAACCATCTTGATAGATGGCAAACGACACAAAAGGTAACGCAAGATTATTGAAAACGGTGGAGAACTGAATATCTGAGTCACCTGCAACTTAGGTCCAAATGAAATACAAAGGAAATTAATTTCAAAGTGGACGATTTGTGTGAACTAAAGGATAAAAAATTACTTTCTTATCTTTAGCCATTAGCCAGAATTACATAAGTTCATCCGGCAAACGATTCCCTAGTACAAGTAGTAACCGTATGGTCATATGGAAAGACATAAAAACGATGGGTCATAAAAATTGCACTAGTACCTACACCAAATTTACCATAATAGGTGCACCTTCTAATTCTTCCGATCAAAATGTTCTCCTAAACATAATTTTCCTCCATGAGACCTTGCCACATCAAATAATATCATGAAGGTAGCAAAAGTGAGAAGTCTTCGTGATCTCATGCAAAATCAGTGATAGTAGAGGCGGACGCCCAGCATAGGTGCGACAACTTCACCATGCCAAAACTGAGTTAGACAAATACATCAACCTTCACCCACACGTCAGACAAGACACTATCGATAGCAATCCAAATCTTAATAGTAACCAGACCCGAACGTGACATGCAAACATAACATGCAAACCCGAACAAGTAAACCCAATTGATAACACTGAGGCACTACACACGCCTTATCCGAGGGAGAATGTTGCAGCACGCCAGTGATTTCTACAGCACGGGAGCCTGAAATGAGAAAAAACAACAAAAAGCATCATATTTAACGTAAATAATATAATACTTATCAAAGTTCGACTTCTATTGTTGTCCAACATCACTGTATGACAACTGTCACTTGACATTAGATGTAAAATGGCCATTCACAATTGTTTTTTTACGTACTATTCACCATGATCAAAATACTGGTAAATCTAGATATATAAGATGTGAATTATTTGAAGAAAAAACTGACATAACAGAATTAAAAATCACCGAAATTTTCACTTAACAGTTATGAGTTGAATAGAACGGAGGGTCATTGAAATAAAAAAACTCTAGCGCACCTGAACCGCTAGAAACACTAATGTTTGAAGAACAGTAGAAGAATCGTGCAGATTTTGAGTGCATATTCTACCACGCTAGCTGCTTATTACAGCCAAACTAATTCAAACGCCAGGTTTTACTTTGGTCTTATAACTCATATGTTGGAAAGGTTTCAGATATTACCAGTGGCATGAATTTCAAAGTTTATGAGAGCAACACTTGTTAATTATATTCGCTCTCAGTTGCTTATTTCACAAAAATTTTCAAAGCAGTATCTCATAAAACATCAATGAAGAAAATGCTCGGTGCCTGCAGCACTGTAACTGAAGTTGGTGTTTGGGGCTGCGATCCGAAAAATTTGCAGAACTTTGGGAATTGAAACATTGGTTATTTATTTTCATTGCAAATGTTCCCGGTATGAATACTAACTGTGAGCATTTATTGATACATAAGTAGCACAACCGACTCGTGCTGGCAACCTTTTGCCAGTATCAAAGCCAATAATATATTACATCTGCTTCACGTTGATGTATTACATTCGAAGTTATAGGAGTATAAAGAATTTTAGGGTTACCTGCAGCAAGTTTTTTCAAATAATCGAAAACTTAATATTTTCTGTTTATTGTGACTACAATATCATTACCATTTGAAAATTCTACGATAAAACCGTTTAGTAAAGATATTGCAGTTAAACACAAAACCAACAATAGCTGGCAACCCTATCGTGGCTTTTCAACAATATTTGGCCTGAATAATGTCTATAATAGGTTCCATTAATAGTATGAAATTCGTATTGATTTCATGACTGCACTGGAAGTTATAGGGCAAATTTTTTATTTTCCTGAGTGAATTTTCAAAACCAAAGACACAAAAATTACCATAGCTGGCAGCACCAATCGAATTTTTCAACCAAATTTATATCAAACAGAGTTTAGAGTAAGGTTCAGTTATTGTGTCAATTTCATGAAAATCGGGTCACTTATTCACATTTCATAGGACAAAAAGCATTTTTTTTTCTATGTAATTTTTCAAGATGGCACCACTGGCACAGAGTTGCCCACAATTCAAATTCGCTTCAACCAGACCTAGTTCTACTTAAGTCCAGTGCATTCTGTAAATTTCAGTTGTACCTGATTATTGGTTCTTGAGTTCCCGTGAACAGCAGTTTTTGATGCTAAAAATATAGGTTAACTGGGAAAGGGTTACCGTTCTTGTCCGACATGAAATTTCCAATGTTTTACTTTGAAAGTGTAGATTAAGCATAAGATTTGTATACAAATTGGTTTTATTGTAAGAAACGGACATTTTTGAGGATATTCGATGGTTTGAATGTTTTCACTTCCAAATTTTCATTTTTTCAAATTTCAGACACCGAAATTATCATAGCTGGCAGCTCCAACCGAATTTTTCAACCAAATTTCCATCAAACATGGTTTGAAGTAAGGTCCAGCTATTGTGTGAATTTTGGCAAAATCGAACGATTCAATCAGAATTTATAGGGCTAAAAGCAATTATCTTTTTTAGTGATTTTTCAAGATGGCACCACTGGCATAGAATCGCCCACATATCAAAATCACTTCTATCAGACCTGGTCCTATTAAAGACCAATACATTCTGTAAATTTCAATTAATTCTGCTTATTGGATCGTGAGTTTCCGTGAACAGAAGTTTTTGATGCTAACAATATAGGTAAATTGGGCAAGGGTTACCAGGCGTGCCCGTCATACCATATCTTTTTTTTTTTTGGTTATGTTAATAGAGCACAAGATTTACATATGAATGGCTTTTTTTGAAGAAACGGCATTTTTTCAAGAGAGACGATGATTTGAATGTTTTCACTTTCAGTGCCTGCCCTAGCTGCAGGGTTGCTAGCACGCTCATTAAAAGCTACGAAAATCTACAACTTAATAATACCAATATGTTTCGAAAATTTCGTAATGATTGAATATCTCCGTCAAAAGTTATCGCAATTTAAAAATTTTCAAATTTTCCTGTTCTCTTTTTTGGCACCCAGCGCACACATGGGGTTAAAAAATTCCAAAACATTATCCGATTCACATGTAAAACACGTTCGAAATTTATTTTGTTCACTTTATTTATGCGAAAATTATTTGTGTACGGAATAATAGGTATATTAAAAATATCACTAAAATGGCCGCCGGCGCCAAAGGGTTAACAATAATTGACATTTAGTTAGACGTGGACGTGGACCTTGCATATACACCAATGTATCCTGAAAGTTTCAGCTCAATCGGATGGCGCGTTCTCAAGATTATCTCGCTGAAATTTTTTGATGATATATATATATATATATATATATATATATATATATATATATATATATATATATATATATATATATATATATATATATATATATATATATATATATATATGTATATATATATATATATATATATATATATATATATATTTATATATATATATATATATATATGTATATATATATATATATATATATATATATACATATATATATATATATATATATATATATATACATATATATATATACATATATATATATATATATATATATATATATATATATATATATATATATATATATATATATATATATATATATATATATTGGGGGTTGGGCGAGGCGCTGACAACGCATCCCCGTAAAAAATCAATTGTCACGGAACCAGGAGATCAGCCTCGGATCGGACTGACTAAACGGCAACGACTTCGGCAACGAAATATGGATTACTCTTTCGGATCTTGGAACGTTAGATCGCTATATAGAGCAGGGGCACTTCGAGAGCTTCTTAATGAGGCTTCAGCATTCAACATCAACATTTTGGCGATTCAAGAAACTAGATGGCTTGGCAGCGAAATTAATGAGATGCGAACGCACACATTGTTTACCAGCGGAAAAATTTCGGGAAGTCGAGAGTTTGGAGTTGCATTTATAGTAGACAATAAATTCAAACAATGCGTCACCAATTTCAAACCAATAAATGAGCGACTATGTGCGATCCGCATAAAAACAAAATTTTTTAATGTTTGGTTGGTGAACTACCATGCTCCAACCGAAGACAAGGACGACGCAGTGAAGGACGACTTTTACAGCACCTTAGAACGCACCGTTGACGCACTGCCCTCGAATGACGTGAAAATTGTTCTAGGTGACTTCAATGCAAAAATCGGCCGCGAGAAGGCTCATAGAGGAACCACAGGAGGACACAGCCTTCATCCAATTACGAACGAAAACGGGCAGCGTCTGATTGACTTCGCAGCTAGCAGGAACCTTCTTGTAAGCTCAACATACTTCCCACATCGAGACATACACAAACGAACGTGGGCATCACCAGATGGTCGCACCTACAATCAAATAGACCACGTTCTCGTAGAAAAAAGGGTGGCCACCAGCATTCTTGATGTTCGAACACTACGTGGCGCGAACTGTGACTCCGATCATTACCTTATCAGAGCGAAATACCGATGTCGTATTTCGAGGTGTGAAAAGCACTCAAAATCACGAATTCCGAAATACGACCTAGAAAAACTCAAGGAAAACTCGGTAGCTACTACATACATGTCGACGCTCGAAAATCTACTCCAAGATATCCCTCTGTCGGGAGAACACGACGCAGATATCGAAACCATGTGGACAAAGGTAAAAGAAGGAATCAAAACAGTAACAGAAAAGACCTTAGGACATAAACGCCAAAACCCTCGGAATGACTGGTTTGATAATGAGTGTCAAGATGCTATTAAAAAGAGAAATGAGGCTTACAAAGAGTTAATCCAACGACCAACACGCGCTAAAACCGAAAACTATAACATCCTCCGCCGACAGGCAAAAAAAATGTGTCGCCAAAAGAAACGCCAACTTACCAACAACAAGATCCAGAAACTGAACGAAAACATGACCTATAATGATCTACGAGCTGCGCATTCCTCAATGAAACAGCAACGTGAGGGATACAAACCGCGAACGAGCCTTTGTAAGGATGAAAGTGGATCCATCATCAGTAACTCGGTCGAGATTAAAGAAAGATGGGCACGGTATTTCAAACAGCTGCTTAATCCCGCGCCGACGACAAACTCAGCAGATGAAATATCCCAGAAGCAGTTCAGGACATTTACATCTCTCCACCAACATTCGAAGAAGTTCAGGCAGCCATACGTTACCTTCGAATAAACAAAGCTCCGGGAATAGATGGAATACCTCCCGAATTACTCAGAAATGGTGGAACTCTTCTTTGCAACATTCTCCACCAATTAATATTAAAAATTTGGGCAGCAGAACAGTTGCCAAATGATTGGCGAAAAAGTATTATATGCCCCATTTACAAAAAAGGAGACAAATTAAGTTGCGAAAACTACAAGGGCATCGCTTTATTATGCTCGTCCTATAAAGTTTTGTCCAAAATTATTGAACGTAAAATGAAGCCCTTCTATGATAACATCATAGGAGAGTATCAAGGCGGCTTCAGGTCCGGACGATATACGATAGATCAAATATTCTCAGTCAAACAGGTGCTTGAAAAATGCTGGGAGTATAATATCGACGTGCACCAGGTTTTCGTAGATTTCAAGCAAGCATACGATAGTGTAGACAGAAATACACTTTACCGAATCATGCTTGACTTGGGAATTCCAACAAAACTCGTCCGCATGTCTAAGGTGACAATGATGAACGCCGAATCTCAGGTCAAAGTCAACAGTGACCTATCCAACAGCTTCCACACCAACTCAGGCTTAAAGCAAGGAGATGGACTTGCCCCGATGCTATTCAACCTTGCTCTGGAACACGTCATCAGAAGAATACCAGCTGATACAACAGGCACATTACAGTTCAAGTCCACGCAAATAGTAGCATTCGCCGATGACGTCAACATTATGGCACGGACCATACCAGAAGCAAAGGAAGCTTTCCTAAGTTTGGAGTCAGAAGCCAAAAAAATAAATCTACGGGTCAACGAAGATAAAACCAAACTAATGACCCAAACAAGAAAAATGGCGCCAATCAGACAAAACTTGACCTTAGGAGACTACAACATCGAAAATGTAGATAGCTTCATCTACTTAGGAGTCCACCTTGATAAATCAGGCAGTGAAAAGGACGAAATTTTACGGCGAATATATGCAGCAAACAAGGCGTACTATTCCATACTCCCCATAATCAAGTCTACGAACGTGCACAGGAATAATAAGCTTCGCATATACAAAACACTCGTTAAACCTGTGCTTCTCTATGGAAGCGAAGCCTGGACTTTGACTACGGACTCCGAAAAGGCGCTGGACGTATTTGAGCGCAAAGTGCTACGACGAATCTTTGGCCCCATACAAGAAGGGACAGAGTGGAGAATGCGATACAACAATGAGTTGTACCATATA